>CAKKXW010000002.1:69984321-70122598 GCA_920937365.1 Sphaerophoria rueppellii | reverse complement strand
GCTGAAGAATATTTATGAGCCAATTCAATACATTTTTTTTTTCATAACTTCAAATTAACGTTAAACATTTTCTTTTTTTTCATTTAAAATCAATTTCGGTGTTGATTATGTTGACTTCGTGAGTCCCGGTCACTGGATGTTAAGCATTTGGTACCGCGTTGCCACAAGAAGGCATATTCAAATTTTGTTCGATCTATAAGCGTGAATCAAATGTTTAAGTCTTTGAGCATTCTTGAGATAGGATCTCAAACAGCTAAGCAAATTGGTTCACACTTTCAAAATTTTAATGCTTGGAAGAGACCCGTTTATGTAAAGGCGTATTCGGAGGTCCTTCCAGCAAGTCATTTATTTTTTCGGAGAGTCCAGAGTCCTTCAAAGATGAAGATAGTGGTTCGTCTATGGAGTTCTGGAACTCAAAGATCTATTTTTTTTCTCAAGTCCTTTTTTTTAACAATAGTTAAAGTAGCTTACTTTTTAATTTTTTTTTGTTTTGTTTTGCATTACTTGCTGGCTCGCAGAACACGGCTTCTTCTCCGGTCTTATCATTCTTATTCTTTTTCTTCCATATCTCTCATCACACTCTCATCCCTTTACATATTTATGAAAAATTACATACAATACATACATATTATAAATATCTTTTCAAACTTTTGTTATAATCAAATATATTTTGAAAGTTTTTTTTTGATTATTTTATTGCTGAAAATACATATTTTTATAATTGGTGGTAGTTTAAACCAGCTTTTGAAGTTTGGATATTTGAGTGGATGTGCGTGGTTTGAATTTGGTCACGTATTCTTGCTTATGATTTTTTTTTATCGAAACAAATAGTTTTTGAGATACTTTAAAGTTAATCTATTTTTGAAATACGAGTTTTTGAAAATAAAGTCAGGTTGTGATTAAACACCCTGTTGGAAAAAGAATATTGGATTACAAAGGAAAACATCAATTTAGAATTTGGAATCGGATTTAAATATTTTTTTTTTAAAACAACTTGTGTTTCGGAAATCAGTTTTCGAAGTTTATACTTTTATCAATTTTACTATTGCTTTATTTTCAATCGAGTTTTTGAGCACCGTTAGGGTATTTGAACATTTGCTTTGTTTTTTTTTTTGCTGATTAGATTTGGCTTGGATTTTCGTAGTTCAGCCTGCAGTAGGACTGTAATTCAGTGAAGATCCAACTTCCGAGGTTTTTCTCACTGGTCAATTCATTGGTCTCGATTCCTTTTTCGGATTCAAAGATTCAGTGGGTGAATCACTTCCTTTTTCTGTCGAGGAATTATACTCTGTGGATCCTTGTTGAGGTATGAGCAATCCGAAAAGAAAGCCTTTTCAAGAGAAACTTCAAGCAATCAGTTTATGTACCGAAGCTCAATTCGAGGAGTTTCATCAAAGATTTTTAAATACAGTCGATCGTTTCAATCTTGATAACACCTTTAGTTTTTCTGAGAATATCAATTCGATTGTTTCTGATTTGTCATCTACTATGGCAAGTCAAAACGAAAACGTTGACACTGAAGGTAGGGGTCAAACTATGTCCGAAGGTCATCATCCTGAAAGCGATGGTAACAATCATAATGCAGATGGAGTCGAGGGGACTAATGAATTGTTAGATCGAATTGAGTCATCAATAACTGGCAATCAGGTGAGACTCATGCAGACTCTGAATGTTTTCATGAATAACATCATAGCGAAGCTGGAGTCGATTGGTATCAATCAACAGCAGTCCAACGATTCGAGAAACAGTAATCCGTTTTGCAATAGCGCTCAGAATTTTCCGAATGTTCCTTTCCAACCAAGGACATCAGATGCACCATCATCTTCGCCTAGTAGGTCAACTAATTGTAGGCTTGATCGGTGGCACATCAGCTATGATGGATCCGAAAATATTTCCGACTTCCTGTTCAAGGTAAATCGTCTGCAACAATCTTCTGGTTATACAGACGAACAGATGATGGCAAATTTCCAGATTTTGCTCTCAACCGGTAGTAGGCCAAACAAGTGGTTTTGGGCTTACCTTAAAAGAAACCCTAATGCCAAATTTAGCGACGTCAAAACGGCGATAAAAAAAGAGTTCGGCAGACTCGAAAGTGACGTCGAAATATATATGCGCTTGCTTACGCGAAGACAAGGACTCAAAGAGTCATTTGATGAATTTTACAATTCTGTGGTAGGTCTTAACGACCGATTAAAGGAACCGTTTGATGAAAAAAAGTTAGTCGACGTCATTCGGAACAACGCAAGAGACAAACTTGGTGAAATCTTGTTGGCCGCTAATGTGAAAAGTCTGGAAGAGCTCAGGAATAAAGCGCGAGAGGCCGAGCGATTTTTGGCGAAAAGATCTTTCGTACCAAAAGTGGTTCACGAGATTGATAATGCGGAGACCCAAGAAGCTGAACCTTTAGAAGTAGAAGAAGTGGCAGCTTTTTCAGGGTCTCGAAAACCAACTTCGACGGCAAATTATGTGTGCTGGAATTGCGAACAAAAAGGCCATGCCTATCATTTTTGTCCGTCTAGAACACGGAATTTGTTTTGCTTCCTTTGTGGAGCCAAAGGAGTGAATACTGTGGAATGCGGTAAACACTCGGGAAACCTGTCCGGGAACGAGAGGAGGAGTGGGGAGCATCGTTCCAACAGGAATGTGCCCGACCACTCTCAACAATAAATTTACTCCCACCTTCTAAAAATGTCGTTAATAACAAAGTTATTGACGAAAAAGTTCCAATCAAGATCATGGAACGAGTAAAAGCTGACGATCCTGAAGTCGCTCAGTCTCATCCGATTAAATCTTTTAATCTTCAGGCATTACATGAACGCAAGATGAATTACGCCAAAGTTCGTGCTCGTATTTTCGGGCAAGGTTACAATTCATCAAGCCTTCACATTCAAAAGTGTCGACAAAGGTTTCGCAAACGAAAACAAATTCGTAAGCAAATTGTCGAAACCATAATTTCATCCAAGTCAGATGGTCGGATGTATGCTGAGGTGAAACTTTTTGAGGAATCGGTTTTCGGTTTGTTGGATAGCGGAGCTTCCATCTCCGTTCTTGGTAAAGACTGTTGGGAATTGGTGAAAGGAATTGGGGCGGAAATAACTTCATACAAAAACGAAGTACGAACTGCTGACGGTAAGTCGCATGATATTGTGGGTTTTTGTGAAATTCCAACGACGTACAATGGAATTACCAAGCCAATTACCTTTTACTTAATTCCCAACCTCACTCAAAAGCTTTACCTTGGGATTAACTTCTGGCGAGAGTTTCACCTAATGCCCGAGGTTTGTGAAATACAAGTTAGCTCCGATAATGGGGAAGAGGAGACAAATTTTAAGACTGACGCTGAATTGATTAATCTTCTTCCGGAACAAAAATTTCAGTTGGAGAAGGTCAAAAATCTGTTCCCAAACTTTCTGGTGTTAGGTTTAGGAAAAACGAGTCTCGGGTGTCATTCGATTGATACGGGTAGCGCGGAACCGATTAAGTCGCGACATTATCCATTGTCTCCAGTGCGTCAGGAAGAGGTTTACAAGGAATTGGACCGCATGTTGGAGCTTGGAGTTATCGAGGTCAGTAATTCGCCTTGGAGCTGTCCGGTCGTTTTGGTTCGGAAACCTGGTAAAGTTCGATTGTGTCTCGACTTTCGGAAAGTAAACGCAGTCACAGTTAAGGACGCGTATCCGTTGCCTCACGTCGAGGGTTTGTTGAGTCGCATAAGGGACACTCACTTTATCACGGGGATCGACTTAAAGGATGCGTATTGGCAAATACCCCTTGATGAGAAGTCGCGAGAGAAGACCGCGTTTGCAGTTCCTGGTAGGCCACTCTACCAGTTCAGAGTGATGCCTTTTGGACTGAGTAACGCAGGCCAGACGATGTGTCGAGTGATTGACCAAGTGGTGCCCAGTCATCTCCGTGATAACGTGTTTGTTTACCTGGACGATCTACTTATTTGTACTCCAGACTTCGAGTCTCACATGCGCGTCCTTAGCGAAGTGGCTGCTTGCTTGCGTCGAGCCAACCTTACCATCAACCTCGATAAAAGCAAGTTCTGCATGCGGGAGATAAAATTCCTTGGTTTCATTGTCGGTCAAGGGACCCTGAAGACCAATCCTGACAAGGTGGAGGCAATGGTGAACTTTCCGCTTCCTACGACAATTCGGCAAGTGCGAAGATTCCTCGGTCTTACTGGATGGTATCGCCGATTCATTCGGAACTATGCTGACGTGACCGCCCCTCTTACAGATTGTCTTAAAAAGAAGACCAAATTTGAGTTAACACCCGAAGCAGTGGAGGCGTTTAACAAGCTAAAGGCTGCACTTTCCTCGTCTCCAGTGTTAAAACAACCCGATTTTTCGAAGGAATTTGTAATTCAATGCGACGCATCCTCTGATGGAGTAGGTGGTGTTCTTTTTCAACTGGATGAGAACGACAACGAATCACCTATTGCCTATATGTCGAAGAAGGTAAATAAGGCTCAGAAAAATTACACGGTTACCGAGCAGGAATGTCTTGCAGCTGTTCTTAGCGTCAGGAAGTTTAGGCCCTACGTTGATGGATTGCCTTTCAAAATAATAACAGACCATTCTAGCCTAAAATGGTTGATGTCGATGAAGGAGTTATCCGGACGACTGGCTAGATGGAGCCTGGAATTGCAAGGCTACGATTTCAAAATTGAACATCGAAAGGGATCCCTCAACGTGGTGCCTGATGTCCTGTCGCGAATGGAGATGGAAGAGATTTCTGCGAAAGTATCCGTGTTAAAAACTGAATTCGACGAGATCGATTCATTGGCAATAGGTAAAGAGATCGACCTTGATTCTGTTGAATTCGATTCGGAGCAATATTCCCGGTTGAAAGAGAACATCCTTTCGAATCAATCTGCCCTTCCTGACCTTGTTGTATCGGGAAAATATATATACAAAAGAGTAAGGTTCAGGACTGGTGATGTGGATGAGGAGGATTCTTTATGGCGTCTTTGGTTGCCAGACGCACTCACTCATGAATGCATTAAATCAGCTCATGAATCTAAGCTCAGTTGTCATAGCGGATTCACGAAAACTTATTGTAGACTGAAGACTAAGTATTACTGGCCAAAAATGGCGAAAGATATCAAAGCGTTCGTGAGTGATTGCGATACTTGCAAAATGGTAAAGGCGCCAAACAGGATTCTTCGACCTCCCATCACCAGGCAGATTGTGACGGAAAGACCTATTCAGAGGTTGTATATAGATTTTTTGGGCCCATATCCGCGAACGAAACGAGGAAATGTGTATGTTTTTGTTGTAGTTGACGCCTTCACTAAATTTGTGTTTCTCAAACCTATGACGAAAGCTACCTCTTCGAAAGTTATAGCTTTCCTAGAGGGCGATATTTTTCATACTTTCGGGACCCTGAATATATTCATTCCGATAATGGACGTCAGTTCATATCTAGCGAGTTCAAGGACTTTTTGTCTAATTATGGTGTGCAGCACATTCGCACAGCACTTTACTCCCCGCAGGCTAACATTTCCGAGCGCGTAAACAGAAGCGTTTTGAGCAAGCTTCGGGTGATGATATCCAAGGAGCAAAACGATTGGGACACTCATTTGTCGAGCATAGCTTGTGCTCTCCGATCCGATGTGCATGAATCGTTGAATTGTCCACCATACTTTGCTCTATTTGGGCAAAACATGATATCGCATGGATCATCATACCGGCTGTTGCGAAAGCTCGATGCTTTGAACGACCCGGAAATGTTAGTCTTGCCAAATGCTGTAAAGACCACCCTTGCTAGACAAAAATTATCAGAGAATATATTCAGGGCATACGTTAAGTCCAAAAACACATACAATACGCATGCGAAACACATCAACTATCGCGAAGGACAAGAAGTTTTTCATCGAAACTTCGCTCAAAGTAACTTTTCCCAAGGCGTTAACGCTAAACTTTTGCCGAAATTTGTTAAATGTCGTGTTAAAAAAGTCATTGGCAGCGCTATGTACGAGTTGGAAAATTTAAACGGAAAATCCTTAGGCATATTCCACGCCAAGGATATGAGACAATAAAGAATTTTTTTTTAACCAGCCCTGTCAACTTATATTGATCTGCCCGGCTAGATAAATCTTAAGTGGGTTCGCGTCCCACGTTTCTATATGAGCCTATTTGTTTTTTTTGTAGTAGGTTTTACTAAGAATTTTTTTTTTAAATCTCTTTAGTTCATTCGTCTGACGATAAAGATCATTTCCTAGTCGGAACCAAAATTTACTCAAAAGACAATTGGATGCTATCCCCAGCGTAAATCAAGAAAACGAATCTTGCTTTCATTCGTTTTTAGCAAACGCGAAACCCCGTCGGCAAAACACTTCGCCTTTAATTTCCATTTCCCGACGGCAAAACGACTTGCAATAAGCAACAAAAAAAAAAAAACATTTAGTTATGGCACGACAATCGATCTTCGATGACTCATGTGTGTAGGTGTGTTTATACACTACACAGGTATATGTTAGTCGATCTTTAGATTTTGTTTTATCTGTTTTCTTTCTTGACGAAAGCTTCAGCCTAATCAAAGAATTAATCTTGAATGATTATATTCTTGCTTAGTTATATGCTTAATTTGCAATTGATGTTAAATTCATTTTGTTATATATTTATTTGATGCCACGTTCACTTGTTTCAGCTGCATACTCTGTTTGTTTATCATAGTTTTTTTTTTACCTGATCTCTGTTTATGAATGATTAAACATGCGTGGGTTCCTTTGCATATTCCCTGCGTGGGATACACAGAGAAAACGCAAAGCCCTGTTACCGATATTGATTTTCACGAATCCTAAAATCATATTCTCGATTTGACTAAAGGAAAGTTACGAAAGATCGTATTTTCAAAATCCTCCTCGAAGTATGCAATGAAAGTAGAAGCAAACTCGATGTAAGATAAAAAGGCTTTGTAGGGTAGGAAAGGAATTGGTAAAGAGAATTGAAGGTTTCCACAGAGTTTCCTGAGATTGCAACAAATTGAGAAGGGATTCATCCGCGTTGGGTTTTGGAGTCACGAGAAGGGGATGGAGATTTCATGTATCGGTGGGTAAGAGAGACTTCTACGGTAATTGGAGCTTGTGCTGAATGTTTCTTTAATAATAGAATATAGACAGTCCACTCAGGTTAGCTATAGGAATTTTAAAGTCTTTTTCGATCCAGCATTACTAGAAGGACAGAGGCACATAAAGAAGACTTCTAGCCGCAAAAAGAAAAGGAAAAAAAACCTAAAGTCCTTAACCTTCATGTAAGGTCATTTTTTAGAATAACTTGACGTACCTAAGTAAAAGTGTAAAAAGTATTTGTGTTTAAACAAATAATTACATTTGCATTCTTTAAACAATTATAAAATTAAATTCCGTGCAGTATAAACCGTAACAACAAAAAGAATGAAGGAAAAAAAAACATTTCTATTGATCAAGGTAAATCCTTTAAATATTTTCCCGATATAATGTAACCATACATATAGAGATATACGTATATATTTAGGTATGGTTTATAACGTCTTATATATATATATATATAGTGATATACACAAAACTAAAAGAATAAACTTTAAATGGGTCCAGGTCCCTAAATATAGATACAAGAAGGACCGATCCTTAAAACTCAATAAGTTTTTCCGTGGCCAGAAAAGCCCCCGAGTTAGCTATATGGCCATTGCATAGCATAACGGTGACTAAGTAAAATCACCAACTCAGCTTCATAGAATTCAAGGAAGCACGGTAGCCTAGGCGTGTCTAGCCGCGCGTTAATTAGTTGTTCCGGTTCCTAAATGGGCCGGGTTTCAATCCCCACCAAATATAAATACTTTTTTTTATAAATTTTTTTTATTGCTCAAAATCATTTTTTTATTGAAGTTTAAATAATTTAACTCATTTTCGTTATCAATTGTAATTAAATCGTAGATTATTATTTGAAAGATCCATATTTGAATTGTAAAATCGTAAAGTAATAGCATACTAGGAAGTCTTGAATTAATTGCTCAGTAAAGTGAATAATATCGGAATAACCGAACAGGCTGTCAACGCTAAGCATGCACAGGACAAACATCAAACATCGGATTCTTCCAGCAGCAGTGGCCACTACAACGGAAGAATATCGGTGTGTTTTTTTTTAGTCTGATTAATTCTTACGTAGTGCATTGCAAAGATCAACTGTTGAGATTCGTTTGAACATCGATATTGGATCCAATTAATCTGCGCGATTAAGGGTGCTTATTTTTTTCTGTTGTTGTTGAACTCAACCACAAGCGCCGAGTAAAGAAAAAGAAAATGAAAAGAGATTAAAAAAACTCCAGATTGGCTAACGATTTTTATTTTAATACAATCAAAATGGATTTTTTGCTTTGAATGACCCATGCTTGCCAACTTTTGCAATTTAAATATTCATTATATTTTAATCATTTAATATTTCTTTTAATTCGGAACCATACATATTTGTATTACCTTTTTATATTAAATTAGTATCAAAATAAATTTAATAAATTTCGCTCCTTTTGAAAATCTCATCTTATCATCAATTTAATATGGGATTGTTTTTGAAGTAATGCCAAGATGATGTAATGGAATAATATTTTTAACTTAAAGGGGATGAGAGGATGTGTAGGGAAAGGATAAAGGAAGGGGTAGAAATAGGAGAAAGAAGCCAACTCAAAGGGAATTGCCCTGGCGAGGGAGGCCAATCATGGGTAGGGTGGGTCGAGGTGATTTTCTCGCGTGTTCTACCAAACAGCTATGACACCTAAAAGGCTGGATATTTTTTTTTGTCAACGGCCGTGGTTCGGAAACCCCGCGACTGTGGAGCTAGCCGTCGGGATAGACCAGACCCAATGGAACCAGCAAAAAACCGGTTCGTTACAGAAAGCGATTGGCAAGAGTGATTCTTCGTTTGTTTTCGCTGGTGTTTGTTGTCTGAGTTGATAGCGGATTGCTAGGTAGGACGATGTCCTTACCTACCTCTAAAGCCGTGTGCGAATGGCGTTAAAAAGTGGTTTTATAACTTGACGTTTGGTTAAATTTTGACCAGTTCGCATTGAAACAAAAATGTGTTAAAGATTTTTGACTAGCTGCGGAGCAGGTTAAAATATGACAGTGGTGGTTAAAAATTCATCCATTTTCAACCACAATTCATCCAATTCGCACACGGCCTAAGTTAAATCTTTCTATGTTGACGTTTGCTCCAAGACGTCGATGTTGGTTGTCCTTTCTTGTTGACGGCATTAACTTGGCCTTGCAATCGCTAACAGCTAGACCCATCTTCCTGGCCTCCGTCTCAAGACTCACAAACGCTCCACTGACATCACGCTGTATTCTTCCAATCACGTCAATGGCTACGTTCAATCATGTAACCAAAAGGTATCGGATAGCTTTTTGTTTTTGTAAACCATAGTAAAAAAATAGCAAATACACGAACCGTTTACTGTAAAAAAAAAATCCAGAGGTATCTGAAAATTTTTGGTATACCTCGGGTATTCGAGTGTTCAGCTGATCAACATATGATTTTTTTGCCATTACTGGCGCGCAATTTCATCAGCTTCCAAATTAAAAGAAAATTGAAAGAAATATAAGCAGATGACTATCGATCTGATTTTTAACAATAATTGTTATAATTTAAATGACACGGAAGAAGTTTGCCAACGGATTCACGGCCATAAACAATTTCCTGTTCTCAAGCGTTTGATTTGTTTTTTTTTTTTCTTATAGACGTTTTGACAGCAATCTGGATACAGGTATCTGTCTCGTCCAAAAAGATATCCCAGATACGGGTATCTCAGATAGCCTATCCGATATATGATTGAACGTAGCCAATGTCGTCTGTGATGAAAATACAATTGGTCCCACATTTATCAGGCATTATTGCATTTAAAATGGCAATGAATGTCGATAATAAATTAAGGCCTTAGGTAAGAAGCTTTGAGCTTCTAAAGAGACCTTAATCTTTAAGATCCGATTATAAGAACGCACGCTAGAACGCTTGTAACCGAAGAACAAGTAGGTATATTTATTTTAAAATCGCGCTTGTCATGCTTTTACGAGACGGATTCTTACAAATGGGGTATCAATATCACAGTTATTTCATGTAGATTAGGCATATGCCTTTTCTAAGGCTCTAATCTATATCTGTACCAAATTTCATTTGAATCGATCCAGTAGGTTAATATAGGCGTTAGTAGTAGTCCGTGGTCGTGTGCTGAATTGGATGAAATTGTGGTTAAAAAATGGATGAATTTATTACACCACTGCTGTCATATTTTAACCTGCTCACAGCTAGCTAATTTTTAACACATTTTATTCAATGCGAAAATTTCCAAAGACAATTTTAACCACTTTTTATCCAATGCACACGGCTTATTCAATCGAAAGTTAATTAACCAAACGTTTTAACCACTTTACAAGTAAGGGAGCAGGTTAGCTGTAAGAGTATGCGTGTAATACAAACTAAAAGAAGCAGGTTAGCTGTAAGAGTATGCGTTTTATTTTAATAATGATACAATTGCCTACATAAGCCTAGTACGCAGATCGGGAAAAAACAAATTTTTATCTCTACAATTTTTTATCTCTACAAATTAATTCTTTATCCCACGCAAAATTTTGAAGTTGGAGAAATTAAGAAAATGGTTTTTGTCGACAATAATGGCGTTTTTAACTGACAATCTGGAAGCTGTAACCTAAAAAAAAAGCATTCCTGTTTTAAAATCAAAAGGGAATTATTTTCTTTTTTCTTCCAGATTGCCAATTAAAAACGGCATAAGTGCCTCCATACTGCTATGCGATTTATTGCCAACATAACGTATTTACGATATACCAACATATATGCATATACTTTGGTTGCGAATTGAATAGAATTTGTTTTTTTTTTTTATTTTATGTTGGATTTTATTAATAACGTCTTCTCTTCAAAATATATGCTAAAATAGCCCATCTTAGTTTCGTTTAATTTTTGTTAATTTGTTATTGATACATAAAATGTTGTATTAGTTGTATCATGCGTGTAAATCCACCATCACTCAGAATATGAAGGTAGGAGATCAACCTTATCTCTTAAATAATGCTGGTGAAGCCAACACCTTATACAGTTGTCGAATGATGAAAGGAATGAATTTTGGAATTTATTTCCAAATGAATTTTACACGGCGAATTGAGTATGTGTGGCGATTTAACAAAAACCAAATCAAATAAAACTTGTGCATAATAATAATTAAATTCTTTTATTACAACGAATAAAGTGTGGTTACAAATAATTCTATTACAAAAAGGTAAGCAGACGAACTTTTATTTAATTGTCCATTTACCATAAAGCACTTCACTCATTTAAAATTTAAAAAAAATGTAGAGTGAATTCTGTAATGTCAATGTTGTTATCCAGCAGCTGTGCCTTTTTGACATTTCCATTTGTTGTCTTGTTGCAAAAAATAATATGCGTGCTTCCTAAAAGAAACATACTAGAAGTTTTTTCAAGTTCAAAGAAAACGAAAGCTGTTTTTACTATTTCAAAACAAACAAACTTATTTTATTAATTTATTCTTCTGAAAACAAGATTCTTGTTTAAATACTGGGTGAGTTTCTGAAGAAGGTGATTTTTCTACTCTCGAAACGTATTTCTTCATCTCGAAAAAAATGTATTTCACTTCTGTTTTGCATTTGCTCTTGCATCTTGCCGCAAAACAGTTTGTGACTTTGTGGCTACGGCAAAATGGAAAAATGCATCTTATTTAAAAATCGCATGTATCTTATGACGAAAACTTGAAATTCAAGTTTATTCCTATGCCTATTGGATCCAGAACCTTGTAAACGACGATACTGATATGAACCTTTTAAAAAAGTTGCATAAAATGCTCTATTGAAAAGCATACATATGTTATGTGTGTGGTGTGTCTTATGCAGCCAAGAGTTTGACCGATCTTTAAACATAAACTTTATCGGTCGTGGGTCGGATTTCAGGACGGCATGCATGCATAAACACGAATAAGAGGAGAAATAATGAACGAGAGCAGAAAAATAACGTTTCCTTTTCTTTTCGTTTGATCACCAACTGTAATCAAAATTATTCTTAATAGCCTTCGAAGCGGTCACCCAATCAAATATCCTATTGAATGAATACATCCATCAAATTGATAACATCCAGAATAAATCACAATGAGCTGTTCCCGTGCTGATCCAGTGGCACTTAGTTTCAATGATACCATCCTCAGAGTATCCGATATTCAACTCTTGCAGGGTCCACATTGGCTCAACGATCAAATCCTCTCCTTTTACTTTGAATATCTCGAAAGAATCAAATACAAAAACAACAATGATTTGCTGTTTGTCTCGCCCGAAGTTACACAATGCATGAAATTAATGTCCGACACAGAACTCGAATCTCTTCTTGAACAAATTGATGCCAATAATAAGCCGTTCATATTTTTTGCCCTCAACGATAATGAATCATATCGCGCCGGTGGAACACATTGGAGTTTATTGGTATTCTCCAGACCCGAACGTACTTTCTTCCATTTTGACTCGCTAGGCAATTCAAATCAAGATGCTATGAACCAGTTTGTGAATCGCATTAAAGAAGCATTGAACTGTCGAACTTGCCAAAAAAGACCAATTCGTTGTCTTCAACAATCAAATAGTTACGATTGTGGAATTCACGTTCTCTGCATGACCGACAATATTGCTGATTATGTTAATCGATTCGAATGTGTGGATGGCGTGGAACCATTGCACCATGACACTATAAGCGCGAAACGTGGCGAGCTTTTAAAATTGATTGCGTCCCTGGGTGGAAAAGTGTAGTTCTTTATTTATTTATTTTCTTATTCTTTGCAAATTCGTTCGCTTTCACATTAATGTTTAATATAATTTTGTCCTCAGTTAGACTTAAACATACATTCGGAATCCTTTTTCCAAAATCAATATTTTCAAATGCAAACAAAAAATGATTAATTAATGAATTACTTTGTACTCTTAATGTAAGGTTTGTTGGGAATCGCCTGTAGTCTTTGAACAACTGAATGTTTTTTTGTTTTTTATCTCAATAGATTCTCATTACATAATAAGTTCCTCACATGTGAAACAAATCACAATAAAAATGATGCATTAAATGTTTATGATACTTGAACGTGGCCTAATCAATTAAAACACACACAAAGGTATTTTCTTTTTTTTTGGCTGTAATAAAAATTTGACCCATTTCTTTGAATTAATGTAAAAAGGTGTTAAGTTCCAGTAAGAAGATTAGTAAGGTTATCATCAGTTATTTGAAATTCAGTTCCTCAATTGGCTTTTGCGAGCTTTAAAAATGGAGATCCTCTATGCTGCGCCAACTACAGAGGAATCAGTCTACTTAACATCGCCTACAAGATCCTCTCTGCCGTAATATGTGAACGTTTGGAGCCTTTCGTCAACAATCTGATTGGTCCTTATCAATGGGGCTTCACACCAGGAAAGTCAACCATCGACCAAATTTTCACGTTGCGGCAGATCCTGGAAAAGACCTATGAACTCCAAATCGATACTCACCACCTTTTCATCGATTTTAAGGCCGCGTTTGACAGCATCTACTGACACTAACTGTATGAAGCTATGTCTAGTTTTGGCATCCCTGCCAAGCTTGTTCGCTTGTGCAAAATGACGATGGAGAACTCACGCTGCTCCATCAAGGTTGGCAACGGGCTAACGGAATCATTCGACTTCAAAAAAGGATTCAGACAAGGAGATGCACTGTCATGTGATTTCTTTAACATCGTTCTTGAGTAGATAGTGCAGAACTCCACCGTCAACACCAGAGACACTATCTTCCAAAAATCTGTTCAACTTCTCGCGTACGCCGATAATATTGATATAATGGGAAGACAGCGTGATGTCAATGGCGCCTTTGTGAGAATTGAGACAGAAGCGGCAAAAATAGGTTTAGCGGTAAATGAGGGAAAAAAGAAATATATGCTGTCTTCGAGGACACCCAACACCGACGTGACGGCTCGGACAGAACGTCACAATAGACGCATACACCTTCCAGGTAGAAGAGGATTTTGTCTACCTACGCTCCGCTACAAACACGGGCAATAACATCAGCGCCGAGATCAGACGAAGAATAACTCTTGCTAATCGCTGTTTCTTTGGGCTATGAAAGCAGTTGAGTGGAAAAGCCCTCTCTCGAGCAACCCAGGTAAAACAATGTAACACCCTGATCATTCCAGTCTTGCTGTATGGTGCAGAAGTATGGACCTTGACAAAATCGGTTTAAAGTGCCTTAGGCTGTTTCGAGAGGAAAGTTCTTCGGGTCATCTTTGGCCCCGTGTGCATTGAAGCGGAACAGCGAACTTTACGGGTTGTACAACGACATGGACCTAGTCAGAAGGGTCAAGTTCCAGAGACTCAGATGGCTCGGTCATTTAGAGCGGATGGACACCAATGCATGAACAGTAAGCACTCTTGGGTTATTTCAGCGAATAAAATGTGTCTGTCAGTCTCCTTAATATAAGTTTTATAAACTGGTTTTTAATATCCCTCGGACGGAAATAAAAAGAAAACTGAAAAACGGACGAATCCGGACAATTAACGAACGCATCCGGCCAATCAACAGACGAAATCGGCCAATCAACTGACGAATCCAGGCAAAAACAAGAGCTTCAGGGTTAGTTAGTTATGGTGGCGCTACAGTCTAGGTCGGACCAGGGCCTCACCCAACAAACTTCCCCAGCCAGCTCGGTCCCTAGCTAGCTGTTTCCAGTTTCGCACGCCAAGTTGGTTCAGATCCTCTAACACCTGTGTGCTCCACCTGAGACGCGGTCTTCCTCCTCTGCGATGTCCTTCCGGGTTGGATTCGAAGACTCCACGAGCCGGAGCATTATTTTCCATTCGCTCAACATGATCCAACCATCTAAGTCGTTGGACTTTTCTGGCTCGTTCAGTTCTTGGTTGAATTTTTGTCTCCATTCTCTATTGCTTCAGGGTTAGTAAGTTTGAAAAGGGAGAAAACTGTTTATTGTTCCGCCCCAATGACCATATTATTATTTGTAGAAGTCGTAGCCGTCGCAATTTGACCCCGAACAAGTTTTATCACCAAATTGTCCAATTTTGTCGATCACCGCTGTATGAACCTCCGGTCAAACCTCTGGTCCAGGTTAGAATAGCATGTATTGTATAAATGTCTGTCGAAATACAAATACTGATCCAGCCAGATACATCCCATGGTTCTTTGCTCCTTATCGCGCATCAAGTGGTTTTGAAAAATAATCGAGTTCAAAATCTAAATAATTTATTTTAGTGTTCATTTCGTTTAGTAACATAATTTTAGTGAACATAAATAGATTTGTTGTAAATTACATTTAGATATCACTTTAAATACTTTAGGTTAATTGAAAATAAGCACTTTTAATGTTTTGGTATCGTAAATTCAAAGGACTTCCATATATCAAAAATATGAATTTGTGTATATTAATAGTGTTCCAATTCCATACAATTTAGGATGCAGTGCTCTAGACTTTAACACACATACAAACTAAAACAACAATAATCGTTGGAAAATTGGTTGAATTGGTGTAAAAAAGAAAAACTGATTTCTAAATATTGATTTCTGGACGCACCCAACCGCCGAATGCTTTTTCCAATTCCTCGGCTACAGCAAGACACAATCGGTCTTGGTTGAAATTTGCAATTACTTGCACCCCAAGTGGGAGGCCTTCGCTACCCAAACCAAGGGGTACAGCTGTCGCTGGAAATCCTAAAACATTGACAATTCCAGTGTAGGAAAAGTTCAGAGATCGCACCAAAGGCTCATTGTGATATGGTGCTACGGTGGGATGTGTTGGATAAATTAAAACCCCATTCTCACCCAGGAAGTCTTGTAATTCCTTTCGCAAATCATCTCGTTTCTTAACCAAATATTTATGCTTTGGCGAGCCATATGGGGTTTGAGCAGCATCTACCACAGCAGTAATTAACCCAATAAACGTGTGTTTCGACTGACCAATACAAAATTTCAAAAGTTCTTTGCTTGTATTGATTTCGCCTTCTAGATTTGCCAATTGATGTGCAAATCCATAGCCGGAATCGTCTCGCATATTAGTGAACCAAATTGCAGCCGATTGTTTGAATTTTTCCAACTGTAGTCTTGTTGCACTTGTACCAGTTGTATTTTGTAAATGCTTGACAGCTTTGCGTAGGGCAGTCTTCAGGTCTTCATCGACAGGGGAAACCAATCTACCACCGCCATCACTTTCTTGGTAGTAAATTTTAAGTTTCTTGAGATCGACTGGTTCGTCAAGATTTAAGAGTGTTGAATTTTGGCCGGAAATAATTTTCAACATTGGTTTTAAATCAATAGCATGACGACACATAGGACCTATTCCGAGGAATGAATCTTGCTCGTCAGAAAAAGGCATTGGAAATTGACCCTTGTTCGAGACAATTTTTTTCGTTGGTTTGTGTCCAAATGTGCCTGTGAAGAATGCAGGCATTCGAATAGAACCACCAATGTCTGAGCCGAGTCCAAATGGTGATGCAGCTAATGCTTGAATACAACCTTCTCCTCCACTTGAGCCTCCTACTATGCGATTTGTATCGTAGGGATTGCATGTTCGTCCATGAACTGTGTTAGAACTCTCCCACCTGAAAGAATCGTCAAACGTCAATTGGATATGAGCAAAGAATCAAAACAAAATTAACATTTACCACATGCACATCTCTGAAACGTTTGTCAAACAGAAAGGTATCGCACCGGCTTTTCTCATCAAACCCATTGCATCCGAATCTTCTTGTGCCCGTACACCTTTTCGTGCATAAAGTCCAGCAGTATATAGAAAATCTAACCAAAAAGAGAATTTGTTGCAATCAGTTGGGTGGGACCATTGAAATCATCACACAACTCACCTTTTACAGCGATGCAATCTTTGGTAGATATCGGAACTCCCAAGAAAGGCTTTAATTTGAAAAGTTCTTCGGAGAATACTGACCAGATGCCACTAAGGCATCTGCTTCTGCTGCAGCCTTGAATGCCTCTTCAAAACGTTTATCAACAACACAATTAAACATAGGATTTACTTCTTCGGCTCGTCGTATAAAAGACTCCAAAACTTTGACACTTGTTAGCTTTGATACAAAAGAAATCGGTCAGATGCAGGTACATTTTGACAAATCGAAAGACTACGTACCTGTTTTGTTCTTATTTTCTCTGCCAATGATGTTGCCGATTCCAATAACAGCGCGTCTGTAATTGCTGGCATAGAACTTCCTCTCTTACCATAAATCAACATAAAAATTAATCTGGCAATTTTGGTTATGAGGATGAAAAAAAATTGTTGTATTTGGGCCACAAACGAAGTGGGCTTCGAATGTTGCGTTGTTGCTTCGGTGGAAAGTTTGTTTGTATCGTCGTCCATTTTAATAGAAATGTAGGTTTGTACTTTCGTAAATAGTTCCCAAACTTGGAATGACTTTAAATGCTGGTTTTCTTTAGTGTTCTTTCGAGTTTAATAATTTGTTACCACTTCATTCGTAGATGGTTGATGTGTTATCTGTAAAAATGGAATACGATCGGTAAATTCAATTTAAAAAAGAAACTTTTGTAGAACGGTAAAATGTGTTGATCATGCAAAATACAAACAGCTTGCTGGTTGAACCGGTTTACCGAAGCTTTTTTTTTAATACTTTAGTACGGTAGGGACGGTTCGTATGTCACTTGTTCTAAACAGAAGACGGGTTGACGATTTGCTCATATAACAGAGGAATGAACGATGTTTTAAGTAAAAGTAAAGTTTAACCTCTCATTTTGTTTAGATTAAAATTATCGTGTTCATTTTCAAACGTTAAAAGAAAAAAGGATACGTTTCTATCAGCACAAAGGCAAAAGGATTCAACTCCTATTCGGAATCGGAATACAATTGGATATATCGCAGTGTCCGTTGCTTCGTGGTTAGGTGCGTTGGCTGCTAAGCAGAACGTCGTGGGCTCGAGTCCTACTCGTGCCCATAGTTTTTATTTCATCTTTCACGGGCACTGTCTCTTGCGAAGAACTGACAAAACTTCCAACTTCCAACTTTTATGACTTCTGTCATAAAAAGTGCTTCTCAACTGTGCCGTTCGGAATCGGCGTTTAATTGAAGGTCCCCTCAATTCTTCAAACGCACCTAGAGAATTGTTGGTGAGAGTAAGTCACTTAGGCCTTGGCTCTTCAAGAGCTGTCGCGCCACTCTATTTATTTTTTTTTTATATCGCAAGGCTCTAAATTTGGAATGGTCTGTTTGATTCAGTGCTCGCTCCAAGCTTTCTTCGGAGCAAAGTTTGGTATCTGCCTGTAGTTCGAAAGGTACGTACCTTACTATTTTTTCAAGTAACTTTAGTTGCCGAAAAGCCTTCCGTCAACAATCTGAGTGGTCCTTATCAATGTGGCTTTAGGCCAGGAAACCCAACCATCGACCAAATGTTCACGTTGCGCCAGATCCTGGAAAAGACCTATGAACTCCAAATCGATATCCACCACCTTTTCATCGATTTTAAGGGCGCGTATGAAATCTACAGAGTCGAACTGTATAAAACTATGTCTTGTTTTGGCATCCCTGCCAAGCTCGTTCGCTTGTGCAAAATGACGATGGAGAACTCACGCTGCTCCATCAAGGTTGGCAATGAGCTACGGAATCTTTCGACGTCAAAAAAGGATTCAGACAAGGCGATGCGCTGCCGTGCGATTTCTTTAACGTCGTTTTTGAGAAGATAGTGCAGAACTAAACCGTCAACACCAGAGGCACTATCTTCCAAAAAGCTGTTCAAATTCTCGCGTACGTCGATGATATTGATATAATGGGAAGAACACAGCGCAATGTCAATGGCGTCTTTGTGAGAATTGAGATAGAAGCGGCAAAAATGGGTTTAGCGGTAAATGAGGGAAAAACGAAGTATATGCTGTCTTCGAGGAAGGACACCCAACACTGACGGCTCAGACTGAACGTCACAATGGACGCATACAACTTCGAGGTAGTAGAGGAGTTTGTCTACCTAGGCTCCGCCATCAACACGGACAATAATACCAGCGCCGAGATCAGACGACGAATAACTCTTGCTAATCGCTGTTTCTTTGGACTAAGAAAGCAATTGAGTGGAAAAGCCCTCTCTCGAGCAACTAAGGTAAAATTGTACAACACCCTGATCATTCCAGTCCTGCTGTATGGTGCAGAAGCATGGACCTTGACAAAATCGGATAAAAGTGCCTAAACCTGCTTTGAGAAGAAAGTTCTTCGGGTCATCTTTGGCCCCGTGTGCATTGAAGAGGAATGGCGAAGAAGTTATAACAGTGAACTTAACGGGTTGTACAACGACATGGACCTAGAATAGTTTAAAGATATTTGCTTAAATCGTTGCCATCATCGTCTTAATCAATTGCAAATTTTCCTTCACCACTAAAAGTCGTAATTCTACATTTTTCGCCTTATTCATGTGCTAAACTTCTGGAAATTAACTCTTGGAGCTTCCCGAATCGAGTTATTTTTCCCTCGTATCGGCTAGGTTACTAAGCACACTGAATGCCATTGAATTTTCGCTAACAAATAACAATAAATCACTTTTATATAAAAAAAAAAAATACCCACAAAAACAATGATTATAGCTTACACACGTTACACATTTCTGTTCCGCCTCGGTGATTATTATTGTTGAATGTGAATCACTTTCTTAGCTAATCAAGACAAGAAGTTGAAATGTTATCACTTTATCGATCACCAAAAATATATTTGTTAATTGAATACATACATACGTTTGTTTGTAGGCTTCTAAAATAAGCTTCAAAGAATTAACTCCTTGTCAGTCGAGTTCTGCGAATGACTACATTTTCCTATTTGTTTCGTTTTTCGTGAAAGCAATGAAAAACATACATAAATATACATATAGATTTTATGATAGGCATAGGAATAGGATACGAAGTGCTCATTCGTTCACAAAATAGTGATAACATTCTGTATGTGTATCAAATTCGGTTCAATTTAAATAGTTTTGTAAACGATTCAAAGAAAGACCAAACAAGGGTAGACCGGAAACTAGAAGTTCAACCCCTTTTGTGGTTCTTTAAGGCAACGCCATATAACAAGGGTAACATATAACAAACACATTAAATACCTATTTAATTAGAACATATGTATTAACTTTTACACAAAGGATTTTGTAAAATTACGATGATTAATTAAACAAACACAAATTTCAATATTTCACATTCAAAAGCCCTCACGAAATTCTTCCCACAATCGTGTGTACCTGTATATCTTTTAGTGAAAAAAGAAACCTAAGAAATTGTGAAGTGTTAAAAATAGACTGTTTATACTGATTTACTGCAATCTCCAAATTAATTAAACAATGATTTCAAGTATCGAAAAATATGAAGTAATTACCGGAAAATAGATTCCGATTCCGTCAAAAGTTCCAGTAAAGCTAATTGCGACTACTTGCATATACATATGTTGATAAGAGAAAATATATTTGACGTTTTCTTTCATTTTGTTTTATAGCTTTCTTTCTTTTTTGTGGTTCCATACGAGCCATGAATGGGAACATGAAAAACGGCGACAGAAAAATGTCATGGCAAGATGTTTAAAGCTTTGTTCACATGAGTAAGAACAACGAACGACGAAAGAATGAAAAAATGATTTTTGATACGTTTGAAGATTTCCTCACAAATTCTGAACAAAACGATAGAAATATAGTTTATGTTTGATTTCTGATGCATACATTCACTTTCTTAATATCAAATATTAATAAATTTGAACAAATATTTGTTCTTCGCTAAAAGAATTCTAGTTGAAAACTCTGTTCCACACCATTCACACTCCGAACAAAATGTTCGCTCGTGTGCGAATCGATTTAGAAAGTCGTTAAAACTTGACGGCGTCAGGTCGTGTGCGAATTGGATTAATTTCGTTAAAACAAAAAAATTGATTCAATTAACTACTGTCAGCAGTTGAAAGTGCCTCTGGTGTTGACGGTGGAGTTCTGCACTATCTTCTCAAGAACGATGTTAAAGAAATCGCACGACAGTGTATCGCCTTGTCTGAATCCTTTTTTGACGTCGAAAGATTCCGTTAGCTCATTGCCAACCTTGATGGAGCAACGTGAGTTCTCCATCGTCATTTTGCACAAGCGAACGACCTTGGCAGAGATGCCAAAACTAGACAGCTTTATTCAGTTCGTCTCTGTAGATGAAAAGGTGGTGGGTATCGATTTGGAGTTCATGTGTCTTTTCCAGGATCTGCCGCAACGTGAAAATTTGGTCGATGGTTGACTTTCCTGGCCTGAAGCCACATTGATAAGGACCAATCAGATTATTGACGAAAGGCTTCAGACGTTTACATATTACGGCAGAAAGGATCTTGTAGTCGATGTAAAGTCGACTGCTTCCTCTGTAGTTGGTGCAGTTTAGAGGACCTCCGTTTCTCAGGATCGGGCAAACAATGCTGAGGTTCCATTCATCTTACAGATGATTTGGTGCATGCTCCTATCTAGCTCATCGCCTGCTGCTTTGAACAGCTCAGCAGCTAGACCATCTACTCCAGCGGCTTTGTTGGATTTCAGCCGTGATATTGCGGTTTTCACTTCTTCTAGGTCGGGTTCACGGAATTGGTGGCTATCGTGTGCGATGAAAGGCTCCACTCTGACAGTCTACAGAAGTGGTCTTTCCAAATTCCCAGCACTGACTGCGTTTCTACTATGATGTTCCCTTATTTATCTCTGCAGGCATCGGTTCTTGCTCGATGACCTTTCGATAAAACCTCCGAACTTCATTCCTGCTGTTGGCACTCTCAACATCCTCGATCTGACGCTTCTCATGCTCTCTCTTTTTTTCTCCTGAGAAGCCGGCGTTCCTCTCTCCTCTTTCGTTCGTAGAGCTCACGAGCAGCTCTTGTCCTTCTATGCAGCGCTGCTTTGTATGCTTCCTGCTTGGCTGCATGGGCCTGTCTGCATTCTTCGTCGAACCAGGGGTTTTGTTTTAGTGGCTGTGTGAAACCCAGCACATTAGAGGCGGCATCTCTGGCAATATTGCCACTGGTCTTCGGATACTTCATGTTGGCGGTATAGGAATCCTTAAGGGGTTACTTGACACTCGATCAGAGAAGGATCTGGCGATCTCTTGCGATTGAAGCCGTCCGACGTCGAATTTGCTTGCAGGATTTCCCTTTTTTTACCGTTGTCGGGATATTCTTAGCACTACCTTGGCCACGACGAGATAGTGGTCCGAGGCGATGTTAGCCCCTCGGAACGTTCGAACATCTAAAATGCTGGAAAAGTGCCTTCCGTCAATCTGGTTGACGGTTGATTGATCAGGAGATCTCCATGTAGGTTTATGGATGTTAAGATGTGGAAACCAGGTGCTTGCTACCACAACATTTCGCCCCAAAGCAAAATCGATCAGCCTGTTCAGATCCCTTATCGGAAGTGGTGTCCTGCAGGCGTTGCTTTTCGGCTGTTCCACCAAAGATGTCCTCTTTTCCCAGCTTTGCGTTAAAATCGCCGAGGACAATTTTAATGTCACAGCTAGGACATTGCTCATACGTTTTGTCAAGGAGCTCGTAGAACTCGTCTTTGGTGTCGTCCTTTTTCTCTTCTGTGGGGGCATGCGCACATATTACGCTAATGTTGCCGAATTTACCTTTGATTCGGATTGTCGTGATGCGTTCGCTTACACATTTGAAGCTGAAGACTTTTTGCCTGAGTCTGCTTCCCACGACGAATCCGCATCCAAAGAGCCACTATTGTTGCTCTCGGTAATAATCACCAAAGTTTATTTGTTCATTTCGTTAATGCCATTTTGGCTACGGAAACCTTAAAAGTGTGTAGAAAGGACATCTCTAAAATAAATAAACAAGTGGTCAATTAAGGATTAACAGCAACATAACAAGATTTTGGAAGTCTTGAGGATTAATAAATTACATTCAAGATAATACAAACAACAACGCGATGCATGTGTTATGATTGTTAGAGCTCAGTTCTTATTTTTCTAAGAATTAAATAATGTGGAAGGAAGCAATACCAACGATATCGTTGGCGACAAATTTCTGCCAGAGCAGGGAGTTCTTTTTAATAAAACAGATCGATGTAGATCGTTGTGAATCGTTGTAGTGTTGTGGCGAATGTTTTATTTTCTTCGTAAGGGAAATTAAAATTATATTTGGTTTCATGTAAACTTATAATTAACTTACTATTTTGGTTAACTTATGGCGGCGGCGACTTCTGCTTCGGTTGCTTGTTGAGACATGAATAAACTCATCAAATTGAAATTCGTTATTTTAAATTCAGAGACATGTTCAGCTGTCTCGCTCTTTCTCTGACTCGTTCTTTCTTTTGTCAACTTGATGATTATTTATTTCCATGAGCAGCGGTCGCTGTCGTCACAAGTTAGGCACCGATTACATTAAGGAATTGCTAACATTAGGCATCGATTACATTGGGACTTTCTAACAACAATGTTTATCGAAGATTATTTCAAGCTTGCGACAATGTCAGTACCACTGAATACCAGTCTTGGATTACAACCACCCTCGTCTTCCTTAAAGGTATCGCCAACGTTACAAAAACAAAACTCGGGTTCTGCAACTGGTAAAATAAAAGAAAGCCATCTATATCGCATGGTATTCAGATTAATACTCTTGATTTTCAAGGAAATCCACGAAACAAATGCGCCCTCAAACCCGGCCATTCTCTTATGGACTGGATAAGATTGGGAAACTCTGGATGTGATTTGTCTGGAACGAAGGGGGCTATTATTCCGGTTAGTAGTAAGGAATTGAGTAAACATTGTACCAGAAATGATGCATGGATGGCGATACGTGGAAATGTGTTTAATGTAACGCGATATATGGATTTTCATCCAGGAGGTAAGGAGGTTACAGTTGAGTTCATAACTTTTTCAATCTATCAATTTTCATTTTCTGAATAGGTGCCGAAGAACTTATGCGTGGTGTCGGCAAAGATGCTACAAAACTTTTCGATGAAGTTCACGCTTGGGTCAATTACGAACAACTCTTGAAAAAATGTCTAATTGGTCCACTTCGAAATGTGGTTGAAATTGATTCAGACTTTTTAAGGCCTCTGATAACAAATATTCCGACACCAAAACCCAAACCGAACATGCTTCCGCCGCCATCAATACCCACCAAAGTAAAACCCCGTTTCGATTGGATTCAAAAACGATCCGAACTTACCATTTACTTTTATACAAAACAATTTTGTAATCCAGGCTTAGTCCTTAGGAGAGCATCTGCTGAAAAAATTGAAATCAGAATTTGTGTGGCCAATTGCTGGCATCAACATGAACTTGAATTTCATGGAGAAATAAACTGGCCACCGACGAATGTAAAGGTCTCAAGTGAATCGGGAAAAATCGAAATAGTTTTCAATAAAACTCTGCCGAATGTATGGCCTAGTTATGGAACGTTAAAAGAATCCACTGAGCAACTAGTAGAGGACAGTTGGTTTGAATTTGAAATCGTAGAAAATCAAAGCTTCAATCATAATTCATTCGAATTGGTCTTACGAGGAGAAAACGATACGATTTTTGTACTCCCCGTGGGTTATCACGTTTCCTTTAGATGTCAAATTAATGGTAAGTGAGAAATTTTCACAGGCATTTGGTGTTTTACGTTTCAGTTCGATAGGTAGCGAGGTTATACGGAAATACACTCCCATTCCGAAAGAGTTTTCGGTTATAAGTAGTACAAGTCCGTTACATTTGAATTTCCTTTTAAAAACCTACGATAAGGGTCTGCTGGCAAACCACATCAAAAGTCTTCCATTGAAATCAAGTTTACATGTGTCGGTTCCCAAAGGCAGTGTTGTACTCGATAAGTTTCTGGGACACACGAGAATCGCACTTTTGGCCGCTGGAAGTGGAATAACACCTATGCTGGGCTTAATAGCCCATTTACTGGCGAGGAATAATTGTAAAATGTATGTTTTTTTTATACATCCGTGTTTTTTTCTTATCAATTACTTGATGCCCACAGAGAAAAATTGATGCTTTTGTTTTTCAATAAAACCGAGGAAGATATTTGGTGTAAGACACTTCTAGAAAGACAAATGGAATGCGATGATAGGTAATTTTTGTAAAAAACAATAAAATGGTTTCACTGATTAATTTTCATCATATCTCAAGACTTAAAGTTGCGCATATACTTTCTCAACCAGAGGAAACTTGGAACAGTGGTAAAGGCCATATAACGGAAGAACTTTTATCAACCATCAGCAATCCGTCATTAGAAAACTGTTGTACTTGTTTTTGCATATGTGGGCCACCATCGTTTAATTCGTTGACTGAAAGCTTACTTAAGGCACTTGATGTGCCTGCCGCGAATACGTTCTTCTTTTACGGCTAAAACAAATGTATGTAAACTCATTGTTAGAGGCTGCTTTAAAAAAATTTAAAATATTTTATGTTTGTGAAAATGTACATATCTATGTTTTTAAACCTAATGTAAAATTGTTTTTAATAAATAAGACGAATTCATTAAATTTAATATTCAGCACTTCAACATTTGTCATTCATATAGTTTTTTTTTTTCAAGTTGGCAGCGCTGGCACGTGATACATGTCAAACTTAACTGTCATCCATTTACGATAATGGGCGTTCGAGCTACCTATGGCGTTTTTTAATTGGCAATCTGGAATCGAAAAAGAAGCATTCTTGTTTTTTAAATCAGAAGGCAAATTCTCTTCTTTTCAGAATCAGAACTGTCACTTTTGCCCAATTGAACGCTTTCAGAATGCTTTTTTTACTTCCAGATTGCCAATTAAAAACGCCACTAGAGTCGCAACTCAAGGCATTTTGCTCCCTTTTACTGCGGAAAACCGCAGTAAAAATGGGTTTAGCGGTAAATGAGGGAAAAACGAAGTATATGCTGTCTTTAAGGAAGGACACCTAACACCGACGTCTCGGACAGAACGTCACAAGACGCATACAACTTCGAGGTAGTAGAGGAGTTTGTCTACCTAGGCTCAACTATAAACACGGACAATAACACCAAGAAATCAGACGAAGAATAACTCTTGCTAATCGCTGTTTCTTTGGGCTAAGAAAGCAATTGAGTGGAAAAGCCCTCTCTCGAGCAACTAAGGTAAAACTGTACAACACACTCATCATCCCAGTTCTGCTGTATGGTACGGAAGCATGGACCCTGACAAAATCGGATGAAAGTGCCTTGGACTGTTTCGAGAGGAAAGTTCTTCGGGCCCCGTGTGCATTGAAGGAGAATGGCGAAGAAGATACAACAGCGAACTTTACGGGTTGTACAATGGCATGGACCTAGCCATATATGTAAACTCATTGTTAGAGGCTGCTCTAAAAAAATTTAAAATATTTTATGTTTGTGAAAATGTACATATCTATGTAAACCTAATGTAAAAATGTTTTTAATAAATAAGACGAATTCATTAAATTTAATATTCAGCATTTCAACATTTGTCATTCATATAGTTTTTTTTTCAAGTTGGCAGCCCTGCACGTGATACATGTCAAACTTAACTGTCATCCATATACGATAATGGGCGTTCGAGCTACCTATGGCGTTTTTAATTGGCAATCTGGAATCGAAAAAGAAGCATTCTTGTTTTTTAAATCAGAAGGCAAATTCTCTTCTTTTCAGAATCAGAACTGTCACTTTTGCCCAATTGAACGCTTTCAGAATGCTTTTTTTACTTCCAGATTGCCAATTAAAAACGCCACTAGAGTCGCAACTCAAGGCATTTTGCTCTCTTTCGACCTAAAAAATTAAATTTGATAAAATATCCATGTCAATGCGGATGTGTAGGTTTCTCAATGCATTTCAAATGGGGCGAACCAACACATTAGCATTTGTATGGATTAACACAGATTCACGGACACTAGAAAAGAGAATAAATTGCAAAATTTTTTGGACGGTGATTTTTAAAAAAAGAGAACGAGTTGCGACTCTAGGTAATACCTTCTCTATGCTACAACAGACAATAAACACCGATTTTTAACGATATTTTCTTTAGCGATGTGACACATTTCTCATACGGTGGGTATATAAAAAAAACATAATTGCCGTATATGGGTCTAAGAAAACCCACACGTGATCGAAGAGGGGTAAACCTTGACGTGGCGGAGCGGCTTACGGTAACTACTACTATGAAGCTTAGAGCTATGCGATCGCGAAACTTGTTTTCGCTGAAGGGCCTCCCATGGTTGATCGAAGCGGAGTGGGCTGTTACTACTAATTACCCCACAACGAAGGAGTGTTCCCACCAAGGCACTCCCACCGAAGGACGGCAGCGAATGAATTTCTTCTTTGGAATCAACGGTGGCGTCTCCAGTTCCAGTTAGACCTTTACGGGCTACTTCGACTTATTTGAAACCCAGGCCGTAAAAGGAGCGGTTTTTTCCGGCTCTTGCACTTGGAGTCACATCAAGTGCCTGGTACTCCAGGTTGGGGGTTGTGCGTTGGGGTGACTTCCCGACCACGTAGAAAAAATTTTAGTTGCGAAGCAACAACAGGCCTCGGAAACGGACGGATATACTGATGACGACCCAAGCAAATGTACAATGGACAACGAATTTCGAATATGCACGTGGAATGTTAGGTCCATTAATAGACCGCGTGCTGCCGAACAGTTAGCGGAGACCCTCAACTACTATAAAGCAGATATTACCGCTATCCAGGAAATGCGATCAGATGGACCGGGCAAAAGGAGGATGAGAAACTGCGACACCTACTATGGTGCAACAACAGCGACTCTTTGGATGCGAATTCGTCGTGGGAAGCAGACTCAGGCAAAAAGTCTTGAGCTTCAAATGCGTGAGCGAACGCATCACGACAATCTGAATCAAGGCTTAATTCGGCAACATTAGCCTAATATGTGCGCATGCCCCCACAGAAGAGAAAAAGGACGACACCAAAGACGAGTTCTACGAGCTCCTTGACAAAACGTACGAGCAATGTCCTAGTTATGACATTAAAATTGTCCTCGGCGATTTTAACGCAAAGCTGGGAAAAGAGGACATCTTTGGTGGAACAGTCGGAAAGCACAGCCTGCACGACACCACTTCCGATAACGGATTCAGGCTGATCGATTTTGCTGCGGGGCGAAATGTTGTGGTAGCAAGCACCTGGTTCCCTCATCTCAACATCCATAAAGGTACATGAGATCTCCTGATCAATCAACCGTCAACCAGATTGATCACATTGCGATCGACGGAAGGCACTTGTCCAGCATTTTAGATGTTCGAACTTTCCGAGGAGCTAACATCGACTCGGACCACTACCTCGTCGTAGCCAAGGTAGTGCTACGAATATCCCGACAACGGCCAAAACAAGGAAATGCTGCAAGAAAATTCGACGTCGGACGGCTACAATCGCAAGAGATCGCCAGATCATTCTCTGATCGAGTGTCAAGTAACCTCTTAAGGAGTCCTATGCCGCCAACATCAAGTATCGAAGACCAGTGGCAACATTGCCAAAGAGCAATTAGAGATGCCGCCTCTAATGTGCTGGGTTTCACACAGCCACCAAAACGAAACCCCTGTTGACGAAGAATGCAGGCAGCCCATGCAGCCAAGCAGGAGCATAACAAAGCGGCGCTGCATAGAAGGACAAGAGCTGCTCGTGAGCTCTACGAGCGAAAGAGGAGAGAGGAACGCCGGCTTCTCAGGAAAAAACAGAGAACATGAGAAGCGTCAGATCGAGGATGTTGAGAAAGCCAACAGCAGGAATGAAGTTCGGAGGTTTTCTCGAAAGGTTAAACAGCTGGCTCAAGGTGAACGAGAAGAACCGATGCCTGCAGAGATAAGTAATGGAAAGACCACTTCTGTAGACTGTATAACGGCGACGACGAACAAAACACCGCCGTCAGACAGGAGCCTTTCATCGGACACGATGATAGCCAACAATTCCGTAAACTCGACCTAAAAGAAGTGAAAACCTCAATATCACGCACGGCTGAAATCCAACAAAGCCGCTGGAGCAGATGGTCTAGCTGCTGAGTTGTTCAA
This sequence comes from Sphaerophoria rueppellii, assembly GCA_920937365.1. Lineage (NCBI taxonomy): Eukaryota > Metazoa > Arthropoda > Insecta > Diptera > Syrphidae > Sphaerophoria > Sphaerophoria rueppellii. The sequence goes on along the minus strand of CAKKXW010000002.1, from coordinate 70,093,616 downwards.
AGCAGCAGGCGACGAGCTAGCATTATTTGCCCAATCCTGAAAAAGGGAGATCCTCTATACTGCGCCAACTACAGAGGAATCAGTCTACTTAACATCGCCTACAAGATCCTCTCTGCCGTAATGTGTGAACGTCTGATGCCTTTTGTCAACAATCTGCATGGTCCTTATCAATGTGACTTCAGGCCAGGAAAGTCAACCATCGACCAAATTTTCACGTTGCGGCAGATCCTGGAAAAGACCTATGAACTCCAAATCGATACCCACCACCTTTTCATCGATTTTAAGGCCGCGTATGACAGCATCTACAGAGACGAACTGTACAAAGCTATGTCTAGTTTTGGCGTCCCTGCCAAGCTCGTTCGCTTGTGCAAAATGACGATGGAGAACTCACGCTATTCCATCAAGGTTAGCAACGAGCTTACGGAATCTTCGATGTCAAAAAAGGATTCAGACAAGCCGATGCACTGTCGTGCGATTTCTTTAACATCGCTCTTGAGAAGATAGTGCAACTCCACGTCAACCCAAGCACTATTTCCAAAATCGTTCAACTCCGCGTACGCCGATGATATTGATATAAGGGAAGAACACAGCGTGATGTCAATGGCGCCTTTGTGAGAATTGAGACAGAAGCGGCAAAAATGGGTTTAGCGGTAAATGAGGGAAAAACGAAGTATATGCTGTCTTCGAGGAAGGACACCCAACACCGACGGCTCGGGCAGAACGTCACAATAGACGCGTATAACTTCGAGGTAGTAGAGGAGTTTGTCTACCTAGGCTCCGCTATAAACACGGGCAATAACACCAACGCCGAGATCAGACGAAGAATAACTCTTGCTAATCGCTGTTTCTTTGGGCTTAAGAAAGCAATTGAGTGGAAAAGCCCTCTCTCGAGCAACTAAGGTAAAACTGTACAACACACTCATCATCCCAGTCCTGCTGTATGGTGCGAAGCATGACCCTGACAAAATCGATGAAAGTGCCTTGGCTGTTTCGAGAGGAAAGTTCTTCGTGGCCCCGTGTGCATTGAAGGGAATGGCGAAGAAGATACAACAGCGAACTTTACGGTTGTACAACGACATGGACCTAGCCAGAAGGGTCAAGGTCCAGAGACTCAGATGGCTCGGGCATTTAGAACGAATGGACACCAATGCTCGATCCCGGAAAGCCTTCACCATATTCCCGAGGGACGTAGGAAGAGAGGATGACCGCGACGCAGGTGGTGCATCTCAAGTGGAAGAGGACCTCAATCAACTTGGAGTGCATAACTGGAGACAGCTAGCTAGGGACCGAGCTGGCTGGCGGAGACTGAAGTAAGTAAGTTTCCGATCGGAATCGGTGTCCCCTCAATTATTCTTCACACACACTCAAAGTACTGTTGATGAAATGATGAGTGTAAGCATATTAGGTCTTGGCTCTCCTAAAGTCGTCGCGACGCCCTATTTATTTATTTACTTCCATCATTTTCCATCAATTTTAAAAATATGACGGAATGGCGGCGGTGATTTTAACAAGAATTATTAACGACACAAAAAATAAAACGAAATCAAAATCTAGTTCATTTCTTCGTTCTTATATCTTTAATACAAATAATGAAATATCATAGACATCCCATGATAACATCAAAATAAATTACACGCATACTAAAATAAATTTAATCAGAAAAATAGGAAACTTGGATTTTGGACACAGAGCGAAGCTTAAGTATTTATATTTATGAAAGATTTATTAAAATTTGTTTTGGTTTTTTTTTTTGTAAGGTAAAAATAAAAACAAAATTTAGAAATTGAGAGGCGGTTTAAAGTACTTGTTGGTTTTTAAATACAATATGAACTAAAATTATATATAAATTTATTTTTTTTGCTTGTTTTTGTTTGTTTTTTCGGTGAGAGTTCTTTATGTTTTTAGTATGTGCGAATCGCTGGAGGTATTGTCTCAACTGAGTCATCCAATGTTTTGTCAATTACATTTCTGTATTTGATATCAACCTTTCCGGTTTCCTGATCAATCCATAGGAGTGTGTGTTTCCGCCAATGTTCTTCCATTGGTTTTTTCTTTTGTCCTTCAATGGGCTTGCTGTAGTCCTACAGAGAAATGAAAAAATATGATTTAATCTCAAATTGCAGACTTTTTTTTAACTGTAGGAACCTACATATTCATCAACACGAACTTTAAAATCTTCGCGAGCATGTGCGCCACGAGATTCTTTGCGGTTTTCAGCAGCAACAATGGTCATAACGGCATTGGATAGAAGGTTTTGCAATTCCAAAGTCTCAACTAGATCAGAATTCCATATGAGAGACCTGTAGGGTAAAAGAAGTTGTTTTTATTTTAAATCCGTTTGTAAGACTAAATGAAATTGTTCTAGCTCAATTCTTGGAATAGCATTAGTAAAATAAAATAGAGTGACGCGACAGTTCTTGAAGAGCCAAAGCCTAAGTGGTTTACCCTCATCAAGAAGATGAGAAGAATTGAGGGGACCTAACAATTTAACGCCGATTCCGAACGGCAAAGTTGAGAAGCACTTTTTCATGACAGATGAGATACTCTTGGTTAGGTTAGATTAGGTAAAAGTGACTGTGGATACAGAATCCACACACTTAGGCCAAAAGAAAAGGCCCATTGTGATACCACATGAATCTAGAGAATTACTTCTTACTAGTCGAACCATTTTGAGCTTTTTATAAATCGAAGAAGATATTTGATATCCTTATTAGCTAGTTCACTGGATTATCATAAAAGTACTCTCCCAGATGAAGTTTGCGTCTTAGTGAAAGAGCAGGGCAAGTGCAGAGAAGGTGAGAGATTGTTTCCTCTTCTTCCTCGTCCATACAGCTCCTGCAGAAGTCATTTGAGGCTACACCAAGTCGTGTTGCGTGTCTGCCTATAAGACAGTGTCCCTTAAGGACACCTATTAGGGAGCTAATATGAAGTCTGCTTTGAGATAACAAGTCTTTCGAGCGCTTTAGATCCAGTGAAGGCCAAATGAGTTTTGTGGCTGCGCACGTTGGTAAATTGTACCACTTAGAGTTTGTTATCTTTAAGGCTGTTTCTTTTAGCAGACTTTTACATGTAGCTATCGGTATACCTATCTTCTCTCTTTCAGGTGAAATAGGTATGACGGTTCCATTTTTAGCGAGTTCATCGGCTCTACAATTTCCTGTAATGTCTCTGTGGCCCGTCACCCAACAGAGGTGAATGTTAAATTGCTGAGCCATCTCCATAAGAGCCGATTGAAAATCGAGGGCCGTACGAGATTTGGTTGAGACACCGTCAAGAGATTTAATAGCAGCCTAACTGTTAGAGAAGATGCGGATATCCGAAGTTGATATCACGTTGATTCTCTAGGAAGTTTTCTCAGTTCTTCGCAAGAGGCAGTGCCCGTGAAAGATGAAATAAAAACTATAGGCACGAGTAGGACTCGAACCCACGATGTTCTGCTTAGCAGCCAACGCACCTAACCACTAAGCTACGGACACTACAGAATAACATTAGTAGCATATTAATATTCTCTACTTGAACAAGCACAACATACACTACCGTTCAAAAGTTTGAGACCACCTCTGAAATTTGAGAAATATCCAAGTTTAACCCCGAAACTATAGTTTTTGGAAAAAAGTAAATACGTGAAAAAGTGAAGAGGCATGTCTTGTTGTAAATTATAGAAAAATATAAACTTGTTTTTTACTAGGTTAGGTTAGGTTAAGGGATAAGGGGTGTTCACAGAGTGAAACTGTTGCACGGGGGCCTACTGGTCCATTGTGATCCCCTATAAAAATAAAAGTTAGCATCGATGCTCTTCAAGTTACCGATTAGCGTAGATCGGTTCGTTAACGAACCAGCCTGTGCCATCTATAAATTTCCTCATGTTTGCCATTGAGACCTGTGCTAGATCATCCGATTCCCCAACAAGCCTGTTCCCGAAATGACGGAGTCGGTTAGTTTGGAGGTTCGGGCAGTAACAAAGCAGGTGTTTAATGGTTTCTATTTCCTCCTCATCCTGACAGCTGCTACAGAAATCGGTGCAAAAGCCCCTATCTTGTTGTCCATTGTGCCAATGGCGCAATGACCCGTTAGTACACCTATCAGGATATTAATGTTCCTTTTACTCAGCGATAGAATATACCGAGTTTCCTTTTCATTAGTGTTAGGCCATAAACTTCTAGAAATTACGCAATCGTCCCTAGATTTCCAGGAGGTATTGATTTTCTCTTTTGATTTAAGGTCTTTCTCCCTCTTGAGTACCCTATTCGGGTTTAAAAAAAAAACACAATTTAAGTCCTAAATTGAGTTTTCATCAAAAGACCCTCCTTTTCAGCAGTAGAGTTTCTCAAAGAGCAGATTCCCGACATTTCTGTCAAGCTCTTCCCATAAGACCTCAATGGGGTTAATATCTGGAGACTGCGGTGGCCATACTATTACTTTTAGAATTTCCTCGTCTTTTTTTTGTTTCAGGTATTTCCGGCACAAAGTTTTGAAGTATGTTTCGGGTCATTGTCTTGCTGGAATACAAAACCTTCACCGATACCAAAACGTGGTCTTCCAATATCGTTTTATAGACTTCTTTATCTATTCTTCCGATCACTCGTGTTAGATCTCCAACTACATCGAAGAAGAAACATCCCCACACCATTCGGCGCGTATTTCTGGTGCTGTTTTCTTCCTAGAACGCTTGCTTATAGTGACGATATGCAGATCTTCGATTTTCGTCGTAACTCTAGGTCGTCCTGACCTCGGTTTATCCTTAAAACCGCAGGTACTAGAGCTACGCTTTATCCTTTGGATATCTTCAGTTTTGTGGCGATTTCTCTTTGCGAATAGCCTTTTTCAATGAGGGTCATAATCGCAGATCGAGTTTCAGTAGTTAATTTCTTAACTTTCCCCATGATGCGCACTTTGTTTACTGAAGAAGATAACGGCCCCAAATAAATTTAAATTGGATCAAACCAAGCATTATATACAAAATCCAGGATTTTACCTTGTTTTTACCCTTTAACATCACCCAAGTCATAAAAAAAATCCAAATTGAATGTAAATAGTCATAAAAATTAAAAACTGGTAGAAACAATCCTATTTTCATTCATAAACTCAAGCGCCAGGTACAAATAAAGCAACCCTTTGAAGGTGGTCTCAAACTTTTGACCGGTAGTGTAGTTTCAATATTTTAAGGCTCTCACCTGTCTGAAACCTTAATGTCTTTGAACTCTTTGTATATATCTGCCAAAACCTTGCATCCCGCTTTAAGTACTGGACCATCGCGGAATACAGCTGCGTGATGTTGCATAGCTTTCTGCATTTTTAACCTCAAATCAGCTGTGGCTATTTTACCATTAGCATATCGTAGTTTGTCCAAATTAGCAACAGAATCTTCTCCACAATTCTATTAAGGGAGGAACAAAAAAAAATGTACATATAGACTATGCATTCCCATTAAATGTCAATTCAAATTACATCAGATAGTGATGGTGCACGTTCACCAGGTTTGTTTTCTTGAGCAATGTTCATTGCACAAGCACGACCAAACACAACCAAATCCAATAAAGAATTAGCACCCAAACGATTAGCACCATGTACAGATGACGAGGATGCCTCACCGCAAGCCCACAATCCGGGTACAACACAATCATTGCCATTTTTGTCGATTGTTAAAACTTGTCCACGCCAATTGGTTGGAATTCCACCCATATTATAATGGACTGTTGGGAGCACAGGAATAGGTTCACGAGTAACATCGACTCCAGAGAAAATCATTGCCGTTTCGGAAATACCAGGCAATCTCTCGTGCAATTGCTGTGGTGGCAAATGGTGTAACTGCAAGTAAACATGATCCTTTTCGGGTCCACAGCCACGACCCTCCATGATTTCAATAACCATTGATCGTGAGACAACATCACGGGAAGCCAAATCCTTGGCAACTGGAGCATAACGCTCCATGAAGCGTTCTCCCTTTGAATTGACTAGATAACCACCTTCACCTCGGGAACCTTCAGTGATCAAACAACCAGCTCCGTAAATACCAGTGGGATGGAATTGAACGAATTCTAAATCTTGATTTGGGAGATTTTTACGCGCAATCATTGCATTACCATCACCAGTACATGTGTGTGCAGATGTACACGAGAAGTAGGTACGGCCATAGCCTCCAGTAGAGACAACGGTGTTCCTAGCACGGAAGCGATGTAGTGTTCCATCTTCTAGACATAATGCAATAACACCACGGCATTCACCGTTTTCGACCAAAAGATCGAGTGCGAAATATTCGACGAAGTAGTTACAATCGTAGCTCAGCGATTGACCATAAAGGGTGTGCAAGAGTGAATGACCAGTTCTATAAAAGAAAGCAAATCATTTATTGATTTTTCGTTATTTGAAGTTTTGACTGTCTTACCTGTCGGCCACAGCACAACATCTATGTGCTTGTCCACCTTTGCCAAACTTCAAACTCTGTCCACCAAAAGCACGTTGATAAATTTTGCCTTCGGGTGTACGAGAGAATGGCATGCCATAATTTTCAAGCTCAATTACAGCTTTAGCGGCTTCACGAGTCATGAAGTGAATTGCATCTTGATCACCCAACCAATCTGAACCCTTGACTGTGTCGTACATATGCCACTTCCAATCGTCTTCCTCCATATTGCCAAGAGCTGCATTAATACCACCTTGTGCGGCAATTGTGTGTGATCGTGTTGGAAATAGTTTAGTAACTACGGCAGTTTTGAAACCTTGAGCAACTAAGCCAAATGCAGCACGAAGACCAGCACCACCTGCTCCGACAACAATGGCGTCAAATTCGTGGTCAACTATGGGGTACTCCTTGGAAATAGCATCGGATTTTGAAACTTTCGAGTAACCATGAGTAATATGCAGTTTGCGTGATGCCAGCAATGTGGATGCCCTAGTCTGGAAATACAAAAAAAAAAAAAATGAATTTTGATTTTTATCCATTTGCTCTCAATCTTTGCGCAGCTGAAGGGACAGAAGAATACTAGGAACTAGATGGATGCGAACCCACAAGGGTATAGCTTTATCTTAGGCAGAAGTTGATGGGATCGGAGCGCGATTTTTTTGATGACAAATACAAACTAACGACTGGAGTAAAATGCTTTATACCGAGCAATGCTACAATATCATAGAATTTGGACACGCGAAGAGGAATATAAAACGCTCAGGAAAGAACAGAAAAGCTACACAAAAATAGGAAGAAGAAGAGAGCTTAGACTACCCACGAAGTACAACTAATCTATCCGAAACGAAACGACGTAGTATACACATAGAGATAATAGCACGGAGCCAGAACGTCAAGGTAGCCTGAAAAGTGGAACATCGAACGAGAGAGAAAGAAGACCGACAAGTTATCCCGTTCTCTCTGCCCATTACAGTCAATCAGCGAGAAGCTCAGACTTCCTCGTCTGATGTATCACTATCAATTCCACTTGGACGAAGTGCTACCTCTCCAAACCTCTATTATATTATCTGTATGAGTATAAACCGCGTTTTAGCTACGATAAGGACGGAGAGTTATCACCTACTATATCATCTGTCTACAGACTTTAAGGCTATCTGATAGTAAGGCCAGTTCCTTACGTGCGAGTATTCGGAGTGCTATCCAGACCCGTCAAAATTTTCAATAGAGTACACCAAAGAAATGGACTAACCATTCCAGTCTCTGTGACATCTACACGGGAAGGTTTTATCACCTAGTCGACACAAGTATTGGCATATGCAGAGGCTTCTTACTGGGTTATTCTTACTTCAAGTAATCAAGCATGCAGCAAAAACCCTGGACTACATATGAATGAACGGAAAAAAAAGTATGTGCATAGTTTTTCCATATGCTTAAAGTACAAGTCCGGACGACAAAAACGCTATAAGTCAACATCGCTATCAGTCTATATTGCAAGACTATCATTCGGTTTTTCAAGAAAAGAAGTAAATGCTTGCTTGCTTTAGGTGGCGCTACAGTCCGTTGTGGACTTGGGCCTCAATCAACAGTCTCCGCCTGCCAGCTCGGTCCCTAGCTAGCTCTCCCCAGTTTTGCACTCCAAGTTGATTGGGGTCCTCTTCCACTTGAGAGCGCCACCTCTCCTCCTACGTCCCTCGGGAATAGTGTCGAAGACTTCCCGGGAGGGAGCATTGGTGTCCATCCGCTCTAAATGCGGTCATTCATCTGAGTTTCTGGACCTTGACCCTTCTGGCTAAGTCCATGTCGTTGTACAACCCGTAAAGTTCGCTGTTATATCTTTATCGCCATTCCCCTTCAATGCACACGGGGCCAAAGATTACCCAAAGAACTTTCCTCTCGAAACAGCCTAAGGCACTTTCATCCGATTTTGTCAAGGTCCATTCTTCTGCACAATACAGCAGGACTGGAATGATGAGTGTTTTGTACAATTTTACCTTAGTTGCTCGAGAGAGGGCTTTTCCACTCAATTGCTTTCTTAGCCCAAAAAATACTGCGATTAGCAAGAGTTATTCCTCGTCTGATCTCGGCGCTGGTGTTATTGCCCTTGTTTAAAGCGGCGCCTAGGTAGACAAACTCCTCTACTACTTCGATGTTATATGTGTCTATTGTGACGTTCTGCCCGAGCCGTCGGTGTTGGGTGTCCTTCCTCGAAGACAGCATATAATTCGTTTTTCTCTCATTTAGCGCTAAACCCTTTTTTGCGGCTTCTCTCTCAATTCTCGTGCATCTGGTGTTGACGGTGGAGTTCTGCACTATCTTCTCAAAAACGATGTTAAAGAACTCGCACGACAGTGCATCGCCTTGTCTGAATCCTTTTTCGATATCGAAAGATTCCGTAAGCTCGTTGCCAAACTTGATAGAGCAGCGTGAGTTCTTCATCGTCATTTTGTCCAAGCAAACGAGCTTGGCAGGGATGCCAAAACTAGACATAGCTTTATACAGTTCGTCCCTGTAGATGCTGTCATACGCGGACTTAAAATCGATGAAAAGGTGGTGGGTATCGATTTGGAGTTCATAGGTCTTTTCCAGGATCCGCTGCAACGTGATCTATGGTTGACTTTCCTGGCCTGAAGCCACATTGATGAGGACCAATCAGATTGTTGACGAAAGGCTTCAGACGTTCACATATTACGGCAGAGAGGAACTTATAGACGATGTTAAGTAGACTGATTTCTCTGTAGTTGGCGCAGTTTAGAAGATGTCCCTTTTTCAGGATCGGGCAAACAAAAGAAAAGAAGTAAATACTGAACAATAAATCAATCCTTCCAACTATCATCTGTATTAAACCATCTTTGGCTGCAAGCGCAGCTAATTCAAATTATTCTGTATGCAATGTCGCCGCAACAAGTTGTGTAGCCGAGTACGTCTAAACGCAAAACACATCAGCCGCTTGTTTTTCACAAACAACTACTTCAAATAAAGATCTGCTTTGCTTATCCGGCTCACAATCCATGAAGGATCTCAGCCTGAGATACTGCAGTCTTCCATCGTGAACGGTCCCTCGCATGCGCTCTCCAGTCGCCGAAACCAAGCGCTCTGGCATCCGCAGTTACTTGGTCCTTGTACCGTAGGTTCGGTCTTCCTTGTCGTCTCGAACCTGGGGGCTGGGATGAGAAGACTTTCTTGGCTGGAGCGTTGTCGACCATTCGCTCGATGTGGCCAAGCCAATGTAGTCGTCTTTTCTTGGCCTTCTGGACTACATCCACATCTGGGTACAGCTTATACAGTTTTCGGTTGAACCTTCTTCTCCATTCGTCATCGTCGCATACGGGACCGAAAATCCGTCGAAGAATTTTTCTTTCGAAAGTGCCCAGTATCAATTCCCCTTTTTTACTTATCGTTCAGCACTCGGCGGCGCCGTAGAGTAGGACTGGTAAAATCAAAGCAGACACTTTGTCTTTCGAGTGAGGAGTTTAAACCCAGTTGTTTTGCCAAACCAAAGCAGCAGCGGTTCGCTAGGGTAATTCTTCTTCGGATCTCCACTATGGTGTCGTTTGTGGGATTGATGTTTTTTACCAATTAACTACCTCGAAATTGCTGCTACCAACACTGACGTTTTGTCCTGGGCGGTGGAGAGATGTTGCTTTGTTTGTTGATAGCATGTACTTTGTAGACCAACTAGTTTCGCCTGTTCTTCATGTGACGAAGACGTCACATGACAACGCATCTCCTTGTCTAAACCCTGCGCATGTTTGGAATAACTCGGATGAGCTGTTACCCATTTGCACACTGCACTGCGTATTGTTAAGCGTCAGTTGTTCGGGATCCCGAATTCAGACGTCGCCGCCATAATCTTTTGGCGGTGGATGCTATCATACGCAGCTTTAAAGTCATGGGTTTCGACTTGAAATTCTTTGGTCTTTTCCAGGATCTGCCTCAGTGTGAATATTTTGGTCTATCGTTGTTCTGCCTGGCCTAACTGGCCACACTGGTACGTGCCGATTTTTGTGTTGCAGAAAGGTTTAAGACGCTCACACAGTACGTTGGATAGAATTTTGTATGCAAATAACGATAAGTTTTCTAAAAAATATTTGTTCCATTTTCAGCCTTCAGCAATGGAATAAATATATTGAAAACAGACACAAATGTTCACCTGCTTTCAAGATCTATTTCAAATACAACAATACAAGCCGAATACCTCATACAAGTTAACACAGATATTTATCAAAATTTCACCATCAAAATATTGTCTTTTTTTCTGTCACATGATAATCGCAAATTACAATTGAACTACTGACGAGTGACGATTATCTCTGTAGATAGAAGGGAAACTACAAGTGACCATAGTCTTTAGAAGTTCATTACTTCGACGCACGGTCTGAACTTCTATTGAAGTGCTCTAAAGTTTGTTTGCTAAACAAATAATGAGACGTTGTAGGTATGTGACATAACTTTTTTCCGGATGACGCTTACTGAAAAACTAAGTTTTTGTTCCACATGAAAGACATTAAGATTTAGAATTAAATTTTATGCCCGTGCAAAGTTATGTAACACTGGTGTATCTGACATGTCGAAGTGACGAATTTGTTTTGGGATAGACAAAACTGCATTCTACTTTGTTGCGGTGTCGTAAGGTGGCTCCTGCCACATGCACAAAGTATGTACCTGGTGCACGTAATACAACAAAACACGTAAACAAGGTTCCTCCCGGTATTTGTGCATCTTTTCTTTAGGATATTTCCAATGTTGTGAAATTGGGTAAATCGATTTTCAGACAAAACCCTACAATTATTATTTTTTTAGCACGTATTCGACAAAAAATGCAATTTTTAGTGCAGCTAAAGAATTCGCACATATTTGAAGACCGTTTAAAATTTGTTTGTTTATTAAAAAACGCAAATCAAAATTTTCAAAGGCAATAAAACTAAAAAGGCACAATTTATCTTTTCTTCATAACAATTCTTACATAACCAAAAATAATTTTCGTAGATTTTTTGGTTCAAAAGTTGGACATCAAAACAGGACTTTCTTATAAAGCTAAACGAAAACGGCTTCAATTAGCATATAATTATGAATGTTCTTTAAGATTTTATAAAAAAAAAAAATGTTGAAGATTTTAATTTAGGGATTTTTACCATTGCAGCGGCATTTTTAGCAATAATTGATGGCAGTCGAATAAGGCTTGCCATGGCAGCACAAAACTTCTGATATCACACACGAAAAATTAAAGAATTTTAGTTAAAAATATTAACTAAATTGAATTCACTTTCGAATATTTTTCTTAATATTTCCGCAGCTCCAGCAGCCAAATAGTTTAGTTATCACCACGATTTTGATTCGGTGTCAGTCCGTCTACTGAAAATGAAACATGTACGAAATTCGAATGAAATTAAGGGGTAGTCAGAAGGAGAAATAAAAAAAAAATTTATTCGGAATCGGAAATGGTAACACAAGACGCGTTTTTCTTTATAAGATCGGAACAGAACCTGAACACAAGCGTGTTGTTCTCAAAACAAATAAAATGAGGGGAAAGGCAAGTCGCTCAAACAAAGATGGTAAATTTCATTTTGAAAAAATAGTTTAATATTTTATTTACTAGGCAGTGTGTGAATTGGATGAATTGTGGTTAAAAATGGATGCATGTCATATTTTAACGTGCTCCGCAGCTAGTCTAATTTTCAACAGATTTTATTCAATGCGAAGTGTCAAAATTTAATGTCCTTTTTCAAAACTACTTTTGGGAGTGTACCCCCTGTCAACGAATTTTGGAATTCATTTTGGGAAAGGGTCAAAGGGAATGTTTTGACATTTAGTTTCATGTACTCCAAGAATGAGTAGGGAGTGACGATTTCACTCCCTGAGGCAGTGATGAGTAAGCACTCCTCTTCTATTTTGGAAAAGGGCATAACTAACACGTTTTTACCATTTTTTAACTCAATTCCCACACGGGCCTCAATAAATAAGCTTTCAAGTCAATTTCTGAATGCTCGAATCAGAGTGTTCGGGAAATGTTCAATGCTAAATTTTTTCATGCTCTGAAGAGTCCGTGTTCCAGAGCTCTGAACTTAAAAAGAAAAACGCCTATGGAATGGTTTTCTCTGTTGTTGAACAATTGTAGTTGGTTTGAGGAAATGTCAAAATTGACGAATATTTCTTCTTTTGTATATTTATTTGACATCATTATCATTATCATTATCAAGATGATATTTTTGACTGTCGCCAACTAATTTAACGCAGAGATTGCCATTTTCTTGTCAATACCAACTTATGTAAAAAAAAGTGGCTATCTCTGTTTGTAACTAGATGACGAGAGTATTAAATGCCACCTGTCAAATATATATATATACAAATATTCGTCCATTCGTTGGTTGTGTTCGTAGGGATAGGGAACTAAGCTGTCTAAAAGGATTTGCCTCCGCTCAAATTGAGTACAGTAGTCTTGTTTTTCTTTTTTACCTCTGAGTAAATCAAATCAGATTACAGAGCTGTCAAAAAATATCTGTGTTTCTGCTCAGATATATTGGAGCTAAAAATGTTCAGACTCTGAGCGAAATCTATTTGCTCAGGATAAAATGACCGAGCAAATAGAGCAGATAGCTTAGCGAAGATAAGTTCACTTGTTTTTTTTTCGGATTTTACAGACAAAAACAAACATAAAATTAAAAATGGATTCCCAAGCCAGTCGCACGTATATTGTAGGTTAACAAAAAACTGTTAAAATAATGGTAAAAAAAAAAATTACATTTCAGTGCTGAGGTTTATTTCTTTATTAAATCGGAGGACATTGAATATGATCTGCTCAGAGATTCGCTTTGATACATCCGTTATTCTGATCTGATCTGCTCAGAGGTAAAAAAGAAAAACGCCATGCTTGTGTGTATGCTTGTTTTCACAAACACAAGAACGCTTTTTGCGTACACCGTTCGGAGTGGAAGACTCCGAAAAAAAAACTGGAAACTGGAAAAGAACTCCGTAGTCTAAACAGCCATTTCTTATTTCCTTGTAAGAAAAACAACCAAGTGAGATAGATAAACATGGATTGCAATGGAATCTCTTGTTTTCCTCTTTCTTCTAATTACACCTGTACATTTCCAATATCTCTCTACTTTACACGAACAGTTACAGCTTACAGCTGTTAATCTGTTATCAGAAAAATAATCAACATTCAACCAAAATATATATTGATGCTCTCAATCTGTTGACTTGCTCATTTTTTAAACGATAACAAATGGCTAGCAAGATTAGAACTCACGCCATGCGTTTCTCCATACAGAAAAACAAACAAACAAAGATTATTGGTTCTCTCGGCTCAGTGGATAGTTGTTTTATTTTTTTCGTCCGTTAATCTAAAAAAAGAAATATTCTTCCGCTTTCGTCTTTGCCAAGCACCCACTCACTCAGTCGGTAAATAAACGTTGAAGGTGCCGCTCATAAATTCTGAAGTTATATTATTTCTGTGTTGCAAATCTTACTTTTTAGTTTGAATTGAAGAAGATACTGACAAAAAACCAAGTTTAAAGTGCTGTTTTTACTTTAAGAGGAATCAAAAGCTAAGATGGATCCAATGCAAGTGGAAGTTAAGGACATTGAACAGCTCTTCGCTCTCGATGGATATCTGAAGCCTTTCGAGAAGGAAATTCGAAGAAGGTATGTTTTATCCAAACGTTAAAAGATACAATCGAAATAATTATAATTTCATTCTTTCAAAAAAAAAAAAAAACCATCAAAGTTTCATCGTTGACGCACAATGTCAGTTGAAGGTTATTTAATTTTTTAAGAGAAGAAGGAAATTTTAATCAAACTTCTTTAAGTTCTTATGTTATGAATTTATGATTGCCTTATAGTTGCGAACAAACAACAAAACAATAAGTAAAATGTGTGTTTTTTTGTATAACAACTAAAATTAGACGCCAGATAACCGGCAAGTGAAGGTCAAGTGTATTATGCTTTTGTAGTTGTTGTTGCATTGCCGTTAGTGCAAAACGCTGATAAGATGTGTTACCTTCTTATTCGATTTTACTTTCCTTTTGATTAATGATTAGCTTGATACATGCCTGAGCAAATTGTTTGCATAACGTATTGGTAATACTTGTTCGATTTAGGGGAACTCAAGCTTAAGAATTCTTAATTAAGCTTAACCGTCACAGTTGGGACTGATAAGATTTGTTTATTCTCTCATGATTAAAAACAACTACTAGACTATGTGAGAGCTCGATTTAGGGTGATTAAGATTTAGAATAACCCTGAAGATCGTAATATTACTTCTTACTTAGCCCAACCAGTAGTCACTTATTCATCTAAAAGACTTTGTTGCTTAACCAAAGGCACTCTGAACTCCTAGACGCTATCGAGACAAAAGTCACAGAGAGAGTTGTTGGCTCCGTTTGTGAGGAAACGGAGACGCAATTAAAAACCACCCGCAAAGCAGATAGAAGGACAAACATTAAGGTTGATGGAGTTAGTGGGCTGGACACCTAGTTCATATGAGCTAGGATGAAATGACATGGAATAACCATTGCGATTCAAATTTGCGCTTGATGTATGGAGTAGGCCACCTCCACCACCTCCTGCACTCAAAACACTTGAGAGATTAATCGATATGCATATCCGTAGCAACTTAAAGCCGGAATCCATATCACCATTGCAGCACGCCTATACAAAAGGCAAAAGTGTAGAAACAGCCCTACACTGCGCAGTTAGAACAATAGAGAAGTCGCTTGCGGTGGCTTCTTTTCTTGATATCGAAGGAGCATTCAACAATGTCCACAACAGTGCCATAGAAAAAGCACTCATTGACCCTAAAATAGAACCAATGATTTATAATTTTGACCAAGTTGATGTTTATGTTGATTTGAGAATAATTAAAGTGATGATTCTCATCGGCTTTGTCGGTCTTTTTGATGGTTAAATGAAAACAGTTTTTATCTGATTTTTCCCAACGTTTCGACGGTGATGATTGCCGTCTTCTTCAGGGGATGTATTGAGTTGTATTGAGAATTAAAAAAAAAACATTAAAAACAATTGGAACAAATATGAAAAAAAGCGCTTCCGATGTGAAGGCTTGTCAACTGTCAACTGTTGACAGTTGACAAGCCTTCACATCACAAGCCTTCAAATCAACACTAAAATAGAACCTACACTTATAAAATGGATCACGTGTATGTTGAAAAGCAGACAAATTCATTGTGAACTAGAAAACTCTGATATAAAGATATACACATCTAGAGGGACTCCACAAGGCGGAATCCTCTCACCTCTTCTCTGGACTTTGGTGATGAATGAAATTCTCATCAAACTCAAGAACAGTGGTGTCGGAATTATAGCATATGCCGACGACTTAGCGCTTCTGGCAACGGGTAAATACCTGACCACTGTAAGCGAACAATTAGAAGGCGCATTAACTATGGTCAGTAACTGGACCATGAAATGCGGTCTTAAGGTTAACCCCCTGAAAACGTAATTGGTACTTTTCACCAACAGAAGGAAAATACCTTCTTTTGAAATACCAACAATTGATAACACCATACTTATAATTTCAGAAAAAGCAAGATACCTTGGAGTTTTCTTGGACATGAAACTCAACTGGGGTCTTAAAATACAAGAAAGACATGATTCGATCTACTCGTGTAATAAGATCCTGGGATGATTTGGTGGCAAGCTCTGGAGAAATCCACGAACTTAAAAACCCATATCAAAGTACAAAGAATTGCATGCATTAGCACTACGGGGTGAAGAGGACTACCCCCTACCCGAACTGCCAACTGCGGGCCTCGAAGCGATCCTAAATCTCACCCCCAAAGACTTATTCGTACAAGGATCAGCAGCAAACAGCGTTCTTCGACTTAGACAAATATTTGGAGATCTAATCAACATGGCCATACCACGATTCTTACAAAATACGTTGGCAACAATGTTTGTACAGTTTACATGAACCCTTATTTAGACTTCAATAAAAACTTTACTACTAGCTTCCCTAATAGAGAAAATTGGGAAAACAGTGTACCCTACACTAATGAATCGAACTTTATCATGGTTCGAAAATGATTACTGGAGAAGGGGCAAAATCTTAGCCTTGCCAGTTCATTCAGACTTCCCGACTATAGCAGTGTCTCCCAAGCTGAGATCTTGGCAGTGAAAAACGCTGCTAATCAAATATCCATGATGGCGGTATCACACGCTGATATCACCTTTTTCATTGATAGCCAAGCAGCAATTAAAGCGATCTCTGCCACGCAAATCAAGTCAAAGTTTGTTTCTCGCTGTCGCGAAGAGCTAAAGTTTCTTGGTATGCAGCAAACGTAAGACTCTGCTGGGTTTCCGGTCACAGTGGTGTACCAGGAAACGAAAAGCAGATGAGCTTGCAAGAGAAGGCTCGGTACTTGATCCCTCTCTCATAGTGTGACATAAGAATCCCTCAATGCGAATTAAAAAGAAATATCAGTACAAATATCATTCAAAAAGCAAATGAAAGATGGAACCTAATAGAAACCTGCAGTAACACTAGGAAATTCTGGCCTTATTACGACAAGAAAAATCCGATAAGATTTTACTTCTCAAAAAAACCGTCCCTAAGATCCCTCATAAGTGTGATAACGGGACATAATCTACTCGGCTACCGCAAAAAGAAGTTGGGGCTTAGTACAGATGACATATGTAGAGGCTGCGGCGATGAGGAGGAGCACGAAAACAATGCTCACTTCCTATGCCACTGTCCAGCACTCTGCCGTACTAGATTAAAATTTTTAGGCAGTTTTTTCTTTAATGAACTAGAAGAACTATCTGAACTTCCAGGCAATCGCCTACTGAACTTTGTCAAGTCCACCGAATGGCTCGACCAACCATAGAATTCATAGGTTAAATCACTTTTTCAGAAGTTACAATACATCACGATATAACAAAGGATCTATATTGATCTAAGTGTGATGGTAACAAAATCAACCGTCAGCCCATATAACCTAACCTAACCTAACCTATGGAGTAAGCCAAGACGCCCAAAGCATTGAGGTGTGAAATCGGCCATCATATCTGGATGGATAGGTAACTTACTTACTCATCCGGCTCCCAATCCATGTATGATCTCAGCCAGAGACACAGCAGTTTTCCATTGGGAACGGACCCTTGCAGTCGTCGTCGCAATCAAGCGCTCTGGCATCCACAGTAACTTGGTCTTTGTACCACAGGTTCTGTCTTCCTGGTGATCTCGAACCTGGGGACTACGAAGAGAAGACTCTTGGCTTGAGCGTTTTTGTCCATTCGCCGAGCCAATGTTATCGTATTTTCTTGGCTTTCTGGACGACATCCACCTCTTGGCTATCGTCGCATTCTGGACCGAAAATCCGTCCCTTTTTTTCCCTTTCTTTACTTATCGCCCAACACTAGTCTTGCATTGTAGGCACTTTGTCTTTCGAGTGAGGAGTTTTAAAGGCAGTTTTTTGGCCAAACCGAAGTAGCAGCGGTTTGCTAGGGTAATTCGTCGTTGGATCTCCACTTAAGTGTCGTTTGTGGGATTGATGTTTCTTCCAAAGTAGGTGAACTCCTTAGCTACCTCAAAATTGCTGCTACCAACTGTGACGTTTTGTCCTAGGCGGTGGACGGATGTTCTTCTGTGTGTTGATAGCATGTACTTTGTTTTGTTCTCATTCACTTCAAGACCAACGAGTTTTGCCTGTGCTTCAATCGCTGTGAAGGCCTCAAGCACAGCTCTCTTGGATCGACCGATGATGTCTGTTTGCCGCATAGCCTATGAGCTGGGTTTGTTGAAAATTGTGTTTTCCGTGCTCACACCCTCACACCTGCATTGCGAACTATGTGCTCCAGGACTATGTTGAAGGAGTCACATGACAACGCATCTTCTCAGATGAGCACATTGCATTGAGCACACCCGACGCATTGGGGCATGAGATCAGTCACCCTATCAAGATAGTTAGAAAAGCCTTTTTCAGGGTGCTCGGGTTTTAGCGGAGATGAAGGAATTTAGTTTTAATTACTTGCTGTGATGGTATATTGTTTCAGCAGTTCAATGCAAATTCCGATGATTCCGCGCCTTCGTTCATACTTACTTGCTTACTTATGAGGGCGCTAGAATCCAGGTCGGATCAGGGCCTCACGCAACAAACTTCGTTCTAGTGAATTCAAAATTAGATAATCTTTCTTTTCTTTTTGTAGGCATGGTATCATGAAAGATTGGTTGCAGAAAATAGATAACCTCGAAGGAGGCATGAACACCTTCTCACAAGGATATCAATACTACGGCCTACACTTTCAACCTGATAATTCTGTGATAGCACGAGAATGGGCACCTGGAGCCAAAGAAGTCTATTTAACAGGAGATTTTAGTAAGCAATCAAATCCCAAGCATCGTTTACAGTTAGTATTCAAATTTAATTCATTGCAATAGATAACTGGCAATGGGAAGCGACTCCCTATAAAAAACTTGATTTCGGCAAATGGGAATTGCATATTCCAGCCAATCCCGACGGCTCTGCACCCATCAAACATCTGTCCGAAATCAAAGTCATTATTCGTAATGCAGCTGGAAAACTGCTCGACCGACTTTCGCCGTGGGCAGTCTATGTGAAGCAACCACCCAAAGAGGCAAACCAAGGCGTCAACTACAAACAATACGTCTGGAATCCACCTCAAAATGAAGTATAGTTTTTTTCAATTGATAAAAATTATCAATGGCATCGCAATAGCTGTTCTGATTTATTTTCAGATCCATAAATTCGTACATCCTCGTCCGCAGAGGCCAAAGTCACTTCGCATCTATGAATGTCATGTGGGTATTGCTTCGCAGGAGCCTCGCGTTGGCAGCTATCAAAACTTTGCAGAAAATATCATTCCAAGGATAAAGAATCAAGGATACAATGCTATTCAATTGATGGCCATCATGGAGCATGCTTACTATGCTAGCTTTGGCTATCAGGTTACAAGTATGTATGCGGCTTCAAGCCGTTATGGTACACCGAATGAGCTGAAGAAAATGATTGATGTGGCACATGCTCATGGTTTGTATGTTCTATTGGATGTTGTTCACTCACATGCGAGCAAGAACGTCGAAGATGGCATGAATCAATTTGATGGTACAAACAGTTGCTTCTTCCATGATGGAGCGAGGGGAGAGCATTCCCTTTGGGATAGTCGTCTTTTCAATTACAATGAATATGAAGTTTTGCGGTTTTTATTGTCAAATCTGAGATGGTGGCATGATGAGTATAATTTCGATGGATACAGATTCGATGGTGTAACTTCGATGTTGTACCATTCGAGAGGCATAGGCACCGGCTTCAGTGGGGATTACAGTGAATACTTTGGCTTGGGAGTTGACACCGAAGCCTTGATTTACTTGGCACTAGCAAACCATATGCTTCATGAACAGAATAAGGAAGCAGTCACTATAGCTGAGGTAGGTCCATTAGATATAATCTTAAAATTTGTACATAAAAACGTTTCACCGACAGGACGTTTCTGGCATGCCGGCTCTTTGTCGCCCTGTTTCAGAAGGAGGAGTTGGTTTCGACTATCGTCTTGGTATGGCCATTCCAGACAAATGGATCGAATACCTGAAGACAAAAACCGACGATGAATGGGAAATGGGAAACATTGTTCACACATTAAGTAATCGGCGTTGGAAGGAAAAAACAGTAGCCTACGCAGAATCCCATGACCAGGCTCTTGTCGGAGACAAGACAATTGCCTTTTGGCTCATGGACAAAGAAATGTACACTCACATGTCGGTTATGAGTGAACCGTCTATCATAATCGATCGCGGCATTGCACTTCACAAAATGATTCGTTTGATCACACACGCATTGGGAGGTGAAGCATATTTAAATTTCATGGGCAACGAATTCGGTCATCCCGAATGGTTGGACTTTCCGCGAGTCGGTAATAACGACTCGTATCACTATGCCCGTCGACAATGGAATCTAGTCGATGATAAGCTATTAAAATACAAATATCTAAATGAATTCGATCGTGCGATGAATTTAGCCGAAGAGAAATATGGTTGGCTGCAAGCTGATCCGGGTTATGTGAGTTGGAAACATGAGGGAGACAAGATAATTGCCTTTGAGAGGGCAGGACTTGTTTTTGTGTTTAACTTCCATCCGACGAGAAGTTTTACAGATTATCGCGTTGGTACAAATTGGGCGGGCTCATACAAGGTTATTCTAAGTTCGGATGATGAAGACTTTGGTGGACAAAATAGAATCGATAAAAATTGTGAACACTTGTCGAATCCCGAAGGTTATGCTGGTCGCTCCAATTTCATTCAAGTAATATTGATGTTAATGAAGAACTAGACAGTTTTTGAATTCTACATTCTCTTTTCAGGTGTATGCACCGTCCAGAACAGCTGTTGTGTATGCCCACATCCATTGATGTTGATGTTAAGGAAATTGTTTGGCAGCTTTTACAATATGCTGTGTTTTTTTGTTTATAAGAAACTGTCTGGAAATGTTCCTTGTTGAGAAAAATGTTGTTAGCTATTGGATTTGAAGATAAATATAATCATATATTTTTTATTACGATACATTATTAAACGTCCGGTAAATAAATAGAGTGGTGCGACAGCTCTTGAAGAGCCAAGGCCTAAGTGGCTTACTCTCATTAACGATTCTCTAGGTGCGTGTGAAAAATTACAATTTGACCCCGATTCTGAACGGCAAAGTTGAGAAGCACTTTTTCATGACAGATTGAAACTCTTGGAAGTTTTGTCAGTTCTTCCCAGGAGGCAGGTCCCGTGAAAGATGAAATAAAAACTTTATGGACATGAGTAGGACTCGAACCCACGACATTCTGCTTAGCAGCCAACGCACCTAACCACTAAGCTGCGGACACTACTTTCGGTTACGGTTACTTAAATACAGAAAATAACGATAACAAATTTGAAACCGTTGCTAAGCAGTTTCGGTTAGCACAGACCTATTAATGAATCTGTGAGTTAAGTTCTCAGTAAATTGTCGGTTTCTTAGTAAAGTTCTAGAATAAACAACAAAGTCAGGCGGTCTAATTGAATGTGAGCCTGTAAAAGATAAGGTGACGCCCCATTTAGTTTAAAGTGCAGTGCTCTCAAAGAGCTGTGCCTGAAGCGTACACAGCGATTGAAGATCAGGCGAAGCTTGTTGGTCTTGAAGTGAATGAGGAAAGTACAAAGTACATACAAACAAAAGGACAGCTGTCTACCGCCTAGGACAAAACGTCACTGTTGGTACCAACAATTTCGAAGTAGTTTAGGAGTTTACTCAACTTGGAACAACGTGCGTACTATATAAGACTTTGATCTTACCAGTCCTACTCTACGGCGCCGATTGCTGGACGATAAGTTAAAAAGAGGAAATGATACTTGACACTTTCGAAAGGAAAATTCTTCGACGGATTTTCGATCCTGTATGCGACGATGGCTAAAAGAGAAGAATGTTCATCCGCGAATTGTATGAACGAACTGATGTGGATTTAGTCCACATCGCCCAGGTTCGAGAAGACCAGGAAGACCGATCTTTTCGTACAAAGACCAAGTAACTGTGTCTGCCAGAGTGCTTGGTTTCAACCACTGCAACACGCAAGCGAGGGATCGATCCTCAGGCTGCGATACTACATGGATTGGGAGCCGGACAAGTGAGTGAATAATCAGTGATTACAACTGTGTTACACCGCGTTGTATGCAATCGTACAATCCTTACGATAACCACAGGAAAACTCTATTTTCTTGCTCCTAAAAAAGAAACTAATTTCAAGAATAGTTTGTAACCAAAATAACAAAAATGTAAAAAAAAGAAACTGAAACTCAGGACTGATGATCTATGCATAGATTGCATTGGCGGACATTAGACTTCCTTTGTGAAGGGCTTGGATAGACAGTTATTTCTTTAATTATCTTGATAAACTTTCGAATTGTCAAGTGAAAGTCTGTTAAACAGTATCAAACGGCTTGTAACGATCCAGTGCCAAATGAGGCTATAACAGTCGTCGTTGTTACTCTCCAACTATCATCATCGTCGTCGGCTGATGAAATTTTCCCTCATCTGGGCCACAACTGGGACCCGGTGGGAGCCTCCTTGAGCAAGTTCTTCCATTTATCCCAATCATTGGCCAACGTCTTTCCATTTTGCACCTAAGAAGCCTTCGGGCTTTCTGGTCTACGTCTACGTCATCTCTCCAGCGTAAATTGAATTGCTGCGCTATATTTTTCCATGAATTGCATATATCGTCTCCGATTCTTTTTCACAAACGGGACCAACTATCCTCCGTAGGACTTTCCTCTCGAACGTGGCTAAGAGTTCAGAGTGCCTGGCTAAGCCACCAAGTGGGACCTAAGGTGGCATTACAGTCTGGGGTGGACTAGGGTTTCAACCAACAAACCTGCTCCCAGTTCAGTCCCTAGCTAGCTGTTTCTAGTTTCGCGAGCCGAGTTGGTTGAGGTCCTTTTTAACTTACGCGCGCCACCTGAGCCATGGTCTTCCTCTACTGTTTCGTCCCTCTGAGGTGGTTCGCAGACTTTACGGCCGGAGCATTGGTGTCCATCCTCTCCATGTGACCAAGCTATCTGAGACCTTTACTGCCTTACGTCAGTGTCGCTGTACAACCCGTACAGTTCGTGGTTAAATCTCCTCCATTCACCGTCGATGCAGACAGAACCGTAGATCTTCCTTTTCTCTCGCAATGGCCTAAGGCCGTTTTTGAAAAAACCAAGTCTCGGATCCAGAAATGAGTAGTGTTAAGACTTATAAGATACAGCAGCTCTTTCAGAGTAATGATAAGGTTTTTTAATTTAAAGAGCCGTGGAAGATGAAAGTAGGTTCTGTTGACTTTGATATTCTTCTCGGTATGGGACTGCTTCAAGCTCGTGTTCCTCTACCTCTACAGTTGTTCCTCGTCTGATAACGTGTTCCCCAAACAGAATTGAATTTAAACATTTCATAAAGTGTAATTATTTTTATTGCAACTAACAATGCTGCTAACACAGCTGCCAACTCTTTAAACAAATTATATCAAATAAAAAGCTGCATTCATGCTTTATGATCCAATGGCATTGGCATATCTAGCTGAGATATCCTTCCAATTGGCAATTTCGAAAATCTTCTCAACGTACCCTGGTCTGAGGTTTTTGTACTGCAAGTAATAAGCATGTTCCCAGACATCGATTCCAAACAATGGGACAAGTCCAGTGCTAGCTTCAAGGGGATCTTGATTTGGCATAGCAGCAATTTGCAGCATTTTTGTTTTCTTATTATAGGCCAACCATCCCCAACCGGATCCTTGGATAGCAACGGTTTGAGCCGACATTTCTTTTTTAAATTGTCAAAGCTGCCGAATTGTTTTTCCAAAGCTTCTTTCAGCGCCTTGGAAGGTTCTGTACATTCTGGCGTAAGATTTTGCCAGAAGATTGAGTGATTAATGTGACCACCGCCATTGAAGCGCAACGCTCCGCCTAAGGATATAATTTTGGAGACATCGTTTTTAGACTGAGCGTCTTTGAGTTGTTCCTCGGCTGCATTCAAATTGTTGACATAAGTTTGGTGATGCTTCGTATGGTGGATTTCCATAATTTCCCTGCAAATGACTGGCTCAAGAGCATCGTATCCGTAAGGCAACTTGGGAAGAGTATGTTTAGATCTAACAGCAAATCTAAATGAATAAATTTATACATAGTTAAACATGAATTTCTAACAATTTTCCAATATTATATTTTTATGTAATCACAAGTTCATTATCATCAAACATGAACAATCTTACTTAGCCGAGTTAGTCAAGTTGCGGACCAATGAAAACATGGTTTCGTATGAAACTAAAGAAATAGAAACTAGTTTAATAATTATGCTTCTTTATAATAATCAATACATTTTACTAACTTTAATTAATTATCTATCGAACTCTAATGGCTTGTCTGGCCGGTTGCCTTGCTTCAATCTGACTTTGAGATAAAGTTTGTCAAAATATTGAAATATAAAAGCTTTAAAGCTTTATTCTAGTAACAGAGATCAAAATAAAGAGACTATAGGAAAAGCAGAAACTTAAGCTGTCAAAGGATGTTTTTATTTACTGGAATAGATGGTTTGGCGAAAACCAACACATAAACATTTTTCCATAACGCGCACTCATCATCATACCACGGGTTCTTTTTCGTGGGTGGTGGTAACCTATGGTGGTCTCGGCTTATTTCTTTTTTATTATTTCGCGATATTTGTTGGTGTTGGCATCTGTGGTATTTGGGAGGACGGCGGAGAGTCGCTCACTCACACTCAGGCGCTCGCTGTCGTCTCTGGCATTATCCAGAGTGCCAAGGCAACCGATGTTGAACATCTTTCTTGGGGCCGCACGTGTTTTTTTGTCGTTTGATAGTGGCGCTTCAAAGCTTAGCCAGTGCCAGAAAGTGGTCAGAATAGACATCTGCTCCTCGGAAAGTGCGCACGTTCAAGATGTTGGATGCCATCCGGAGATCGTCAGTGCCCCGGTTCTGTAACTCAGTCGTTAATGCAGCACAGTCGATTAGTTGGAAGCCGTTATCTGTTGTAACTTCGTGGAGGCTGTGCTTTCCAACTAATCCGCCAAAGATGTCTTCCTTCCCGATTTTTGCATTGAAATCTCCGAGTACGATTTTGACGTCGTACTCTGCACAGGCTCTGTTGGCTCTATCGAGGAGGTCGTAAAAATTCTCCTTGCTTGACTCCTCGGCATCATCGGTAGGGGCGTGTGCACATATTATACTGATGTTTTGTAGTGTGGCCTTGATGCGTATTACAGCCAGGCGATCACTAATTGGCTTGAAATACATTACTTTCGATCCAAGCCGATTCCCCACGACGAATCCGCATCCAAATGTGTACATTCTTTGATGACAGCTGTAATAAATGTCCCTGATCTTATCCATCGCATTTCCTGGATCGCAGTAATGTCTGCCTCATACTGCGAGAGGACATATTCAAGTTTCTGAGTTGCACCTGGAGTGTAGAGTATTGTTACATTCCAGGTACAAACTCTCAATGCATAGTCCGTTGTCGCACTGGGTCTGGTTACCATAAGAGGGGCGTCATTATCCGAGGCTGGTGTCTCTCTGGTTTTTTTTTTTTTTTTTTTTTTACTGTGGAGGGGTTGTTAGCCCCTCGCACTAACCTCCAAATTTGTTGGACCGTTGTCAAGGTGCTTCTGTTTCTCCGTTTTGCACCCGCGCTTACAATACCCGGTGGTTACCACGAAGAGCTAAAGTAAGCACTTGGTGTGTAGGAAAAGTTACAGCATACGCCCCCAGATCCTAAAACACCCAATCACCATTTTTAAGCTAGTATCACACTAAAATTATTCATTGGCGGACTATAATTTTTCAATCACGCTTTTTTTTGGTGGTGTTTACCATAGTAAAAAATTGCAAATGCATGAACCATTCTCATCTCAGTCAAAAAAAAAAAAAAAAAACGAAGGTATCTGATAAATTTTGGTGCAATTTCATCAGCTTCCAAATTTGAAAAAAATTGAAAGAAATATATATACAGATGACTATCGATGTGACTTTTAGTAATACTTCTTTTTATATAGATGAATCGGAAGAAGTTTGCCGATGGATTCACAGCCATATACAATTTCCTGTTCTCAAGTGTTTGATTTGTTGTTTTTTTTCATAGACATTTTGACAGCTATCTGTATGCAGGCACCTGTCTCGTCCAAAAAGATATCCAGGATACGGGTATCTCGGTGATCGAACGTGCCAGGCCAGTTCCACCTAACAACATCTCACTAAGAACTCAATGTCACTTTGTCTGAGGCAAAATCATTTGGTGGAACAAAATTCTCAGTTCTCATTGAGATAAAATGGTTACCTTACAAATTGTTGTTGTGCATATGTCAGTCACGTCAAATAGCTGAGTGAGAAATCGAATCCAAAAAATTTTCATCTCAGAAATCTCAGAAAAAAATCTCAATTCTCAGCTGAGATTTTTTGTTCCACCTAAAAAATCTCTGAGATCTCTGAGATCTCAGTGAGATGTTGTTAGTTGGAACTGGCCTATTAGGCACACAATTTTAACAATTAAAAATTTCCCTCGCCTGGCAGGACTGTGTGCTTGACAGCTAAAGTTAACCTTCTCTCAGTGATAACTTATGGCTGATGCAGTAAAGAAAACAAATAAAATTTGGCATTTTTAAACAAAATATTTCGAGAAATATAAATCATATTAACAATTATGGTTGGTAAAACTGGAGGCGACGAAGATCCATTAAACGAAGAACGTCTAGGAACGGTGCGCGAAGTTGGTTCACAAGCGGTCTGGAGTCTTTCATCATGCAAACCAGGTTTGTATTATGCAAAACAAACTAAAGTAATTATAAACAAAATTATAAAGGATTTGGCGTTGAAAGACTTCGTGATAATATCATGGACACATATTGGCAATCTGATGGTCAGTTGCCTCATCTAGTCAACATACAATTTCAAAGGAAAACAAGTATAAGCCAAATATACATTTACACCGACTACAAGCTAGACGAAAGCTACACTCCAAGCCGGATATCGATACGTTCTGGGACACATTTCAACGACTTGCAGGAATTAGAAATCGTTGAATTGTCGGAACCGACTGGTAAAACTATATTCTAAAGAATAGGTAACAAATAATATAATGGATGTTCTAAATTTTAAGGTTGGGTTGTTGTTCCAATCAAAGACGGTCGAGGTAGGCCCATTCGTACATTTATGGTTCAAATTGCTGTTATTTCGAATCATCAAAACGGGAGAGATACACATATGCGACAAATACGAATTCATTCTCCCGTTGAGGGCAAAGACTACCCGCTAGAGTCATTTGGGAAATTTAACTCTGTTGGATTCCAAAAGTTTTCAACACTTCGATAGCTGTGGCTGTGTGCTTCTTTTTTAGATTTAAGTTGCGAACGTTAAACATTCAAACAGTAATTTGTTCAGGAACAAGTAGAAAAAATGGTAAAAATTCGATTGTTTGTGCTTAATAAATTTCTGGCAGTCAGACAACTTGCCTACAAATTCAAAGCTTGGACAATCTAGCTCCTCGAAACTAATATTTCATCCTAAGAACCATGTGAAACTAAATACAACCAAGAAATAAACAATTGACTGTTTTTAACAAGATACAAAATCAATGCAAAAACTATCCCTTTTGTGGTTCCTAAAACTCTTTCGGACCTTACTCTCTTGTCTCCTGTCCATCCCAACATACCTCCTCCTTCCTTCCTTGAAATAAACACCTCAGACTCAGCCCAAACACCAACCATGGCTGCATGCGCAAACACAAATTTGCAAAGCAAACTGTGCAGTTTTTAGTTGTGTGAAATCACTCATGCTGCATGCACAATTGCACAACCACACATTCTACACCATACACTAGCAGTTTCCATGCACAATCACTGGAATCTGGAATGCGCATACGTGTTACGACTTACGTTTCACCCTCTAGGCCGGTTAAATACAACTATGTATAATTTTTTTAGCACATTGGGTGCGTTCTGGTTTTGGATAGCCTAACCAACTCGTTTTTCATGAACGAGTGCGATAGCTTAAGTGCGTTTTTGCGCTGACGATAGTTGAGTATAGTTTTTATGTCAAAAAGAAAATGGTTGATGTGTCATAGTTGAAATAGTTAGAAATAGTTGAAATCATCCAAAAACGCTTTTTAGTTAGGTTTGGTTGATCTGTCAAACAAGAAAAAAAAAAAATCTTTTGAGGCTACATTTTTCTTTTCTTATGATCATAACAATTTTTGTTGCTCTAAATTTATTTCAAAAATTCAATAATGATCTTGATATGGTAAGATTTTAAAGCCAATTGAGATTAGAAAATATTTATTTATTTTTGAACAGCCCACAGCAAGAAAAGATAAGAGAAAGAGACTGAAGACGACCCTCCATAAAGAAATCTTCAAGCTATTCCAAGTAAGCCAGCTCCTGATATTCTCCTAATTGCGGCTCCCAGATTCAGTGAAAAACTCTCAATACCAATATCTAGTTCGTGATTTTATATAAATAAACGAAAAAAGTCTTTATTCTCCGAAACTAATTAAACATTTTTTATTGCTGACAGACAAACATAAAAACAATGAATTCAAATATGTATGCCGATTTCGTCCTTCAATCATTGATTTGGGTTTCCTTATGCTTGACTTCTGCGGGAGCGTCATTGAGCTTCCTCTCCAAATTGTCCTTTTCTCCTGTGATCTTCGTAATTTTCTCCTCAGTCAGCTCCATTCACCGCTGCGTCAATTTCTTCTCATGCAGAGTAACTTCCATTTGCCGTTCCTGCGGACTGACGTTCGACAATCATTATGCTCATGGGCAGTGGCCAACTTATCCTCCAAAACCATGTCCATGTCCTCGAGTTTTTCGATGACTTTTTGTAAACTAACCGAACGTAGACGCTGACTGTTTTGGCCATCTTTGGCAGCCTGGAAGTCGCCACGCAGTTGCAGTTGAAATTGGAGTGTGTGCGGATTGCAGTATAGCCAATTCGATTGGAAGGGTTTGTGACCGGTAAGAGAATGATTCTTGAAATTGGTGTTGAATTTTAAGCCACTTGGAAATGCGATCATTTCCTTGGTGTGTATCTCCTCGTAGTGACTGAGGATTTTCAGTTTGACTCGTGAAGCTTTAAAATTTGTAAGGGGAATCTTATTTTCTTTATATTTTTGAAATTAAATATTTTTAATTGAAGACGAACAGAAATCTTTTGATTGGAATTAAATTTGCGGCGGCACGGATACGGACAACTACGACGGTAAAAAATGCACGAACAGAATGTTTTTTTTTTTGAGTCATTAAAAACACCATTAAACAGAAAAAAAAGACTTTGACACATCAACCATTTTCAACTCACCTCCTGAGTAGAGTTGGGAATAGTTAGAAATAGTTACAATTTGACACTTTAACACTGACCGCAAAAACGACAATTGTGGTTACGAAACGTAACTATTGGCGTGCAAAAACGAGAAATAGTCAACTATAGTCAACTATAGTCAGCGCAAAAACGCACTTCTTGTGGCATTTCTTACAACCACGAAGAATTGCTACTAAAATTCTATATTTTTTTTTGCGTGTAAGAAATGTGCAAAAACGAATAAATCCCTTTTTTGAATGCCTGTGTTGTCTGGTCAGCTGTAAAATCGTTTTGTGCATGATGATCACATTAAAAGAAAACTCATCTGTAGTATATGTATAAAATCCGTGTTCAAGTATGTGCAAATCCGTCTCCAAAAAGAGATTCAAGAGAAATCAATCCTTCGAGAAATAAATTCAATTTCCTTGTGAAAGAAATGCGTTTAAGAGAAAAAAAAATGTCCAATTTTACGTCACGGATCAATTCTTGGATTGTAAGAAAAGCCACATTAATATGGATAGGTGTGAAAAGACGTATACAAAAATCAGCTGTTTCAGAATTTCAATGGCTGTTCTGTCAGATAGCCACCTATACCAGAAATTATTGGATAGCTTTGGGACTTTGGGTTTGTTTGGTTTGAACCTATGCTATTTTTGTTTACATGGAAAACAAAAACAAATAGCTATCCGGATAGCTTATCCAAGTCAAAGTGAACGCGCCCATTTTATTCAACATGAAGTGTCAAAATCGACCCCAACGTGATTCATATTTCATACTGTGTGTTCAGGTCTAATCATGAAGTCATTTACTACTCTCGCTATCAATTTCCAAGCAGAGATAGTAATTTTGTTAACAGGTATAGAGACAAAATGGCTATAAGGGAGATGGGAAACCGAGCTGTCAAAATGACAATACCTGCAAGCTATGGATTATACTGCGATAGTATGCGTGTTTTACCAATACTATCACAGTAAATATGGTCCTACCACCTCATTTTTGTTGCTGTTTTTTTCTCATTTATTCAGTAGAAGCAATGCGTTCCAACTCAGTCTATGCAGTGTGTGCTCGAACACAAACCTAGTTGACAACTCAGTTTACAATCGAGTTGAAATGTGTATGGGGCACTTAATTAAAAATAAAACAAGTTAAATCACGTAGTTATAATTGATTGAAAATGTATGGGAAATCATGTAATTAATTATGTGATTTAGCTAAATCAAGTGGAATTAGCTAAATCACGTTGGTGGGACTACACTATTATATTCTTTTTGTTCAGCCCTTTGTATGTCTACTGCTACAAATGTATATCAAAAGTTCAGTCTGACAAGAAACTGTTTCTTTTTCTCTCTTTCATCCACCACTTTTTCGTTGGAAATGGGAACATGAATCCGTTCAGCACATTTCCAATCAAGTAGATTAATTTAATCTCGAATCGAGATGATTAACTTTTATATGGCAAATCAAGTGATATCGGAGAGATTTCAAGTAGATTTAAGAAAACAGAATAAAAGCTCCAAGCCGACGGTAAAGATCACTTTTCTAAGATCCCCGGCACGACTAGCATTCCATTATATGGTAAGTCAATGGGTAAAACGTAAGTCTCCGATCTCCTTTTGTCTCTGAATGCTATCTTGGTTCGTCACAAAAATAGTTAGTGTATTACAGAGAGCCTCTCCGACAGGTTATTGAACGCCCCCCACCGAGCCGTACAAAATGGTCTCTCATTTCCTTTCTCTTACCTCTGGCTCTGATATGTTTTGTTTTTGTTTAATTTGGATTTTTGTTATTCGATCGGTTCCGATATGACAGCCGCAGAAACTGGAAAAAGTAAATTTTGTCAGAATTTGGAAATATAAAGTGTCCGTGTTGTACTAAAACAAAGAATTTCAAAGTAAATTCATTTTGTGCGCATATTCAGGAAGAAATTTTGTTCGATTTTGCAGAAAAGAATACAATTCCTCTTTATTCTCAGTTGGTCTAGCAAGTGTTCGTTGTGAAAATAAAAAGTATATCGCACATAAAAGCTATTAATTAAAATAATTTTTCAATAAATATAGTGTTAAAAGTTACTTTTATATCGAAGTTTGTCCTGAAGATTGAATTTAAACTTTTGTGTGTACATTTTCAAGTTTAATTTTGTTCCCTCTAGGGAGTATACCTCTTGAAAAGGTAAGTCTGTCTTCAATTTGATTTGGATTTAAAGAAAATTTAAATGCTCATTGATAAAATTACGTTATTATCGTTATTCCTATTTGTTTGTGTTAATTAAAGAAAGAAGTTTTTTGAAATATGATTCATAAAATTATTGTGGCAATTGTGTGAAAAATCAATTTTGATTTATAGTCCGTTGCTCATCCTTTCCCCATATGGAAACAATTTACACTGCAGATAACTTGCTTAGGTACTTTTTCGTGATATAATTTTTTGTATGTCAAAATATGACCCTATACTATGTTCTCACATACACGAAGTGGAAAATGATTTTGGTATAAAATGAAAGCATTTCTTTTGTGATTTGCATGTGAGAAACGGTACTTATTCATCATTAATATTATTTTTACTTAAATTTACTTCGCTAAATCTCGTCATCAGAGACAAAAGGAGATCGGAAACTGACTTACGTTTAACCCTCCGGATACCGCAAATTTTATTTTACCGTTACGTCGTGTATGTGAATAAATTAGAATAAACAGCAACAAAAATGAGGTGGTTTGCTCAAGTTTACTGAGATAGTATTGGTAAAAACACACATACTCTTGCAGTACACTTGAATCGTAGCTTGTAGGCATTGTCATTTTGACAGCTTGGTTTCCCATCTCCCTTTTAAACTCATCTTTACTCGTCAGGTACGTAAATAGAAACGTACAGTTTTTAGAGAAGAAACGAAATGTACACTGCAGATCATTTGATTAGATTAAAATTTTATGGAATGTACTTTGTTTAGTACAGTTATGCTGTACTCTTGATTTTGAGATCAAGCAATGAGCGAATGAAACTGCTCAAGTAACCCCTATTATGCCAACAGTGAGTGTTTAAGGAAAGAAGGAAAGGGTTGGAAAAGAGATGTCGGTCAACATTGGTCTTGAATTCCTGAACATTACAAGGATTGGGAAAGACAAGTGTGGAAGAGAGTTCCACATTCGCGTAGTACGGGTAAGAAACGATTCTCTGTACTTGAGAGTACGTCCGAAAATGTGCTCGAGGGTAAACTGATGGGCATTCCTGGAAGCTTTTCGCTAGTGACTTCCCGTAGAAGTAACGATAGACAGATAGAGACAAAAAATTGAAAACTAACAGAACTTTTAGTGGGCTTCTCCAAAATATTCATTCGTAAAAACCTACTTCTGTCAATAACAGTCCCACCAAAAACATTTTGTGAAAAACTAGCCAAGTCTCGATGAAGCTGCTTGTTTATCTCTAAAAAGGAATGAAATCTAGAGAAAGTCATGCCAAAATTTCAACGGTTTTCCTACATCATTTATTAACTGGTTCACGAATTAAAGCTTCAAAGCGACGATGCATAATTTCCGAAATTCAAATCAAACATATACAAAAAATTAAAATAAGTAACAAAAATGTATGTTCCGAATGAGCATGGCACTTAGTGCCCGACACCAAGCCATTTAGCCAGCCAGGGTTCCATCAGTGAACAAAATTACACAGCATTTTCAACGAGTATATCAAGATTGGTGCTTCTGCTTGAAATGACAGGAGTTCTGTCAGTTCAAGCAGGCAGCTATAATACATTCTTATGTAAAAAACACTGCTTCTGTTAAAGGTCTCAAGATGGCGCCATCATCGTTTGCCATCTTGCCATCGTTTAAAATTAAAATTTTAAAATTGTGTCAAAATGATTTTCCATGTTGCAGTTGTCAACAGACGCAAAAAAAAGAAAGTTAACCAACTCTATTCGTTGCATCCGTCACGTTCCGATGACTTGTTTATGGGACACGTTCAATAAGAACATGTGTATTCTGTTGAGCTGTCAGTTAAAAATGGCAACGCTGACAAATTGACAGATTCTATGGGCCGCCGCCTTAGTAACCAAAATAACCAACAGAATTGGAAATGTCAAATCTCAGTGGTTTCAAACAGTTGTTGTGTGCAGGGTGTGTTAGCGGAGAAATGTCACTCAGAATTAAGGTGGGTTCACAGTAATGTTCACATTACATTACAGCCCGGAGCTGGTCGTTTTTATTTCGAGGGAGCTGCAAGGCCAGGATACAGCAGGATACAGCTCGGCGCCGTGGCCTCTTAGCCCCTCTGTGACGTCAACCGCGACGTTTTCCTCACACAGGGTTGGGCCCAGTGAAGCCCAGTCATCCATCGGAATCTATAGATTGAGTCGCTGAAGGCTCTAGTCCTGCAGGCTTGATGCTCATGAGCGGCAACAAGATGCGAGCCAATGGTTTTCTAGGCACATCCTTGGCTGAGATAAGCTTGAGCTTCAAGCCCTCCCAGTCGTTGCTAAACTTAGCAACTCCTTTGCCAAGGAAATCCCTAGAAAACTCGTCCGCACACCTTATCACTTTATAACTCCTGAGCATTTCGCCGGAGTCAAAACTCGGGTAGGGACCCTCCTTCGCCGATATGGTGTATTGGAATACAAATTCCGAGAGCTTTGCCTCGATGGAGTTCCACACCGACAGTAGAGCTCTATTGTCAGTGGAAAATTCATTTGCAATCGCCACTTGGAGGTTGTCTCTGACGACCTCACACAAAGCGCGCGGCTCTGCTGGCACTCTCGGAATGTCCTTCTTGTTGCGTCCACCAAGTTTGGTTCTCTTTTGAGGTGGCTTCTCCTCCTCGAGAGACCTATTCCTCTTGGGGGTCTTTTCTAGGCTTGGCGTTGCGGTTTCACCCTTCTCCCTACTGTTGAATTCATCAACAACTTTCTGATATTTCAGTTTGTCAGCGGCATCACGCTCATGGATCATTTCGGCTGTTTCATTCTCGGAAATCTTGCCAAGGATGAAAGTAGCCTTCCAGAAACGAATTCGGAGTTGATCGCCGAGAGAATGTTTTTTTTTTTTCATTTGGTAGCATTGCTCAGGCTAGCTTTGCTACCAGAAGGTGCGGGCGTTAAAGAGGGACGTTTTTGAGAGGGTTGCTGAAGCACAGGAGTACTATTCCCTCCTGTGTTCACTCTTGGTACAGCCTGCTCAGAGATGCTAGTGTCTCTAGCTTCTCCTGAGCTACCTACAATGGTTGCCTGACTAGAAGCTAGGAGTTCATCCTCGAACTCGATGGATGGAAAAGTTATTTATTGAACAAGGACATATTTGAGGATTTCTATTTTCTTCCCACGAGTAGGTCGGAAAAGAAGGTCACCCTCGGCAGAGCCGATTACCAAGGGAACGGCTGAGCTCGTTCAACCTCAACCTTTAATTCTTGGGCATGGATTTATTAGCTCACACCACCACTGAAACTAGGAACCTTGTATCTATGGTTAGAGAGGATTTCCAAGAGTTGTGCTATATATAAAGTCAGAACCACAAGCAGCGATCCAATCTAACCTTAGCTATCACCGTCTGACACCTAAACTATGGTGACATTGCCCGCCCGGCACCCACTAGGAGGGTTCGATCAAGGATTTTTGCCGTACCTCAACACCAAAGTCTGCAAGTGGTTTTGCGATGGATTCAGTAAGGACGTTATTGAAAGTTCCTTCCACGTCTAAGACGGTAGCTAGGGTATATAACTTGAACTTGAGTTTGATCATTGTTGGCAATATTCTGTTCATTGATTTGAAAATGTTTGTTTTTTGGAATTCTTCGCATATTTTGCAATCATACTGTTTTCCAATTAGGAACTTTGGGAATTAATTTGTCTGAATGGGGATAGCATTAAGTTTTGCCGCGAACGCCCTCATTTTCATTAGTCTCTTAACTCCAAGCAAAGATGGTGGAAAGTCATTTCAACGCCAATGAAACGTATGTACCGTTATTGACCCAAACTAAATGTCAACACAAACTCGAACATATCTTAATTAAAACACAAGCACACTAAGGAATGTTTTCTCTCAGCCCTTATTTTATTTGTTGTTGTTGTTGATAATTTGTCAATATAATGTATGTATGTGTTATGAAAGCAGAAGTAATAAAGCAAAAGCCAAAAAAAAAGTCAATCAAAATGTCTGCTGGTTGGGAAAATACTGACTCATGACTTGTGAGTCATAAAAGTGGCGCTCGCGAATCCCTTCTTGTAAACTTGAGGGCTTTCCTCTCTTGTTCCTATATTTCATAGTTCTTCTCCAGCTTTCTAGTCTCCCTTGCATGTGAGTGGCAGTGGGGTGTAAATAAGTGTCTACTGTACACACATTCATGTACCCATACTGTAGTTTTTTTTTTAGTTCCGAAGTCAATGATGTTATGGCTGTGACTACTGATGTACGTTTGTAACAAAACACTTAAAAAATAGGGTTTCTCTTTGGACAGGACTTATCTACACATTTGTTTAGTTTTGATTTCCTCCACAACTTCCCTTGTAGAGAAAATAAAATTAATCGATTTCTGCTTAACATTCCACTTGTTTAAGATGAATTTTTAGTAAACAAAAACATCGTATGAAATCGATGAGGCTTAGATTGTTGTTTAAATTGTTATGAAATCAAATTTTGGTTACTTCGAAAATCATGTTGTTTTTCTGCTTGGAAATGTTTTACACAAGGAGCTCGAAAATGTATATTCTTGTCAGTCGACAAAATTGGAATATTCCGATGTTTTTAATTTTTTACTGTTTCATTTGTTTTTGAGTAAACTAAGATTTCTCCAAATTATCGTAATGTTGTTGACTGGTCAACAAAAGAAAACATTGCCTTCACCTGGCAGTCTCGATAACGCAATAACTGTAAGGCTAAACACACACCGAAGATGACAAAACGTCTTTTTGTCTTACGACTTAAAATCGTGTCTTTGTGTCCATTGCTCTTATGAGGCAACACACACCGAAAAAGACACGACACGACACGACAAAAAGTCTTGTGTGCTCGTCAGTTGCAGTAAATACATGGGGTTGTATGGGAGCAAAACACACAGAAGAAGACAAAAAGGCCGGGACAAAATGTGAGCACCTAAAACTATACACCGTCTTATGAAGTAACGCAGACCAGAGTGAACAAGACAAACAAACCGAAATCGACAAAAAACGTGTCAGTTGTACAGGTTGTACAGGAGCAACACACACCGAAGCGGACAAAGACAAGACCTCGGCCTCGTTGTGTGTTTAGCCTAAGAGTTTCCTAGTGAAGAACTTAAATCTAACTTATGGCTGAAACACAAACACGCTTCAGCTTCGTCCTCCTCTGCGTTACGATGCACCCGTTTGGAGTTTGCTTTGTATGACATTTCTCCCTCCATCATTCCTCTAAAAACAAATGAATTTTGTTTGTGCATTTTTTTAACAGCTTTTGAGCTGTCAGCATATTTGAACTAGAGCTTCTGTTTGGAGTCACGTTACGTTACATTAAGTACGAAACGTCGACGCTTAATTGTGATAGCATTGAATTCCTATTATTGAACTCGTAAACGTGAGGCGAATCGGAAGCAAAAGCGTGTTTATGTTTCAGCCATTAAGTGCTTGCGGAAGCAAAGTCGAATATTTACATATGTACAGAGTCATTAATTTTTCCGCTTCGAAAGTTAAGTTAAATAAATCACACACAACGATACATTTTCAATGAAATTGACGTCGCCGAAATGTGAAATTACTTACTAACTTACTTACTTATGGTGGCGCTACAGTCCAGGTCGGACCAGGCCCTCACCCAACCAACTTCTCCAACCAGTGGTTCCTAACTAGCCGTCTCCAGTGCCGCACGCCAAGTTGGTTCAGGTCCTCTACCACGTGTGTGCTCCACCGGAGTCGCGGTCATCCTCTTCTGCGACGTCATTCCGGGTTGGATTCGAAGACTCTACGAGCCGGAGTACTATTTTCCATTCGCTCAACAAGACCCAACCATCTAAGTCGTTGGACCTTAACTTTTCTGTTCAACTCGTACAGTTCTTGGTTGAATCTTCGTCTCCATTTTCAAAAAATCACTCGAAGAATTTTTCTCTCACAGCAGCCCAAAGCGTTTTCATCAGATGTTGTCATGATCCATGTCTCTGCATAGGGACCGGGATGATGAGGGTTTTGTAGAGCGTTACTTGAGTTGCTCGGGAGAGGACTTTACTACTAAATTGCAGCGATTGGAAAGAGTGATTCTTCGTTTGATTTCAGCGCTTGTTGTTGTCTGAGTTAATAGCGGATCCCAGGTAGACAAAGTCCTTAACTACATCGAAGTTAAATCTGTCCATGTTGACGTTCGCTCCAATACGTCGATGTTGGTAGTCCTTTTTTGTCGACAGCATTAACCTGGTCTTGCCCTCGTTAACCGCTAGACCCATCTTCCTGGCCTCCGTCGCAAGACTCACAAACGCTTCACTGACATCACGCTGTGTTAAAGTCGTCTGCGTATCTTAGTAGCTGGACGGACTTTTGAAAGATTGTGCCTCTGGTGTTGACGTTAGAGCTTTTCACAATCTTTTCGCCTTGTCTAAAACCTTTCTTGACAACAAAAGCGTGCGTGGGGGCGTGAGTGCAGATGAGGCTGATGTTGGTGAATTTAGCCTCGATACGGATTGTCGTGATGCGCTCATTCACTGAGTTGAAACTCAAGACCTTCCTCCTGAGTCGAGTCCCAACTACAAATCCACATCCAAATAATCGCTGATTTTGTTCCCGGTAGCAGTCGCCGCCGTAGTAAATATCGTAGTGGTTCATTTTACGTAGGCCCGGATCATCTCATCGCATTTCTTGGATGGCAGTTATATTTGCTT
Source organism: Sphaerophoria rueppellii (assembly GCA_920937365.1). Lineage (NCBI taxonomy): Eukaryota > Metazoa > Arthropoda > Insecta > Diptera > Syrphidae > Sphaerophoria > Sphaerophoria rueppellii. Next base: position 70,055,563 of record CAKKXW010000002.1, on the reverse strand, counting down.
TATAGCAGTCAAGGGCTAGTTGTTCCATTGCACGTGGTCTGTTAAAAGACCTAACATTCCAAGTGCAAAACCGAAATTCGTTGTCCTTAAATCGTTTACGTGGGTCGTCATCATTAATTCCGTCCGTATCCGAGCCTTGTTGGTGTTCCAGACCAGGAATTTTATCACGCAATAAAGCGATAATTGGTCGTTGTGTGTGGCTTGTTGCCTCGTCCTTTTCGAACTAATTTTCGTCCAAGTCACCAATCGCGCGCGCGCCGGCCGGTCAAGAAAAATCGATTATCATTCGACAAACTCTCCGAATCGACCGTAACCTTCCTACAGTTCAATGATATTTAAACCATAAATCACACCAAACAGTCACTTTTACTGGATGCAATATCACTTCTTCGATCACTTGAGGATTTTGTTCCTCAGCGCTAAAGAAAATGTTCGCAAATCGGTGTTTATTTTCTGTTGTTGTTGTTATCCATTATCGTAAACATTCAACTAATATTGTGACACTTCAAACGACAGTTGAGTTTGACTCGTATCAAATGCCAGCGCTACCAACTGGAAACCACGAAATGAATGACCCCTATAAATGCGTGTGTTGTGAAAACGTTGACATTGCGTAACGTCTACCTTTCCATTAAGTGCTTGTTGAGTTAATTTTAATGCGAATTTATTCCTGTGCGGAATCTACGGCTGAATATTTACTCAAAACACAAATAACGCAAAGGAAAATCACAATTCAGCTTTAATTTCACAAAAGCGATTAAAACAACAAAATATACAAATTCAATGTAAGCAAACCAGAAGCAAAGAAGAAACATAAACACCCGAATGACATGACTTGAAAAAAATCCCTTTTTACCGTTGTTTTATTAAGTCGCTGGTGTAAGCACAAAATTCACACAAGCGCTATTGTATGAGGAAATTGGATTTACCTAAACGCTTACGAGGATAAGTCCCAGTTTTATTTATTTATTTAGTAAATTACCAGAGACAACGATTAATACACAACCAAAATGGAAATTCCTCCTGGGTTACAACTTAAACATAATATTTTATAGGACGTGGGTTGAAAACAATAAACCTCATAGTCCTCGCACTCTTGTGCTTCAGCAAGATGAACGACAGGTCCATGGTTGCTAACGGAGTGTTCGAGCGATAGGCAAATAGCTGAGAGTATACAGGGGGTTGTAACGTTTAGGTCAGACCAGGACCATCCCCAATGTGATATAGTTTGTGTTGCTCATTTTACCAGGAGAAAGCTGACGTCTGTGACGTATTGCCCATTTTAATCAATTCCATTGTATGAAGAAAGTTTATTTATTTTTTATGAAGAGCAGTTGAAGGTGGTGGTGGTGAAATGATTGTCTTGCGTAGCTAGAATCTTGAGTACCTACCTATCTTTATGTGAACAACGAACAAAAGTATCAAGACTTGCTTCTAGAGAAGCAGGCACTTGAACCAAAAAAAAAAAAAACAGGTCGTTCCACAAGGATTCTTTGACATTATATAGAATGCAGTCTTTTGGCTCAGGACAAGTATCCTTTGTGTCAAAAAAAATTAATGTCTCATATTAAAAACAAAAAAAATACGTTTTCGAAACAGCGCTACTGAGACGAGAAGAAAATTACATTGAGAAAAAGTTCTCGTACATAAAGAAAAAAAAAATTGCCTCGATGCGAAAATCGATAAGCTGTTTTACGTCAAACTTGCGAGAGTGATATATTTTTTTTTCGAACCGGCGCATTTCACAGGAGAGCTTTAACTATTTTCACACAAAAGATACAGTACCGGAATGTTTTGTTAAACTGTAGCAAGGAATAACATCAGATTAACTTATGATGACACTTAGACACAGTGTGAGCATTAGGAAGGAAGATATATAGTTTAAAAGGAGGTGCAGGCGTACATTGGTTGATGTAACAACGATTGAAAAAAAAAAAGAATATGGTCGGAAGAATGCATGCCCGATGAATGGAACCTCAACATTGTTTGCCCGATCCTGAGAAATGGAGATCATCTCAACTACGTCAACTAGAGAAGAATCAGCCTACTTAACATCGTCTACAAGATCGTCTCTGCCGCAATATGTGAACGTCTGAAGCCTTTCATCAACAATCTGATTGGTCCTTATCAATGTGGCTTCAGGCCGGAAAGTCAACCATCGACCAAATTCTCACGTTGCGGCAGATCCTGGAAAATACCTATGATCTCCGAATCGATACCAACCACCTTTTCATCGATTTTAAGGCTGCGTATGACAGCATCTACAGAGACGAACTGTACAAATCTATGTCTTGTTTTGGCATCCCTGCCAAGCTCGTTCGCTTGTGCAAAACGACGATGGAGAATTCGCGCTGCTCCATCTGGGTTAGCACCGAGCTTACGGAATCTTTCGACGTCAAAAAAGGATTCAGACAAGGCGATGCACTGTTGTGCGATTTCTTTAACATCGTTCTTGGGAAGATAGTGCAAAACTCCACCGTCAATACCAGAGACACTATCTTCCAAAAGTCTGTTCAACTTGTAGCGTACGACGATGATATTGATATAATGGAAGTACACAGCGTGATGTCAAAAGCGCCTCTGGGAGAATTGAGACAGAAGCGGCAAAAATGGGTTTAAGCGGTAAATGAGGGTAAAAGGAAGTATATGCTGTCTTCGAGGAAACACATCCAACACCGACGTCTCGGACAGAACGTCACAATAGACGCATATAACTTCGACGTAGAAGAGGAATTTGTCTACCTAGGCTCGCTATTAACACGGTCAACAACACCTGCGCCGAGATCAGACGAAGAATAACTCTTGCTAATAGCAGTTTCTTTGGGCTAAGAAAGCAATTGAGTTGAGAAGCCCTCTCACGAGCAACTAAGGTAAAATTGTACAACACCCTCATCATCCCAGTGCTGTTGTATGGTGCAGAAACATGGACTGTGACAAAATCGGATGAATGTTCCCTAGGCTGTTTCGAGAGGGAAGTACTTCGGGTAATTTTTGGATCCGTGTGCATTGACTGGGAATGTAGAAGAAGATAAAACAGCAGACCTTACGGGTTGTACAACGACATGGACCCAGCAAGAAGAGTCAAGGTCCAGAGGTTAGGTTAAAGTGGCTGGCGGATACAGAATCCCCACATTAAAGCCAAAAAAAAAATGCCCATTGTGATACCACATGAATCTAGAGAATAACTTCTTACTAGTCGAACCATTTTGAGGTTTTTATCAATCGAAGAAGATATTTGATATCGTTGTTAGCTAGTTCATTGGGATTCTCATAAAAGTATTCTCCAAGATGAAGTTTGCGTCTTAGTGAAAGAGCAGGGCATGTGCAGAGAAGGTGAGAGATTGTTTTCTCTTCTTGCTCGTCCATACAGCTCATGCAGAAGTCATTTTAGGCTACACTAAGTCGTATTGCGTGTCTGCCTATAAGACAGTGTCCCGTAAGGACACCTATTCCTGAGCTAATATGAAATCTGCTTTGAGATAACAAGTCCTTAGAGCGCTTTAAGTCAAGTGACGACCATATCTGCTTTGTGGCTGCGCATGTAGGTAAATTGTACCGCCTAGACCTTATTATCCTAAACACTGTTTCTTTTAGCAAAAGTTTGCATGTAGCTATTGGTATACCTATCTTTTCCCTTTTAGGTAAGATAGGTATGACGGTTCCTTTTTAACGAGTTCGTCTGTTCTACAATTTCCCGTGATGTCTCTGGGGCCCGGCAACCAGCAGAGGTGAATATAAAATTGCTGCGCCATCTCCATAAGAGATGATCGACAATCGAGGGCTGTTTGAGACACGGTTGAGAAGGCGATTACTGCAACTGAGGTGAAATCAAAGCTTGATTCATGCTGCCGCGAATTAAAGTTCTTGGCGCACAGCACAGCCTCTGCTGGGTCCCAGGGCACAGCGAGATACCAAGCAATGAGAAAGCCGATGAATTAGCAAGATTAAGGTCAATGCTTGACGTAAGCCAAGTTCAGATAGTTAGCACACCCACCTGTTATTAAAAACAGGAAATCTCAAAAAGAATAACTATCAAAGCTGATGAAAGGTGGAACCTTCTTGAAACCTGCGGCACTACAAGAAAGATCTGGCCCTGTTTAAACAAACAAAGAACGGAAAAAATTATGTAGCTACCCAAGGGATCACTTCGATCTCTTGTAAGCATAATTACCGGACATAATCTGTTAGGTTATCATATGAAAAAGATGAGAATCAGTTCAGATGAGGGTGCAAGAAAAAACTTCGCACTTTCTGTATCACTGTCCCGCACTCTCCCACCAAAGAAAGAAATTGCTCGGCAGCTATTTCTTCGGGGATTTAGAAGAACTCATTTCCGAACAACATTCTGAACTTCGTCAAAGCCTCCAAATGGCATGACTTACTGAACACATAGGTTTTTCTTATTGCCTTGAGTAGCAATACTCACGGGTATCACAAAGGATCTGTATTGATCTAAGTGCCACGGTAACGACGTCAACTGTCAGCCCCTTAACCTTACCTATCCTAACTTTATTCATTAAAGGCGGTTCAAATTCAACAACAACAAATTAAATAGCACTAGGTTTCAAGACGAAAGATCTAAAGCACACAGCAACCTGGCGATCTCCGGATGGTCGAACCACCAACCAAATCGACCAAGTGCTAATCGGCGCAAGGCACGCATCCAACATCTTGAACGTGTGCAGTTTCCGAGGAGCAAATGTCGACTCTGACCACTTTCTGGTAGTGGCCTAGTTTAGAGCTCGACTATCAAACGATAAAAAAACACGTGCGGCCCCAAGGAAGAAGTTCAACATCGGTTGCCTTGGCACTCTGTATAATGCCAGAGAACTACAGTGAGCGCCTGAGTGAGCGACTCTCCGTTGTCCTCCCAAATACCATAGATGCCAACACCTTGTGGAACCAATATCGCGAAATAATAAAAAATGTAGCTGAGACCACCATAGGTTACCAGCCACCCTCGAAAAAGAACCCGTGGTATGATGATGAGTGCGCGTTGTTGAAAAGAGAGATGGAAAATGAACGTCTGCAGATGCTGCAACGGAAAATAAGAGCAGGAAGAGAAGAGAGCGAAGGAAGAAAAGAGCATCCGCAGTTTCTCAGCTCAAAGATCTAGAAGAGTCTCGGGCCATGAACAACACGCGGCGTTTCTTTTAAAAAGTCGAAGCAATTAGCTTCTGGTTTCAGAACCGGGACACAGGCTCTTCGAAACGGTGAAGGAAACCTAGTCACCGAAGCACAGGGAATTGAAGATGTTTTCAAGCAGTACTTCCAACAGCTGCTGAAGGCGCAAAATGTCGAGCGAGCTAACTACGAAAGAGAAGCAAGACCAATCAATGAAGACCCAGTCCCAGCCCCCAGCACAGAAGAGGTAGAACGAGCCATCCAAAAGCTAAAAAATGATAAGTACGCCGCCGGGTCGGATGGCATACCTGCGGAACTCTTTAAATATGGAGGAGGTGTTTTGATCAACCGCATGCACCAGGTCATCACCAAAGTGTGGGAGGAAGAATGCATGCCCACTGACTGGTCGATAAGCTCCATATGCCCCATCTAGGCGATCCGATGTCATGCAAAAACTACCGTTGCATAGCCCTGCTTAATGTTTCATACAAAATCCTATCCAACGTAGTGTGTGAGCGTCTTAAACCTTTCTGCAACACAATAATCGGCTCGTACCAGTGTGGCCAGTTAGGACAGGCAGAACAACGATAGACCAAATATTCACACTGAGGCAGATCCTGGAAAAGAACAACGAATGTCAAGTCGAAACTCACCATCTTTTCATCGACTTTAAAGCTGCTTATGATAGCATCCACCGCCAAGAGCTTATGATGGCGATGTCTGGAATCGGGATCCAAAAAAAACCGATCCAGCTGTGCCGCATGACGCTAAACAATACGCAGTGCAGTGTGCAAATGGGAGATGCGTTGTCATGTGACTTCTTCAACATAGTCCTGGAACAGATAGTGCCCAAGGCAGGTGTGAGCACGGAAAACTTACTTATTTACTAATGGTGGCGCTACAGTCCAGGTCGGACCAGGGCCTCACCCAACAAACTTCTCCAGCCAGCTCGGTCCCTGGCTAACTGTCTCCAGTTTCGCACTCCAAGTTGGTTCAGGTCCTCTACCACCTGTGTGCTCCACCGGAGTCGCGGTCTTCCCTCTTCTTCGACGTCCTTCCGGGTTGGATTCGAAGACTCTACGAGCCGGCGCATTATTTTCCATTCGCTCAACATGACCCAACCATCTAAGTCGTTGGACCTTAACTTTTCTGGCTAGGTCAGTGTCGCTGTACAGCTCGACAGTTCTTTCTTGAATCTTCGTCTCCATTCTCAATTAATGCAGACAAGACCAAAAATCACCCGAAGAATTTTTCTCTCAAAGCAGCCCAAAGCGTTTTCATCAGATGTTGTCATAGTCCATGTCTCTGCACCAAATATGAGGACGGGGATGATGAGGGTTTTGTGGAGTGTCACTTTAGTTGCTCGGGAGAGGGACTTTACTACTCAATTGCCTTCTAAGTCCAAAGAAGCAGCGATTGTCAAGAGTGATTCTTCGTTTAATTTCAGCGCTGGTGTTGTTGTCTGATTTGATAGCGGATCCCAGGTAGACAAAGTCCTTAACCACCTCGAAGTTAAATCTGTCTATGTTGACGTTTGCTCCAAGACGTCGATGTTGGTAGTCCTTTCTTGTCGACAGCATTTACTTGGTCTTGCCCTCGTTAACCGCTAGACCCATCTCCCTGGCCTCCGTCTCAAGGCTCACAAACGCTCCACTGACAACACGCTGTGTTCTTCCAATTATGTTAATGTCGTCTGCGTATCATAGTAGCTGGACGGATTTTTGAAAGATTGTGCCTCTGGTGTAGGCATTGGAGTTTTGCACAATCTTTTCAAGAATGATGTTGAAGAAATCGCATGACAACGCATCGCCTTGTCTAAAACCTTTTTTGAAATCAAAAGCGTCCGTTAGGTTTTTTCCGACCATGATGGAACAGCGTGAGTTTTCCATTGTCATCTTACACAGACGGTCGAGTTTTTCTGGGATGCCAAAACTAGACATTGCTCTATATAGTTGGTCTCTACAGACGCTGTCATACGCGGCCTTGAAATCGATGAAAAGATGGTAGGTATCGATTTGAAGTTTCTGGGTCTTCTCCAAGATCTGCCGTAGGGTGAATATTTGATCGATGGTGGGATGAGCACGGAAAATACTATCTTCAACAAGTCCACCCAGCTCCTAGGCTAAGCGGACGACATAGACATCATCAGTCGATCCAAGAAAGCTGTGCTTGAGGCCTTCACAGCGATTGAAGAGCAGGCAAAACTGGTTGGTCTTGAAGTGAATGAAGACAAAACAAAGTACATGCTATCAACAAACAAAGCAACAAAACGTCACTGTTGGTAGCAGAAATTTCGAGGTAGTTAAAGAGTTAACCTACCTTGGAAAAAACATTAATCCCACAAATGACACCTTAACGGAGATCCGAAGAAGAGTTACTTTAGCGAACCGGGTTCAAAACTCCTCAACCGAAAGACAAAGTGTCGGCTATACAAAACTTTGATTTTACCAGTCCACGGCAGACCCCAGGTTCGAGACGACAAGCAAGACCGAACCTATGGTACAAGGACCAAGTGACTGCAGATGCCAGAGCACTTGGTTTCGGCGACTGGAGAGTGCATGCGAGGGACCGTCCACGATGGAAGTCACCAGTATCTCAGGCTGAGATCCTTCATGGATTGTGAGCTGTATAAGTGAATTTGTAATGTATGCCCCTCCGTCCGGTTTGATTAGAAATAAACCTTTTCAATTTTTATTATTGCTGAAATATCTATGAAAAATTTACGACCATTTGATAAAAGTCAATTGAGTTTAAAGAAATTTTACTACCTCTACTGTAAAAACCCATAACTAAAACGGTTTATGCGCAGAAGTCACCCACACATAATCACAAATTTTCTCAAAAACCAACGGATAAACCAGCAACGACTTTCACAGTCACTTTTAATACGTAGTTAACCCTGACTGGGTTCAATTCATTTACAAAAACGTTTGTTTTATCTCAAAAAACTTAAAAAAAATCGATCGATTGCAACATTTTTGCAAATTTTTTTGTTTTTCTTTTTAATTCTTAAATTAAAATCTTTCAAGTTTTAAATAATTTAAATATTTAAATTGTCGCTGATGTAAAGTGTAGTTCGGAAACATTGAAAAAAAAACCCAAGTGATTTCGTTATACAAAAAATCGCCTAAAAAAAAAACCCAAAGAAAAGAAAATTAAAGTGAGAACAAAAAGAAAATTGGATAACAAAGAAAAATTTAATCCTATGTATCTACAACGGCTACAAAGTTGTTGAATAAAATAAAAGCCATAACCAATGTGCATCTTTGGATGGTTGCTTATGTTTTCCACACTCCTTATAACAATATTAATAATAGTTTTATTTTTTGCGACAGCCCACAAGCCACTTATTGAAAAAATTGAAATTTCTTCTTCAAACAATTTTTCGTTGTCCTTTTAAAAATCAAAAATACAAAAAAAAAAAAATATACAAAAATTGGTAAAAAGTTATAAAGCTAAAATATTTACATATTTGGTGTTGTATTGAATGTTTCGATTTTTGTTTTTAATTTAAAATTAACAAAAGAAAAAATTGTTAGCTATTGATAAAGGTCATGAAAAATTGTACTCCTTTTTTTCTCCGAAAAAGTTTTTCACAAAGTATCCTTGTTAGTATATCGAAAACTTGGAATGAGACCAATTCCAAAAGTCTTTATTATTTGATTGCAAAGCTCCTCTCTTCAAAGTCCTTTATGTATGAGTGCTTTTACTCATACTTGAATCTTTGTGAGGAGCACAAAAAGCGCATGAAAGACGCATGCGCTAACTCTTAAAACTCTCCTTTTGTAATTTAGACACACACACAAACAAACAAAAAAATGAAATAAATAAAAACAAACTTGTGAAAAACTGACGTAGAAAAGCTCTTGTTTTCAATATATTATCGAGTGTTCAAATGAGAAAAGTGCTGCATGGTGTGAGATGGAAAAATGTCTCAAATCTAAATAGAACAGTGTTGAAAATTTCCTTTTTCTTTTTCTACTAATTTCAGTTAAGTGATAGTGAAAATTAAAGTTTAATAAATAAAATAACACCTGTGTGTATCAAACGTTCATAATAAATTGATGTCAATTTCGAAAACCTGTTCTTCCAGCAGCACAATTTGGATTACAATTCGCATTTGCATTCGCATTTAATTTTCAACGAAAACGCTAATTCCCCTCGAGAAAAGTCTGTTGACTTGCAAAAAGGATATTTTTCACATTTGAGGTAATTTTCAAAAAGAAAATCCGAAATGCGTAGTTAAATTCTTCGTATAGATATTTTCAAATTCCTTGCCTTTCTTTGTTCCTGACTTTTTTCCGATATTCTTCTATCTCAACCCCACACCCTTTTTTTTTTGTTTTTTTTTTTTTTTTTTTGTTGGAGAACAACGGCGACACGACAATCCTTGCTATGACTCATACAGAAAATGTAGCGACGAAAATTTCCGAAAGCTCCATGCGGGGAGAACCGTTGAAAAAGTGCAGAAAATATGCGACACGTTTTGCATAACATATTTTTATTGAAAAATTTCAAAATCGAATTTATTTCCATTGGGAAAATAACTGTTTAATTGAGATTTGTTTAAAGTTTAAATTTGACTTGATACAATTGAAAAAAAAAAACGAACGGTAGAGCTTTCGGCATGTCCCATTAAATGGATAAAACCCTCTTTGTCCTCTTATAGTATTGGATACACATGCACATTCACATTGAATATGTATTTCATTTGAAGAAATTTAATATTTCATTTTAACTGCTATTAAAAACAATAAAAAAACAAAGAAACAATCATAATAAATGGCTGAAACGAAAGCGTTTGATAGTTAAAAGCACACAAAACTACTCCGGATGACTCATTCTATGTACCCACACAGTTTTAAAAATTTGCTTCAGTACACATTTTAAGTTGTTTTTTTTTTATTCCTTTGATCCAGAGTCATTCAATTCAAAAGAGTATAGACATTTTTTATGAGTTGATTTGAAAAACTTTCCAGAAAAACAATTAAACTTTATCTTACTTTCGTGTTGCGGTTTTTGACATGGTAGTGTTAAGTCAGATTGGTTTTTTCGAATTATCGCTTACTGATAAACTTACTTACTTCTTACTTAAGGTGGCACTACAGTCCGTTGTGGAGTTGGGCCTCAATCAACAGTCTCCGCCAGCCAGCTCGGTCCCTAACTAGCTGTCTCCAGTTTTGCACTCCAAGTGATTTGTCTGAGATGTGTAATATATTTGCTAATTTTTTTCGTTCTGTTTATAAACCTTATACCACTTATGCTACTGTTGATGGTCATTCACAATCCAACCTTGTAGATATTCGTCTATTAAGTGTTACTTCCCAAGAGGTTGAAAGTGAGCTCTTAAATTTGAAAAACGATTCACTTCCGGGTGCTGATGGAATAATACCTATCGTCTTAAAATTGTGTGCTAAAGCCTTAGCCCCTCCACTCACTGTCATCTGTCATCAACCCAATTTTTAAGTCTGGTTCCAAGAACGAAGTCAGTAACTATCGCCCAATTTGCAAAATACCAGCAATACCGAAAATTTTCGAAAAAATTGTATATAGCAAATTAGTCTTTCTTTTGAGAGAGGTTATGTCTCCACTACAACATGGTTTTGTTAGTGGAAGGTCCACTACTACAAACCTTGTTACTTTCAATAATTATTTAACAAATTGCTTAGAACTTGGCTCTCAATGTGATGTATTGTTTACTGATTTTTCGAAAGCTTTCGATCAAGTTAATCATTCAATACTTTTGTCCAAATTAGAAAAACTTGGCTTTTATTCTTCTATTCTGAAATGGTTGGAGTCTTATCTTAAAGGAAGAATTCAAAGAGTGCAAATTAACAATCATGTTTCTGAACCAATCATTGTTACTTCCGGTGTCCCTCAGGGAAGCCATTTAGGTCCTTTGCTGTTTTTGATTTTTGTTAACGATATTCCAAGTTTGTTTGAAAATTGTGAATGTTTGATGTACGCTGATGATATAAACTTTTTTATTCTATAAATTCTATTCAAGACTGTATTTATTTGCAAAATGATCTTGACAAACTTTCTATGTGGTGTAATATCAACGAGCTTCATCTAAATGTGTCCAAATGTCAATGTATGTCTTTTAATAGAAACAAACTTTCAATTCTCTTTTTATATAATATAGGTGGCTTGCAGCTATCAAGAATCAGTGTAAAAAAAGATCTTGGGATTTTTTTCGACTCAAAACTTACTTTCAGTAGTCACATTGACTATATTGTATCTAAAGCAAGTTCGATGCTGGGTTTTATATACCGTAACTCAAAGGATTTCTTAGATCCTTATACACTAAGATCACTTTACTTCAGCTATGTGAGATCGATTCTGGAATATGCTTGCATTGTATGGAATCCTTCTTATTCTAATCATTCATTGAGAATTGAAAGAATCCAAAAACGTTTTACAAGAATTGCTATTAATATTTTACAGTGGAGATCTGAAATGCCATCTTATAACACAAGGTGTCTGTTGTTAGGAATTCAAAGTCTTAAAACAAGAAGAGTTTATTTTGAAATTATGTTTATTAGAGATCTCATTAATTTTAAAATCAATTGTCCCTTCTTGCTCTCCCTAGTAAAGTTTTACACGCCTTCACGTGAACTTCGTGAACGTTCATTATTTTTTGTCCCGTTTCATAGAGTTAACTACGGTAATAATGAATCTATGACTCGTTGTTTAAGGCAGGCTAACTCAATGTCTAATGTTCTTGATTTTAATATGTTTTTAAGCAGGGATTGTTTTAAGAAGAAACTTTTTTCATATTTATGCTCTATTATTATCATTTGATTGTGATTTATGTAAATGTAGGTACTGTTATAGTTATTTGTATTATTTATTCTTTATCTGTAATCTATAAGCGATTTTTTGTAACTCTGATTGATGAAATAAATAAATAAATAAATAAATAAGTTGATTGAGGTCCTGTTCCATTTGTGTGCACCACCTGAGTCGCGGTCTTCCTCTCCTCCTACGTCCCTCGGGAATGGTGTCGAAATCTTTCCGGGCCGGAGCATTGGTGTCCATCCGCTCTAAATGACCGAGCCATCTGAGTCTTTGGACCTTGACCCTTTTGACTAGGTGCATGTCGTTGTACAACCCGTAAAGTTCGCTGTTATATCTTCTCCGCCATTCCCTTCAATGCACACGGGGCCAAAGATGACCCGAAGAACTTTCCTCTCGTCCATGCTTCTGCACCATAAAGCAGGACTGGGATGATGAGGGTGTTGTACAATTTTACCTTAGTTGCTCGAGAGAGGGCTTTTCCACTCAATTGCTTTCTTAGCCCAAAGAAACAGCGATTAGCAAGATTTATTCTTCGTCTGAACTGGGCGCTGGTGTTATTGCCCGTGTTTATAGCGCAGCCTATAGGTAGACAAACTCCTCTACTACATCGAAATTGTATGCGTCTATTGTGACGTTCTGTCCGAGCCGTCGATGTTGGGTGTCCTTCCTCGAAGACAGCAAATACTTCGTGTTTTCCTCAATTACCGCTAAACCTATTTTTGCCGCTTCTGTCTCAATTCTCACAAAGGCGCCATTGACATCACACTGTGTTTTTCCCATTATATCAATATCATCGGCGTACGCGAGAAGTTAAACAGATTTTTGGAAGATAGTGTCCCTGGTGTTGACGGTGGAGTTCTGCACTATCTTCTCAAGAACGATGTTAAAGAAATCGCACGACGGTGCATCGCCTTGTCTGAATCCTTTTTTGAAGTCGAAAGATTCCGTTAGCTCGTTGCCAACCTTGATGGAGCAGCGTGAGTTCTCCATCGTCATTTTGCACAAGCGAACGAGTTTGGCAGGGATGCCAAAACTAGACATAGCTTTATACAGTTCGTCTCTGTAGATGCTGTCATACGCGGCCTTAAAATCAATGAAAAGGTGGTGGGTATCGATTCGGAGTTCATAGGTCTTTTCCAGGATCTGCCGCAACGTGAAAATTTGGTCGATGGTTGACTTTCCTGGCCTGAAGCCACATTGATAAGGACCAATCAGATTGTTGACGAAAGGCTTCAGACGTTCACATATTACGGCAGAGAGGATCTTTTAGGCGATGTTAAGTAGACTGATTCCTCTGTAGTTGGCGAAGTTACGAGGATCTCCCTTTTTCAGGATCAAGAAAAAAATGCTGAGGTTCCTCTGACCATATCTTACAGATGATTTGGTGCTTTCTCCTATCTAGCTCGTCGCCTGCTGGTTTGAACAGCTCAGCAGCTAGACCATCTCCTCCAGCGGCTTTGTTGGATTTCAGCCGTGATATTGCGTTCTAGGTCGGGTTCACGGAATTGTTGGCTATCATCGTGTCCGATGAAAGGCTCCTGTCTGAAGGTTCGCTGTTTCGTTCGTCGTCGCCGTTATACAGTCTTCAGACGTGGTTTTTCCAAATCCCCAGCATTGACTGCGATTCTACTGTGATGTTCCCTTGTTTATCTCTACAGGCATCGATTCTTGATAAACATATGTTTTTAATGGAAATCATTATAGTTTCCGGCCGAAGGTCGAGTTTTTGGTGAAGCTGAAGCCGAATATTAGGTTAAAAGAAAACCTTCGGCCGAAGCCAAAGGTTTAATAAAGCGAAGAATTCCCATTTCGAGTAAAATAAAAGTACAAACGATGTGATAAAATGTGTCGTGTCAGGCAATTTGATTTGAAGAATTCAAAAATTGAAATTTTTTCGGCGCCTACACTTATAAATACAAACTTATGTGTCCAACAATTTCAAAACTTCAAAAGTTGGTTGTTTTTCGCGCCTATTACGATGGTATTAATTAACAAATTCTTCGTCTTCGGCCAAAACTTCGGCCTACACTAGAAATCAACTCAATGTTTGGATCGCTGATGCCTATTTTTATCCAATATCTTATTTTTCAAAATGAAAAAAAAAATATGTTTTTGAAAGTTAAAAAATCAATCAGAGGCCAGATTCTGTAATAAACGAAGCGAAAGCGAACGTTCGTTTTTCAAAAACGAAAGAGATTGTGCGAAAATGGTAATTTGAATTCTGTATCGCATTTCTTTTTTGCTTCAAAAAGAAAAAAATGTGTTGCCTACTTTTAGGATGTTGACCGTTGTAAAATACTGTGAGAGATGAGAAATAAATTTTAATCGATACTTAAATGTTAAAACTGAAGAAAATCGATAGTATAAACATGGTTTAAGATATTAAATGTGACAAAGCAAAGAAGAACGCATATGTATTTTCTTTTTTTAAAGATTTCAACTTCAATTTCAACTGTTATTAAGTGAAAAACACATTTAACAATGAGAAAAAAACAACAAATGAAAAAAAGATCGATAGAAGTAAAATTTAATAAACATGAAGAAATTGAGAAGACTCATCAGTAATATTGTTTGCAGATTTGTTATGACATGTGAAATTATTGTTTGAAATTAATATGTGCAAGCAACCATGGCTCCTGCACATCATGGGTGTTAAATTGATAAACAAAAAAGTCGGCAATCATGGTGACTGTGACTGTACGTTCTGTACCGACCAATTATTTCACCAACAGTTAATTTTGTTTGTATGTAACGGTGTCTTAACATACATAAGAATATCATCACTCCCTGAACTTAAAAAAGACGAGGATAAGCCAAGTATATATGTTTAAATTAGACAGCAAAGAGTAAATCGCCTCGTAAGCATTTCGGTTGAAAATCATCTTCAATAGCAGTTTGATAGTTTAAAGACTGGTAAGCATTAACAACTGAGAGCATAGCGTGCAAGCCAATCCGGTGTTGGTTCTTACTTAACCTTGGCGCCACGCCACCAAGGCCGAGAGCTGGATAAAAAAAATTACTTGAGTGAATTCAAAACCTTTGGGTTCTACCACTGACTTTTCCATGCGAGTGTCATATCCGAGATGGGACGACGACGTCCATATGTGATTGTGGAGAAAGAGGGTGCAATATTCGTATACATATAATCAGGGAGGATCATGTCCTAGAAATTGTCAACATTGAGAGCACGATACTTATAATAGAAAACGTCTGGCGGAAGTGTTCTTGCGCCTGGTCGACCACGATTGAATTATTTGCTGGAACTACATCCTCAAGTTCCCAGAAACGTTGCAACAAAGTATCGACGTCGACATAAGAATGAAACGAAGTAAAATGAGTTAATTCTTGTGTTTCGAAGAATTGTCCCGTAATGATCCAACCAAACGAAGAACATTGAGCGATTGGACATCCATCCGGACCTCGAATTTGTTCACCCTTCATAATGCTCCAAAGCTTATTACCACCAAGGAGAATGTCGATTGGAGCAGTTATGTTGAAGTTAGGATCAGCGAGCTCCAGATTTGAAATATAAGACCAAGAAGAAACGTCTATGGTTTTAGAATAAAAGCATCAACAAATAATTGTGCCGAGTTGAAACTAGAATGAAGCCTAAAGGATATGCGTCCTTTAGTATCCAATAATAGGGATTTTCGAATGATTTCGTTTATAACCGAGTCTTTGCGCAAACGATTCCAGCATAAACGTGTACAGCACCCGGAATCAAGAAGTACTCGTCAGTCTATAAGGTTTCCCTGAATGTCTTGAATTTTAGCCGAGAGTGATTGCTTACGAGAAGAAAAACTGCGAAGTTTTGGCGAGATTCAATGTCTATAACGCCACGAACTTGGGACAATGCGGAAGGAAATTACCGTTTTGACACATTGGGCATTTGGATGGCAAAGCTGAATCTAAAGTCCCAGCTAAATGTGCCCTAATATTATTCGTTTGCCTAGTCCGCGATTTAAGACGCTTCAAGACCGTCGCAAGAACTCTAAAAGTTCTACTATTGTGCAATCTTCCCGAAAACCGATGTGTTTCGCCCAAGATTGTTTTGAATCGGAATTGAGTTTGTTCAATAACTGCAAATATATGAGCCATCGGTAGCGGCCCAAAGCATTTAGCCCGTGCACAACTTCATCGGCACCGTCCGATATTTTTCGGCAATAGGAAGCGACGAAAAACATTCTATAAAAGATTGTACAATTAATTGACACCGGTCATAACGTTTTTCAAGCGATCCCATGCTTCGGGATAATTAACATCGCTTATAGCAATGTGTTTTAGGCTTCAAATAGTGGAATTTTGCGAAGAGTTTTGAGAATTTTTGAATTCGTGACAAAATATTTTGTTTCGTATGCCGAAAACTCATTTTCGATTTCATCAACTTCGTCTTCTTTCGTTCGCTCGAAAATCTCGTTATGAAGAGCACACAATTCTGTCCACGTGGTTTCTAATTTCGAAATAGTACTCGACTATCTTCACCTTGAGTTGTTGCTTCGATTTTCCAAGTAACCACTTTGTCGGATCAAGATTTGGTTCCTTAATAATGACAAGGTTCCCTCGTTTAAGGTTTGGACTCTGTGGCTTCCCCTTAGGCGGTTCTTGAAGGATGGTGATGTACTCCATATGCCACCGTTTCCAAGATCCGTTCACCATGTTTTGAAGATGATTCCAATCTGAGAGTCAATTAATTGACGTGTTTAATGTTGTTGGCTGCGGGACAGCGGTAAACGGCTCACCTATAATAATATGAACTGGAGTTAAGGGGTTCAAATCTTGATCATATATGACACAAAGAGGACGAGATTTCAATATAGCCTCGTTATGTGTGAGAACGGTGTACATTTCCTTGCTCCGACTACTCGTCGAAGGTGAAACTTAACGGACTTGGCACCTGCCTCCCAAAGACCGTCAAATTGGGGACAATTTTCTATGTTGGCCTATACTAGGCCCGTCAATTGCTGCAACATTGTTAAAATAAATTCTACAGATGTTTTTTATCAAAATTTTGGCAACAAACAACACAAATGAAGAAAAGCGACAAACAATTTGCTGTCGCACGAACAAAAAAAGTCTTCGTTTTTCAAGTTATGTAACTGAAGCAAATCTTCCGCACAATCGAAAACGTTCTTCCGCTTTCGCAATACAGAATCTCATCCCAGAAATACAGATGGATCAAAGATGTAATTATTTTAGTCCAGGATCCGACCCTAAGCGACCTATTCTTAGGTGGAATAGTTTAACGAGTTGCGTTATATCTAGGAAAATCTGGCTCGCCTATAACAAACCAAAATCAATCAATTTAATTTCCAGACCAAGGCATGACATACCCAATTGCAACAATTTGCACAGAGTACTGGCCTAAAGCGAAGAATGCGGCAAAATTGGGAATACCACACAACACTTTCTGCCGTAGTTGTGAAGACCAGGATAAAAGAAAGAAATGGTCCCACATTTTCTCTGCCATTGTACGGCCTTGGCTAGGAAAGCACTCCACTTAGGTAGAGAATTCTTCAACGGTATTGAGGAACTCTCAGATTTTTCCTTCTCCTCCCTCATTTCTCCTTAACTAAATGGCACTATGAGATAATAGGCCGTAGTGTAGGAGAATAATACGTTCGGAGAAACTTAAGATCGTAGAAAAGTTCCGATCGTAATATTTATTGTGTTTATGGTATCCCGTTTCGTAAGGGGAATACATAACGCATGCCGTTCCAAAATGTTTCGACACAATTTAGCTGTCGGAACAATCGGGCGGCATAAAACAAAATAATCGCTATGCATCGCATAGCATTAGTTGAATGTTTGCTTTTCGTTGTATGAAATCGTGATGCGTTACTCCGAGTTCGACATTTCAACGCAAATTTGAATTTTTTCTGAGGTATGTACGATTTAACAATCGGAACCCTTAGGATACCAAATTTGTATGTTTCGTACAAATTTTGTAACGATCGGATACGACGATAGGGCTGATTATGTATAGGATTGTACGTGCGTTACATACATCCTTCCTAATCCTACATGGAAGTAGGACAGCCATTTCTATAACTACATTCGATAATTGGCAATCTGGATGTTAAAGAAAGCATTCTGTTTTTAAAACCAGAAGAGAAATTCTCTTCTCTTCAGAATCTGAACTGTCTTTTTAATCCAATTGAACGCGTTCAGAACGCTCTTTTTGAGCTTCCAGAGACCGAACTGAATTAAAAAAATATAGGTACTGTATCCTTATTCACTTACTTAAGTACTTATTTATCCGGCTCACAATCCATGAAGGATCTAAGCCTGAGATACTGCAGCCTTCCATATCGCATGCACTCTCCAGTTACCAAAAACAAGCGCAGTCACTTGGTCCTTGTACCGTAGGTTCGGTCTTCCTTGTCGTCTCGAACCTGGGGGCTGGGATGAGAAGACTTTCTTGGTTGGAGCGTTGTCGTCCATTCGCTCGATGTGGCCGAGTCAATGTAGTCGTTTTTTCTTGGCATTCAGGACTACATCCACATCTTAGTTCAGCTCATACAGTTCTCGGTTGAGTATCAATTCCCCTTTTTTAATTATCGTCCAGCACTCGGCGCCGAAGAGTAGGACTGGTAAAATCAAAGTTTTGTATAGCAGACACTTTGTCTTTCGAGTGAGGAGTTTTGAGCCCAGTTGTTTTGTCAAACCGAAGCAGCGGTTCGCTAGGGCAATTCTTCTTCGGATCTCCACTAAGTTGTCGTTTGTTGGATTGATGTTTGTTCCAAGGTAGGTGAACTCCTTAACTACTTCGAAATTGCTGCTACCAACAGTGACGTTTTGTTCTAGGCAGTGGACAGATGTTGCTTTGTTTGTGGATAGGATGTACTTTGTTTTGTCCTCATTCACTTCAAGACCAACGAGTTTCGCCTGTTCTTCAATCGCTGTGAAAGTCTCAAGCACAGCTCTCTTAGATCGGCCGATGATGTCTATATCGTCCGCATACCCTAGGAGCTAGGTGGAATTGTTGAAGATACTGTTTTCCGTGCTCACACCTGCCTTGGGCACTATCTGCTCCAGGACAATGTTGAAGAAATCACATGACAACGCATCTCCTTGTCTAAACCCTGCGCATGTTTGAAATAACTCAGATGAGCAGTAACCCATTTGCACACTGCACTGCATATTGTTTAGCGTCATGCGGCACAGCTGGATCGGTTTTTTTGGGATCCCGATTTCAGACATCGCCATCATAACTCTTGGCGGTGGATGCTATCATAAGCAGCTTTAAAGTCGATGAAAAGATGTTGGGTTTCGACTTGGCATTCGTTGTTCTTTTCCAGGATCTGCCTCAGTATGAATATTTGGTCTATCGTTGTTCTGCCTGTCCTAACTGGCCACACTGGTACGAGCCGATTATAGTGTTGCAGAAAGGTTTAAGACGCTCACACACTACGTTGGATAGGATTTTGTATGCAACATTTAGCAGGGATATGCCACGGTAGTGTTTGCATGACATCGGATCGCCTTTTTTTGTAGATGGGGCATATGGAGCTTATCGACCAGTCAGTGGGCATGCATTCTTCCTCCCACACTTTTTTGATGACCTGGTGCATGCGGTTCATCAAAACGCCTCCTCCGTATTTAAAGAGTTCCGCAGGTATGCCATCCGTCCCAGCGGACTTGTTATTTTTTAGCTTTTGGATGGCTCTTTCTACCTCTTCTCCGCTGGGGGCTGGGACAGGATCTTAATTGACTGGTCTTGCTTCTCTTTCGTCATTAGCTCGCTCGACATTTTGCGCATTCAGCAGCTGCTCGAAGTGGTGCTTGAAAACATCTACAATTGCTTGTGCTTCGCTGACAAGGTTTCCTTCACTATTTCGAAGAGCCTGCGTCCCGGATCTGAAATCAGAAGCTAATTACTTCGACCTTTTAAAGAAACGCCGGATGTTGTTCTTGGCCCGAGACTCTTCTAGATCTTTGAGCTGAGAAACTGCAAATGCTCTTTTCTTCCTTCGCAGGGTCTTTTTCTCATTTCTCCTTTTTTTCGGTACTCTTCTCTTGCTGCTCTTGTTTTCCGTCTCTCTTTTCAATAACGCGCTCAGCATCATACCACGGGTTCTTTTTCGAGGATGGCTGGTAACCTATGGTGGTCTCGGCTACATTTTTTTTATTATTTCGCGATATTGGTTCCACAAGGTGTTGACATCTGTAGTATTTGGGAAGACGGCGGAAAGTCGCTCACCCAGGCGCTCACTGTAGTCTCTGATGGCATTATCAGGAGTGCCAAGGCAACTAAGCCACTACCAGAAAGTGCTCAGAGTCGACATTTGCTCCTCAGAAAGTGCGCACGTTCAAGATGTTGGATGCGTGCCTTGCGCCGATTAGCACATGGTCGATTTAGTTGTTGGTTCGCGTTCGACCATCCAGAGATCAACAGGTTACTGTGTAGATCTTTCGTCTTGGAAACCTAGTGTTCACCGTTTTACGAGCTACAGCAAAGTCGATTAGTCGGAAGCTGTTATCTGTTGTAACTTCGTGGAGCCTGCGCTTTCCAACTAATCCGCCAAAGATGTCTTCCTTCCCGATTTTCGCATTGAAATCTCCGACTACGATTTAGAACTATCCTAATCCTTATTTAGAACTCAAAATAAAAAAAAATCCTAATCTTATTTTTAACTTAACACATGTCTATGTATGCATATCTTAACAGGTTTTTATTTTATTTTTTTTTTACAGAAAGTAAAGAACAGGCCAAGGGCCTCTCGCCGTCATGTCGTCTGTCAAAGTGGCGGTTCGAGTGCGTCCCTTCAACTCACGCGAGATCTCACGAGAATCAAAATGCATTATAGAAATGAGTGGTGCTACCACATGTAACATATTTTACTCCTTCAAAATATTCTACATAAATTTATTCTATCATAATTTCAGGCATTCGAAATCCAAAGGTTCCACCAAACTCAAATGAAGCAAACAAGCAATTTAATTTTGATTACTCATACTGGTCCCATAATGTAAGTTCAAATTGTCTCAATAAAATCTTCACAATCCAATTGTCATTTAATTTCCAGCCCAAAGATCCAGAGTTTTCCACTCAAGAAATGGTTTACAAGGACATTGGGGAGGAAATGTTGCAGCATTCATTCGACGGATACAATGTGTGCATTTTCGCCTACGGGCAAACAGGTGCAGGAAAATCCTACACCATGATGGGCAAGCAAGAAGAAAGCCAGGAAGGTATTATTCCAATGATTTGCAAGGATTTGTTCCAAAGAATTCATGATACCGAAACTGTTGAATTGAAATACTCGGTAAGAGTTGTTCACTAAGTGGAGACTTTTGTTTGCTTTAAATTAAAATAACTTTCTCTCTTTAAAGGTTGAAGTTTCCTATATGGAAATTTACTGTGAGAGGGTACGTGATCTATTGAATCCGAAAAACAAGGGTAATCTTAGGGTTAGGGAACATCCCTTACTCGGCCCTTACGTAGAAGATCTCTCAAAATTAGCCGTAACTGACTATCAGGACATTCACGATTTAATTGATGAAGGCAACAAAGCAAGGTTTGTTTTTTTGACTTTTTGTCAATTGACTGTGAACTAAAAATTGTGTTTTTTGCACTTCCAGAACTGTTGCTGCAACTAACATGAACGAAACCAGTTCAAGATCTCATGCAGTATTCACAATTTTTTTCACTCAACGACGACATGATGAAATGACCGATTTGACAACTGAAAAAGTCTCCAAAATAAGTCTTGTCGATTTAGCTGGATCGGAGCGTGCTGATTCGACTGGTGCCAAAGGTACTCGCCTAAAGGAAGGTGCCAACATCAACAAATCGTTGACGACTTTGGGAAAAGTCATTTCTGCATTAGCTGAAATTGTAAGCAAGATTTACTTCACATTAATTACTTTTTTTTGCTTTATTGTTTCTCTGTTCTTTTTAAACTTAAGAATTTGAATGAAAGCCAATTTAAACTTGAAAAAACAAATTTTTAATTTCTCATCACTGCTAATATTTTGCAACCCGGATTCATCATTCTATCATTTATTCCATCGTTACAAACACTTAATGTCTCTAAAAAATAAAAACAAATAGTCTGTAAGTATAATTTGTTTAAAGTTTGATGTTTTTTGAAGTTGTCCCTTTTTTTTAATTTATGCATACATGAGTTCATATTTTCATAACTTACGAGGGGTGTTCAATAAAGACTGAGAGTAGCGCTGTAGTTTAGGAACTACTGGAACTATCGGGCTCGCCATTCGAAAGCCTGTCCAATTCTCAGTCGATTTGTGTTTTGTTAAGCTTGAATAATTTCGCCTCTAAACTTTTACGATGCCTGAATTTCGCGAACAACGTTACGCAATAAAGTTTTGCGTGTTATTGAAAAACACCACGAAAGAAACCTGCTACGATGCCGAAACAAAGCAACAAAGTTCCGAATGGGTTGAAATTGATGGCCATCCTTCGAAAAAAGCGCGTGCAGCAAAATCAGCAACCAAGGCTATGGTCATTACCTTCCTCGATTATCGAGGTATGGTGTACACTTACACGGTTCCAGAAAGCCGGACAGTAAATGCCGACTGCTACATATTCGTTTTAAAGCAAATGATGAAAGACCACATCCCTAAGAAGTGTTCAGAGCTCGTTGGAAATTGGAAACTGCACCAACACAACGCCAAACCACATGTCGCGGTTAAGGTTCAAGACTTCATGACCAAAACAAATATCGAAACGGTACCGCACCCGCCCTATAGCCCCGACCGGGCTCCAAACGACTTCTTCTTGTACCCCACAGCCAAAAAGGGCCTCAAAGGGAGGCCTTTTACATCCGCTGCAGCTGCTATAAAAGCTTTAGAGGCGATTTTAAAGCGCCTATCTTCAAATGGCTTTGAACATGTCTTCGAAGAGTGGCAGAGGCGCATTTGTATTGCTTTGAATGGAGAGTATCTTGAACGTGATCAGTCCGCCGAAGAATAATTTTGTATAATAAAAGTTTTATGACGTCACTCTCAGTCTTTATTGAACACCTTTCGTACTTATTTAAGGTGGCGTTGCAGTCCGTTGTGGAGTTTGGCCTCAATTAACAGTATCCGCCAGCTAGCTCGGTCCCTAGCTAGCTGTCTCCAGTTTTTCACTCCAAGTCCTCGTCCACTTGAGTGCGCCACCTGAGTCGTGGTCTTCCTCTCCTCCTACGTCCCTCGGGAATAGTATCGAAGGCTTTCCTGGTCGAACCATTGGTGTCCATTCGCTCTAAATGACCGAGCCATCTGAGTCTCTGGACCTTGACCCTTCTGGCTAGGTCCATGTCGTTGTACAACCCGTAAAGTTCGCTTTTGTATCTTCTTCTTCATTCCCCATAAATTCACACGGAGCATAAGATGACCCGAAAAACTTTCCTCAGCCTAAGGCACTTTCATCCAATTTTGTCAAGGTTCATGCTTCTGCACCATACACAGCAGGACTGGGATGATGAGGGTGTTGTACAATTTTACCTTAATTACTCGAGAGAGGGCTTTTCCACTCAATTGCTTTCTTAGCCCAAAGAAACAACGATTACTTACTTAATTACTTATGGTGGCGCTACAGTCCAGGTCGGACCTGGGCGTCACCCAACAAACTTCTCCAGCCAGCTCGGTCCCTGGCTAGCTGTCTCCAATTTCGCACGCCAAGTTGGTTCAGGTCCTCTACCACCTGTGTGCTCCACCGGAGTCGTGGTCTTCCTCGTCTGCGACGTCCTTCCGGGTTGGATTCGAAGACTCTACGAGCAGGAGCATTATTTTCCATTCGCTCAACATGACCCAACTATCTTAGTCGTTGGACCTTAACCTTTTTGGCTAGGTCAGTGTCGCTGTACAGCTCGTACAGTTCTTGGTTGAATCTTCGTCTCCATTCTCCATTAATGCAGACAGACCAAAAATCACTCGAAGAATTTTTCTCTCAAAGCAGCCCAATGTGTTTTCATCAGATGTTGTCATGGTCCATGTCTTTGCACCATTCATGAGGACTGGGATGAAGAGGGTTTTGTAGAGTGTCATTTAAGTTGCTCGGGAGAGGACTTTACTACTGAATTGCCTTCTAAGTCCAAGAAGCAGCGATTGGCAAGAGTGATTCTTCGTTTGATTTCAGCGCTGGTGTTGTTGTCTGAGTTGATAGCGGATCCCAGATAGACAAAGTCCTTAACTACCTCGGAGTTAAATCTATCAATGTTGACGTTTGCTCAAAGACGTCGATGTTGGTAGTTCTTTCTTTTCAATAGCATTAACTTGGTCTTGCCCTCGTAAACCGCTAGACCCATCTTCCTGGCCTCCGTCTCAAGGCTCACAAACGCTCCACTGACATCACGTTGTGTTCTTCCAGTTATGTCAATGTCGTCTGCGTATCCTAGTAGCTGGACGGACTTTTGAAAGATTGTGCCTCTGGTGTTGACATTGGAGCTTTGCACAATCTTTTCAAGAATGATGTTGAAGAAATCGCATGACAACGCATCGCCTTGTCTAAAACCTTTTTTGATATCAAAAGCGTCCGTTAGGTTTTTCCGACCATGATGATGGAACAGCGTGAATTTTCCATTGTCATCTTACACAGACAGACGAGTTTTCTGGGATGCCAAAACTAGACATTGCTCTATATAATTGATCTCTATAGACGATGTCGTACACGGCCTTGAAATCGATGAAAAGGTGGTAGTTATCGATTTGAAGTTCCTTGGTCTTCTCTAAGATTTGCCGTAGGGTGAATATTCGATCGATGGTGGACTTTCCGGGTCTGAAGCGACACTGATAAGGACCTAACAGGTTGTTGACGAAGGGCTTCAAACGTTCACACAGCACGGCAGACAAGATCTTATAAGCGATGTTAAGGAGACTTATACCTCTGTAGTTGGTGCAGTTCAGGGGGTTCTCCTATTTTGAGGATCGGGCATTCGATGCTGAGGTTCCATTCATCGGGCTTTCCTCCGACCAAATTTTGCAGATGAGCTGGTGCATGCTCCTAACCAAATCATCTCCAGCTGCTTTGTACAGTTCGGCGGCTAGCCAGTCTGCTCCAGCGGTTTTGTTTGACTTAAGTTTAGATATCACTATCTTTACTTCGTCCATATCGGGTGGGTGGAATTGTTGGCCATCTGCACCCAAATTGAATGGTTCTGTATTATTGACGGAGTATTGGTCGTCATCGCCATTATAGAGCTTGGAGAAGTGGTCTTTCCATATCCTCAGCACTGACTACGATTCTACTACGATGTTCCCATTATGTATACGCCTGGAGGTTTGTTTCAACTTTTTGTAGAACTTTCGAACCTCGTTTCTGTTGTGACATCCCTCTATCTCCTCGATCGCGAGCTTCACATGCCTCCTTTTTTTCAGAAACAGCGATTAGCAAGAGTTATTCTTCGCCTGATCTTGGCGCTGGAGATATAGCCCGTGTTTCTAGCGGAGCTTAGTAAGACAAACTCCTCTGCTACTCTGTATGCGTCTATTGTGAAGTTCTGTCCGAGCCTTCGGTGTTGGGTGTCTTTCCTGGAAGACAGCTTATACTTAGCTTTGTTCTTCCCATTATATCAATATCTCGGCGTAGGCGAGAAGTTTAACAGATTTTTGGAAGATAGTGCCTCTTGGTGGAGTTCTGCACTATCGTCCCAAGAATGATGTTAAAGAAATCGTACGACAGTGCATCGCTTTGTCTGAATCCTTTTTTGACGTCGAAAGGATTTCTTAAGCTCGTTGCCAACCTTTATGGAGCAGCGTCCTCCAACGTCATTTTGCACAGGCGAACGAGCTTGGCAGGGTTGCCAAAACAAGACATAGCTTTATACAGTTCGTCTCAGTCTCTATCTCTGCAGGCATCGGTTCTTGCTCGATGCTCTTTTTTCTCCTGAGAAGCCGGTGTTCCTCTCTCCTCTTTCGCTCGTAGAGCTCACGAACAGCTCTTGTCCTTCTATGCAGCGCCGCTTTGTATGCCTCCTGCTTGGCTGCATGGGCCTGCCTGCACTCTTCGTCAAACCAGGGGTTTCGTTTTAGTGGTTGTGTGAAACCCAGTACATAAGAGGCGGCATCTCTAACTGCTTTCTGGCAATGTTGCCACTGGTCTGCGATACTTGACGTTGGCGGTATAGGACATCTGAAGAGGCTACTTGACACTCGATCATAACATAACCTCCATTTAACACATTATATTCACATGCTCTTAAAGCGTTTTCATAGAGAAGCGTATTAAGTAATGCTTTTTGTTTTTAATCTTTAATCCCTTGAATTCATTTTGTTTTTATTGGTTCTCATGAGTTATTTAAAATTTTTCAGGCTTCAAAGAGTAAAAAATCAAAAAAAGCTGACTTCATTCCATATCGTGATTCGGTGCTCACATGGCTGTTGCGTGAAAATTTGGGTGGTAATTCAAAAACCGCAATGATTGCTGCTATATCACCAGCTGATATTAATTACGACGAAACACTCAGTACTTTAAGGTTAGTAGTTACAAATTTTTATCAAAAACAATACTTTGTTTAAAGAATTACAGCTATGGAATATTAATTAAGACTTACTAGTTTCTTATAACATCCCAGTGCTTATTTTGCGACTACCGCTTTCTATCTATTCTTTCAATTTGCAATTCGCAAATCAGCTAACGGTCATTAACCGTTACGTTACCTTTTTGTGATAGCCTGTATAGTATCTCTGTTATTGAGGAGTGACAAATAAATTTAAAGATTCACTTGAACCTAGAAGAAGTGAAAACCGCAATATCACGGCTGAAATCCAACAAAGCCGCTGGAGCAGATGGTAGCTGCTGAGCTATTCAAAGCTGCAGGCGACGAGCTAGATAGGAGCATGCACCAAATCATCTGTAATATATGGTCAGAGGTTTGCATGAATGGAACCTCAGCATTGTTTGCCCGATCCTGAAAAAGGGAGATCCTCTAAACTACGCCAACTACAGAGGAATCAGTCTACTTAACATCGCCTACAAGATCCTCTCTGCCGTAATATGTGAGGTCTGAAGCCTTTCGTCAACAATCTGATTGGTCCTTATCAATGTGGCTTCAGACCAGGAAAGTCAACCATCGACCAAATTTTCACGTTGCGGCAGATCCTGGAAAAGACCTTTGAACTCCAAATCGATACCCACCACCTTTTCATCGATTTTAAGGCCGCGTATGACAGCATCTACAGAGACGAACTGTATAAAGCTATGTCTAGTTTTGGCATCCCTGCCAAGCTCGTTTGCTTGTGCAAAATGACGATGGAGAACTCACGCTGCTCCATCAAGGTTGGCAACGAGCTTACGGAATCTTTCGACGTCAAAAAGGATTCAGACAAGGCGATGCACTGTCATGCGATTTCTTTAACATCGTTCTTGAGAAGATAGTGCAGAACTCCAACGTCAACACCAGAGGCACATCTTCCAAAAATCTGTTCAACTTCTCGCGTACGCCGATGATATTGATATAATGGGAAGAACACAGCGTGATGTCAATGGCGCCTTTGTGAGAATTGAGACAGAAGCGGCAAAATGGGTTAGCGGTATAATGAGGGAAAAACGAAGTATATGCTGTCTTCGAGAAGGACACCCAACACCGACGGCTCGGCAGAACGTCACAATAGACGCTATACAACTTCGAGGTAGTAGAGGAGTTTGTCTACCTAGGCTCCGCTATAAACACGGGCAATAACACCAGCGCCGAGATCAGACGAAGAATAACTCTTGCTAATCGCTGTTTTCTTTGGGCTAAGAAAGCAATTGAGTGGAAAAGCCCTCTCTCGAGCAACTAAGTAAAACGTACAACACCCTCATCATCCCAGTCTGCTGTATGGTGCAGAAGCATGGACCTTGACAAAATCGGATGAAAGTGCCTTAGGCTGTTTCGAGAGGAAAGTTCTTCGGGTCATCTTTGGCACCGTGTGCATTGAAGTTGAATTTCGAAGAAGATACAATAGCGAAATTTACGGGTTGTACAACGACATGCACCTAGCGAGAAGGGTCAAGGTCCAGAGACTCAGATGGCTCGTTCATTTAGAGCGGATGGACACCAATGCTCCGGCCCGGAAAGCCTTCGACACTATTCCCGAGGGACGTAGGAGGAGAGGAAGACCGCGACTCAGGTGGCGCACTCAAGTGGAAGAGGACCTCAATCAACTTGGAGTGCAAAACTGGAGACAGCTAGCTAGGGACCGAGCTGGCTGGCGGAGACTGTTGATTGAGGCCCAAGTCCATAACGGACTGTAGCGCCACCTTAGTAAGTAAGTAAGTTGAGCTGTCAGACAAAGCAAATGTTCAGCAAATTTGAACTAGAGCTTCCGTTTGGAGAACGTATGTGTGTTTTTCCTTACGGTTGTCAAAGGAAGCGTGAGGTCGAAGCTTCATTGAAGCATTAAATTCCTATAGCTGAACTCGTAAACGTCAGGCGAAGCTGAAGCTGAAGCGTCTTTGTGATTCAGCCTTGAGTTTGTTATTGTAGCAATTTTAAATCGAAAAAAAGTAATTAATCGATCTATCTATCTAATAGTTTTGAATTAAGAATAGTTTTATTCAATAATATGAAAAATATAAATAAAATCAATTTTGAAAACCGACTTCAAACAACTGAATTCAAAGACTTAATAGGTTTGTTCGATGTAACCAGCCCCGGGGCGCTCCGTGCTTGTCACACTGTGAACGGAGTTGTCAAAAAACCGAAAAAATGTATCTGGGTTTGGTTTCACATCGAACGCGTTTGTAGTGCTCCATTTTTTTTTCTCTGTGTTGTATAGCAACAGCTGATTCGAACAGCTCCGAAATTCTCGCCCGACAAAAACTTGGGGCGATTCAGAGCGCTCCCGGTGCGAGCACTGAATACACATCGAACACGGGGGAAATGCACCGGGGCGAAAAAAGGGGCAACATCGAACAGCTCAGTGCGAAATCAGAGCGACCCAGGGCGCACATCGAACAAACCTAATTATAATTCCATAGCTGTAGATAACGGTCTCCTCTGACCTGAATTATCTCTCCAATAATAATCGAAAATAATCTTTGCAGATACGCTGATCGAGCCAAACAGATTGTATGCAAGGCCATTGTCAATGAGGATGCCAATGCCAAACTCATTCGAGAGCTCAAAGAAGAAATTCAAAAGCTGCGAGATCTCCTCAAGGCCGAGGGCATTGAAGTCCAAGAAGGTGATTTTAAAACAAAAAAATGTTTTTGTTTCGATATTTTTATTGGTTTGGTTTTGAATGTTAAAAAAAAAATCAAAAGTGTTCATTTTCGTTTCCTTTTTAATATTTTAATATTTTAAATTGATTTCGTCGGCTTTGTATTTAAAACAAAAAACAAAAAAATCTTAAGAAATTAAAAAAAAAAAATTCATTGAAATCAACTTTAGATAAGAAACACAAACAATATTTTCATTTAGGGCCAGATGGTAAAGTGGTTTGTGAGAAGCGAGATCCAAATAGTAAGTAAAACGTCAATTCGGAAACATCCTTATTAAAAATACAAACAAAATGTGGCCAACATGCATTTAATCCTTTCTTGTGTCAACAATTTGGATCAGTTTTTTTCGTATTTTATTTTATTTGCCCTTGCAAATGCTTATATCGCAATCGATTAAAACACAAATGAATACAACAACAGAAAAATAAATAAATTTAAATTTCGTATTCTGTCAATATTCTTTAATAGAATATCTTTTAATCGTTGTATTTGTTGTATTTAAGAAAAAATACTCAAAACCACAGTTACGCTTCTTTGTGTTTCATATTATGAAAGAGTATTCACCTCAAATGAGGTGAATATTTCTCTTTTACTTATTTTTATATAATTTTCTTAATGTATTATGCGTGTGTAGAGACCACACAAAAAAGAGGAAACAAAATTAAGAATTGGCCTTTAACAAATATTCCCAAAAAATGTAGTTGAAAAAAAGAAACGTCAAGACTTTTCAAGAACCCGATACAAAAATTCTTTGGCGTTGTCTCTACTTTTCGCTCATTTTCGCTGATATAATATTGCAATACATATATACATATTTTTGGTGCTTGGTAATTTAAATCGTACGTCTTAAAACATCTAATCAATTTTGTATAATTGTTTAAGTTTTTATTTTTATTTTTACACACACACACACACACACACACTTTGTGAATAAGAAAATCGAAACATTTATAAAACAAAAGCATATCGAACATAATATTTTAACAATGTGACAATGTGAATTATCTCTTTGTTAGGAGATGATTTAGGGATGTCGAAATGAAAAAAAAAATATTGATATATATCGTATCGATATTTTAAGAAAACATCAGTATCGGTATGACAAAATAATAATTTTTCCTATTCCACTTCAAATGCAATCATCTACATTTTAAGATAAATTTAAACCTGCGATACAGCAGCGGCAGCGGAAGAACTCCCAAGATGGAATCAACGGTGGTGTCTACAGTTTCAGTCAGGATGAACTACTTAGTGAACACCTTATAGGGCTACTATGACATATTCGCAGCCCAGGCCTATAAGGAGCGGTTTGGCCGGCTCTTCGTCTTAGAGTTAAACTAAAGACCTGTCCCTCCAGGTTGGGCGCCGTGCGTCGGGGTGACTGCCCATGGTTCCGAAACACCAACAAGCCTGGGATACGGACGGAATTAATGATGACGACCCACGCAAACGATTTAAGGACAACGAATTTCGGTTTTGCACTTGGAATGTTAGGTCCCTTTACAGACCACGTGCAGCCGAACAACTAGCGGAAGCCCTTGGCTTCTATAAAGCAGATTATAACTGCCATCCAAGAAATGCGATGGGATGGTCCGGGCATACGTAAAATGAAAAACTGCGATATTTACTACGGCGACTGCTACAGGGAAAAAAATCAGCGTCTATTTGGATGATGATTTGTAGTTGGGACTCGACTCAGGAGGAAAGTCTGGAGTTTCAACTCAGTGAATGAGCGCATCACTACAATCCGTATCAAGGCTAAATTCACCAACATCAGCCTCATCTGCGCTCACGCCCCCACTGAGGAAAAGGATGAAGACACCAAAGACAGGTTCTACGAGCTCCTCGACAAGACCTTTGAGCAATACCCTACCTATGACATTAAAATCGTCCTTGTAGATACAAGATGTCCGCACATTCCGAGGTTCCAACATCGACTCGAACCACTACCTTGCTGTAGCCAAGGTATGAATGCGGATATCCTGATCAAGGCCAACACGCAAACTGTACAAAGCAGCTGGAGATGATTTCGTTATAGGAGCATCTGCAAAATTTGATCGGAGGATAGCATGCCCGATGAATGGAACCTCAGCATCTTATGCCCGATCCTCAAAAAAGGAGATCCCCTGAACTGCACCAACTACAGAGGTATAAGTCTCCTTAACATCGCCTATAAGATCTTGTCTGCCGTGCTGTGTGAACGTTTGAAGCCCTTCGTCAACAACCTGGTATGTCCGTATCAGTGTGGCTTCAGACCCGGAAAGTCCACTATCGATCAAATATTCACCCTACGCAGATCTTGGAGAAGACCCAGGAACTTCAAATTGACACCTACCACCTTTTCATCGATTTCAAGGCCGCTTACGACAGCGTCTAAAGAGACCAATTATATAGAGCAATGTCTAGTTTTGGCATTCCAGAAAAACGCGTCCGTCTGTGTAAGATGACAATGAAAAACTCACGCTGTTCCATCATGGTTGGAAAAAACTGTTTCCTCCTGCAAGTTTTTTTTAATCAAAAAAATTACGAATTTGTATACCTTTTCGATACTCGGATTTTTATATCGATTTATCGATATATGGAAAAATTTAAATATCGTTAAAAAATATCAACACATCAAGAAAACAAATAACGATATTTTTTTCGACATCCCTACTTTGATTTTCTTATTCAAACAATTACAAACATAGCAGAACGCTTAGCTTTTTTCATCGTTTTAAGCCGAAATCATATTATTTATAAAACATAATATTTAAGCCACTGCTTAATTTATATAAAATGTCGTTTCGTATATTATACTTCTTCACACACACACACACATTAGGTTGCTAAATTATTGTTTTAAGTACCACAAATTTAGGCTATCCCTATGTTTTTAAAACAAGCAAGCAATAAGCATGCAGTTCCTCGTGGCTTAGTGGTTAGATGCGTTGGCTGCTAAGCAGATCGTGTCGTGTCGGTTCGAGTCCTACTCGTGTCCATAAAGTTTTTATTTCATCTTTCACGGGCACTGTCTCTTGCGAAGAACTGACAAAACTTCCAAGAGTATCATTCTGTCATGGAAAGTGCTTCTCAACTGTGTCGTTCGGAATCGACGCTTAATTGTAGGTCCCCTCAATTCTTCACAATTCTAGAGAATTGTTGATGAGAGTAAGCCACTTAGACCTTGGCTCTTCAAGAGCTGTCGCGCCACTCTATTTTTGTTACATATTTTTAAAGCAATAAGCTGTCCCTCGCATGCACTCTCCAGTAGCCGAAACTAAGTGCTCTGGAATCCGCAGTGACTTGGTTCTTGTACCATAGGTTCGGTCTTCCTTGCCATCTCGAATCTGGGAGCTGGTATGAGAAGACGGCTGGAGCGTTGTCGTCCATTCGTTTGATGTGGCCGAGTCAATGTAGTCGTTTTTTCTTGGCATTCAGGACTACATCCACATCTTGGCTCATCTCATACAGTTCTCGGTTGAACTTTCTTCTCCATTCGCCATCATCGCATACAGGACCGAAAATCCGTCGAAGAATTTTTCTTTCGAAAGTGTCCAGTATCAATTCCCCTTTTTTAATTATCGTCCAGCACTCGGCGCCGAAGAGTAGGACTGGTAAAATCAATGTTTTGTATAGCAGACACTTTGTCTTTCGAGTGAGGAGTTTTGAGCCCAGTTGTTTTGTCAAACCGAAGCAGCAGCGGTTCGCTAGGGCAATTCTTCTTCGGATCTCCACTAAGGTGTCGTTTGTGGGATTGATGTTTGTTCCAAGGTAGGTGAACTCCTTATCTACTTCGAAATTGCTGCTACCAACAGTGACGTTTTGTTCTAGGCAGTGGACAGATGTTGCTTTGTTTGTTGATAGCATGTACTTTGTTTTGTCCTCATTCACTTCAAGACCAACGAGTTTTGCCTGTTTTTCAATCGCTGTGAAGGCCTAAAGCACAGCTGTCCTGGATCGACCGATGATGTCTATGCCGTCCGCTTCGCCTAGGAGCTGGGTAGACTTGTTGAAGATAGTGTTTTCCGTGCTCACACCTGCCTTGCGCCACTATCTGCTTCAGGACTATGTTCAAGAAATCAATGACAACGCATCTCTCATTTGCACACTGCACTGCGTATTGTTTAGCGTCATGCGGCACAGCTGGATCGGTTATTTTGAGATCCCGATTTCAGACATCGCCATCACAACTTTTGGCGGTGGATGCTCTCATAAGCAGTTTTAAAGTCGATGAAAAGATGTTGGGTTTCGACTTGACATTCGTTGCTCTTTTCCAGAATCTGCCTCAGTGTGAATATGGTCTATCGTTGTTCTGCCTGTCCTAACTGGCCACACTGGTACGAGCCGATTATTGTGTTGCAGAACGGTTTAAGACGCTCACATAGGATTTTGTATGCAACATTAAGCAGGGATATGCCACGGTAGTTTTTGCATGACATAGGATTGCCTTTTTTGTAGATGAGGCATTTGGAGCTAATCGTCCAGTCAGTTGTTCGATACTCTTCTCTTGCTACTCTTGTTTTCCGTTGCAGCATCTGCAAACGTGCATTTTCCGTCTCTCTTTTCAATAACGCGCACTCATCATCATGCCACGGGTTCTTTTTCGAGGGTGGCTGGTAACCTATGGTGGTCTCAGCTACATTTTTTATTATTTCGCGATATTGGTTCCACAAGGTGTTGACATCTGTAGTATTTGGGAAGACGGCGGAGAGTCGCTCACTGTAGTCTCTGGCATTATACGGAGTGAAGAGACAACCGATGTTGAACTTCTTTCTTGGGGCCGCACGAATTTTTTTGTCGTTTGATAGTCGACCTCTAAACTTAACCACTACCAGAAAGAGGTCAGAGTCGACATTTGCTCCTCGGTGCGCACGTTCAACATGTTGGATGCGTGCCTTGCGCCAATTAGCACATGGTCGATTTGGTTGGTGGTTCGACCATCCGGAGATCGCCAGGTTGCTGTGTGCTATGTAGATCTTTCGTCTTGGAAACCTAGTGCTACTTATCACGGCATACGAGCTGCAGCAAAGTCGATTAGTCGGAAGCCGTTATCTGTTGTCACTTCGTGGAGGCTGTGCTTTCCAACTAATCCGCCAAAGATGTCTTCCTTCCCGAGTTTTGCATTGAAATCTCCGCGTACGATTTGGACGTCGTACTCTGCACAGGCTCCGTAGGCTCTATCCAGGAGGTCGTTAAAATCCTTGACTCCTCGGTATCATCGGTAAGGGCGTATGCACATATTATACTGATGTTTTGTAGTGTGGCTTTGATGCGGATTACAGCCAGGCGATCACTAATTGGCTTTAAATCCATGACTTTCGATCCAAGCCGATTCCCCTCGACGAATCCATGTGGATTCTTTGATGACAGCTGTAATAAATGTCGCAGTTTTTCCTTTTCATTATCCCTGATCCTATCCATCGTATTTCCTGAGTCGCAGTAATGTCTTCCTTATATTGCGAGAGGACAGATTCAAGTTTCTGAGTTGCACTTGGAGTGTAGAGTGTTCTTACATCCCAGGTACAAACTCTCAATGCATAGTCCGTTGTCGTTCCGGGTCTGGTTACCATAAGAGGGCTGGTCATTATCCGAGGCTGGTGTCTCTCTCATAACGTTCAAGTTTTTTTTTTTACTGTGGAGGGGTTGTTAGCCCCTCGTATAACCAGTACCCGTAGGTTACCACGAGGCGGGAAAGTAAGCACTTGGTGTGTAGGAAAAGTTACAGCATACGCCCCCAGATCCTACAACACCCAACCACCATCTTGAAGACATATCCGTGTAAATACTTCTTCAATTATTATTTTGTACCGTTAATTTTTTGTTAAGCTTAAAATGTATATGGCCATGATATTATCTACATGCACGTTGATATCTATTCTTACTTATATATTACATAAGTCCTAATAATTAATTTTAAATTAATCTCTGGTTTTAATTATTATAGAAGATGAATTCAATAAAAATGGAAACACGAATTCAGATATTAAGTCTCCTACTAAGGGACGCAATCGCAATGGTTCGACAACGGACATGGCTGTTGACCAACTTCAGGCCAGCGAAAAATTAATTGCAGGTAATGTTTTTTTTATTTTGTCAACTTTTCCCGAAATTATCCAATCGACTGATGCAACAACAAATTAAATTATTTTCACAGAACTTAACGAAACATGGGAAGAAAAGTTAAAACGCACAGAAGCTATACGCATTCAACGAGAAGCTGTCTTTGCTGAAATGGGAGTTGCTGTGAAGGAAGATGGTATTACCGTGGGCGTTTTCTCACCAAAGAAGACACCTCATTTGGTTAACCTCAATGAAGATCCTAATTTGTCGGAATGTCTTTTGTACTACATTAAAGATGGTGAGTTTAGTTATTTTGCTTAAAAAAACAAATACAGAGTGCGCCAGAGAAACTTACTTATTTGAAAAAATTCCCGCGCGGTGAGTTGGGCGGGTAGAGGGGCAAGAGGGGGCGCATCTGGAGGGGGAAGTTCCCTTGTTTGTTTCTCCCTCCAGTCAGTTGCCATCATGCTCTGGTCTAGAGAGCAGCGGGCCTTCGCAGTTGAGAGCTTCTTTTCTAACGGTCGCTCACTTGTTGCTTTGAAATTCCTCCTCACAGACTCGTTCCTGGCCGTAATTCCATTCTGTCGTGGGTTAACTCATTTCGGGAGTGTGGAAGTGTCGCTAAACCCAGAAATGGACTTCAACGGACCATCAGAACTCCGGAAATATCGAAAGAGTGAAGCAGTTAGTTGTGCGTTCTCCCCCGCGTTCGGCTCGCAAACACGCAGCTGCTATGGGAATTTCTGACACCACTGTGCGACGAATTCTCCATAAAGACCTTCAATTTCATCCCTATTAATTGTTGGGACAACATTTCCCCGACCGCCTCATCTCTCTCAGAGGAGATCTCCAATGGCCGGCACGCCATTTGATTTGTCTCCACGCGATTTCTTTTTATGGGGTTATTTGATATCCCTGGTTTATGTCGATCGACCACGGACCATAGCACACCTCAAGAACAACATTCGCCACGCCATTGCCAACATACCGATTGATACGCTGCGAAGAGTGGATACGAATTTCAAAAATCGACTTCATCAGTGTATGCGTAATGGGGGTCGCCATTTATCCGATGTCATTTTAAGACTGCATAAAAAAAAATTAAAACAATAACTGAAGTACTTTTTTTTTATTGACCTTTCAAATAAGTAAGTTTCTCTGGCGCACCCTGTACCAGTTAAAGAAAGAGCTCCGAAGAGAACCGTATAGCAATACGAGAAAGCCAACTGGGTCGGTCTCAATAACTTCTTCCGGTCACTATGATTCCTTGATAGTGAAGTAGAGCCCAGCGCAGATATGATTACTAATATGATTACTTCGGGAATGAAAACGTTTATCCCGTGTAGGGTTAAAAGTATCAAATCCAAAGAAAAGTAATGCTTTGATTCAAACTGTAAAGAGGTTACCAGGGAAAAAGAAGTAAAGTTCCTGTGTTTTAAAGCCAACCCAACTGAGGTTAGGTTAGGTGATAAGGGGTGTGTCCAGCGTGAACTGTTGCATACACCGGGGCCTATTGGTCCATTGTGATCCCCTATAAAAATAAAAGTTAGCATCGATGCTCCTCAAGGTTAACGATTAACGTAGATTTGTTCGTTAATGTACCAGCCTGTGCTATCTATAAATTTCCTCATGTTTGCCATTGAGACCTGTGCTAGATCATCCAGTTCCCCAACAAACTTGTGCCCGAAATGACGGAGTCGGTTAGTTTGGAGGTTCGGACAGTCACAGAGCGGGTGTTTAATGGTTTCTATTTCCTCCTCATCCTGACAACTCCTACAGAAGTCGGGTGCAAACGCCCCTATCTTGTTGGCCATTGTGCCAATGGCGCAATGACCCGCAAGAACACCTATCAGGATTTTAATGTTCCTTTTACTCAACGATAGAATATACCGAATTTCCTTTTCATTAGTGTTAGGCCATAGACTTATTGATTTTCTCTTTCGATTTAAGGTCTATCTTCCTCTTGAGTATCCCAATCGGTCGCTACTACTTTTATCTGCTTCTGAGCCTTTCCTGGCTAGTTCATCTACTATTTCGTTCCTATATTGCTGTATCCAGTAACCCCAGCTTAACCTGGTTAGTGTGGCAGATTCTATATAATTCCTTTCTACAGTTTAGAACTGCCTTTGATCTTGTGGTCTCACTGGCTAAAGCTTTGATAGCAGCCTGGCTGTCCACGAAAAAAGTAATCAACGAGGAGCTTAACTTTTCATGATGTGCCATTTCAGCTGCTTTTTCAACTCATAGATCTCGGCCTGAAAGACACTACAGTCAGCTTGCAATGTATACGCCTCTCTGATGTTGAGAGATTGGCAAAATACTCCAGCACCTGTTCCTGATTCCATTTTTAAACTGTCAGTGTAGAAAGGGATACCCAACTGAGGAAAACCATAACAAGTTTAAACAAGCCAGGAAGCCCTGCAATGCCCATATTCGACGGACCAAGTTTTTACATGACCACAAATTAAGGCAAAAAATTCAGCAATGTTGCAAAGGTAGTAAACATTTTTGGTCGTTTGTAAAAATATGAAGAATTCTTTTTTTTTCCTGGGTCCCTTCCACGCTGGCACAACCCTTGAGTAAGCTTTTCGATCTATCTTATTCTTCTGGCCTTGTTCCGAGCAATCGGAAACAGCATTTGTCCAGCCTATTCCAAAAAAAAAAGGCAAATCTTCTTCTCCCTCCAATTATCGTCCGATTGCACTTACCTCCCTTCTTTCTAAGGTCATGGAAACGCTGATAAACTATCAGCTTAAGAAATATCTCGAAGACCGAAAGCTTCTTAGTGACCGGCAGTACGGCTTTCGCAGCAACAGGTCCACTGGTGATTTGATGGTTTATCTCACCGAACATTGGAACAAATCTTTACATCGTTTTGGAGAAAGTAAGATTGTTGCACTTGATATTTCAAAGGCATTTGATAAAGTCTAGCATCTTGCTCTCTTATCGAAAATGCGTGCCTTCGGAATCGATGAATCCCTACTTCGTTGGATTAGAAACTTTCTTTCGAATCGTTCAATACAAGTTGTATTGGACGAATTCAAGTCTGAAACCCACAATATAAATACTGGTGTGCCCCAGGGCTCCGTTTTGTCTCCGACCCTCTTTCTCATTTTCATAAATGATCTGTTGTCTGTTTCAATCCAATAAATTGTTTCACTGGCTTTTCATATGCGTTCCCAGACTCACATCCCACCTATTCGGACTTGGAACTGCAACGGCTAAATATGATAAGCTCATTAAACTCTGACTTAAACAGCATTGTCCAATGGGGAATTAAAAACCGTGTAGAGTTTAATGCTTCGAAAACTCAATGCAGTCTGGTATCGTTGAAGCGAGATATACCCCCCTTTCCACTTAGCTTGAGCACTTGAGTGGGTGGAGAAAAAATTGAAACTTGCTATAAAATTTTCTTTTCTCGTTTACAGGCATAACCCGACTTGGAACCCATGAAGCAAATGTTC
Source organism: Sphaerophoria rueppellii (assembly GCA_920937365.1). Lineage (NCBI taxonomy): Eukaryota > Metazoa > Arthropoda > Insecta > Diptera > Syrphidae > Sphaerophoria > Sphaerophoria rueppellii. The sequence goes on along the minus strand of CAKKXW010000002.1, from coordinate 70,016,983 downwards.
CCCAAGACATTCAGCTATCCGGCTCGCATATTCTCAAAGAACATTGTACTTTTGAAAACCGCAATGACAGTGTTACTCTGATCCCACACAAGGATGCTCTTGTCTACTTGAATGGCCGAAAACTGGTGGAACCAGAAGTCCTTGTGACCGGCTCACGTGTTATATTGGGTAAAAACCATGTCTTCAGATATACTCATCCCGAACAAGCCAGAGAAATAAGAGAAAAGATACTATCCACAAATGAAGCAGAAACTGAAAAGGCAGTTTCTGAGGAAACCAATCAGCAAGTTGATTGGAATTTCGCTCAGTGTGAATTATTGGAGAAACAAGGTATTGATTTGAAAGCCGAAATGAAAAAACGATTAGATACATTGGAAGAGCAATATAAGAAAGAGAAAATGCAAGCTGATCAAGAATTCGAAGAACAGAGGAAGGTTAGTTACATATTTGGAGACTTTTTATCTCGCATATTTATATATTTCACTTTGTAGACTTATGAAGCCCGCATTGACGCCCTTCAGAAACAAGTTATGGAGCAGAGCATGACAATGTCGATATACAGCAGTTGCAGTCCTGAAGATTACCAACAGGACAATATATTCGGTAATTTCTTTTTTTCACATCAAAGAATGTCTAAGTTAAATTTTAATCAAATTATTTTTCAATGCAGAGAATCCACTCTATGATTCTTGTTGGAACGCAAGAGAGGCTGGTTTGGCAGCTTGGGCTTTCCGCAAGTGGCGTTATCATCAATTTACTTCCTTGCGCGATGACCTATGGGGAAATGCAATATTTTTGAAAGAAGCAAATGCCATTTCCGTTGAGTTAAAGAAGAAGGTAAGTGTTATCTTGAGACAGAACATTATAATACAGTAATATATTCGTGGGTGAGGGTTCCATCATGCACCCCTACCCTCATTAGTTTACAATAGAGCCCAACTTCTGTTGTTCGTCCCTTAGCCGTAGATACTGTGCGAATGTGGAACAGTCTACCGTTGTTCCCATTCATTGCAGTGTTCAGGACTTGAAGGTCAATTTAAACCGGCACCCCCTTTGCAACTCCTTTCTGCTAACCTAAAGCCCCACTCTAGGATCTCTCAAAAAACCTACAGGCAGCTGGACTGAATCCTGTAGCGAAACCCTTGAGCTCCTTGTGAATACTCATTTTCCTGGCTGCGTAGCTGATATCCGTAGTCCAGAAACAGAGTCTCATACAGAAGCCCTAGTACCATCGAATATTATAACTGAAAGAAGGATAAAATGGGCCATTCACTCCTTTTCCCCGTACAAATCCCCTGGTCCAGACGGAACCTAGCCCTACGGAGGTCAAAGACTTTGGACCCATCAGTCTAACATCATTCGTTTTGAAAACTTTTGAGAGGCTGATTGATATGCACCTCCGAAGCACCTTGAAACCGGATTGTATATTAGAATCTCAACATGCCTACACAAAAGGAAAAAGCGCTGAATAGTGTTGTCAGCGTCTTTGAAAAATCACTGAATGACAAGGAATACACCCTTGCAACGTTCTTGGATATTGAAGGAGCCTTCAATAACGTGAAGAACGACAGTGAAGCAAGCCTTGGGAGACCAATAATACAGTGGATAATGTGTATACTCAGAAAGAGACAAATCAACTCTGAGCTAACAGAAGCAAGGGTGAGAGTAACCACATCCAGGGGCACCCCACAGGGTGGAGTTCTCTCACCGCTACTCTCTAATCTTGTCATGAACGGCATACTCTCTAAATTGAAATCAAATGGAGTAAAAATAATAGCTCACGCTGACGATCTTGCATTACTAGCGACTGTCAAGTTCCTACCCACTATCAGTGAACAGACCGAATATGTCCTCTCGTTGGTTAGTAATTGGACTAGGAACTGCGAGCTAGCAGTCAATCCAGCTTTGACAGAACAAGGGCTGTTTACTAACAAAACGTAAAATACCCGACTTTAAAGTACCTCCAATACAAGGTTGTCGTCTTAAAATCTCTGATCATGCAAAGTAGATCTTAGATAAAAAACTTAACTGGGGTCTAAACACCCCAATAAAAGGTATAAAAAGGCGTCGATTGCCCATTACTCCTGCAATAGAATTTTCGGAAAATCCTTGGAACCAATCCCTAAAATTATCATATGAATGTATTTGGCAATAATTAGACAATACTAACCTATGGTAATCTAGTTTGGTAGAACGCTGTAGAAAAGAGCACGAACCGCAAAACTTTCACAAAAGTACAAATACTTGCGTGCACAGGCATAACACGGGCAAAGAGATCCACCCCAACTGCGGGACTGGAAGTTATCCTCAATTTAAAACCCCTAGATCTGTTTGATCAAGAATCTGCGGCAAAATGTGCCCTGAGACTTATTCAAACTAAAGTCTGGAAAAACAGTTCCATAGGACATGTCCAGATCCTTCATAAAGTTATGGGTAATCGTACTACAACAGACTATAAAATACCCAAACTTGATTTTCATAAACCATTCCAGCCTGCCATCCCAAGCAGAGAGGAATGGATAGATAGAAAACCATACTCCAGTTAGTCATCAATAGCTATCTATACTGATGGCTCTAAGATGGATACTGGTGTAGGGACAGGCTTCTATTCTGAACCTCTCAAGTTAACCGCCTCGCTAAGGCTTCTAGACTACAGTAGCGTCTTCCAAGCGGAGGTCCTGGCAGTGACAACCGCTGCTAAAAAGGTATCAATTATGGCGATACCACGAACTGATATCACCTTTTAGATTGATAGCCAAGCTGCAATAAAAACGATTACTGCAACTGAGGTAAAATCAAAGATTGTTTCATGGTGCCGCGAAGAGCTTAAGGTTGTTGGCGCACAGCCCAACATTAGACTCTGCTGGGTCCCAGGTCACAGCGATATACTAGGCAACGAGAAAGCCGATGAATTAGCAAGATTAGGGTCAATGCTTGACGTAAGCCAAGCTTAGATAGTTAGCACACGTACCTGTTATTTAAAACAGGAAATCTCAACAAGAATAACCATCAAGGCCGATGAAAGGTGGAACCTTCTTGACACCTGCGGCACTACAAGAAAGATCTGGCCCTGTTTTAACAAACAAAGAACGGAAGGAATTATGTAGCTACCCAAGGGATCACTTCGATCTCTTGTAAGCATAATTACCGGACATAATCTAATAGGTTAGTTACATTACTTACTTAGGGTGGCGCTTCAGTCCATGTCGGACCAGGGCCTCACCCAATAAACTTCTCCAGCCAGCTCGATCCCTAGCTCCAGTTTCGCACGCCAAGTTGGATCAGGTCCTCTACCACCTGTGTGCTCCATCTGAGTCGCGGTCTTCCTTTTCTGCGACATCATTCCGGGTACGATTCAAAGACTCTGTGAGCCGGAGCATTATTTTCCATTCGCTCAACATGACCCAACCATCTAAGTCGTTGGACCTTTACTTTTCTGGCTAGGTCAGTGTCGCTGTACAGCTCGTACAGTTCTTGGTTGAATCTTCGTCTCCATTCTCCATTAATGCAGACAGGACCAAAAATCACTCGAAGAATTTTTCTCTCAAAGCAGTCCAAAGCGTTTTCATCAGATGTTGTCATGGTCCATGTCTTTGAGGGTTTTGTAGAGTGTCACTTAAGTTGCTCGGGAGAGGACTTTACTACTCAATTGCCTTTTAAGTCCAAAGAAGCAGCGATTGGCAAGAATGATTCTTCGTTTGATTTCAGCGCTGGTGATGTTGTCTGAGTTCATAGCGGTTCCCAGGAAGACAAAGTCCTTAACTACATCGAAGTAAAAACTGTCTATGTTGACGTTTGCTCCAAGACGTCGATGTTAATAGTCCTTTCTTATCGACAGCATTATGTTGTTCTTACCCTCGTTAACCGCTAGACCCATTTTCCTGGCCTCCGTCGCAAGACTCATAAACGCTCCACTGACATCACGCTGTGTTCTTCCAATCATGTCAACGTCGGATGGAACGACGTGAGTTTTGCATTGTCATCTTACACAGGCGGACGAGTTTTTCTGGGATGCCAAAACTAGACATTGCTCTATATAGTTGGTCTCTACAAACGCTGTCATACGTGGCTTTGGAATCGATGAAAAGATGGTAGGTATCGATTTGAAGTTCCTGAGTCTTCTCCGAGATCTGCCATAGGGTGAATATTTGATCGATGGTGGACTTTCCGGGTCAGAAGCCACACTGATAAGGACATACCAGATTGTTGACGAAGGGCTTCAAACGTTCACACGTCAGACAAGATCTTATAGGCGATGTTAAGGAAACTTATACCTCTGTAGTTGGTGCAGTTCAGGGGATCTTCTTTTTTGAGGATCGGGCATACGAAGCTGAGGTTCCATTCGTCGGGCATGTTTTCCTCCGACCAAATTTTGCAGATGAGCTGGTGCATGCTCCTAACCAAATCATCTGTAGCTGCTTTGTACAGTTCGGCGGCTAGCCAGTCTGCTCCAGCGGCTTTGTTTGACTTAAGTTTAGATATCACTAAATTTATACTTCGTCCATATCGGGTGGGTGGAATTGTTGGCCTTCTGCACCCAAATTGAAAGGTTTTGTATTGCTGACGGAGTTTTGGTCGTCATCGCCATTATACAGCTTGGAAAAGTGGTCTTTCCATATCCTTAGCACTGACTGCGGTTCTACTACGATGTTCCCATGATGATCTCTACAGGCTTCGGTTCGGGGTGTATAAGCCCTGGAGGTTTGTTTCACCTTTTTGTAGAATTTTCGAACCTCGTTCCTGTTGTGACATCCCTCTATCTATGCTCCCTTTTTTTCTTTCTGAAAAGTTTATGCTCCTCTCTCCTTTTCTGCTCGTAGATCTCACGAGCTGCTCTTGTCCTTCTCTGCAGCGCCGTTTTGTTTGCCCCTATCTGTTAGGTTATCATATGAAAAAGATGAGAATCAGATCTATGCAGAGGATGCGGTGACAAGGAGTTGCATGAAGACACTTCTCACTTTCACTGTGTCACTGCTCCGCTCTCTCCCATCAGTGAAAGAAATTGCTCGGCGCTATTTCTTCGGGGATTTAAAAGAACTCTCTAGTACACCAGGTTCTAACACTCTGAACTTCGTCAACGTAGGTTTTTCTTATTAGCTTGATTAGCAATACTCACGAGTACCACATTGTGGTATTCGATCTGTATTGATCGACAGTAACGACATCAACTGTTAGCCTCTTAACCTAACCTAACCTAAAGCCCACTTCTTAAAAAAAAACAATGTTATCTCTTATATTTCAGGTTCAGTTCCAGTTCACACTTCTTACAGACACTTTGTACTCACCTCTTCCACCCGAGCTAATACCAACTGCTCTGACACCCATTCAAGGTGAAGACGAATTCGGTGCACCACCAATTTCGAAAACAATTGTTGCTGTCGAAGTAACTGACACCAAAAACGGTGCAACTCATTATTGGTCCTTGGAAAAATTGCGGTAAGATTTTTTATACTCCATTCATTTCCAAGTGTCTTCAATTTTTATTTTCCTTTCGTTTTTGTTTTTGCTGTGAAAAGAGGTAATAATAAGGAAAAATTGGGGAACATAATGTTGAAGAAAAAAAAAACAAATGTACAAATTTATTATTTCCTCAAAAGGCTTCTGGGCGTGCATGGTGGTTGCTGTTGTTTGTTAATTGTTCAAGTCGTCAATCTAAAGATTTTATTGAGATTGAGATTGAGATATGATTTGCTTTTTTTTTGTTTTAAATTACCCAGTCAGTAGAAACGTCACTAATTTCACCACCATTGCGTCCCTTATTTCTTTTTTCACTTACATAAATATCCCTACTTACACTCTACACATAACATCTCTATTTTTGATTTAATTTTTTGGTTTTCAATTAACATTCATACTAAAATACTAAGAGACTTTTAAACTATCGCCAGTTATCGCCTCGAAATGATGCGACAAATTTATAATGTCGAAAGCCCACCATCGTCAATGATTTTCGATATATCGCCATTGGCCGAGCCAACGCATTCACCATTATCTCTGACATACAATCTATCTGAAATTGACACTACTGCAACAAGGTCTTTGCCAGAGTCAGAGTGTGGCAATGTTATGGCTCGTGATGTCAACAACTCGCCAACTGGCAAGAGAAATGGGCACGGCGAAAGTAACGAATTAACGCAGTTCGTTGCTCCAGGCGCAAATGTGTCAGCATCCAACAGACTATCGCTTGTAAATTTGCTGCCATCTAGGTTAGCAACAATTTCATTTCTTATCGTAGTAAAATTATATCATTTCGTTTTTATTTGATTTGCAATCACTTTTCTTTTTCTTTGTCTAATTGTATGATATTACTCCGAAACAATTTTTATTTATACTTACGCTCTTGCTCTAGCGGATCTACTTTTTCTTTCATTCTTTTTTGTTATAATTTATTCTTGCATTACTTTGTTAACTTCGTCTGCTGCATTTATGAGTGTTTAAGTTTACTGACAGATGTTTATTTGTATACGTGTTGCTCCATAATGACGCCACTGGAACGCTAACTAACAAAGTTCTAGCTCTCAGAACTCGGTTTAGTAAAATTTAAGAACTCATTTGAGTTCTAAGTCAATTCTTCACCAAGTTGTAACGCGTAAGAACTTCGATTTAGAACTTTGTTAATGTTAGAACCTCGATAAAATAAGATGCTCGAATTCGAGGGTCTAGTGTCTTAGACCAAGTTCTGAGACACTAGACCCTTGAATTCGAGCATCTAATTTACAATTACAATCTATTATTACAATTTCGTTTTTCAACGAGCGAATTGAATTGAACTTATTATAATTTTTGAAAAATAAAAACGAGCATATAATAGGAAAAAAATAGGTGAAGATAAATTAAAGTGGGTCTTAGGTTAGGTTAGGTTAAAGTGGCTGTGGATACAGATCAACACACTTAGGCAAAAGAAAAGGCCCACTGTGATACCATATGAATCTAGAGAATAACTTCTTACTAGCCGAACCATTTTGAGGTTTTTATCAATCGAAGAAGATATTTGATATCCTTATTAGCTAGTTCACTGGGATTGTCATAAAAGTATTCTCCTACATGAAGTTTGCGTCTTAGTGAAAGCAGAGCGGAGGGCATGTGCAGAGAAGGTAAGAGATTTTTTTTTCTTCTTCCTCGTCCATACAGCTCCTGCAGAAGTTATTTTAGGCTACACCAAGTCGTATTGCGTGCCTGCCTATAAGACAGTGTCCCGTAAGGACGCCTATTTGGGAGCTAATATGAAATATGCTTTGAGATAACAAGTCCTTAGAGCGCTTTTAGTCAAGTGACGGCCATATGTGCTTTGTGGCTGCGCATGTAGGTAAATTGTACCACCTTGACCTTGTGATCCTAAAGACTGTTTCATTTAGCAAAAGTTTGCATGTAGCTATTGGTATACCTATCTTTTCCCTTTTAGGTAAGATAAATATGACGGTTCCATTTTTAGCGAGTTCGTCGGCTCTACAATTTCCCTGGTTTGATCGCTAAAATTTCCGCTTGGCAGACGTTACAATAATAAGGGAGGCGGTATGAGAGGCTTAGATTAAGCATTACTGAGAACACACCTTTACCAACTCCATAATTTGTCTTGGATCCTTCAGTATTAAAATGGATGCTTTTATCATCCAGGAGATTTTTGTCTTCCCATTAATCTCTGGATGGAATTGATATTTACCTGGAAGTATGATGGAATATGATGAATGTCCCACATTATTGTTGGTCCATTGACGTGAGGCGTTGAGTCTTATAGCTGTACTCGCTGCTACTTGTGTCCTGAAGATGTCGAGGGTTGTCAGATGGAGGAGAGTGTCAAGCGCAGTTTAGGGTGTTGTTCTCAATGGCCCGCTTATGCAGGGACATGCAGTGCGTTGGACTCTGCTGAATTTGTCGCAGCAAGTGACTCTCGAGTGCAGTTCACCATACTGCAACCCCGTACATGAATAATGGTGGGATGACCGATGTATTTAGCCAATAGGTTATAAGAGGTTGAAAACCCCTTTACTTCCTATGGCTTTCTTGCAAGAGAAAAGAGCTACTGTTTCTAACTCTTTCTTGAATGTAAGAGTTCCAACTTAATTTTTTGTCTAATATCAGACCAAGATATTTTGATTTATTGGTAAAAATTAGTCGTACACCTATTGGTATTTTGTATTTCCGTTTAAAAAGGATGAGGTCTGTTTATTTTTAGGATTAATATTAAGTCCACAGTGGATCATCTAGTGAGCCTATTAATTGCGTTTTGGAGGAGGTCTCTCAGAGTATTAGGATGTTTTTCTGTGACGGCGATGGCAACATCGGCATACGTAATCACTCTGTAGCCTTCTTTCTCGAGGGATATTAGCAGTTCGTTAGCTAATATGTTCGACAGGGAGAGGGGACAGAACACCACCTAGCGGAGTGCCTCTGCTGACAGACCTTTTCGTACAAAAATTACCCATCTTAGAATTGATGATCCTGCTTTTTAGCATTAGCTTAATCACCCACGGAGTGAGTATTCGACGTTTAGGGTCGTTATAGCTGAAGTGATAGCAGATGTGTCAACGTTGTTGAAAGCACCTTCAATATCCAGGAAGGCAACCATAGTATATTCATTTTGTTCTTCTGAGTATTCGATAGTTCTTACCAGAGTATGCAAGGCTGTTTCTACTGATTTCCCTTTGCAGTAAGCATGCTGAGACATCGACAGTCTCTTATCAATGCTGTTACGTACATGGATATCGATCAATAGTTCCAGAGTTTTGAGAATGAATGATGATAAGCTAATTGGTCTTAGATCTTTAGGGTTGACATGCTGGTATTTGTAGCTAGCTGGTATGATTTAATCTGGCCTGGAAATTTATAAGGTTCGAAACTATTCACAGCCCATGTAAATTTTTGTAACAAGACCTTGAGGAGAAGTTATGGTTAATACCAGACCCAGGACGGTTTGTTGTATTAACGGATTTTGAACTATCTGGGAAGTGAGCGTCTAAAAGCAAGTAAAGCGTTTCTTCGAAAGAGTTAGTCCATGTACCATTCGAGTTTTTAAGTCAACTAGGCATGGTTGGATTTGTCGAGAGAATCTTCCTTAACTTTAATGCCTCCGAAGATTCTTCTACTGAGCTACAGAAGGATCTCAATGAGGAGTTTTTGGCTATTCTCAATTCTTGTTTATACCCACTGTAGTGAGAGAGCAGGCAGTTTCCATGGCTTTATTGAGGGGTGCTGTAAGCTGCTGTTGAACGTATAATGTTCAACTATTTTTGAAAAAAAAAAAACAACGTATTCTATGTTATGAACTCTGTAATTAACTAACTTACTTACTTACTTAAGGTGACGCTACACTCCGTTGTGGACTAAGGCCTCAATCAACACACTCCGCCAGTCAGCTCGGTCCCTAGCTAGCTGTCTCCAGTTTTGCAAGTTGATTGAGGTCCTCTTCCACTTGAGTGCGCCACCTGAGTCGCGGTCTTCCTCTCCTCCTACGTCCCTCGGGAATCGTGTCAAGGCTTCCGGCCCGAGCATTGGGTCCATCCGCTCTGCCGACCATGACCCTTCTGGCTAGGTCCATGTCGTTGTAAAACCCGTAAAATTCGCTGTTGTGGAGTTCTGCACTATCTTCTCAAGAACGATGTTAAAGAAATTGCATGACAGTGCATCGCCTTGTCTGAATCCTTTTTGACGTCGTAAGCTCGTTGCCAACCTTGATGGAGCAGCGTGAGTTCTCCATCGTCATTTTGCACAAGCGAACGAGCTTGGCAGGGACACCAAAGCTAGACATAGCTTTATACAGTTCGTCTCTGTAGATGTCATACGCGGCCTTAAAATCGATGAAAAGGTGGTGGGTATCGATTTGGAGTTCATAGGTCTTTTCCAGGATCTGCCGCAACGTAAAAATTTGGTCGATGGTTTACTTTCCTGGCCTGAAGCCACATTGACAAGGACCAATCAGATTGTTGACGAAAGGCTTCAGACGTTCACATATTACGACAGAGAGGATCTTGTAGGCGATGTTAAGTAGACTGATTCCTCTGTAGCTGGCGCAGTTTAGAGGATCTCCCTTTTTCAGGATCAGGAACCAATGCTGAGGTTCAATTCATCGGGCATGCATTCCTCTGACCATATCTTACAGGTGATTTGGTGCATGCTCCTATCTAGCTCGTTGCCTGCTGCTTTGAACAACTCAGCAGCTAGTCCATCTGCTCCAGCGGCTTTGTTGGATTTCAGCCGTGATATTGCGGTTTTCACTTCTTCTAGGTCGGGTTCACGGAATTGTTGGCTATCATCGTGACCAATGAAGGCTCCTGTCGGACGGCGGTGTTTTGTTCGTTGTCGCTGTTATACAGTCTACAGAAGTGGTCTTTCCAAATCCCCAGCATTGACTGCGATTCTACTATGATGTTCCCTTGTTTATCTCTGCAGGCATTGGTTCTTGCTCGATGACCTTGAGCCAGCTGTTTAACCTTTCGGTAAAACCTCCGAACTTCATTCCTGCTGTTGGCTCTCTCAACATCCTCGATCTGACGCTTCTCACGTTCTCTCTTTGTTCTCCTGAGAAGTCGGCGTTTCTCTCTCCTCTTTTGCTCGTAGAGCTCACGAGCAGCTCTTGTCCTTCTATGCAGTATTGCTTTGTATACCTCCTGCTTGGCTGCATTGGCCTGCCTGCATTGTTCGTCAAACCAGGGGTTTCGTTTTGGTGGCTGTGTGAACCCAGCACATTAGAGGCGGCATCTCTAACTGCTCTCTGGCAATATTGCCACTGGTCTTCGATACTTGATGTTGGCGGTACCTCCTTAAGAGGTTACTTGACACTCGATCAGAGAAAGATCTGGCGATCTCTTGCGATTGTAGCCGTCCGAGGTCGAATTTTATTGCAGCATTTCTTATTTTGGCCGTTGTCGGGATATCGTGGCACTACCTTGGCTACGACGAGGTAGTGGTCCGAGTCGATGCTAGCTCCTCGGAAAGTTGGAACATCTAAAATGCTGGACAAGTGCCTTCCGTCGATCGCAATGCGATCAATCTGGTTGACGGTTGATTGACCAGGAAATCTCCATGTACCTTTATGGATGTTGAGATGTGGGAACCAGGTGCTTGCTACCACAACATTTCACCCCGCAGCAAAATCGATCAGCCTGAATCCGTTATCAGATGTGGTGTCGTGCAGGCTATGCTTTCCGACTGTTCCACCAAAGATGTCCTCTTTTCCCAGCTTTGCGTTAGAACCGCCGAGGACAATTTTAATGTCATAGCTAGGATATTGCTCATACGGTTTGTCAAGGAGCTCGTAGAACTCGTCTTTGGTGTCGCCTTTTTTCTCTTCTGTGGAGGCATCCGCGCATATTAGGCTAATGTTGCCGAATTTAGCCTTGATTCGGATTGTCGTGATGCGTTCGCTTACACATTTGAAGCTCAAGACTTTTTGCCTGAGTCTGCTTCCCACGCCGAATCCGCATCCGGGTAATTCCAACCTCGTTTATTTTAAATATTTCATACCACAAGATACGAGTTTGCTTCAGCTTTATTTTTTTATAATACATTCAAGCTGTGCTTGCAACTGCTTGCATGACATTTTTTCCAAAACATTTTGCATTTACTTGTACATCCGTATGCAATGAAAACCTTTACTAACTACATTTGAATCCTATTGTTGCAGGCAACGTCTTGAACTTATGCGAGAGATGTATCACAATGAAGCCGAACTCAGCCCAACTTCTCCCGATTACAATGTTGAAAGCCTCACCGGAGGTGATCCGTTTTACGACCGTTTCCCATGGTTCCGAATGGTCGGTCGATCATTTGTGTATCTGAGCAATCTCTTGTATCCAGTTCCATTGGTTCACAAAGTGGCTATTGTCAACGAAAGAGGCGATGTTCGTGGATATCTAAGAATTGCTGTTCAACCCGTTTTGGTAAGTTTACACTTTTAACAGAGTAGAAATAAGTCATCATCATTTCATTGTAGGATGAAGAGAGCATTGATTTTAATAACGGTGTAAAGCAGTCTGCTCGATTGCTCTTCGATGACGAGGTTAAGCCAAAATATCGCCCCATAACCGAGAAAGACGAACGTTACATTGAAGGAAGTTTGGATACCAAAATCGAAGGTGAGTTAGTGCAAATTTTTATGTTTGCATCGAGTTTGGACTACTTTTCGATCCAAAAAAAAAATATCATATTAAGAATTAGAAATCGAAGATGCAGATTCCGGTCGTGGCGACTCGAGTGTAGCATCCGAGTGCCAGGAGGCAAATGATGAACTTGCGGCTCATCTTCAAGTGGGAAAGGAGTTTACATTCCGTGTAACGGTTTTGCAAGCAACTGGAATAAGCGCTGAATATGCAGACATATTTTGTCAATTCAAGTAATTCTGATAACGATTGATTGAATTTAAACTGAAATATATTTTCTTTCTCATAGCTTCCTGCATCGTCATGAAGAAGCATTTTCAACAGAGCCTGTAAAGAACTCGGCATCTGGAGCACCACTTGGATTCTATCATGTTCAAAACGTATAAGATTTGAATAAGTTTGTTTGGTCAATTTTACTCCATCACATTATTTCTTTTGGCAGATAACCGTTCCGGTGACCAAATCTTTCATAGAATACATGAAGACACAGCCGATAATGTTTAAGATTTTCGGACATTATCAAAATCACCCATTGCATAAGGACGCTAAACAGGAATTTGTTTCAAGACCCCCACCAAGACGGATGCTTCCACCCAGTATTCCCATCAGTCAGCCAGTTCGAAGTCCCAAATTCGGGCCTCTACCATGTCCGCCATCGTCTACGGTTTTGGCTAAACATGATGTACTTGTATGGTTTGAGATATGTGAACTGGCCCCCAACGGAGAATACGTACCATCTGTGAGTTTGAATTTATAAAAATTTGAATTCAAATCGAACTCGGTCAAAGAAGAAGATAAACCTTTCAATTTGAAACGATCTGCTCTTTGACTGATATCTTTATTCACCCTTATTGTAGTAGGCGTTTCACTTGAACGACAAATGCCTCACTCTGAGTGGAACATAAGTTTATGTATGAGAAATTGAGTAATGTCTTACTTACTTATGGTGGGCGCTACAGTCCAGGTCGGACCAGGGCCTCACCCAATAAACTTCTCCAGCCAGCTCGGTCCCTAGCTCCAGTTTCGCACGCCAAGTTGGATCAGGTCCTCTACCACCTGTGTGCTCCACCGGAGTCGCGGTCTTCCTCTTACGCGACGTCCTTCCGGATTGGATTGGAAGACTCTACGAGCCGAAGTATTATTTTCCATTCGCTCAACATGACCCAAACATCTAAGTCGTTGGACCTTAACTTTTCTGGCTAGGTCAGTGTCGCTGTACAGCTCGTACAGTTCTTGGTTGAATCTTCGTCTCCATTCACCATTAATGCAGACAGGACCAAAAATCACTCGAAGAATTTTTCTCTCAAAGCAGCCCAAAGCGTTTTCATAAGATGTTGTCATGGTCCATGTCTCTGCACCATACATGAGGACCGGTGTTCTCAGTTTTGTGAGAGTGAGAGATGAGAGTGAGAGAGTGAGAGTTTTGTAGAGTGTCACTTTAGTTACAAGGGAGAGGACTTTACTACCCAATTGCCTTCTAAGTCCAAAGAAGAGCGATTGGCAAGAGTGATTCTTCGTCTGATTTCAGCGCTGGTGTTGTTGTCTGATTTGATAGCGGATCCCAGGTAGGCAAAGTCCTTAACAACCTCGAAGTTAAATCTGTCTATTTTGACGTTTGCTCCAAGACGTCGATGTTGGTAGTCCTTTCTTGTCGACAGCATTAACTTGGTCTTGCCCTCGTTAACCGCTAGACCCATCTTCCTGGCCTCCGTCGCAAGACTCACACACGCTCCACTGACAGCACGCTGTGTCTCCAATTATGTCAATGTCGTCTGCGTATCCTAGTAGCTGGGCGGACTTTTGAAAGATTGTGCCTCTGGTGTTGACGTTGGAGCTTTGCACAATCTTTTCAAGAATGATGTTGAAGAAATCGCATGACAACGCATCGCCTTGTCTAAAACCTTTTTTTGACATCAAACGCGTCCGTTAGGTTTTTTTCCGACCATGATGGAACAGCGTGAGTTTTCCATTGTCATCTTACACAGACGGACGAGTTTCTCTGGGATGCCAAAACTAGACATTGCTCTATTGTTCAAGTGAAACGTCTGCTACAATAAGGGTAAATGTCACCCCAGATAATTAACTAAATGCGTTGCTTCCACTTCGTCTAGGTTGTTGAACATAGCGATGATCTGCCCTGCCGCGGCTTATTCTTACTACATCAAGGCATTCAAAGACGAATTCGCATTACAATCGTTCACGAACCAACTCCCGAAGTCAAATGGAAGGAAATCAACGAACTTGTTGTTGGTCGTATTCGAAGCACACCAGAATCTTCAGATGATATTGACGATGATTCGTGTGTTTTGTCGCTGGGCTTGTTCCCTGGTGAATTGTTGGATGTACCTGGAGATGACAGATCGTTTTATCGATTCGAAGCCGCATGGGATTCAAGCTTACACAATTCGACTCTTCTAAATCGTGTCACACAAGCTGGCGAGACTATTTACATCACACTAAGTGCTTACTTGGAGGTAAATTAGAAAACTTTAAATCTTGTCTTCATTAAAAAAAAAAAAACCTTTTGAATTTAGTTGGAAAATTGTGCTCGTCCAGCGATAATTACTAAAGATCTGAGTATGGTTATTTATGGACGTGATGCTCGCACCGGACCACGTTCATTGAAGCATCTCTTCTCCGGACAATATCGTAATCCAGAAGCCAACCGATTATCTGGAGTTTATGAACTTTCTCTTCGGAGAGCATCTGAAGCAGGTAGTCCAGGTAGAAATTTCTAGCGTAGTTGTCTATTGTAAAAACCATTTTGTGTTTGGCTTTGTTGGCTTTGTTTGAGTTCAATTTATCACGATGACTATAAAAATCTACTAATACAAACGTTTTTTTTGCATGATTTTAAACAACAAAGGTGTACAACGGCGACAGCGACGAGTTTTGGATACAAGTTCAACGTATGTACGTGGTGAGGAGAACCTCCATGGCTGGCGGCCACGTGGTGATTCATTGATATTCGACCATCAATGGGAGCTAGAGAAACTCACACGACTGGAAGAAGTTGGTCGTGTTAAACATTATTTATTATTGCGTGAACGTTTGGGCATGGACATGAATCCAAATCCAACAACAAAAACAGAAAAGGATGTCTGCAATCTTGCTGCTAGAGCTGGAACATCTCCAGTTCATATGGTTATACCACCATCACCACAGACTCCAGTCAGAGACACACAACAAATAATCCCAGACCGCGAATACAACCAAAAAGAACAGGAACTAATGCTCAAATGTTTAAAACTGATACAAGGTAATATCAACAGATCTTGAATTTGAATCGAATCAAAATATTTCCAATTTGAAGGATGCTACAACAACAAACTCGAAGCGACAGAGAACACACAATCGGTATCTGATGCATCGCCAGGCGATGAAGGATGTGCTGATATGACGGCTAGTTGCATTTCGGGCAATTCTCTTGAGTAAGACGATTTTATTTGATTTGTAGTCGTTGCATTTGCTGAGAATCACAATTTGTTTTTATTGTAGACTATGCTCTCCCGACCGAACAGATGCACCAAATGGCTGGGAAGCACCAGCACCAGCACCTCAGCCCACACTTCCACTAAGGCTTTATGTTCCCGAATTGGAAGAAATTCGTGTGAGTCCAGTTGTTGCTCGCAAAGGTGTACTTAATGTCTTGGAGCATGGTGGATCCGGTTGGAAGAAACGCTGGGTGGTAAGTTAACTTATAGTTAGATTTTTGTTTCCTCTTACTCAACAAAATGTTTGTATTACTAGACCGTTCGCCGACCGTATGTTTTCATTTACAAATCCGAAAAAGACCCAGTTGAGAGGGCAATACTCAATTTGGCTACAGCACAAGTAGAATGTAGTGAGGATCAAGCAGCTATGGTCAAAATTCCAAATACATTTAGGTAAAAATCTTGATCTACGATTGTAATGAGATAATCGGAATACAATTTGCTTATTTTAGTGTCGTTACAAAACACCGTGGGTATCTTCTGCAAACGCTTGGCGACAAGGAAGTCCATGATTGGTTGTATGCTATAAATCCTCTATTAGCTGGACAAATAAGGTATCCCAATATCGAAATTCTTATGTATTTTAGTTTTCTCTTCTAACTTTATATTCTTGGCAGGTCAAGACTGGCACGACGTACACTAGAGACTGCATCCCAAACACAAGTTACTCAAAATTCGAACAAATGAGATACAATTACGATGGAATCCGTGTTAGTTTACTGAGATAAAATGTTGAAACAAAATTACCTTCACATGATAATATCTTATCTCAATAATCATTGAACATCAAATGATAACAAACACAAATAAACTAACGACAACATTCATGGATTCCATCATCAATTTCACGATCATTAATTATAACCATTTCAATATTATTCGGTAAAACATAGATGCTATTTTTGTTGATCGGTTTTTTTCGAAGTTCTAGAATCTCAAGTTAAAATATTTTATCAATCATTTCTCTCAAAAAAACAATTAAGTTCAAATTACATATTAAAACAAAACAAAAACATATTGTACATAGTATACATATACAAATTTAAAGGCAACATATTTATTTATTTATTGATATTCTCACATTGTTTCGATCAGTGATATAGTTACATATTTATTTTTATTTTTTTTAATATAACATTAATCTAATTTATACAATTTTTTGTAGTTTTTATTAATTATTTTCAATGTTTTTTATTTATTTATTTTTTTAAGTTAAAATGTTATTTATTATTTAACTATGTACGACTTACAGTGATGGAAAAATTAATATAAACAAAGGTTTTAATAATCATCCTTACTTTAGCAGGCGTTTCACTTGAACAACATTCGTCACTTTTTCTGTCGAGTCACTTTTAAGACGTTTTTAGAGTCGGTATTACGATACTTAAACGCCAGGCATTTTGATCTAACATGCGTTCCATATAAACATCTGACATTGAGAAATATGAATTTCAAAAGAATTTGGGTTTTTTTTTCAATTTAACAATTTGTTCGCTTAAAATTAATACGAAATGAATAGCATTGCATTGTTTGTGTTGTTAAATAATCCGGTAGAAGAAAATAACAGAGAACGTTGGAGTGAAAACTGCCAAAAAATATATTGGATCGCCAATGAGTCGTTTGAAAATTTGTGTTCGACAAAAAACAGCGTTTTGAGAGTCAGTAGTAGGCGAGTAAAACGACAGTTATAATAAAAATGAGTGACATTACTCAATTTCACATACAAAAACTTACGTTCCACTCAGAGTAAGGCATTACGACTCAATTAACGACTTTTAAACGCCACTCATAATACAAATTTTTGAAAAAAAGACATTTGTCGTTGAAGTGAAACGCCTACTACAATAAGGGTGAATACTTAACCACGAGAAATTACATACAATTGGGTCTTTTTTAGTTAAAACTTTTATATTTAAATGGTCTCAAACTTGGCTGTAAAATTGTAGTTCATTATGTTGCATTATATTTTCTGTTTAGGTAAAAAGTCTGATAAAAATAATTGTTTTTCCTGGATTTTGACATATCTGTCGTTAATTTCAATTTCGTACAAAATCACGTGTCAAGTCTGTTAAAAAAAAAATCGTTAAAACAGTGATAGGAAACAATAAAAATGGATCGTAAAATTCACTGTAGCATTCTTGAGCGTGATCTAATGAAAAAGCTGAGACCAGATGGAAAAACAATGGATGAAATCGCCAAAACTTTTCAGTGCTCCAAGAAAAAAGTCTTTACAGCGGAAACCAGAGGCAGAAAGCGTAAAACATCACTGCGCTTTGATAAACGCCTAGTCCGGTTGTGCAAGAAAAAGTCTTTGTTTGCTTCTCAAGACCCCGGGACCTATTCTTGAATCAAAATAAAATGAAATAATAAAAAATCGAATACATTATCGAATGCGATATCAAAAATAGTATTCTTGAACGCTTTTCGATAGCTGTAAAACGTCTCGTATACGAAGAATATCAAATATTTCGTCTCTTGTGGGTACTTTAACATTTTTTTTTTTTTTTTTTGATCTCGAATCATATGAATTGATTGAGAAGCATTATTTTACATCAATCAAAGTATTGCAACTCCGGCGTACTTTCGTTTGTGAAAAGTTTTACGTCTTCACCTTGCAATTAAGCCACATCCGACGTGTGACCATTCACACTGGTATCTATTTATGAGTGTTGATATTCACCCTTAATCACACTGTTTGAAATACAGTGTTAACTGCTCCCAAGTCGCATTATTTAACATAACTTATTTCTTTTGTGAGCTTAAGTTTCATTTTACTTATTCCATGTGTAAACCATAATGGTAAATGTTTTTCTATCTATATAACCGGAGTTGAAAACGACTTGCCAGTTACCGAGAACGAATCTCTCGACAACCACAGCCACTCTGAAACTCCCACAAGGGGGCCTACCGCGACTGTAGTTGCCATCCATAGGTCCTATGGATGGGGCTTGCAACTACCCCAGAGCACCAGTTTATTCAATAGACCTGGTAGTCTTTCTATTGATTATATGTACTCCTGTGAATAAATTCACGTACACTTATTCAATAGGAAGTTTCCCAACTTTCTTTCTTAACATGGATTAACAAGGATTCGCTGGCGTCCTTGTCATGCAGCCTCTTGCCAGTTGTCAGGGCGGTTGAACAAGCTGGAAGACTGTATGACTTATCGTAAGCCATTTGCCTAGACCGAAGTCTAGTTTCCACCCTGCACCATCAAGGAGGTTGGTTATTCCGCACTTGAGCTTGAAGAAATATGTACTCGATATTGCAAGCAACACTTTCTAAATAACTCACCCCCTCTTCGCAGGGCTCCTTCGGCGAACTGTAGGATCAGTGGCAGCTCAAGGAATTTCAATTGCTCCACCCTGAATTACTGCCCAACAGCTCATTCCTCGCTGATAATTGTCGCAGAGCCCTTTGAAAATCGTCCCGTGAATGTATCGCTGATTATGTGCAGAATCTCGTGGTAGTTATACGTGAAGGCCATTTCCATATCCAAGCCAACGAATTCAACCAAGTAGTGATGAGTGTTGGAATCCTCTGCATGGAACACGGCTCCTGCGCTGTGTCAAAATCGGCAGTAATTGTCATTTGCTTGTGGAGTTCTGTGCAGGAATCCTTGTGGATACTAAAATAAAAAAAGAATGTTAGTTTCAGCATTTCAAAGTTATATCTGTCAAGTTGTTTACTTACTTGCCCACGAATCCATACGGGTGCCTTTTTTTATAATTTGAATTTTAAAATTACACGGAAGCTTTGATTGCCAAATTCAAAGTGTCAACTGAATTGACAATACAAATCATTATAATATTTTCTTTTTTTTTTAGCTAAGTCGAAAGGAGAAAATGAACTCTTGATTTTGACAACGCGTTGCCATTTCGTATACGAACTTCATCGCATGCACAAAGTCGCATACGAGTTAAATTGGTTCAAGAATATAACTTTGCTTTCGCATGCGAGATTCAGTAAGAGATAATTTAGTGTGCGAAATTTATCGCATGGTTTTAAGAACAGGCCCGTGCAGACTGATTTAAACGCGCCTGTTACAAGTCGCACAATTAGCAACCCGTTGAAAGAGGCAAATCCTCCTGGAAGGAGTCCCGTTCTTAAACAAGAAAAACATTGAACAGGGAATAGTGTTTGCCAGCAAACACCTCTACCGTACAAATTGGAACAACGCTTGTTGTGGTCGGATGAAAAAAAATAAATTTGTTCGGTTCCGATGGGAAAATGCATATCAGACGTCCAAAGAACACTGAGTTTGATCCCAAGTACACGATGAAGACTGTTAAACATGGTGGAGGAAATCTCATGATTTGGGGATGTTTTTCAGCATCTAGAGTTGGACTAATTTTTGTGGATAAAGAATAGAATGCGTGCCGTAGACTACGTGCGAATATTCAACACGATAATTTTGCCATTTTCCGAAGAGGACATGCCACTGACACATAATTGTCATGGAGTGGTCATCACAGTCCCCAGACCTAAACCCAATTGAACATTTATGGGGCGTACTTAAACGCAAGATTGGCAATTCCAAGGCCGATCTATGGGCAAAAAAAGGCTTAGTACCGATGACCTTTGTAGAGGCTGTGGTGATGAGGACGAGCATGAAGATACTGCTTATTTTCTCTTCACTCTGTCTTACTAGGAAGAAAACTCTAGGCAACTTCTTCTTTAATGAACAAGAGGAACTATCTGAACTGCCAGGAAAAAGCTTACTAAGCTTTGTTAAAACATGTAAATAGCTAAACGAACCACATGATTCCTAGGTTATTTATTTTTCAGGAAGTAACAATACTTCGGGGTACCACAATGGATCTACATTGTTCTAATTGTGATGGCAACAACACCAACCGTCAGCCCGCTTAACCTAACCTAACTAACCTATGGGCAAAAATACAAAGTGAAAGTTCAATCAAAATAAAAACACCAAACGCGACTTTTTATTATAATAACATTTTTATTTTAAACCTTCTCGTACCAACGCTCAAAATCAACTGAACTCTAACTGGCTACTGGCAGGTGGCAGCCCACATGTGTATATACATATTAAATTTTTTGATTTAAAAAGAAGAGTTTGGCTCTCTTCTTTCTTTTTGCTTACAGTGGAGCGACTAAATACTAAAAGAACAAAAACGCAATTCAAACGATGCTCCTTGGCAAAAAATGGAATACTAAACATTTTGTTTCTATTATTTATTTTCAGAAAAAAAAAAGCATTTTGATCAGACTTTTTACCACTTAACATACGGCCTCATTTCCGTACCCGATCGGAGAAATGTCCGATCGGAAGTTTTATTTCCTTCACCGTAATTGAATCGTACATAAAATAAAGCCGATTACCGACGCACTTCTTTGTAGTATTGTGAGTGAAATATTTTTTTTACTTCCGACACTTTTTTGCTTCAGAAACAATGGGACAAAAAAGTTTAAAAACTATTCGCAATGCATCGCATGCAATCGCTCTCATTTTTTAATTCTGATTCTGACACAGATTTCAAATTTGTTCGTAGATGTCTACGAACTACGATTAACCTGTCAGAAAGGATACGTTGGTAGAAAATTCTTAGAAATTGTACGAATCGGAGAGAATTTTTCTCCGATCGAGTACGGTAAAAAGGCTGATAAACAAACAAAATATTGCAACATTATGAAGTACCTACAATTTTAAAACCAATTATGTGACGAATAAAAAAATAGTTTTAACCAAAAAGGACCCATTTGTATGAAGTTATTTGTGGTTATGTTTTATGAAAACACTTGCTTCTATTATTATTTCCATCACTGTATATAAATTCCAATCCAAGATCTTGAAAAAAGAATAAACCAAAGATAAAAAAGACAGTATATAAATATAAATGTATTTCATAAAGAACAAATATTTTGAAGCAAAAATATATTAAGAAACATAACTATATGAATATAAATGTGAAAAGTTATCATTTTTTCTTTTTAAATATTATTTGAATTATTAACAGAAAAATTATACAAAATAAACGATAGTATTAATTATATAATTTTAATGATAAAAAAAAACAAGCAGAAAAACTTTTAAAACAAATATATATTTCAAATATTTCAATATTAACAAAAACAAAAATATATAAGCAAACAAAAAAAAATAAAAATGAATGAAAAGAATATGATTAAGAAAATAGTTAAAAGCTAAGAACGAGTAGAATAAAAGCAACTCTCGCTAGGGTAATTTTTTTGAGTGATGTTGAAAGAAAGGGGTTGGTTAAAAAAATTGAAGAAAACAAAAACAAAAGGATACAATAAAAAAAATATGCATTAATTATAATTGTTAAACAATATATTATCGAATATATATTTAGTGCAATGCTTACAAAAATCAGAAATATTTTTATTTTTTTCATTTAAGTTGACTAGGTTTTATTTGCTTTTTACAGATTTCAACATAATGTTGAATCTAAAAGCACAAATAAAATTTAAAACGCGACACGAATTTTAACAGAAATGTATAGACAAAAAACAAGCACTTGAGCAAAAATAAACAGGGGCCCTTCTCTATATTCGTTTCGAAGCCGATGCCATTCGAACCTCACGTTTTTCTATACTGACGTCATGCACTAACCGTTGACTGAAGGTAATTCTGCAGCGAGTTGCGTCTGCTCTTCGCAACACACCTTGTTGATGTTGGAGTCGTCGTTGATGTTTGGAATATTAGAGCAAAAGCCGATGCAACAGTTAAAATGTTATGTATGTTATTTACTTACTTACTACCTTATGGTGGCGCTACAGTCCAGGTCGGACCAGGGCCTCACCCAACAAACTTCTCCAGCCAGCTCTGTCAATAGCTCCAGTTTCCCACGCCAAGTTGGTTCAGGTCATCTACCACCTGTGTGCTCCACCTGAGTCGCGGTCTTCCTCTTCTGCGACGTCCGTTCCGGGTTGGATTCGAAGACTCTACTCGCCGGAGCATTACTTTCCATTCGCTCAACATGATCCAACCTCTAAGCCGTTCGACCTTAACTTTTCTGGCTAGGTCAGTGTCGCTATACAGCTCGTACAGTTCTTGGTTGAATCTTCGTCTCCATTCTCCATTAATGCAGACAGGACCAAAAATCACTCGAAGAATTTTTCTCTCAAAGCAGCCCAAAGCGTTTTCATCAGATGTTGTCATAGTCCATGTCTCTGCACCATACATGAGGACCGGGATGATGAGAGTTTTGTAGAGTGTCACTTTAGTTGCTCGGGAGAGGACTTTACTACTCAATTGCCTTCTAAGTCCAAAGAAGCAGCGATTGGCAAGCGTGATTCTTCGTTTGATTTCAGCGCTGGTGTTGTTGTCTGAGTTGATAGCGGATCCCAGGTAGACAAAGTCCTTAACTAGCTCGAAGTTAAATCTGTCTATGTTGACGTTTGCTCCAAGACGTCGATGTTGGTAGTCCTTTTTTGTCGACAGCATTAACTTAGTCTTGCCCTCGTTAACCGCTAGACCCATCTTCCTGGCCTCCGTCTCAAGACTCACAAACGCTCCACTAACATCACGCTGTGTTCTTCCAATTATGTCAATGTCGTCTGCGTATCCTAGTAGCTGGGCGGACTTTTGAAAGATTGTGCCTCTGGTGTTGACGTTGGAGCTTTGCACAATCTTTTCAAGAATGATGTTGAAGAAATCGCATGACAACGCATCGCCTTGTCTAAAACCTTTTTTTGACATCAAAAGCGTCCGTTAGGTTTTTTTCCGACCATGATGGAACAGCGTGAGTTTTCCATTGTCATCTTACGCATACGGACGAGTTTTCTGGGATACCAAAATTAGACATTGCGCTATATAATTGGTCTCTATAGACGCTGTCATACGCGGCCTTGAAATCGATGAAAAGGTGGTAGGTATCGATTTGAAGTTCCTGTGTCTTCTCCAAGATCTGCCGTAGGGTGAATATTTGATCAATGGTGGACTTTCCGGGTCTGAAGCCACACTGATAAGGACCTACTAGGTTGTTGACGAAGGGCTTCAAACGTTCACACAGCACTGAAGACAAGATCTTATAGGCGATGTTAAGGAGACTTATACCTCTGTAGTTGGTGCAGTTCAGGGGATCTGTTCCGTTCATCGGGCATGCTCTCCTGCGATCAAATTTTGCAGATGAGCTAATGCATGCTCCTAACCAAATCATTTCCAGTTGCTTTTCACAGTTTAGCGGCTAGTCCGTCTGCTCCCGCGGCTTTGTTCGACTTACGTTTAGATATCTCTATCTTCACTTCGTCCATGTCGGGTGGGGGAATTGTTGGCCTTCTGCACCCAAATTGAATGGTTCTGTATTACTGACGGAGTTTTGGTCGTCATCGCCATTATACAGCTTGCAAAATTGGTCTTTCCATATCCTGTGTTTCCACTACGAAGTTCCCATGATGGTATCTACAGGCTTCAGTTCGGGGTGTATAAGCCCTGGAGGTTTGTTTTACCTTTTTGTAGAATTTTCGAACCTTGCTCCTGTTGTGACATCCCTCTATCTCCACGATCGCGCGCTTCTCATGCTCCCTTTTTTTTCTTTCTGAGAAGTTTATGCTCCTCTCTCCTTTTCTGCTCGTAGAGCTCACGAGCTGCACGTGTCCTTCTTTGCAGCGCCACTTTGTATGCCTCTTGTCAAAGCAGGGTTTTCGTTGTGGTGACCTGATGGCTGCTTGACAGTGTAGCCACATCAATTAGAAAATGGAGTTATGTGAAGAATACTCATTTGAAAAATAAAAATCGAATTGCTTCGTTTAGTATGATAAGTCGCGTTTATCTCTTGCGTTCAAATTATGTATGTATATAAATGTTTTTTAAGTGGTTTAACTATTTCGTTGTTTTTTTAATAAAAATCGAAATAGTTATATGAAAGAATTTGCAATCAGCACTCAAAAAATCTGAAATATTGTCGTCGAACATCCAATGGCGAAGGCAATTATGAGAAATTTTGCGTAAATGATTAGAACGATCACTTTCAACGTTAAGATTTCTCAAGATAGAGCAATGTTTATAATGTGTAAGTGTTAATATTTATAAAGTTATTTTGGGCTTTATCTTGAGTTAAATTTATTAAATTTTAAGTTAATTTATTAAAAGAAAGAAAAACAAGAGGGACGGAAATTTTTAAAACAAATAAAATGTTGAATCACCAAGAGTATAATTCAAAAAATTAAAATGTGTGTAACTTTGATTGAAATTTTAAACATATTTACGTATGTATGTATATTTATACACATATACATATAAATAATATGAAAATCAATTATACTATTATGTATTCATATTATAGAATCCAAAAACAAAAGAACAGTTATTATCTTAAATAGAAAGAAAAATAAAACATCAACATTATTTAACAGAACATCTTAATGGAGATAGAAATTAAGGAAAAATTATTAAAGCTAAATGTTTTATCTCTGATGATATTACATGGCGTATCACTATTATAAAATAAATAAAGCTTTAAATAATTGTTGTTGAATTTTGCTAATACTACGTTATGCAGCAGAAGAAGCTTACTAACATTCTGTCGCAAAAGAATATTTTCTACGAATGACGAAAAATCTATTTCAGAACTTCTTTCTAGTGGAAAATCTGGCTAAGTAATTTGAATTTGGTACACCACGTTTTGAGGTATTAAATGGGACGTTTTGAAAAGTTAAAGCAATTTCTGTTGTAATTGTAATCAAACTTATTGAAGCAGGCGTTTCAATATGTGAACGTCAACAATCTGATTGGTCCACTGATCTCTATAATACACTGGATAGCGTATCCATACAGAAAAAGTGACTCCATTTGAAGATTGTTATAAAGTCGAAAAGGGAAAAATTCGTATAACAGTATAACAAAAATAAACGACAAAGAATCCCTTATCTCTATATTACTGATCTCTGTATCGGTGCAAAAAACAGAGTAGTTTGTTTTCATTTATAGGCGTTTTTCTTTTTTTAGTTCGGAGCATTGTGTATAGAGAATTAATATTAAGTTTTTTTTTTTCATTGTTATAATTGTATTAATAAATGATATAATCTACTTTTATTAATTACAAAACTGTTGTTCTCTTCCATAACAACTTGTTTCCTTCACCATTTAAATTATTCGAAACATTTCTATTCATTGTTCAGACTCTGTTCAGATGTGAAAAAGAAAAACGCCTTAGTTTTTGCCTTTTTTTTTTTGTCGGTTAGACGTCAAAAAGTCGAAAAAGGACATTGACTGTCATCTTCAAATGGAGTCAAAAAAACTGTTATACTTTGGAGGTAATACACTAACACTATCCAGTGTAATATAGAGATCAGTGGATTGGTCCTTAACAATGTGGCTTCAGGCCAGGAAAGTCAACCATCGACCAAATTTTCACGTTGCGGCAGATCCTGGAAAATACCTATAAACTCCAAATCGATACCCACCACCTTTTCATCGATTTTAAGGCCGCGTATGACAGCATCTACAGAGACGAACTGTACAAAGCTATGTCTAGTTTTGGCGTCCCTGCCAAGCTCGTTCGCTTGTGCAAAATGACGATGGAGGATTCAGAAAAGGCGTTGCACTGTCATGCGATTTCTTTAACATCGTTCTTGAGAAGATAGTGCAGAACTCCAATGTCAACATCAGAGGCACTATCTTCCAAAAATCTGTTCAACTTCTCGCGTACGCCGATGATATTGATAGAATGGGGAGAACACTGCGTGATGTCAATGGCGCCTTTGTGAGAATTGAGACAGAAGCGGCAAAAATGGGTTTTAGCGGTAAATGAGGGAAAAACGAAGTATATGCTGTCTTCGAGGAAGGACACCCAACACCAACGGTTCGGGCAGAACGTCACAATAGACACATATAGCTTCGAGGTAGTCGTAGTAGAGGAGTTTGTCTACCAAGGCTCCGCTATAAACACGGGCAATAACACCAGTGCCGAGATCAGACGAAGAATAACTTTTGCTAGTCGCTGTAGTGGAAAAGCCCTCTCTCGAGCAACTAAGGTAAAACTGTACAACACACTCATCACGAAAAAAAGAAAGGATTGTGAGAGTTCACCTCTTACACAGATTTACGGACACGAAAAAAAGAGAGGATTGTGAGAGTTGACCTCAGAAAAATGTTGAGGGTGTTTTCGGCAAGGGAGGAAAAGGTCGCGACTCTAGGTATTATATATTCTCTATGCCCCTGTATAGGATGAATGGGCACACGTGGATAACAATTCCGCTCAGTATTACCAACGTTAGCGAGATGAATCCACATTTGATTCGAACGGATAGTAGAATAGTGTGAAGTGAAAATTGAAGAAAAATCGCCCTCGATGAATAGCAGAATAGGGCTGCTATTTACGGCAATAATATCTGCAATGGAATTAAATACGAACATTTCTCTCGACATCAAAGACGCGTATAGACTTCCAGCTGACTGTAGTGTCTTTCAGGCCGAGATCTATGCCATTGAAAAAGCAGCTACAATGGCCCATCATGAAGAGCTAAGCTCCTCGGAGATTATTGTTTTCGTGGACAGCAGGCTGCTATCAAAGCCTTAGCCAGTGAGACCATAAGATCAAAGGCAGTTTTAAACTGTAGCAAGGAATTAAATAGAATCTGCCACACTAACCAGGTTAAGCTCTGCTGGGGTTCCTGGACACAGCAATATATAGAAGGGAATGAAATAGTAGATGAACTAGCCAGGAAAGGGTCAGGAGCAGATACAAGTAGCAGCGACCATTCAGATAGGGGACCACTCGTCCCGATTGGGGTACTCAAGAATCGAAAGAGAAAATCAATAACTCCTGGATCCCTGAGTAAAAGGAACATTAAAATCCTGATAGGTGTACTTGCGGGTCATTGCGCCATTGGAGGAGGAAATAGAAACCATTAAACAACTGCTCTGTGACTGTCCGAATCTCCAAACTAACCGACTGGGGAACTGGATGATTTACCACAGGTCTTAATGGCAAAGATGAGGAAATTTATAGATAGCACAGGCTGGATCGTTAATTGGCAATTTTGAAGAACATCGATGCTAACTTTTATTTTTATAGGGGATCACAATGGACCAGTAGGCCTCGGTGTATGCAACAGTTCACGCTGTGCCCACCCCTTATCACATCCCTTATCACACCCCTAACCTAACTTAAATACAAACATTGCCAAAATTAATGGTAAAAGACAACCAGAGGACCTTCGAGATTTATGGAATAATCTTAAAGAAACCTCCTCGGCCTACTATTGAAAGATGTGACTGTGTGGAAGATTTAATTTCTGTTTTTTTTTTTTTTATAATCAGCACGCACTCACCGGGTTTCATTCCCTTTTTATGCCAAAGCACAGTGTGAGCGTTAGGGAAAATGGGATAGTGGGAGAGGGTTTAGAATGAGGTGTCGGTTAACATTGGTTTTGAATTCCTGAATATTGACTGGGGAAGACAGAATGTGGAAGAGAGTTCCACATTCGCGTAGTACGGCTAAAACACGATTCTCTGAACATGACCGTACGACCAAAGTTGCGCTCGAAGGTGAACTGATGGGCATTCCTGGAGGCGCGGGTATTACAGCTGAATATCTTTAGGGGAGGAATGCAACTGGCTATTTCTCTAGAGCATATACCGTTGAAATAACGGTAGAAGATGGTGAGGCATGAGACATTACGTCGATGTTCGAGTGACGTAAAAGTCCCAATGATGGTATGGTCACCAATCATCTTTAATGCTCTGCTCTGTATACTGTCCAAGAGACTTAAGTACGTCACTGGAGCACCAGCCCAAACGTGGGAGTTGTACTGAAACCTTGTTTTATAGATGGTAGCCAGATCAGAAGGGCAGAAAAGATTCTTGCATCGTCTTCAAAAGCCTAAACATCTTGCAGAATTTTTGGCGACATCGCATATGTGATCATTCCACAAGCGGTGGTCAGTGATGCACATACCAAGAATCTCAAGACGTTCGGTCTCATTGATGCCACTCATGGACAGTGCCAAGGGTGGTATATCTCGCTTCAACGATACAAGACAGCATTGGGTTTTCGATGCATGCGGTTCTTAATTCCCAATTGTACAAAGCTGTTTAAGTCAGAGTTCAATGAGCTTATCATTTTTTGCTGTTGCAGTTCCACATCCGAAGAGGAGGGATGTGAGTCTTGGAACGAATATGAAAAGCTAAGGGTACTATCGTCAGCGAAACAATGAATTGGATTAAAAGTTACAGACAAGAGATCATTTATGAAAATGAGAAAGAGGGTTGGAGACAAAACGGAGCCATGGGGCACACAAGCATTTATATTATGAGTTTCAGACTTGAATCCGTCAAATACAACTTGTTCGGTTCGAAAGAAAGTTTCTACTCCAACGAAGTAGGGATTCATCAATACCGAAAGCACGCATTTTCGATAAAAGAGCAAGATGCCAGACTTTATCCAATGCTTTTTGAAATATCAAGTGCAACAATCTTACTTTGTCCAAAACGATGTAAAGATTTGTTCCACTGTTCGGTGAGATATGTCATCAAATCACCAGTGTACCTGTTGCTGCGAAACCCGTACTGCCGGTCATTAAGAAGCTTTCGCTCTTCAAGATATTTCTTAAGCTGAAAATTTATCAGTGTTTCCATGACCTTAGAAAGAAGGGACGTTAGTGCAATCGGACAATTCGGAGGATTCGCCTTTTTTGGGTATAGGCTGGACAAATGCTGTTTTCCAACTACTCGGAACGAGCTCAGAAGATAGTTTAGATAGATAAGCTTACGCAAGCGTTTTGCCAGCGTTTAAGAACACCTCTTCACCGGGCCAGCGGATTTATGTATGTTGAGATCTTTTAGGACTCTCACTACAGCATGGGCACATAGATAAGATAAATTTACTTCGTGTTACGCCAAAGCCTTATTTTCAATTCATAAATTGCAGCCTGAAGACTATTCTGCATTTTCCAATATTCAGACATTCAGAGTAATCTGTGCAAAATAAAAGATGAGTTTGTGTTTTTGTTTTCTGTTTCAAATTCCTGTTCTCGTTATTCAGTTCGTAACCGCCCTTCATTTTGATAAAGTCTGCAAATACACAATCTAAAGATGCATAATTTGCTCGTAATCAAACTGTTCCTTGATGTCATTCGTTAGCTGTGCTGGTGTTTCGTTAAGCTTCTCAATTTATAAAAAGGTATACATGAGATAAAACGGAGTTGAGTTGAACTTTACTAAGAATTAATTCAACAAACATACAAAATTATAAACTACTTAGTCTAAAAGCCGGAAAGTGATTTCAAAATTCAAAATCATCTCGCATATTATTGTATTCCAAAATATGTTTTCTAATTTTAGATCCATCCACCCAGGTAACGAAATCTTCAAGGTTCCTAGACACTATAAAAGCAGGATCTTTGATCATTTCTGTCCCGACTCGAACATGGCCTTGTTCGATTAAATCTGTAGCACCCTTGATGTTTTCGGAGAGTTTCTCTATAAATAAAAATATTTTATTGTTATTTTATTCTTTAAATGTAAACCTTTACTTACGTTTGACCATTATTACTGGTAATCTTCGACGACAAAAACTACTCGCCGAGATTCGACTTGCCACTTCCAAATCCAATTTGGTTGCCGCCAAGCCTAGCGCATGCAATTTTTCTAACAATTTTGCCGTAGCTTCCGCTTTGAATGGATCACTTCTATCAAGTTTGGCTATTTTCTCTGCTAATTCCCGAACACTGCGTGAAAGTTTATTGTACCTACAAGTTGTAATAAAGCAGATTTTTATGAAAACCAAATAGATAACTGAGATCAAAACTTACTTTGTGTAATCCTCTCTTTTACGGATATGATATCGCCGAAGAATGACATTTTCCTTGGCGCTATTATCGACTTTCCATGTAATAAAATCAACCTTTTTTAGAAGTTTTTGTTCGTGGTATTTTAGTTTTCGAACCATTTTTGTGAACTTTTTCTCAAATTTTTAATTTTTATTATTTGCAATTTTACCGCACAAAAACACATGTGTTGTGTACCTTTGTGTCAGTGTCAACTGTCAAACTGTTCTGTTTCTGTCAAAACGATTTTTTTAACTTGATGAGCGCATTCAAGGGCTGTGCAATGAATTTTCTGCAAAATTTTACGCTACAAATTACTCAGGTGCATGTTTCCTGAGGATATGCAAGATAATTAAATTTTCAATAGAGTACCGGCGGGAAACGTCAAACGAGATGACGTCTTGTCGTCGTGGAGGGCAAACAACTTCACTTAGGTCGAAATTCAATAAACAAGAAATATAAAACATACCTTTTCCTGTAAAATTAATGAAAATTTATCATTTATTAAAGCTTAAAGTTTGCTATTTTATCTTCTTTGTTCGTTGTTTGATTTAAAATGTACAAAAAAATGCCTCCTTAGTGCTGTGTTTTTGGTTTTTGTTATCCAACTTCCTTCTTTTTGCATCTAATCCCTTGCGTACACTAAAATCTTCATTTCCTGAATAAAAAAACTTTTTTAGATGCATTAATTATTGAAATATTAGGAAAAATTACAAGAAAAAATTCAAATTGTATGCAAATCGCGCTTTGTTTGCCCTCCACGACCGATAAAATGACAGTTGAGATTGGTCGAAATTTATGCGCTGTCAAAAGGGAAAAAGCCCTATATCCAGAAATGTTTGATCCTGTTAAAGAGCTGAACAGAATGCATCGCCAGTCGCCCGGCGACTAATCTGACAGCTGCTGTCAAAAATGAGAAATTTGTATGGCAGTCGCTCATTAGCAATACAATGCGTCGTTCGTCGCCGAACTAGTCGCCCAAAAGTTGAACTTTTTTCAACTTAGTCGCGCGACGAGTTTGACGTTTGTTTTTTTTTATATCGTGTTGTTGTTTCCTTGTATTCTTAAAGAAATTTATTTGTTGATTCAACTCAAGGAATTTTTACGGATAGTAATTTTTTGCGTGGATAAAAAAATAAGAGTTTTCATGGAATTAATTAGAAGTGACGAATTATTATAGAATATATCCGATACGCAAATTTATTGCATGCCCATGCACCAAACACAAAATATATTCTTTTAATTTGAATCAATAAAAAAATGAAGTACAAAATATTTAATAATGTTTTGTTTTGTTATCATGGGCATATTTGATAGCTCGTCGCGCGACTGCATTGTGTTCACAAATTTCTTCAGCGATTTGGAAGGCGAATTTTTGACAGCTGTCAGATTAGTCGCCGGGCGACTGGCGACTGCATTCTGTTCAGCTCTTAATTCAGAACGAACATTTCTGAAGATTTTCAGCGTCTAATAAAGTATTGGATAGAAACGTCAAACGAGATGACGTCTTGTCGTCGTGGAGGGCAAACGACTTCACTTGGGTCTAAATTGATTAAACAAGAAATATAAAACATAGCTCTTTCTAAAATTAATGAAAATTAAGCATTTATTAAAGTTAAAAGAGATAATATAATAGAGCACCACAGATGAGTTTAAAAGCGAGATGGGAAACCAAACTGTCAAAATGACAATGCGTAGAAGCTATGGTTCAAGTTTACTTACTATCTCAATATACTTGAGCAAGCCATCTCATTTTTGTTGCTGTTTTTTCTCATTTATTCACATACACGAGGTAACGGTAAAATAAAATTTGCGGTATCAGGAGTGTAAGTCAGCTTCCGATCTCCTTTTGTCTCTGGTTAGCACTTCATACAAGTCGAGTTGACCCCTTAAATTTTGAGAAAGAAAATATTAAATGACTACCTTTCCCTTCTTCTCTCTCAAAATTTGAGGTAACACGTTTTAGCCTAGCTTCCGTGCTCCATAATTTTATCACATGTTTAAAACTACAATCAGTGATCACTTTATAACAAGATTGGAAACCTACCTACGTTTTACCCTCCAAATACCGCAAAAGTTATTTTTTTTTATACACACATACTCTTGCAGCAAACTTGCTTTATTATGTAGGCAATACACTATTTTAATACCTCGTGCCTTCGATCCGATTTTGCACAATGGAGTTTAAAACTCTCTCTTCTTCCCTTTCCATCAGTAAATTATAAAAGAAAGAGTTTTAAATTCCCCAGTTGAGCTGAACATACTTCACGATTGGTCTCTGTTTTCCTCTAGCCTTCGACTGAATGTGAGGACTAT
>CAKKXW010000002.1:69945653-69983442 GCA_920937365.1 Sphaerophoria rueppellii | reverse complement strand
AAAATCGATTGGTTTAATTAAGAATGGTTGTCAAGGCATTTTTGGAGAACCCGGTGTACTGGGTTGTGGTGGCTTATATTTTATAAACGCAAAGGGGGTAAACATTACACTCTCGAAGAAGAAGAAGCATTAATTCAAAGCTATGAACCCGAAGAACTTGTTGCAGAAGTTGACAAAAACCATCCAGCTCTGAAACCCCGAATGGTATCCGGTAAAGTTGGCAAGTATATTGTTGTTAACGGCCATACATGCCTTAATTTGTCCACGCACAATTACTTGGGTCTATTGGAAGATGAAAAGATACTCGACGATGCAGTGCAGAGCTTAAGAAAATATGGTGTTGGGTCATGTGGCCCAAGAGGTTTTTACGGAACTGTTGGTAAGAATTGATTTGGTTAGCTAAAACAAACAATATTCCAACTTTTATAATTTAGATGTGCATCTGGAATTGGAAGAGCGTCTTGCCAAATTCATGGGGTCCGAAGAAGCTGTAGTCTATTCGTATGGGTTTTCAACAGTTGCCAGCGCAATTCCGGCTTATTCCAAGAAAACCGATGTCATTTTTGTGTGAGATACTTTCCTTAAATGGAAAAAAGGATACATATGTTCATTATTGTTATATTTATTGTAGGGATGAATCAGTGAACTTTTCAATTCAAAAAGGATTAGATGCTTCTAGAAGTAAAATTTGTTTTTACAAACACAACGATATGGCTGACCTCGAGCGTTTGCTAATTGAACAACATAAGAGAGATCTGAAGGTATGTTATGAGTCAGACGTTTGTTATTTTATCGTGCGTCAACCTGTGATTGGAGTTACCAGCCACTAGTCATTGTTTAGCCCTATTCAAGTAAAGACACTCACTTCAATTCGTATCCGTTACATCTTACTTACTTAAGGTGGCGCTACAGTCCGTTATGGACTTGGGCCTCAATCAACAGTCTCCGCCAGCAAGCTCGGTCCTTAGTTAGCTGTCTCCAGTTTTGCACTCCAAGTTGATTGAGGTCCTATTCCACTTGAGTGCGCCATCTGAGTTGCGGTCTTCCTCTCCTTCTGTGTCCCTCGGGAATAGTGTCGAAGGCTTTCCGGGCCGGAGCATTGGTGTCCATGTGCTCTAAATGACCGAGCCATCTGAGTCTCTGGACCTTGACCCTTCTGGCTAGGTCCATTTCGTTGTACAACCCGTAAAGTTGTATCTTCTTCGCCATTCTCCTTCAATGCACACAGGACCAAAGATGACCCGAAGAACTCTCAAAGCAGCCTTACGCACTTTCATCCGATTTTGTCAAGGTCCATGCTTCTGCACCATACAGCAAGACTGGGATGATAAGGGTGTTGTACAATTTCACCTTAGTTGCTCGAGAAAGGGCTTTTTTAGTATCCGTAACATCACGGATTCAGTATTGAATTAAATCAACTTTTTTTTGTATTTGATTTTCTAACAAAAGAATCCAAGTAAAGCTGCAAAAACTCGACGTTTTCTTGTTGCCGAAGGAATTTACATGAACACCGGAGAAATATGTCCTCTACCTCAGCTTGTTGCGCTGCGTTCAAAATACAAGTTACGACTATTTCTCGATGAAAGTATTTCGTTTGGAACGTTAGGCAAAACTGGCCATGGATTAACAGAACATTTCAACATCGATGTACGTTAACTGTTTTCTTAAATATTCGTTTTATGTTTGATTTTGAAATAATTTGTTCAACAGCCCATCGAAGTGGACCTAATATGCGCCGGCATGGAATGGGCGGTTGCATCTATTGGAGGTTTTTGCGTTGGATCGTCGTTTATTGTTGAGCATCAACGCCTTTCCGGATTAGGCTATTGTTTCTCAGCTTCGCTACCTCCACTTTTGACACAAGCTGCCATAAGCGCCCTGGACCGATTCGAAAAACAACCTGAAATATTTGCCCAATTGGAAAACGTAAATCGCAAAATGGATTCGGTGTTTGGTCAATTTTCTGTATTAACATTGCGAGGACACCCCATATCTCCTGTCAAACATCTTTATTTAAAAAAATCATTTGATTTTGAAGAAGAGCAAAAGATTCTTGCTAAAATTGCGGATAAGGTAAACAATTCAAATTTAGATCCTTAAAATATGTCTCATAAAGTACACGTTTATTTTTCAGTGCATTGAAAATAATATCGCTCTTATAGAGGCACACTATTTGGAGTCTTTGGAAAAACACCCTCCCAGACCAAGTCTGCGAGTGACGTCAAATCTCTTGTTAACAGAAAAAGACCTAAATACTGCATTTGACGTCATTGAGAGAGTTTCCAAAGATATTTTAGCATAGAGAACCTACCAAAGAGTACACATTCCATAACTGTAAATTACATTTCGTTTACAAAATGTTGTGCGCCTTATAACAAAAAAAAAAAAATATTAAGTCTATTGCACATTTTGCATTTGCACATATTTTTTCAAAAAGTATTGTTGGTTTTAAGTAATAAATTTAGCTTACAAAGTACCTACTGTATTTTGTTCCTGTCCCATCACACTTAATAAAAAAAAAAAATATGTTCAACGGGCCATTCGACAGAACACTTGCCAACACTTTAAGCTTTGGTAAGGGGCAATCAGGTCCTGCCCAACATATGCACTTAACGTCATCCTGGACCTTCTTCCGATTGACCTCTTAATTAAATATCAGGTGTCCTGCAGAATCTTGAGACTCAAAGAAATAGGCGGAAAACTAGCACTGCAACCAAACAAGTTTGATACCATCAGACATCCTGTCCAGCAATTACTGCATCCCTACCCTAAACACCTCAAAAAAGCTTAGAGTCTTCTTCCCGTCAAGAATCGACTGGAAGCAAGGCGATATGACGGAAGACTTCGACACAACTATCTTCACGGATGGTTCAAAGATGGAATGCGGTGTAGGTGCAGGTGTCTTCTGTGAATCTCTTAAGATTTCAAAATCCTATAGGGAAGCTTGTATAGACCTTAAAAATATCCGACAGAACCAAAATGTACATATACTAACAGACAGTCAGGCAGCTATTCATTGATTCAGCTTTATGATCCTCTAAACTGGTCCAGCAACGCAAAGAGGTCCTCAAGGAACTCGATTTGAGCTTCGATCTAATCTGGATACCGGGCAATAGGGGCTATGAGGGAAATGAGAAGGCAGATGAGCTAGCTAGGCAAGGTTCAGCCCTTCACAACTCATTGGCAGTGAGAGTATATGCTTCTCTTGGAGTTGTGAAAGGCTATATCCTGCCAAATACACATCAGAAGCAAATTGTAGCTGGAAAAGTTTAACGAGTTGCGTTATATCTAGGAAAATCTGGCCCGCCTATAACAAACCAAAATCAATCAATTTAATTTCCAAACCAAGGCATGACATAGCCAGGATTGTTGCTGCCTGCATAGGGCATTGGCACATAGGTGAGCATGCGGCAAAATTGGATATACCACATAATTCCTTCTGCCGTAGCTGTGGGAACCAGGACGAAAAAGAAACGGTCCCACACTATCTTTGCCATTGTCCGGCCTTGGGTAGGAAAAGATCACTCTACTTAGGTAAAGATTTCTTCAACGGCACTGAAGAACTCTCAGAATTCAAGATCAAAGATTTGATCTCATACCTCAATAACACAAAGTGGCTTTAGCCCCCGCCCCCTTAACGAACGGCGCACTTAGGGCTAATTGTATCCTACGCGTAAGTAGGACGGCCATTTCTACCTACCTACCTACCTTAAGCTTTGGTAACAAACTTCTTATCACGTCCATGAGGATTTATTTCTCCAAAAATTCCAGTCAGGATGAATTACTTCACAGTCGGTAGGGTAACTAGAAATTGAAATATCTCTACGGAAGACAGAATCAATAATCGCATTGGATAAAGAACTGTGGCGTTCAAAATTAAGGAGGGAAATTTCTAACAGCTTTAAAGATTAAGCTGTTCAAATAAGAAACTTTACGGATACATAAGCTGCTTCGAAAATTACAATTACAGAGTCACTGATACCCTTGCAACATTCTTATGACCAGGGTAAACTCTGAATAAACGAAAGTCCGTTGTGGACTTGGGCCTCAATCAACAGTCTCTGCCAGCCAGCTCGGTCCTAAGCTAGCTGTCTCCAGTTTTGCAATCCAAGTTGATTGAGATCCGCTTCCACTTGAGTGCGCCACCTGGGTCGCGGTCTTCCTCTCCTCCTACGTCCCTCGGGAATAGTGTCGAAGGCTTTCCGGGCCGGAGCATTGGTGTCCATCCGCTCTAAATGACCGAGCCGTCTGGGTCTCTGGACCTTGACCCTCTTGGCTAGGTCCATGTCGTTGTACAACCCGTTAAGTTCGCTGTTATATCTTCTTCGCCATTCCCCTTCAATGCACACGGGGCCAAAGATGACCCGAAGAACTTTCCTCACGAAACAGCCTAAGGCACTTTCATCCGATTTTGTCATGGTCCATGCTTCCACACCATACAGCAGGACTGGGATGATGAGTGTGTTGTACAGTTCTACTTTAGTTGCTCGAGAAAGGCTTTTCCACTCAATTGCTTTCTTAGCCCAAAGAAACAGCGATTAACAAGAGTAATTCTTCGTCTGATCTCGGCGCTGGTGTTATTGCCCGTGTTAATAGCGGAGCCTAAGTAAACAAACTCCTCTACTACCTCGAAGTTGTATGCGTCTATTGTGACGTTCTGTCTGAGCCGTCGGTGTTGGGTGTCCTTCCTCGAAGACAGCATATACTTCGTTTTTTCCTCTTTTCCGCTAAACCCAATTGTGCCGCTTCTGTCTCAATTCTCAACAAAGGCACCATTGACATCATGCTGTGTTCTTCCCATTAAACCTTTGCGTTCGCAAATATAGCCGGTTCGAGAAACATACAGAAACATGAACGTCCACTGCTCACCAGCCTTCAGGGATGTTGTAGCCAGAAATTGGTGAATGCCATCCCTTCTCGAAAACTATTCATTTTAATGTGCTTAAGTGCTCGAAGGGACAAGAAGCCAAGAAGACCTTTAAGACATTTTAAATTCTAACTATGGATAGAGATAAACTTTTCAAAAAATAAAGAAGTTAAGTGGTAACGCGGATTTTAACGTCGAATTTGTAAGCAAACAGTACAAAAAGTTATCGAAAAGAAAAAGGGCCAGCGTCGCGTCGCGTCGCAGCGTTGCAGTCAAGACCAGAGACAAAAGGAGATCGGAAACTGACTTCCGTTTTACTCTTCGGATACCACAAATTTTATTTTACCGTTACCTCGTGTATGTGAATAAATGATAAACTAGAACCAAAGCTTGTAGGCATTGGCATTTTGACAGCTGGGTTTCTCATCTCCCTTTTAAATTCATCTGTGCTTTAGGCTTAATTGCTTAAGTGATTTTAAGCTTATGTAAAAAAAACCGGACGAACATTTCCGTATGTGAGCAAAAGAAGTATGTTTGGCCTTCTCTTCTTTAAATTATCAGCGAATGAAACCGCACTAGTAAAAGTTGAACGAAAATTTAACGAACGTTGCTTAAGTACACTATGGCTTTGTATTTGTATAGGAGTCTCCTCCATGTACATATGTACAAAGATTATGGTTTGCTCATATTGTTCGTGTGTATTCGGTGCGAATGTTCACTTAAGCGAACTTGCCTGAGAAAATTTTTATTATAGTTCACCTGTTTTGTATATGTATTTGACAGGTATAACCGTCAACCGACATGGCATTTTTTGCAAGTTTTATTGAGCAAACATTTTTGATGAAGCAGAGAAAATTGAAATCATCATCACTAAGGTATTGAAAGTATTTTTTTGATTTAATTTATGTTCTTTTGTTTCCTTACGCAATTAAATAAGTTAACAATTCGTAAATGTTTTGGTTTTCATTCACTAAATTAATGCTGACGCTGAGTGGGAAGATTTTCGTCATGTTTAACGAAAGCATCAAACGGACAATGCTACACTGACATCTGTTGGAAA
The DNA here is from genome assembly GCA_920937365.1 of Sphaerophoria rueppellii. Lineage (NCBI taxonomy): Eukaryota > Metazoa > Arthropoda > Insecta > Diptera > Syrphidae > Sphaerophoria > Sphaerophoria rueppellii. The sequence goes on along the minus strand of CAKKXW010000002.1, from coordinate 69,977,515 downwards.
CCACTGAAAACAGTGATTATGTATATTGATAAGCTCACGAACACAGCCATCGCGTTTCTCCGGTTTTCGAAAGAAAACATTCAAATTCTACGAAATGCAAGCAAGCCAAATACAAAAGAAAGAAAATCAAAACAAAAACGACATCGCTATTCTACTCTATCTTTGCTCACATGTGACATCACATATCTGTGGCTTTTCTTCGGACACGTACGTTGGGATTCCCCATGTTTTAATAAATTGTTGATACCGTTCTCATTAAATATCGTTCTGGTTTATGTTTTTTTGTTGTATCAGCTTCAGCTTTCAGCTTTCGCGATTTGCGAATAGTCAACATAAAGTCATCAAATCAACAGCAATAAGTTAAAACAACTCTCAGGTGCAGTCTTTAGTGTATTGCTATTGCAGTTAAATTGGTTTCGTTGAGCTGTGAACTTGTACCGTTACTAACCACAAAATTTGTTTTATTCTTTTCTGGCGATTCATTTGCTGTGTGTTAATTGCATTTTAACTTTATTTCAATTGTTTTCTACCAATATCACTACAGTTCTTACAAATATCTAATCAAAATACCGTGGATTTAATAAAATCTTTCTTTGTTTGGATTCTATTCTGCTATATCGACACTTTTTTTTTTGTCTTATCGAATAGTTGCTTTTGTTTTTTTTCGTGTTGTGGGCTTTTGCATCGTGCATTCGAATTTTTTCTGTACAATTTGAATTTAACACTATTTGTTAATTGTCATGGTTGATGTTTTGACTAAAGAAAGTGATGATTCAGCTTCACACCAACCGCAGCCGGACGCTGGGATTTCAAACTCTGTGGGAAATAAAAGTGAAAGAAAATTACAGAGTAAGAATAATTATTAAAATATAAATTGCAAGTGTAATTTTGTGTTTTTTGCTTAACAATTTGCAGTGAAGGTAAAGATCGCTGAATTTATTTTGGATCTCTACAAGGAGCAGTCTGTTGAATCTAATGGCCTCTTTCCGAAAAAAACTGTTAGATCAAAATTCGCTGAATTTGTGACTTCCAAGAAGTACAAAACATATTTTGCAAGATCTGATGTGAGTGAATTGTAATTATCCTCGTGTATAGCAACCTTCCCATTACCTTATCCCTTTGGAATTAAATTTTCGCAAGAAATTGTCTTTTGAATATTTCTTTAATTCCAGATTGGAACGTTGCTGCGGCAATTTAAATTCTTAAATGACACTCCGAGAGGTTCAAATTACTTTTCAATTCCAATTCAAAACGTTCTTGAATTTTATAAGAAATATTTTGAACTAGAAACTGTGGAACATTCCAAGAACTTAAGCACTTCTAAAGTTAATGGTAAGTTTAATAATATACAACATTTAAATAGTGAAAAATGGAAAATTGGCAAAGCTTCCAAGAGTATCATTTGTCTAGGAACGGAAAAGTTCGACCGGATTTTTTGTCTACGCCATCGAATTTTGCACTTCAAATTCTCCGGCGTCCTGCTCTACGCCATCCTTCCAGCTCAAATTTGGTCTCCTCCATTGTCTCCTAAAATGAATTGTGACCCAATGAACATTCCGGGCCGGTTCTTCTCCGCCCGTACGAGCTAGGTGTCTAGCCCAACGCAGTCTACCAGATTGATTTTCGTCATCACGCCTTCTTCACAGTTGAATAGATATAACTCGGGATTACATTGTGTCCGGAATCGTTCTTCCTCACAATCGGGGCAACATATTCGCGACCTTAGGGCAACAAAGTTCTAACTGACATCTAACCAGCGCTGCCGTTTAAAATTTTCATTGAAGAGTAATTTCAAGTTCTAAATTTTGCTATTGAAGGGAGTACACAAACAAACAATTTTTTTTTAAGTGAACACTTTTTAATTGGGTGGAAGAAAAAAATCGAGTTTTGACAGCTTTGAATTTAATTTTTGAATGTACCCTTTCACTAGTTCGCCCCATTCTGACATACAGATCAATTGTTTGGTGGCCTGTCCTAGACAAAAAATGTAAAATCGATAAGCTAAAAAAGTTCAAAGAACTGCCTGCATTAACTACGGGAGCAACAGTCATTCTGAATCTTTTTCCCATCGACCTTCATATTCACGAAACAGTCTCCTGTGCTTTAAGACTGATATAATCGATTGTGTGGACTGCAAAGTCTTACGGTGATACTAAAGTTCTAAATCTATTACTCGAACCCTCTGACTACACCTTGAGCTTTGGTAAGCAATTTAAGGTTGAAATAATTCCAAAGAGGCAAATTTGGTGGTTCCAAGATGGAATTCGGTGTTCTGGCGGGTGTCTTCTGCCCGACAGATGTAGCGTTTTTCAAGCTGAAGTTCTAGCGATTAGACAAGCAGTCGAATCTGACGAAAATTTAAAAAAAGCTTGCAATCTTTATGATAGCCCGAAGTTATAAAAATCAATCTGGTCGTGGTACCAGGGCACAGCGATATTCAAGGTAATGAAATCGCTGATGAAGGCCATGACGGGATCAAGCCTTCAAATATCCCTTGCTGAGGAAGTTAGGATTCCCTTAAGAGTCATGAAAACGGATATTCAAAACTATTTTCTAAAAAAAAATTTAACGTAAGATGGAAAAATCAACCAACTGCAATATCTCGAAACAGATATGGCCCACCTACGACCACCTACAAACGTACCAAGGAACTTCTGTAAAAAACCTAGGTCAGACATTGATAGAATAGTTGTTATTTGTACAGGCCACTGGCTTGAAGCTTCGTATTCTACACAATTAAATTTTGTCGAAGCTGTAGAGTTCCGGTCAGAAGGTAACACTCCAGCACTTTTTGTGTGAGTGTCCGGCCCATCTAAATGCCATAACAATGGCTTTGGGTGCTCCCGCAAATAATAAGAATAGGAACTTGATTATCTATCTTAACAAAACCAATTGAATTTAAACACTCCAAATCTCTATTATGCTTATGCACTGTGCTGTGCTTTTTTTTTATAAATTTATTAAAATGAGCGCAATTGAAGCTCTTATTGTGGGCAGAGACAGCCAGTGGGAAGTTCGAAGTTTCGAAAAAAACGCAGCTGTTCAGGCGTCTGTAGCAAATGATCCAAATCAGTAAATTTCAATTCCATGGCGTTCTGAATGGCCAGCGTTATCTTCCCATGATTACCGATTAGGATGATGCTACAAGGCACAAAGCACAGGTTAGGTAAGGTTAAAGTGGCTGCGGATACAGAATCCACACACTTAGGCCAAAAGAAAATGCCCATTGTCATACCACATGAATCTAGAGAATAACTTCTTACTAGTCGAACCATTTTGAGCTTTTTATAAATCGAAGAAGATATTTGATATCCTTATTAGCTATCCTTAGATATCTTTACAGCTCCTGCAGAAGTCATTTGAGGCTATACCAAATCGTATTGCGTAAAAGACAGTGTCCCGTAAGGACAACAATTAGGGAGCTAATATGAAATCTACTTTGAGATAACAAGTTCTTAGAGCGCTTTAGGTCAAGTAACGGCCATATGAGCTTTTTGGCTGCGCACGTAGGTAAATTGTACAACCTAGACCTTGTTATCGTGAGGGCTGTTTCTTTTAGCAAAAGTTTGCATGTAGCTATTGCTTTTCCCTTTCAGATGAGATTGGTATGACGGTTCTATTTTTAGCGAGTTCGTCGGCTCTACAATTTCCCGTGATGTCTCTGTGGCCCGGCACCCAGTAGAGGTGAATATTCACAATCACTTTATTGAAGGGTAGGTTTAATGAGCGAGTCACCTCCAGAAATGGGCGAGTCTATTGCCCGCCTCGTTGTTCGTGCGATTTAACACCACTAGATTAGTTGTATTCGCTCAAATAGTGATAAAAATTAATATGTAAGTCCGGAAGTTCCTTTAAATTTCCAAGGGGAGTATTTTCGAGTATAGCGGAGTACGGGCTACACTGAGCGCCAAGGGAGTACAAATACTCCCTTGGTAGTAGTTTCGGCAGCGCTGGTTCTAACAGGCAGATAGAACTTTGTACCCTTAAGAAAAAAAAAAAACAATATTTTGGTAAATAGAACCCCGTTGAAATTTACGGTGTAGATAGAACAATAAGGTTCAGTATTCAAATAAAACATCATTAGAACCTATTGGGCTTTAAGATTGCTGTGAATCAAGTTTTTTTTTCTCTTTTTTTGTACTTAATTTATCTGAATTTTTACACGTAATATTTATATTTTATAGTTAAAGATAAAAAAGAGTTATATCATTGACTGAAATATGTATTTGTGAAGGGTTTTCCAATAGGTATAGGTTGATTTCAACAGCTCGTGACTATCTGCCAAAATATCGTATTTTTATCAGTCACTCAAGACAAATTATAATGGCAAGAAACAGCGTCGAAACACACGTGTAAATGATAAAACTTGTAGGTGTCCAAGACGACTATTCAACGTATGGTGGCCAAATTCGAGTCCAACGGCTAAGTGGACAATCAGCCAATACCTGTACGTCAATGAAACGCAAGATCTGCCGAAAAGGTCACTGCTGTTCATAAAACTGTGCAGCTCAATCCGAGGAAGTCAATTCCGCTTTGCTCACAAAAACTTTGCTTGATGCAGACCACAGCATCATAGAGGAGGTATTACCTAGAGTCGCAACTCGTTTTCTTTTTTTAAAAATCACCGTCCAAAACAAAATTTGCAATTTACTCTCTTTTCTTGTGTCCGTGAATCTGTGTAACTCCATATCAATGCTAATGTATTGGTTCACCCCTTTTGAAATGCATTGGGAAACCTACACATTCGTTTTTATGTGGATATTTTATTAAATTTAATTTTTTAGGTCGAAAGAGAGCAAAATGCCTTGAGTTGCGACTCTAGGTATACCTCCTCTGTGCCACAGCATGGTGAATTTTTCGCCGTGATTTGGGCCTGCATCCAAACCACATACAACTGACCTAGTAGTTAAAACCAAATGACCATACGCAACGTCGTGTGTTCTCTAATTGGGTTTTGAAGCAGTTGGAAGTTGAACCTAATTTTGGTCGAAAAATCATCCTTAGCGGTTTTGCCCATTCTTGGATGAATGGGTATGTGAATAAGCATAATAACTGGATTTGGGACGACACCAATCTGAGCAAGTTTCACGAGGTGCCAATGCACTGGTGTGGATTTTGGACAGGAGGCGTCATGTCATCGGTTCGTAGTTCTTCGAAAATTATGTTGATCAAACCAGGTTCTTGCGGCCAGAATTTGATGATATGGACATCGTGAGAATTGAGACAAAAGCGGCAAAAATGGGTTTAACGGTAAATGAGGGAAAAACGAAGTATATGTTGTCTTCGAGGGGGAAACACCGACGGCTCGGACAGAACGCCACAATAGACGCATACAACTTCGAGCGAAGTAGTAGAGGAGTTTGTCTACCTAGGCTCCGCTATTAACACGGGCAATAACACCAGCGCCGAGATCAGACGAAGAACAGCTAATCGCTGTTTCTTTGGACTAAGAAAGCAATTGAGTGGAAAAGCTTTCTCTCGAGCAACTTAAGTAAAATCGTACAACATACTCATCATCCCAGTCCTGCTGTAGGTGCAGAAACATGGACCTTGACAAAATCGGATGAAAGTGCCTTAGGATGTTTCAAGAGGAAATTTCTTCGGGTCATCTTTGGCCCCGTGTGCATTGCAGGGGAATGGCGAAGAAGATAATATAACAGCGAACTTTACGGGTTGTACAACGACATGGAAGGGTCAAGGTCCAGAGACTCAGATGGCTCGGTCATTTAGAGCGGATGGACACCAATGCTCCGGCCCGGAAAGCCTTCGACACTATTCCCGAGGGACGTAGGAGGAGAGGAAGACCGCGACTCAGGTGGCGCACTCAAGTGGAAGAGGACCTCAATCAACTGGGAGTGCAAAACTGGAGACGACTAGCTAATACCGAGCTAGCTGGCGAAGACTGTTGATTGAGGCCTAAGTCCACAACGGACTGTAGCGCCATCTTAAGTAAGTAAGTAGTTTCGCTTGCAGATCGATCTGAAAACGTTATAGGTATGTTACAATTTTCACACTACAACTCCACTCAGTTACTACTTTTTAGGCCGTCCATAACTCACCTAGCGGGGGCGCGTTCTCATAATTAGCCTAGGGCGGTCAGAACTCTTGATCAGTCGCTGTGTACAGTAAACTGCATCATGTTTCGGAGGGATCGATATAACTTTTACGCCTGGTGCGGTTTTCGTTCCCTATTTCAATTTCACATACTAGTTTTTCTTGTCTCAACCCAACCCGCACGCTCTTGATTTTTGGTCCAACGTTTGTGAATCATCCTGTATATCAACATTTATAGAGAAATGCAATTTCTTTAAATATTTTTTTTTTTTAAAGTTAATGATAAAGACGTTTGTCGCTTATCTGTTTTTCACCAGATGAAAGAATTGAATCATGCTCAACTAAACCGTTAAATCTTAACACTAAAAATAAACCTGGAAGGACTAAACCTAAACCGGCTATAAAGAATATTGGTAAAACACTAATTGGTAATGAATGACGATCTGGTAAAGAAATAATAACATTTTATTTTAGCTAAAAGTGAAATTGCAAAGTTTATATCAAAGCTGCATAAAGATCTTTCTCTTGGACAAGATGGGAATGTTTCAAAAATTACGGTTCGGAGGGAGTTCAGTAAATTTCTTAAGGCGAATAATTTTGATGAAAACGATATTGTAATGGATGTAAGTAGATAAGAACCATTGTTACTATAATATTTTCTCAGGTCAAAGTTTATTAACTTTCTCAAGAGGTTTTAGTTGATTTTTGTTTTCCATTTCAGATTGGGACCCTACTTCGTGACTACAAGTTCTTGAAGGACACACCCAGAGGTTCCAATAACTATTGCATTCCAATTCAAAAGGTGTATGAATTTGAAAAAGAAAACTCCGAAAAGTTGAACGGACTTGAAACAACTGAAGATTCAAAGAACTGTAATAATTTGGATAATATCGGTGAGATTTTTTGTTTTGTTTATATTTTATGGGGCTTTCATACTTGTGATACTACTTACTTACTTATCCGGCTAACAATCCATGAAGGATCTCAGCCTGAGATACTGCAGCCTTCCATCGTGAACGGTCCCTCGCATGCACTCTCCAGTCGCCGAAACCAAACGCTCTGGCATCCGCAGTCAGTTGGTCCTTGTACAATAGGTTCGGTCTTCCTTGTCGTCTCGAACCTGGGGGCTGGGATGAGAAGACTTTCATGGCTGGAGCGTTGTCGTCCATTCGCTCGATGTGGCCGAGCCAATGTAGTCGTCTTTTCTTGGCCTTCTGGACTACATCCACATCTTGGCATAGCTCATACAGTTCTCTGTTGAACCTTCATCTCCATTCGTGATCGTCGCATACGGGACCGAAAATCCGTCAATGAATTTTTCTTTCGAAAGTGCCCAGTATCGATTCCCCTTTTTTTATTTATCGTCCAGCACTCGGCGCCGCGTCGTAGAGTAGGACTGGTAACATCAAAGTCTTTTATAGCAGACAGTTTGTCTTTCGAGTGAGGAGTTTTGAACTCTGTCGTTTTGCCAAACCGAAACAGCAGCGGTTCGCTAGGGTAACTCTTCTTCGGATCTCCACTAAGGTGTCGTTTGTGGGATTGATGTTTGTTCCAAGGTAGGTGTACTCCTTAACTACCTAGAAATTGCTGCTATCAACAGTGACGTTTTGTCCTAGGCGGTGGATAGATGTTGCTTTGTTTGTTGATAGCATGTACTTTGTTTTGTCCTCATTCACTTCAAGACCAACGAGTTTCGCCTGTTCTTCAATCGCTGTGAAGGCCTCAAGCACAGTTCTCTTGGATCGACCGATGATTTTTATGGCGTCCACATAGCCTAGGAGCTGGGTGGACTTGTTGAAGATAGTGTTTTCCGTGCTCACACCTGCCTTGCGTACTATATGCTCCAGGACTGAAGAAGTCACATGACAACGCATCTCCTTGTCTAAACCCTGCGCATGTTTGGAATAACTCGGATGAGCTGTTACCCATTTGCACACTGCACTGCGTATTATGCGTGATGCGGCACAGCTGGATCAGTTTTTTTTTTTTTTTGGGATCCCGAATTCAGACATCGCCAACATAAGCTCTTGGCGGTGGATGCTATCATACGCAGCTTTAAAGTCGATGAAAAGATGGTGGGTTTCGACTTGTAATTCGTTGGGTTTTTCCAGGATCTGCCTCAGTGTGAATATTTGGTCTATAGTTGTTCTGCCTGGCCTAAAGCCACACTGGTACGTGCCGATTATTGTTTTGCAGAAAGGTTTAAGTCGCTCACAAGGTACGTTGGATAGGATTTGGTATGCAACATTAAGCAGGGATATGCCTTTTGTACTAGTGATACTAGTTTTTTTTAAAACCGATTACGGCGTTGGAAGTGGTATCTATTCGAAACAACTGAATCTCAGTGTATCATATAGACTTCTCTATCAATGTAGTGTGTCCCAGGCAGAAGTAATGGCGATTAAAGAGGCACTATCCTGGCTCAAAGATAACGTTGTATCTTGCAAGGATATACGTATCTTCTCGGACAACCAAGCCGCTTTCAAATCTCTCGCTTCTGTTTCCACAAACTCTCAAATAGTCCACGACTGTCGTTCATCTCTAAATGAGATAACGGAACATAATGTCAGATAATGTCAGAGACATCCCGGGAAATTGCAAAGCCGATGAGCTCGCCAAAAACGGAACACTTCTGCCTACCGTTAGACAAAGACAACATAAGAACCACTCGCTACATGCAAATATCTTCTCAAACAATAAGCTCTAGAATCAACAAATGCTACATGGTCACAGGGTACCACCTGCCTAGCAACCAAACAAATATGACCAAGCATAGACCTGAAACGGTCAAAAGGCGTGATTTCCCTGAGCAGACAAATTATAAGCTCTACAATTTGAGTCATAACAGGACACTGCCTCATAGGTAGACATGCTCTGAGGCTAAGGGTCTACGCAAACGACTTCTGTAGAAGCTGCATGGACGACGAGGAAGAGGAAACTGTCCAACACCTTCTATGTGCATGTCCTGCACTCTCCAATAGAAGGAATAACTATCTCGGTAATCCCTTCTTCGATAATACCAGTGAACTGGCAACGATCGACACAAAATGTCTCTCTTACTTCATTAAAAGTACAAAATGGTTTGTTTAAGTTCATTACTCTCCCATGAATAACTTCTTTAGTGGTATCACAATGGACCCTTGAGGTCTAAGTGAGTCAGTAACATCTAGTCAGCCAACCTTACCTAACCTACTACAAACACTAGGCCAGTACTCATGTATGATAGGATGCATAAGAAAGATCCGTAAACCTTGAAACCCCTACAAAGGTGTAAAGAATGGCATGCAGAGGCATGACACGTGGGGTGAGAGGCCACTCTAGTGTGGCGGCGGCGGCAGGATTGAAAACAATTCTCAAGATTTTGCCGCTTGACCCATGCGTACTAGAAACCGCCTATGCTTGGTCAAATCATGTTCTCGTACATGTAACCGTCTGCACTGATAGTATTACTTGATTCGGCACATACTCGCCTTCTGTATGATTTTATTTATTCACTTTCTTTCTTTTTTTTCGATTAGATACGGAAATTGCTGAATCTTTAGAAACCCTGAGTATCCATGAAACGGAAAAGGCCAAAACTCTTTTGGTCGGTGAAAAAACACAAATTGGTAAATCTATTGAAAAGAAAAAAAATGCTCTGATTTTAATTAATTAATGTATATTCTCATTTAGCCAAGACAGAAATCGCAAAGTTTGTATTAAAGCTTTATCATGAACTGCATTTGCAGCAAGATGGCAACGTTTCAAAGGCTACAGTTAGAAGCCAGTTTAGTGAGTTCCTCAAAGCTAATAATTATGATGAAAACTCGATTACAAAAGACGTAAGTAAACTAGCTTCATTAATGTGTCAAACTTTTTTCCTTTGAATCGCATATATTTTGAGTGTAATAGCGCGACCTTAGGACAACAAGGTTCTAGCTGACAAATTTTTCCAAAATTGAGTTATAGATTGCATCTTATTAAAACGGCTACGCTCTTTCATTTTCCGCTGTCCAAATTTAGCTAGGCTAGGTTAGGTGATAAGGGATGTGCATAGCGTTAACTGTTGCATACACGGGGGCCTACTGGTCCATTGTGATCATGATCACCTATAAAAATCGATGTTCTTCAAACTTGCTGATTAACGTAGACTGGCTCGTTAACGAACCAGCCTGTGCTATCTATACATTTCATCATCTTTGCAATTGAGACCTGCGCTAGATCATCCAGTTCCCCAACAAACCTGTTCCCGAAATGACGGAGTCGGTTAGTTTGGAGGTCCGGACAGTCACCTCATCCTGACAGCTCCCACAGAAATCGAGTTCAAAAGCCCAATGGCGCAATGACCCGCTAGTACACCTATCAGGATTCTAATGTTCCTTTTACTCAGCAATAGCATATACCGAGTTTCCTTTTCATTAGTGTTAGGCCACAAACTTCTAGAGATTACGCAATTGTCCCTGGATTGAGTTATTGATTTTCTCTTTCGATTTAATGTATACCTTCCTCTTGAGTACCCCAATCGGGACGAGTGGTCCCCTATCTGAATGGTCGCTAGTCGCTAATACTTTTATCTGCTTCTCGCACTTTCCTGGCTAGTTCATCTACTATTTCGTTCCAATCTTCCCTTTGGCTATCTCTTTTAGTTTATGAATTAATTCAAGAAATTCCAGGCAAATAGATTCTATCTACACAACCTCAGGTAGAACCTATGTGCATAAGATTTATGTGAATCAAGTCGTTTTCTTATTTTTTTAAACTTAATAAATCTGAATTTTTACACGGTTTTGCCCATTCTTGGATGAATGGGTACGTGAATAAGCAGAATGTCTGGATTTGGGACGACACCAATTTGAGCACGAGGTGCCAATGCACTGGTTGCTGTGCATTTAGGACTGCAGGCGTCATGTCATCAGTTCGTAGTTCTTCGAAAATGATGCTGGTCAAACCAGTTTCTTATGGCCAGAATTTGATGATATGGATATCGAAGAAATATGGTTTCAACAGTATGGCGCTACATCATGCCACACAGCCCAAGATTAAATCGAAATTCTGCACAGGGGGTTTCATGGCATGGTTATCTCGTACTGAGGCGAAGTGAATTGGACACAACAAAGCCGTGTGTTTTGACCCCTTCGTGTGGGGTTTTCTTAAGTCGCAAGTCGTAAACCAACTGCGGCCCTCAAAGACATCATCAATGGCATTTGTCACATCGAGCCTGATTTATGCACAAAATTCATTGCAAACTGAACCTTTCGCTATCGCGCCACCCAGCGAAGCTGCAGTGACCATTTGAATGAAGTGATATTTCACACATAATTTATGTCATTGATGAGACTCTCAAATAAAGATAAGACCTCATTGATATCTCATACAAAACTCGTGTTATTAAATGTTAAAATCGACCCGACCACTCAAGGTACTTACTTAAAGTGGCGCTACAGACCGTTGTAGACTTGGTCTTCAATCAACAGTCTCCGCCAGCCTAGTTTTGCAAACCAAGTTGATTGAGGTCCTCTTCCACTTGAGTGCGCCACCTGAGTCGCGGTCTTCCTCTCCTCCTACGTCCCTAAGGAATAGTGTCGAAGCCTTTCGGGGCCGGAGCATTGGTGTCCATCCGCTCTAAATAACCGAGCCATCTGAGTCTCTGGACCTTGACCCTTCTGGCTAGGTCCATGTCGTTGTACAAACCGTAAAGTTCGCTGTTATATCTTCTTCGCCATTCCCCTTCAATGCACACGGGGCCAAAGATGATCCGAAGAACTTTCCACCGAAACAGCCTAAGGCACTTTCATCCGATTTTGTCAAAGTTCATGCTTCTGCTCCATACACCAGGACGGGGATGATGAGGGTGTTGTACAGTTTTACCTTAGTTGCTCGAGAGAGGGCTTTTCCACTCAAATTGTTTTCTTAACCCAAAGAAACAGCGATTAGCAAGACTAATTCTTCGTCTTTTCTCGGCGCTGGTCTTATTGCCAGCGGAGCCTAGGTAGACAAACTCCTTTACTACCTCGAAGTTGTATGCGTTTATTGTGACGATGGGGTAAGCCTTGACGTGGCGGAGCAGCTTACGGTAACTACTACTATGAAGCTTAGAGCTATGCGATCGCGAAACTTGTGTTTCGCAGAAGGGCCTCCCATGGTCGACAGGTCGAAGCGGAGTATTCTTTTACTACTAATTACCCCACAACGAAGGAGTGTTCCCACCAAGACACTCCCATCGATTGGCGGCAGCGAATAAATTTCTTTTTTGGAATCAACGTGACGTCTTAAGTTCCAGTTAGGCCGAACTACTTGGTGAACACCTTTACGGGCTACTTCGATTTATTTGAAGCCCAGGCCGAAAAAGGAGCGGTTATTCCGGCCCTTGCACTTGGAGTCACATCGAGTGCCTGGTACTGGTTTGGGGTTGTACGTCGGGGTGACATCCCGACTACGTAGAAAAGAATTTAGTTGCGAAGCAACAGCAGAACTCGGAAACGGACGGATACACTGATGACGACCCAACCAAGATACTTTTACCTTTTACAAATAGTAAAAAGATTCTATCTAAAAAGAAAAAATGTCTAACCGTGCCACAAAGTTCCATCTGGTAGTTAGAACCTTATTGTCCTACGTCTGAGGACCTTATAGTTTAGAAACAAAGTTCTATCGATATTTTAAAACATGAATAACTAAATAACCATGCATTTTATGTTATATGTTTTAATATTAGTAAAAACGATGAAACAATTAAATTTAAATAATTCAAGACACGTCAAGGTGTGAAAGTTACACACTGCGAAATATTCAATCTTCGTTTTCGCAGATAGACCTGTTTGTCCTAAGGTCGCTAATATGCATTTGTTTTGAGGATGTATGCCGTTTTGGAGAAGTGCGTGTGACCTAGTCATAAGAAGACAATTTTTTGTCTCATTATTTCATTGCCTTGGAAAGAAAAATAAAACTTTTATTTTATTAAACTTTAAATGTTGATTAATTTTAATCAAATGAAATTCAGTAGTGTCTGTGGCTAAGTGGTTAGGGGCGTTGGCTGCTAAGCAGAACGTTGGTCGTGGGTTCATCTTTCACGGTCACTGCCTCTTGCGAAGAACAGACAAGACTTCCAAGAGTATCAATCTGTTATGAAAAAGCTTCCCAACTTTGCCGTTCGGAATCGGCGTTAAATTGTAGGTCCCCTCAATTCTTCACACGCACCCAGAGAATTGTTGATGCGAGTAAGCCACTTAGGCCTTGGCTCTTCAAGAGCTGTCGCGCCACTCCATTTAACTATTTATTTTGTTTTAAATGATATTCAGATCGGGACTATATTGAGAGAAGCTGGTTGCTTGTACAATACACCAAGAGGATCACCAGATTATCGAATTTCTTTACGAAAAATATTCGAATTCCGCAATGAAACATTAAAGCAATTAGATGATATACGCATTAATGGGAGTCTCAAGAATCAGAAACCCAAAACTGTGGATAACGGTTAGTTTTAACAAAACAATTGAGATGTAAAAAGAAACAAAGTAATAATTAATTCATTGAACGTGTGTTTCAATCAGATATACCACTTGAAGCGGAAATAGAGGTTTGTGCAGATGCAGAAGAATTCCCTTTAGTTTACCAAGGTGGTTGCAAGCAAAATGTCGATGCTAGTTTTAAACTTTCGAATTTGGGATGTTACATATGCCAACAGAATTTTAAAACACAACTGTTATATGAAGATCATGTCAGCACACACAGCTTTGAGTCAGATTTCGAATTTCTTTCTAACCTGGATTGGTAAGTTCTTTCGACACTTGTAATAATCGAGCTAACCGTGTCGGAGCGGAATTTTCTCCGATTTCTTCCGAATCGGAGACATTTTGCCTGTCGGAGAGCTACCTCGAAGCAAAATCGGAGAAAATTCCGCTCCGACGCGACGGTTACCTCGATGGGGCCAAATATGTAAATAACAAATAACTATTTATATTTGTTTTTTTTTCTAGGATGGATAACATATTCGAAATAAACTACCGCTTGTGCAAAAAGTCACACTTCTTCAATTTCACGATGAAAACCAAAAATAAAGATGTTGTCATTGAAAAAATTATTGTAATTCAAACAAGGTTGATGGAGTTTGTTAAGAATGAACTTGTTCCATTTGATATAGCATCAGGTATGTAATTTAACAAGTTAATAACCGGTCAGTTGAAGGGAGCAGGAAAATGCATGTGCTTAATTTAAATTTAACCAAAAGACATAAGTTTATAGTCAAAGAGGCGAGCGTTATGTTAATGTACTATTGAGAGATGGAATGAAGTGAACATTGAGTGGATCACTTACTTACTTACTTAAGGTGGCTACAGTCCGTTGTGGACTTGGGCCTCAATCAACAGTTTCCATAAGCCCTAGCTAGTTGTGTCCAGTTCTGCACTCCAAGTTGATTGAGGTCCTCTTCCACTTGAGTGCGCCGCCTGAGTCGCGGTCATTCACTCCACCTCCTCCGGGTACCCGGGTACTCGGATATACGATCGTTATGTTTCGAATATCCGGGTACCCAGGTACATGAGCACCATGCAAATACCCGGGTACCCGGGTATTGTTACGGGTACCCGGTAAGAATCAAGGGTTCTACTTTCAACATCCTCGATCTGATGCTTCTCATGCTCTCCCTTTTTTCTCCTGAGAAGCCGCTCGTAGAGCTCACGAGCAGCTCATGTCCTTATATGCAGCGCCGCTTTGTATGCCTCCTGCTTGGCTGCATGTGCCTGCCTGCATTCTTCGTCAAACCAGGGGTGGCTGTGTGAAACACAGCACATTAGAGGCGGCATCTCTAACTGCTTTCTGGCAATGTTGCCACTGGTCTTCGATACTTGATGCGGCATAGGACTCCTTAAGAGGTTACTTGACACTCGATCAGAGAAGGATACACCAAAGATGTTCTCTTTTCCCAGCTTTGCGTAAAAACCCCGAGGACAATTTTAATGTCATAGCTAGGACATTGCTCATACGTTTTGTCAAGGAGATCGTAGAACTCGTCTTTGGTGTCGTCTGTTTTCTCTTCTGTGGGGGCATGCGCGCATATTAGGCTAATGTTGCCGAATTTAGCCTTGATTCGGATTGTCGTGATGCGTTCGCTTACAAATTTGAAGCTCAAGACTTTTTGCCTGAGTCTGCTTCCCACGACGAATCCGCATCCAAAGAGTCGCTGTTGTTGCTCTCGGTAACAATTACCATAGTAAATGTCGCAGTTTCTAATCCTCCTTTTGCCCGGTCCATCCCATCGCATTTCCTGGATAGCGGTAATATCTGCTTTGTAGCAGTTGAGGGTCTCCGCTAACTGTTCGGCAGCACGCGGTCTATTAAGGGACCTAACATTCCACGTGCATATCCGAAATACGTTGTCCCATATACATTTGCTTGGGTCGTCATCAGTGTATCCGTCCGTTTCCAAATTCTGCTGTTGCTTCGCAACTAAATTCTTTTCTACGTAGTCGGGATGTCAACCGAAGTACAACCCCCAACCTGGAGTACCAGGCACTTGATGTTACTCCAAGTGCAAGAACCGGAAATACCGCTCCTTTTACGGCCTGGGCTTCAAATAAGTCGAAGTAGCCCGTATAGGTGTTCACCAAGTAGTTCGGCCTAACTGAAACTGAAGACGCCACCATTGATTCCAAAAAAGAAATTCATTCGCTGCCGCCCCTCGATTCGAGTGCCTTGGTGGGAACACTCCTTCGTTGTAGGGTAATACAGCCTACTCTGCTTCGACCTGTCTACCATGGGAGGCCCTTCTGTGAAAACAAGTTTCGCGATCGCATAGCTCTAAACTTCATAGTCGCTCCGCCACCTCAAGGCCAACACCATGGAGGGGGGTAGTAAAATCTAACGTTAACAAAAAGTGAAGGGTAACATTTATCCTGCGCATCCTATAGCGCTCCCCGCTCCTCAGTCCCAAGTACATTAGGGTTATTTAAACGATAAATATTTGTTTTTATTTAATTTTAAAATTACAATTTTCATTATTTAAACAAATAAATTTCTTCACTTGCACAGATGGCATGGAATCGTTTTTAATCGACTCGCATTTATTCACTATTGGAGTGGAGCAACCTGTTGTGGTGGTCTATAGTAACAAATTTGACAAAACAACGAGATTTATGGAACAGCATCACTTTCTCGTAAGTTATCAAAGACCGTTTTGACCATCATCTCGCTTCACGTAACTGTACTGTTTGGATGATATCGTTTTCTCAGTTCAAAAGTTCTCTGTCATCAAATCGATATTGGATTTAACGACTGGATTGGATTGGATTTATTTTAATTCTTTGTCTAAATAGTTCCTCTTTGACAAAGTTTATAGAATTTGTGTAAAACACCTAGTTATAATTATTAAAGAGAAGCGACATCAACTATTTCTCTGCGAGTGAAGTGCGATGGTGGTGGAGTTACGTTGATCAAATATGTGACGCTCAAGTTGACAATTGTCCTCTTTTAAAATTACGGATCAACTCGAGTTTCGCTTTGATTTTCTTTTTCAAGAACTTCCATCATTATAGTTCTATATCTTGAAAATTTTATCTTCCAGAGAATCGAAGAGTTTCCGCAGGTTAACTTCAAAATCCGATCAGGCAGGCTCTCAAGTAAATGGTGAGTTCAATTAAATATACACATCCTTATAACCTTATCCGATCGGAGAATTTATTTCCTCCGTGCCCGAATCGTACATAAATAAAGACGCGTACCGACGCACTTCTTTGTTGTTTTGTGAGTGGAAAAAAATATTTTTATTTCCGTGTTCCGGCACTTTTTTTTTTGAATCGGAAACAGTCCGACAAAAAAGTTAAAAAACTAATCGCAATGCATCGCATGAAATCGCTCTCATTTTGAAATTCCGACGCAGATTTCAAATTTTTTCGTAGATGTCTACGATTAACCTGTCCGAAAGGATACGCTCCGGCGGTGGTAGAAAATTCTTAGAAATTGTACGAATCGGAGAGAATTGTGCTCCGATCGGGTACGGTAATAAGGCTCATATTTTGTGCTATGTTGCTTAGATTTAAGAAGAAAACATTCATTAATTTATCCTCAACTCGTATTACTTTTATTATTATTATTAAAAGCTTTATTTGCTGATAGTTTTAAATTCAACATAACAATTAGACATGGGTCGTTCCGAACATGTATAGTTCCAAGAACTAAGTCCTCTACCGGAGACATTTCCTTTAGTTCAAGTCACCTTTTGTGCAACTCGCGATCTTGTGCTTGTATAGATTACACTATACAGGGTGATTCATGAGCGTTGTGCCAAAAAGCTAGAGCGTGTAGGTTGAGTTGAGACAAAAAAACAAGGACGGATAAGGCACAGTTTACCAGTGATGGAGTCACTAACTTTCACAATTTACATCACTGGAGTGAATCCAATCCACACAAAAAAATGCAGAACAAATAGCAACACCGCTTTAGCTGTAACGTCTGGCTTGGACACGCCGTGATCGGACCCCGATTTCTGAATTCCGTTATTAATGGAGAATCATACCTAGAGTTCTCACGAGACCTTTTGTCCGATTTGTTGGACAACGTTCCATTGGCTATAACCGATAGTTTAATCTATCAACAAGATGGTGCTCCAGCACACTTAAAAGTGGTTCTAGTTTTTTTTTTTTATTTCTCAAAAACGGAAAGACATTTTTGCATCTGGTTTTCTTGTCTCAACTCAACCTTCATGCTCTAGCTTTTTGGCACAACGCTCGTGAATCACCCTGTATACACAAATGGAACGAATGAATATGAAATACCAAAACAACCCCTGTATTAGCATGTATAGGTAGTTGACGACGGAACAGAACTGTCCGATTCCGGATACCAAAAGAACATGCAAACAAATTTGTTTGCTTCTAATGGTTGAATGTCTATGTATTTGTGAAACCTCATATACAGAATTGCAGATGACATGACATTGTTTTTATTTTCTTTGTTTGTAAACATGGCGGAGAGTACGTACGTGCAAATGTGTGCATGTATGCGTGATTCTGTTTTTGATTCCGACTTCAAATTCGGAATCGTTTTTCTGTTCTATTCAGAACAAGAACTGTCATCTTGTGCCAAGTGAACGAATTCAGAATCGTTCGGACAGTTCGTCTGGTGTCAGTGTTGATCTCGTTGGGGAAGGTCCCCCTGTGCTGTGTGTCGTCCTTTTATCCGTCAACGTTTTTTATTTCGTCGCGTACTTTGTCTTTACGTCGCGTCGCTGTCTTACATAAACATTAATATAAATAACAAAAACTAACAAAAAGAACGATCAATCAAACAACAATAAAAAAAAAAAAAAACAAAAACAATAAAATAACACTCAACAATAAAAATAAAAAATCACACAAAAGAAAAAAAAATAACCAGAAAAAAACAGTTATAATATGGAAAAAGCAACACACAAAACCACCCACAATCAACAATAGACCAAAATCGCAAAAAAAAAACAACGCAGCACTCAAGCTTGATTTACATAAAAAAAAAAAACAAAAAAATAGCCAAACGCAGCACAAGTAAATACCTTCCTTTTCTCCTTTCCTCCTCCGATCAACGACAGTTGCATGGCTTAGCATATGCATCATATTGCAATGAGCTTTTTTTGCTCGCGCAATTGTATGTATGCATGCATATGTTATGTTAGCAACAACGGATGAATAGAGAAGTTGCTATTTAATTTCCAGGGTCGGATCGACTCACGCCACCGCTAAGGCATAACACTAGCGGGGACGTTGATTCGAAAAGAAACCTGTTATTTATTTGGCAGCTTCTCTTAGATTTCGTCTGTTTTGGTTTTGAATTTGTTTATATATTGCAATGATCGAAAATTTCAGAGTTGATTATTGTAATGTTCGTGGGCTACGTACGAATTTTCTTGCTACGTACATCCACACTGTTTCTAACAGGCCAGCTGTTTTGGCGCTGAGTGAAACCCAAGTAGGTGAGAATTCCGATCCTACTGAATTTCTCATTCATGGGTATAGCTTAGTGCCATTATTCTTCCTCCACCATGGTCTCGCCGTTTACATAAGGAATGATGTCGCTTATCAATTCCTTCCACAATATGGACGCTGCTCCAACCCTGTTTTCAATTTTATGTGGTTTAAGTTCACCATAAATAAGCACATCATTCACTATTGTTTTCTTTATCGAAGCCCAAATTTGGACAGAGCTTCAACTTCTCGCGAATTTGACGCTCTGTCTGACTCCATCCAAAGAATTGTTTCCCTGTATCCTCACACTGAAATCGTTATTACGGGCGATTTCAATGTACACAATTCTTCGTGGCTTCTCCATTCGGGCCAGACAACACCCGAAGGAATGTGTGCTGAGATCTTTGCTGAGTTTAACCATCTAACTCAGCTTGTCACCGAGCCCACTCGAATATCGGACATTAATGGCCAAGCGGAAAATACTCTTGACTTGTTTCTTACGTCTGACCCTGATAAATACACTATCAGTGTATTAACGCCTCTAGGCAGATCAGACCATAGTATTATATCTGCAAATTTCTCGTGTCAAGCTAATCCAGTTAGAGAAAGAGCTCCGAAGAGAACCGTGTGGCAATACGAGAAAGCCAACTGGGACGGTCTCAACAACTTTTTCCGGATCTTTAACTGGTCACTATGCTTCCTCGATAGTGACGTAGACTCCAGCGCAGATATGATTACTAATATGATTATTTTGGGAATGAAAACTTTATCCCGAATAGGGTTAAAAGCATCAAACCCAAGGAAAAGTCATGGTTTGATTCAAGCTGTAAAGAGGTTATCAGGGAAAAAGAAGTAAAGTTCCGGTGTTTTAGAGCCAACCCAACTGAGGAAAACCGGAACAAGTTTAAACAAGCCAGGAAGGCCTGCAATGCCCATATTCGGCGGACCAAATTTTTACATGACCAAAAATTAAGGCAAAAAATACTGCAATGTCCCAAAGGCAGTAAGAATTTTTGGTCATTTGTAAAAAACATGAAGAATTCTTCTTCTTCCTCTGTCCCTACGCTCGTCGACAATGACACTCCAGTTGTTAGCTCGCTCGCGAAAGCTAACCTTTTTGCTAGGCAGTTCGCCGCCAACTCTTCGCTGCCAGAGAGTGTCATGACTCCTCCAGTTCTTGAGCGCGTCAATGATTCCATGGGACAAATCTTCTTCCGCACTCGTGCTGTGGCGAGAGTCCTAAAGGATCTCAACATACATGATAAAGAATATTTTTTTTTATTTTCTTTGAACCGGGTTTTTTCTGTTCACTATAAAGATAAATCTTAGAACTGTTTTCACTACTTTTGTAAAAGATTCTGTGCCAAGCAGTGCTGCCAGATTTTTCAGCAGGAATTCCCCTTTCTTGGTTTGAAAATTCCTCTTTTTCCCCTTTTGCGATAGTGACATTCCCCACAAATTCCCCTCGATAATTAAAACAATTTTTGTGTATGTTTAAATCAATTTTTGAGCTTTAATTTTTTCGACGTTCCGGATTTGTTCAACATTTGTGTAAGCGTTTTTGATGTTGAAATTTGTTTCAAAAAGGATACATGCTTTGCCATTTTTGAATGTTTTACTAACTCACTTTTACCGGCTTTCATCGTTGAGTTGCAGACACGGCAGTAAGATTTTGAAGGTTGGTCCTTAACCGGCTCAAGCCAATCCTTGAATTCAGGAAGCTCCAACGAGAGTACGAGAACGACACCGACAATCTTCCAGTTAAAAACGCACAAAATAATGTATAAGAGACGAATAGATTTCCAATCTTTGAAACAAAAACAAAATTAAACTTCCACTTTCTAGTTTCCGCACCAGCTGTACATTTGTGTTAGTTCATGCGCTGTTTGTTTACGCACACTCATTTGTAAATTGGCTAGTTTTGTTTGGTAAGGTAAGTAAGATTTGTGATTCCCCTTTTTTGCTCTAGAAGGCAGTGGAATCCCCTTTTCCTCTTTCACAAAATTTTCGACGTCTATTCCCCACGAAAAGGGGAATTCCCCTCGATATGGCAGCACTGGTGCCAAGTCTTAGTTTGGCTAGCTTCCTTCACAGTCCAGACGATACTGAACTCCAGAAGCACAGATACTCCTTTTTATACCGTTTTACGTTGACATTTCAATAGAATTATTCTCAAACATAATTCGATCAAATCTTCACTAAATGTTCAAGTAAAAATTATTCAAAGTGTTTTCGATCTCTAACATACATAAATCCGCTGGTCCGGATGGTATCCCCGCTATTATTCTGAAGAGGTGTTCTTCCACGCTGGCAAAACCCTTGCGTAAGCTTTTCCATCTATCCTATTCTTCTGGGCTCGTTCCGAGCAGTTGGAAAACAGCATTTGTCCAGCCTATTCCAAAAAAAGGCGAATCTTCTTCTCCCTCCAATTATCGTCCGATTGCACTTACGCCCCTTCTTTCTAAGGTCATGGAAACGCTGATAAACTATCAGCTTAAGAAATATCTCGAAGACAGAAAGCTCCTTAATGACCGGCAGTACGACTTTCGCAGCAACAGGTCCACTGGTGATTTGATGGTTTATCTCACCGAACAGTGGAACAAATCTTTACATCGTTTTGGAGAAAGTAAGATTGTTGCACTTGATATTTCAAAGGCATTTGATAAAGTGTGGCATCTTGCTCTCTTATCGAAAATGCGTGCCTTCGGAATCGATGAATCCCTACTATAAAATATTTATTGAAAATAAAGCTTTTTTTATGAAAGGTGTAAAGGGCAAAACAGATGTGCAGAATTGCTGCGCAGCAAAATTAAAAATGCACAGGCTCTTATGGGAGCAAATTCTGCATGCAGAACAGCGCTGCGTGATGTCTCTATTTCTAAATTTTCTGCCTAGTTTCATTGCAGCCAGGTGTCATTTTTGTTTTGACGAAACTTGGCATACTCTCTCTGCACGTGTGTTTTGCTTGAAGCACTGCATGCAGCACTGCGTGCAGAAATTCTGCACATCTGTTTTGAGCATAACTTGCCTGGCTGACGGTTGAATCTCCAGTGAGTTTAAGTAACTTACAATGAAGAGGAATAGAAAATAGGATGACAGGACAGGTGAATGGATCGTAATTGGGACGTAAAGCTTGTGGGGGTTTTAAAGAAAGTAGTAGATGCTAGGTGATGCCAAATTGAAAGTAAATTAAATGTTTGAAATTAATTGAATATTGAACAGTAATCGAGCAGATTCTCTCGTTAAAAAATCGGTATGTTTTCGATGTCTTTTTCGAGGAGTTTCTGTCTCTCGCTCTCTCTGTCGCTCTCCCCTCTCTCTCTCTGTCGCTCCCCCCTTCTCTCTCTCGCTCCCCCCCTCTCTCTCTGTCGTTCCCCCTCTCTCTCTGTCGCTCCCCCCTCTCTCTTTCTCTCTCTCTCTCTCTCACTCTCTCTCTGGACAAATTCTGTTTTCCAAATGCTCGGAACGAGCCCAGAAGAGTAGGATAGATGGAAAAGCTAACGCAAGGCTTTTGCCAGCGAGGATACCATCCGGACCAGCGGATTAATGTATGTTGACATCCTTTAGGACTCTCGCCACAGCATTCCTTAATCCTAGAAATATGCTGTAGGTAGTGCTGTCTGTCACAAAATAATGGTCTGTGTATTTAACACACGGAACACCGTCACGTTAGAAATTTCTCGATCCTAAGCACTCTATGTCTGCGAAAACAACGCTTTTGTATATTCGACATCTTCGTCGTCTCTTTCTCTCTATCTCTATCTCTATCTCTCTCTCACTCTCTATCTCTCTCTCACTCTCTATCTCTCTCTCACTCTCTATCTCTATCTCTCTCTCACTCTCTATCTCTCTCTCTCACTCTCTATCTCTCTCTCTCACTCTCTATCTCTCTCTCTCACTCTCTATCTCTCTCTCTCACTCTCTATCTCTCTCTCTCACTCTCTATCTCTCTCTCTCACTCTCTATCTCTCTCTCTCACTCTCTATCTCTCTCTCACTCTCTATCTCTCTCTCTCACTCTCTATCTCTCTCTCTCTCTCTCTCTCTATCTCTCTCGCTCTCTCTCTCTCTATCTCTCTCTCTCTCTCTCTCTCTCTCTGTGGAAGAATATAAGCCAACTAGACCGCGCTTCTTCGTAGCAGTCGTGTCGCCTTATAATTATTATTGCTAGAAAGCTAAGTTCTATTCATTGTTTGAAATTTTTTAACATGAAATTTAATTATTTCTTTTATATCATTCAAGCGTTATGAAAACAAAGTTTTGGCTTGAAGACTATTTTCCTGATGCCGAGCTTAAAGCGTCCCAAAGATGTAAATTTTCTGATGAATCTCTGATGAATGTTTCAGAAAATTTCAGGTAACTGAAAATCATAATTAAGGAAATAGTTGAAATAACATTAATTCTATTCTTCTTTAGGACTTATCTCTCAGACAAAACCCTGCACCAAAGAAACGTATACGATGTCTTCCGTACAGAACTTCAAATTGAGGAGCTGGAAACTGAAAATAACTATTATCCCCTTCGCCAAAGAGCTGCTCAAATAAAAAGATTTGGCCGGGAGTATTCAGTTAAGGTAGGTTTGAAGTGAATGTTAATTTTGAGTTTTTGTTCGACTTTGTACACTAGGAATATTGTTTTCAAAATGAGTTAAAGAATGGCTTTTCCTTTCAAAGAAGTTCTCATAAATAAGTATGAATGTGATGAGATCATGTCATACATATTAATGTATGAGGTGAAAATCTCATCAATAGCTGTGTTTTTTTGCAAGCGTATGTACGCTTAAAACAATTTTTTCAGACAAAATGTAACAACAAATTTTTATATTCGCTAAGGGGTTGGTGGAGGTGTGTACTCCGAACGACTGAAACTAAGTCTCTCATTCTACTTACTTACTTACTTATCCGGTTCACAATCCATGAAGGATCTCAGCCTGAGATACTGCAGCCTTCCATTTTGAACGGTCCCTCGCATGCACTCTCCAGTTGCCGAAAACAAGCGCTCTGGCATCCGCAGTCACTTGGTCCTTGTACCGTAGGTTCGGTCTCCCTTGTCGTCTCGAACCTGGGAGCTGGGATGAGAAGACTTTTTTGGCTGGAGCGTTGTCGTCCATTCGCTCGATGTGGCCGAGCCAATGTAGTCGTCTTTTTTGGCCTTCTGGACTACATCCATATCTTGGTACAGCTAGTACAGTTCTCGGTTGAACCTTCTTCTTCATTCGCCATCGCCGCAGTATCAATTACCCTTTTCTACTTATCGTCCAGCACTCGATGGCGTAGAGTAGGACTGGTAAAATCAAAGTTTCGTATAGCAGACACTTTGTCTTTCGAATGAAGAGTTTTGAACCCAATTGTTTGGCAGCGGTTCGCTAGGTTAATTCTTCTTCGGATCTCCACTAAGGTGTCATTTGTGGGATTGATGTTTGTTCCAAGGTAGGAGAACTCCTTAACTACCTCGAAATTGCTGCTACCAACAGTGACAGTGACGTTTTGTTCTAGGCGGTGGACAGATGTTGCTTTGTTTGTTGATAGCAAGTACTTTGTTTTGTCCTCATTCACTTCAAGACAAACGAGTTTGGCCTGTTTTTCAATCGCTGTAAAGGCCTCAAGCACAGTTCTCTTGGATCGACCAATGATGTCAATGTCGTCCGCATAGCCTAGGAGCTGGGTGGACTTGTTGAAGATAGTGTTTTCCGTGCTCACACCTGCCTTGCGCACTATCTGCTGCAGGACTATGGAAGAAGTCATATGGCAGCGCATCTCCTTATCTAAACCCTGCGCATGTTTGATGAGCTGTTCCCATTTGCACACTGCACTGCGTATTGTTAAGCGTCATGCGGCACAGCTGGATCCCGAATTCAGACATACTTACTTAAGGTGGCGCTACAGTCCGTTGTGGACTTGGGCCTCAATCAACAGGCTCCGCCAGCTAGCTCGATCCTTGGCTAGTCGTCTCCAGTTTTGCACTCCGAGTTGATTGAGGTCCTCTTCCACTTGAGTGCGCCACCTGAGTCGCGGTCTTCCTCTCCTCCTACGTCCCTCGGGAATAGTGTCGAAGGCTTTCCGGGCCGGAGCATTGGTGTCCATTCGCTCTAAATGACCGAGCCATCTGAGTCTCTGGACCTTGACCCTTCTGGCTAGGTCCATGTCGTTGTACAACCCGTAAAGTTCGCTGTTGTATCTTCTTCGCCATTCCCCTTCAATGCACACGGGGCCAAAGATAACCCGAAGAACTTTCCTCTCGAAACAGCCTAAGGCACTTTCATCCGATTTTGTCAGGGTCCATGCTTCTGCACCATACAGCAGGACTGGGATGATGAGTGTGTTGTACAGTTTTACCTTAGTTGCTCGAGAGAGGGCTTTTCCACTCAATTGCTTTCTAAGCCCAAAGAAACAGCGATTAGCAAGAGTTATTCTTCGTCTGATCTCGGCGCTGGTGTTATTGCCCGTGTTTATAGCGGAGCCTAGGTAGACAAACTCCTCTACTACCTCGAAGTTATATGCGTCTATTGTGACGTTTTGCCCGAGCCGTCGGTGTTGGGTGTCCTTCCTCGAAGACAGCATATACTTCGTTTTTCCCTCATTTACCGCTAAACCCATTTTTGCCGCTTCTGTCTCAATTCTCACAAAGGCGCCATTGACATCACGCTGTGTTCTTCCCATTATATCAATATCGTCGGCGTACGCGAGAAGTTGAACAGATTTTTGGAAGATAGTGCCTCTGGTGTTGACGTTGGAGTTCTGCACTATCTTCTCAAGAACGATGTTAAAGAAATCGCATGACAGTGCATCGCCTTGTCTGAATCCTTTTTTGACGTCGAAAGATTCCGTGAGCTCGTTGCCAACCTTGATGGAGCAGCGTGAGTTCTCCATCGTCATTTTGCACAAGCGAACGAGCTTGGCAGGGACGCCAAAACTAGACATAGCTTTGTACAGTTCGTCTCTGTAGATGCTGTCATACGCGGCCTTAAAATCGATGAAAAGGTGGTGGGTATCGATTTGGAGTTCATAGGTCTTTTCCAGGATCTGCCGCAACGTGAAAATTTGGTCGATGGTTGACTTTCCTGGCCTGAAGCCACATTGATAAGGACCAATCAGATTGTTGACGAAAGGCTTCAGACGTTCACATATTACGGCAGAGAGGATCTTGTAGGTTCCATTCATCGGGCATGCATTCCTCTGACCATATCTTACAGATGATTTGGTGCATGCTCCTATCTAGCTCGTCGCCTGCTGCTTTGAACAACTCAGCAGCTAGTCCATCTGCTCCAGCGGCTTTGTTGGATTTCAGCCGTGATATTGCGGTTTTCACTTCTTCTAGGTCGGGTTCACGGAATTGTTGGCTATCATCGTGTCCGATGAAAGGCTCCTGTCTGACGGCGGTATTTTGTTCGTCGTCGCCGTTATACAATCTACAGAAGTGGTCTTTCCAAATCCCCAGCATTGACTGCGATTCTACTATGATGTTCCCTTGTTTATCTCTGCAGGCATCAGTTCTTGCTCGATGACCTTGAGCCAGCTGTTTAACCTTTCGGTAAAACCTCCGAACTTCATTCCTGCTGTTGGCTCTCTCAACATCCTCGATCTGACGCTTCTCATGCTCTCTCTTTTTCCTCCTGAGAAGCCGGCGTTCCTCTCTCCTCTTTTGCTCGTAGAGCTCACGAGCAGCTCTTGTCCTTCTATGCAGCGCCGCTTTGTATGCCTCCTGCTTGGCTGCATGGGCCTGCCTGCATTCTTCATCAAACCAGGGGTTTCGTTTTGGTGGCTGTGTGAAACCCAGCACATTAGAGGCGGCATCTCTAACTGCTCTTTGGCAATGTTGCCACTGGTCTTCGATACTTGATGTTGGCGGCATAGGACTCCTTAAGAGGTTACTTGACACTCGATCAGAGAATGATCTGGCGATCTCTTGCGATTGTAGCCGTCCGACGTCGAATTTTCTTGCAGCATTTCCTTGTTTTGGCCGTTGTCGGGATATTCGTAGCACTACCTTGGCTACGACGAGGTAGTGGTCCGAGTCGATGTTAGCTCCTCGGAAAGTTCGAACATCTAAAATGCTGGACAGGTGCCTTCCGTCGATCGCAATGTGATCAATCTGGTTGACGGTTGATTGATCAGGAGATCTCCATGTACCTTTATGGATGTTGAGATGAGGGAACCAGGTGCTTGCTACCACAACATTTCGCCCCGCAGCAAAATCGATCAGCCTGAATCCGTTATCGGATGTGGTGTCGTGCAGGCTGTGCTTTCCGACCGTTCCACCAAGATGGCGTTAAAATCGCCGAGGACAATTTTAATGTCGTAACTAGGACATTGCTCGTATGTTTTGTTCGAGGAGCTCGTTGAACTCGTCCTTTGGTCCCGTCCTTTTTCGCTTCTGTGGGGGCAATCGCCACGAGAAGTTTGACAACACAGTATCGCAGGCATTATTAAAGTCGATGAAAATGAAAAGTAGGTGTCGACTTGAAATTCGTGGTTCTTTTCGCAGGATCTGCCTCAGTGTGAATATTTTGTGCAGTGGGCATGCATTCTTCCTCCCATACTTTGGATGATGACACTGGTGCTCAAATCCGCAGGTATGCCATCACGACTTTTTAATTTTTGGATGGCTCTTTCTAACCTCTTCTACCTCGTCTACTCTGGGTCTTCATTGATGACTGGCCTTGCTTACTCTTTTCGTCATTTAGCTCGCGCGAAATTTGGCGCATTCAGCAGCCTGTTGGGAGTGCTTAGCTTAAAAGAAACATCTACAAAATTTCCCTGTGCTTCGGTCGACTAGGTTTCCTCAAACTTTTCACTGTTTCTAATATCTTGTGTCCCGGTTCTGTAACCAGAAGCTAATTGCTTCGACTGTTTTAAAAGAAAACGCCGGCGTGTGTGTCATGACACCGAGACTCTATCTAGATCATGTGAGCTGAGAAACTGCGGATGCCTCTTTCTTCCCTTCGCAAGCGTCCTTGTTTTCACTTCTTCCTTTTTGGTCGATAGCTCATTCTCTTGGCTGCTCTTGTTTTTCCGTTGCGCAAGCAACCTTCAAAACGGTGCATTTTCCGTCTCTCGTTTTCAATTATTGCGCATTCATGCATTAGTACCACGGGGTTCCTTTTCGAGGGTCGCTGGTAACTCTATGGTCGGTCCTCAGCTAACATTGTTTTATTATTTTTCTGCCGATATTGGTCTCCACAAGGTGTTGGCATCTCTGGTATATGGTATGGACATCTGAAGAGTCGCTCACTCAGGCGCGCACTGTAGTCTCTGGCATTATACAGAGTGTCCAAGCAACCGATGTTGAACTTCTTCCTTGGGCCACAGAGACCACCCCCAGCTCAAGCTATCCCCCCCCCAATCACCACACCCCCATAACCACCCAGTCCAACTGACAGCCCTGCGCCACGTCCACCCAACCCCCGTGCGGCCCACCCCCCCCGGCAGCCAGTGGACGCCCCCCCCCCCAGACCACGCCCCCGCACCCCCCCCCCCACCCCCGCGGGGTTAGTTCATCCCCCCCGACCTACCCCCCCCCCCCGACCGCCCCCCCGCCACCCCACAACCGACCACTCCCCCCCCACACCCAACCCCGCCAATACAACAGGGGCAATGACAGGAAAACCACCACACCTTCCCCAGACCACCAATACTGACGCAGACCGCCCCCATCCACCCACGCCCAAACACCAAGCCCGAGCACCACCATCTCCCCCCGCCCCCTACCCTGACGCCCCGCGCCGCCTCTCCAGCGCTTCCCCGGTCCCGCACCACGCGCCGTCCCAGCCCCCCACCCCCCCCTCGAGCCCAACCCCCCCAAGCCCAAGCTAAGCGCCCCACTCAGCTATCACACCCCAAGAAAGTCCGCCACCCGCCCACGCGACAACCCAGCCAGCACCCCCCAACCCCCCTGACCCCCCCCCCCCCCCCTCCCAACCAAACCGCCCACCTACCCATCACCGGCAACCTCCCCGCACCAACGTCTCCGCCCCCCACCGTGGGGGTCTCCTCCCCCCCCCGCCCCGCCCACCGGTAACACAGCGCGCGCACCCCCCCCCCCCCCCCCCACCCCCCCCCCCCCCCCCCTGCGCCCCCCTCCCCGCCGCCCCCCCCCCCGTCCCCGCCCCCACCCCCCCCCACCCCCCCACTCACCACCCGCCCCCCCCACTCCCCCCCCCCACCGGCAGGTGTTTTTTTTTCTCGTTTGATTAGTTGAGCTCTAAACTAGGCCACTACCAGAAAGTGGTCAGAGTCGACAGCCTTGCGCCGATTAGCACGCATGGTCGATTTTGATTGGTGGTTCGAAACATCCGGAGATCGGCAGTTCGTACACAACTTTCGTCCTTGAAACCGAGTGCTACTTATCACCGTATTACGAGCATGCAACAAAGTCGATTAATCGAAGCCGTTGTCTGTTGTCACTATCGTGGAGGCTGTGCTTTCCAACTAATCCGCCAAAGATGTCTTCCTTACCGATTTTTGCATTGAAATCTTCGAGTACGATTTTGACGTCGTACTCCTGGACAGCTCCGTAGGCTCTATCCAGGAGGTCGTAAACATCCTCCTTGCTTGACTCCTCGTCCTCATCGGTAGGGGCGTGTGCATATTTTATACATATACATATTTTACAGATGTTTTGTAGTGTGGCTTGAAATCCATGACTTTCGATCTAAGCCGAGTTCCCCACTACGAATCGCCGCATGCCAAATATGTGCATTCTTTGATGACTAGATGTGTCCGCAGTTTGTTCCTTTGTCATTACCCTGATCCTATCCATCGCGTATTTACTGGATCGCTAGTAATGTCCTGCCTTATACTGCGAGAGGACAATTTCATGTTTCCTACACGTTGCACCACCGAACCTGGAGTGTATCACGACGTAGCTGATGTCTCGCTCGATCAACCTCCAAATTTGTTGGGCCGGTGATAAGGTGCTTCTGTATCTCTCCGTCCGCCTTCGTAAGTCAGTGTAGCGTGTTTTTCAGGCAGATCTGTTTTTTTTAGGCTATTAAGGAGGTCCTGTCCTGACTCAGAGAAAACCTGATATCCATATTTGATACCCGGATAATTCTCAGATAGTCAGGGAGCTATAAAATACCTGGACTCTGCCTCTATAAACTCATTTGGAAGATTAGAAATTTCAAGACCTCGAACCAGCACTACTACATCCTGATTCTCCATCACCTACATCCAATGACACATCACTTATGCAGTCATCTCTCGAAACTCCTCCGAATCTTTAACATTGTTACGGATGAGTACCAACGACATCCACGCCTCACCTGAATCTCCATCTCCATCGTCCATCTCCAAATATTCGAATTTTAACATCATTGGCGCCTCACCTCATTCCAATAATTTCTGGATCAATAACTACTTTAATAGTAACTACGGCTTTAAACTTTCAAAATATAGTCGCATCGGTAAAGGAATGTTCAAAGTTGCAATCCCTCAATCTTACTTATGGCTTTTTAATGTATCTAACCCTCTCTCTTTAAAAAAACAGCTCCATGCTACTTGTTCCTTGGGGCAAAAAAAACGTACTTTTAAACTCAAAACATTGTATGTCTTTTAGTAACTCATATTTTAAGTCTCCTTTTAATACTGTTTCATTCAACTATTGTAATCATGATAAGAATAATCCATATTGTAAATTTTCAAACGTTATAATCCCCTCAACGTCCTCTTCTACCCAACAACGTCCGTCAGCTCCTTCCACGTTTAATTATCCTAACCCAAATAAACCTACCTTGACTGGAACCACCTCTGTATCTTCGGACTATTGCGTTGACGATCGAGGTCTTTTTGAACGCTTACGCAATCCAAAAACTTACGCGATTGTAAAACTTTTTTTAGCTTATTTACATGACAAACCCCGTAACGCATGCATCGAAGGTATGACAAGAACTAACGCTGAATTCTTTATTCTTAGTGAAGGCCTTCCTACGGATTTTGTAAAACTAAGAAATTATTTATTCAATACCACTTTCTCTTCAACCTTAGTCCTCTCGAGGTCGTTAATGATCTCTCTACCTATGCCACGTATTTAAACTCTAAACATCTCTCACTTAACCCCACTACTCAGTTTTTTCGTTACTAAAAATCCTTCGCCTAAGTGCACCTCTAGTAACTACAATAAAACACAATGCCTTTCGATTTACTATCAGAATGTTAGAGGGCTTCGTACTAAAACCTCAAAAATATTTATTAACTCTCAAAAAATGCCCTACGATCTTTTTGCGTTGACAGAAACTAATCTCTCTCCCGACATAGTTAATAGTGAACTTTTCACTTCAAATTTTATTGTTTACCGCAAAGTGTAAGCCAAAGTGTAAGACTGTTTTCAAATCGATTGGTTAAAATCTATTCTCCAAGTTTAAAGTAAACAAAAACAAAGCAAATTTTTCTAAATTTATTGGTTAAAGAAAAAACTGAGTGGAACATCATAACAAGATAACTCTAGTTCTTTGTTTAAATTTATAATTTCTTTATTATTTACTTTTAATTAAATTAAACTTTTACTCAAACAATCAAAATAAATTTTTTTCCCATAATGTTTGCTTGTGCTTCATGTGCGGAACATTTACCACTGAAGGTGACTTGCAGTTTGTGCGTCATGCAAACGCAAGTTGCATTTCCAATGTACATCAGTTTCCGAAAAAGCTGAGAACAATGGGGATTAAAAAAGAGACCCAGGGGGGTCATTCCGTATCTCGATTATCGTCAGACGTTAACGTTTGGACGATAGAGTTGCTTCACGTAAAATGAAAAACGTCAATCGTTTGGACGATCACGTTTTCGCTATAATTTTTTTGCTTCACGGAAGACGAAAATCGTCTAAACGTACACGCCAAAACGTTAACGTTTGGACGATAGCTAAATAGCTCACGTTTCTTTGACGTTTAGACTAACTTTTT
>CAKKXW010000002.1:69868746-69882382 GCA_920937365.1 Sphaerophoria rueppellii | reverse complement strand
TGACTGTTTTATTAAGAGAAGAAATAAACTTACCAGCCTGTAATGTGCCATCATCAGCTGCTTGTCCCGAAGGGAATACAGTTTTTACAAAAATTCCCATATTACCTTTAGGTGAGTCACGTCCACCAACAATGCTGAATCCGAGAGACTTCATGCCGTGGCCTTTGTAGAAGGTAATTGTTTTGACTGCGGATTTATGGAGCCCTTCATGATAAATGAAAGAAAATATTTTGTAGTTATCTGTCGTTGCTGTATTTATTCTATCGTAATAAAGTTCAGAATGTGTATGTGTGCACCAAAAATCAAACAATCGGGTTTATCGCTCAGTCAATATATTTTAGGAGCAAACTTTAAATTTTGATGGTTTGAGACAGTGCATTCAAGAGGTCTCAAGCGTCCAAGGCAACCTATGTCTATCAACTCCTTCTCTCTATCGCCCCGCAATGAACATCGAGTATCTAGTGCCTCAACCGAAGATTGGGTTTTAAGCGGCAGCAAGGACAGAGAGGGAGAAGGGGTATGCGTCCACTAAGGCATGTCTTCTTTTCGATAGGCGGCAACGGAAGAACTCCCAATATGGAATCAACGGTGGCGTCAACAGTTCCAGTCAGGGTGAACTACTTAGTGAACACCTTATATGTAAGGAGCGGTTTTGCCGGCTCTTCGTCTTAGAGTTAAACTTAAGGCCTGGTCTTCCAGATTGGGGGTCATGCGTTGGGGTGGCTGCCTGGCCATGTAAAGAATAGATAGTTTCGAAACTCCAACAAGGATACGGAAGGAATTAATAAACACACCTGCAAATAATTTAAGGACAACGAATTTCGGTTTTGCTCTTGGAAAGTTAGGTCCCTTAACAGACCACGATTAGACGAACAGCTAGTGGAAGTCCTTGACTGCTATAAAGCAGATATAATCGCCATCCAAGGAATGGGATGGTCCGAGCCTATGTAAAATGAACAACTCTGATATCTACTATGGCGACTGCTACCAGGAACAAAATCAGAGTCTATTTGTATGTGGATTTGAAGTTGGGACTCGACTCAGGAGGAAGGTCTTCAGTTTCAACTCAGTGAATGAGCGCATCAAGACAATCAGCATCAAGACCTCATCTACGCTAACGCCCCCATTGAGAAAAAGGATGAAAACACCAAAGACATGTACTATGAGCTCCTTGGCAAGACCTAGGAGCAATGCCCTAGCTATGACATTAAACTTGTCCTTGGAGATTTGAATGCTAAGCTGGGTAGAGAAGAAATCTTTGGTGGAATAATCGGACGACATAGCCTGATAACGGATTTAGGCTAATCGACTTCGCTGCGGGGCGAGACGTAATAGTAGCAAGTACGCGTTTCCCACATCTCGATATCCATAAGGGAATATGGAAATCTCCTGACCAATCAACCAGATTGATCACATTGCGATCGACGCACGACACTTCTCTAGCACGCAAGATGTCCGCACATTCCGAGGTGACAACATCGACTCGGACCGCTGCCTTGTTGTAGCCAAGTTCGAATGCGGATATCCCGACCAAGGCCAACACGCGTAAATGCTAGGAGAAAATTCGACGTCAAACGGCTACAACCGCAAGAGATTGCTAGATCGTTTTCCGATTGTGTCTCCGAAAATCAACTCAGAAGTCCTTTGCTGCCAGCACAAAATATAGAGAACCAGTAGCAACACTGCCAAGCAGCCATCAGAGATGCCGCCTCTCAAGTGCTAGGATTTACACGGCCACCACAACGATACCCCTGATTTGACGATGAATGCCGGCGAGCACATGCAGCTAAACAAGAGGCATACAAAGCGGGGCTGCGAAGAAAGACACGAGCAGCTCATGAGCTCTACGAGCAGAAAAGGAGAGAGGAGCTTAAACTCCTCAGCAAGTAAAAAAAGGAGCATGAGAAGCGAGCGATCGAGGAGATAGAGGGATGTCACAACAGGAACGATGTTCGAAAGTTCTACAAAAAGGTGAAACAAACCTCCAGCGCTTATACACCCCGATCTGAAGCCTGTAGAGACCATCATGGGAACATCGTAGTAGAACCGTAATTAGTGCTGATGATATGGAAAGACCACTTCTCCAAGCTGTATAATGCCGATGGCGATCAAAACTCCGTCAGCAATATAGAATCATTCAATTTGGGTGCAGAAGGCCAACAATTCCACTCACCCGACATGGACGAAGTGAAGATAGCGATATTTAAACTTAAGTCGAACAAAGCCGCTGGAGCACGAACTGTACAAAGCAGCTGGAGATGATTTGGTAAGGAGCATGCACCAGCTCATCTGCAAAATTTGGTCGGAGGAAAACATGCCCGATGAATGGAACCTCAGCATCGTATGCCCGATCCTCAAAAAAGGAGATCCCCTGAACTGCACCAACTACAGAGGTATAAGTCTCCTTAACATCGCCTATGAGATCTTGTCTGCCGTGCTGTGTGAACGTTTGAAGCCCTTTGTCAACAACCTGGTAGACCTAACGGAAGCTTTTGATGTCAAAAAAGGTTTTAGACAAGGTGATGCGTTGTCATGCGATTTCTTCAAAATCATTCTTGAAAAGATTGTGCAAAACTCCAACGTCAACACCAGAGGCACAATCTTTCAAAAGTCCGTCCAGCTATTAGTATACGCGGACGACATTGACATAATTGGAAGCGTGATGTCAGTGGAGCGTTTGTGAACCTCGAGACGTCTTGGAGCAAACGTCAGCATAGACAGATTTAACTTCGAGGTGGTTAATTACTTTGTCTACCTGGGATCCGCTATTAACTCATACATCAACACCAGCGCTGAAATCAAACGAAGAATCGCTCTTGCCAATCGTTGCTTCTTTGGACTTAGAAGGCAATTGAGTAGTAAAGTCCTCTCCGAAGCAAATAAAGTGACACTACAAAACCCTCATCATCCCGGTCTTTTGCAGAGACATGGACCATGGCAACATCTGATGAAAACGCTGGGCTTGGTCTGCTTTGAGAGAAAAATTCTTCGAGTTAATTTTGGTCCTGTCTGCGTTAATGGAAAATGGAGACGAAGAACCAAGAACTGTACGAGCTGTACAGCGACACTGACCTAGCCAGAAAAGTAAAGATCCAACGACTAAGATGGTTGAGTCATGTTGAGCGAATGGAAAATAATGTTCCGGCTCGTAGTCTTCGAATCCAACCCGGAAGGACGTCGCAGAAGAGGAAGACCACGACTCTCTAGCACACAGGTGGTAGAGGACCTGAACCAACTTGGCGTGCGAAACTGGAGACAGCTAGCTAGGAACCACTGGTTGGTCCGACCTGGACTGTAGCGCCACCATAAGTAAGTAAGTAAATAAGTAAACACCCTTAAAAGAAGAGAATTAAGTGGCGACGATTAGAATTGGAGACTAAATTTTTGTATCCATTTACAACGATAATTTCGTCAAAAAATTGTGATACTTTCCCAATAAAAATAAAGTTCAAAGAGCTTTCAACGAATCTACATTCGTAATGATTTTGATGATTGATTATTTTTTTTCAAAACCTCTTCTAAATTTTAAAGTTCTGTTACACTTTACTTCTTTAGTATTAATTGAGAGTGTAAAAACGCATAGTAGGTATACATGACATGCAAAAAAACATACAGCGTTTTTTTAATATTTTGTGTTATTTGAAGTTTTGTTGCTATGTGCATGAATATGAATTAAAATACTAGGTCGTGTGCGAATTGGGTTTTTAACCCAAACTTGACGTTTCGTTAAATGTTGACACTTTGCATTGAAAAAAATGTGTTAAAAATGAGACTAGCTGCGGAGCAGGTTAAAATATGACAGTGGTGGTTAAAAATTCATCAATTTTTAACCACAATTCATCCAATTCGCACAAGGGCCTTAATCATGCTTCCTCATTCCAAAATTAAAAGTTAATTCATTCATTATTCAATAAGAGTCATGAGCAGGTACTTACAAATCAGTTGGCAGTTTGTGTTTACTCACCCTCTGGATTTAACGGTA
Organism: Sphaerophoria rueppellii; assembly: GCA_920937365.1. Lineage (NCBI taxonomy): Eukaryota > Metazoa > Arthropoda > Insecta > Diptera > Syrphidae > Sphaerophoria > Sphaerophoria rueppellii. The sequence goes on along the minus strand of CAKKXW010000002.1, from coordinate 69,878,400 downwards.
TGTCCACCGACACATCCTCTATCGCTAGTCTTGTTATGTTAGCTGAAGTTGTTATTGAATTTTCGTCTTCTAATCGACACGAACTTTCAGGCTTGCCAACTTGACAGACTTGTGGATTTGATTGTATTTGTGATTTCATACAATGATTAGTTAGGTTATCGCACGGTTTAATATTAACAGTTATGGTTGATGTTAGAACATCTTGATTTGGTTTGATGGAATTATTACATGCGTGATTAGTTGGGTATAATGATGGAGGTTCTTTGGAAGTTGCATTCGAACAATCGCCATTGCTCTTGATCGGTTGAACATACAAACTCAACCGACTTGAACTTAGGCGTGAGTGTGCAAACCGCAGTGACCGGTAGTTAGGATTTGAGTAGTTCACTGAATTTCTATAAAAGTGTGATCTTGGTGTTATGTTAATGTCACAACTTGAAGTTTTTTCTGATGAATCCTTAATGTTATTACTAGGGTTAGTTAATTTAAGGTCCTTGGAGTCATCAAAGGCTTTAACATGAAGCCGATGAACGTTTTGGCCAGTCTTAAAAATTTGATTAGTATTTTGGTAGCAGGTGGTATCTTGGCTGGGTGTTTTGAGTGATTCTGAATTAGGAGAAGACTCAGTTCGTTTGCGATTAAGAATTTTCCACTTCTCATCGTCGCTAATGGTTTTTGTTATTGTTGTTATTCGGTTAACATAGACAGGAGTATATTCGGACGTACTGGTAAGTGGTGTCAGCTCCAAATTTCGTACCGTCCGAGGTCGCGGTAAATCTGCTGTTGTTTCGGCTTTACTTCGCAGTGGGCTATGGTTTGAAATATATTGTGTTTGAGAGTCTTGCTTCAACGTGGTGGAACTTCTTGCATCATCATCTTCTTCGAGCGCAATTTGTAAACTACTTAGGTCATAGCTGTTGATGCTTTCTGTACTGTGGGTACGATGACTGTACGAAAGACGTTTTCTGGCTCTGCTGTTGCTGCAATTATCTTCGGGTTCGTTTACATTCCTCGGAGCATCATTGAGTATTTTTATTTTGGTGCAGAAATCAGATACTGTGGTCACTTCATCGTGTGCGATGACAAGATCCATGTAATTATCGACAAATGTAGAGAGCAGCTTTTGTACTTGATCGAAGGACTGTATACCTCGAAGGTGGTTGCCGTTAACGTTTACAATTTCATCACCAAGTCGCAGACGACCATCCCTTGAAAAAAAAAAAAAAAAAAAAAACAATATTCTTAAAAGGTCATATTGTCAATGTTAATAAACAAACACAAAAATACCTTTAACAGATGGACAACATAATAAAACAGAGAATGGAACGGACAATACCGAAGTACAAGGAACGCGACAAAAACAACGTCTAGAGTAACGCAACTATAGACGCACTGCACAGACAGAAAAGCGGACTACTGACAAGACTTAAAAACTTGTACAGACGATTTACAGACCCGAACGATCTGGAGATTAGGACACTGAAGTCGTCGATAAGGAACTTCAACACCCTGATCAAGGAAAACTACAGGTTATCTTTAAGTTTGTACTGGGACAAGAAAATTCGGGCCGTTAAATTTAGTGACCCGAGTATGTTCCCTCAAATGAATAAGATATTTAGGTCCAAGAATCAGAACGACCTTCCGTGTCTTAAGCTCCAGAGGACAGCAGAGAACAGAGACGTACTTCTGACAGCGTAAATTGATCCTGAGGAAGCTGTCTAGGACGATGACTTCTTTGTGATTGAAGATCCACAGGAGAAAGTGGAGACAGTTGGTGCTGTTTTCCAGCAAGTGTATAAGGTGGAGGAAAATAGAGCCTTACTTCATCACCTCTACCTAAGGAATGATATTACTAACTGGCGATCAGTGCCAAACTCGTTCGCTTGTGCAAAAAGACGATGGAGAACTCACGCTGCTCCATCAAGGTTGGCAACGAGCTAATGGAATCTTTCGACGTCAAAAAAGGATTCAGACAAGGCGATGCACTGTCGTGCGATTTCTTCAACATCGTACTTGAGAAGGTAGTGCAGAACTCTACCGTCAACACCAGAGTCACTATCTTCCAAAAATCTGTTCAACTTTTCGCGTACGCCGATGATATTGATGTAATGGGAAGAAAACAGTGTAATGTCAATGGCGCCTTTGTAAGAATTGAGACAGAACCGGCAAAAATGGGTTTAAAATGAGGGAAAAAGAAGTATATGCTGTCTTCGAGAAAGGACACCCAACACCGACCGAAGGCTGGGACAGAACGTCACAATAGACGCATACAACTTTGAGGTATTAGAGGAGTACCCGGTTTGATGACGACTTCTTAGCAACCGCTATAATCACCGATCGAACGGGACCAAGTCCCTGGCTCATCACGAAGGTAGAACTCCAGCTCATCTTTGATTCAATAAAAAATAAGAAGTCAGCAGGTGTCGACGGTACATCCAACATTTTACTAAGACACTTCACGATTGAGGCCATCGACATTTATAGCGCACTGTTCAATAACTAGCTGAATAATGCATAGTATCCAATGCGTTGGAAGACAGTTGTGGTACATCCTCTCCCGGAAAAGGGAAAGGACAACTCCAATCCTTCAAATCTCCGGTCGATAAGTCTTCTTCCAATCATCAGCTAGGTATTCGAAAAGGTAATCAACAAGGCTCTGGCTGAGTGGGCTGCGGACTACACAATAATTCCGGATAATCAGTTCAGGTTCAACGCAGGACATGACACCATTCATGCCGCGTCTAAGCTCGTTTCTGACATCCAATGGAACAAGTCCAAGAAACAATGAACGGGTGCTGTTCTGGCGGATAAGTTTGTTGTCAAAAGTGGCAATGTAACTTCTACCACAACCTTTGAAATTAAAAACGGTCTTCAACAGGGAGCGGTCAATTCACCGGTCGTGTTCAGCATTTACACCAGCGATCTGATAGGTAGCTTAACTAACGCAATTGCGCATGCCGACGACCTGATTGCGTACAGAACAGATCGAAAGGTTGAAGTTATTAGAATTCTCTTGCAGCGTGACTTCGAGAAGATTCAGCGATACTACGACGACTGAAAACTGAAAATAAATGTCCAAATGTCGGAGACAATTTTGTTTCGGACTCCGTTGGCTGAGGCTTCGCGAGATACGTGTAAGAAAGGGTGCAAGATGGTCATTGTTGATTCTCACGGGCATTGACGAGCAAAGTGTAGTGAAGTATATGGTGCACCAGTTTCTGTATTTCGACAGACATATAGATGCTGCTCTGACTAAGGCCAGAGGAGCCTTCGCTCCGACGAAAGGGCTGTTTTTCAGCAGTCAGCTTGACCCCAGAGTGAAGGTAATTTGCTACATGGCCCTCATACGGCCAATGATCGTTTATGGCTGTCCAGTGTGGTCCAACATTGCCCCTTCCCAAATGGTGAAGTTTCGGGTGTTCGAGAGGCAGTGTCTTCGGCGCTGTCTCGGTTGGTATCGCACACCGGAATCTTCTTATCTGCATTATTATTCTAACGAGGTTTTATACAACGAGGCTCGAATCAACAGAATTGACAATTTCGTGATAAATGTTCGGTGCCATATTGCGAGAGCTATGACTTCGATCAATAATTTGATTTTCGGGCCGTTCTATCCGAACGACAACTACTTCCAGAATGTACGCTTGAGCGGCTTCATTCCGCCAGAGGCATTCCTCTATTTAGACCAGTGCGGCATGATACAAGATAGATTGGCAGTACCACTTATCTATTACGTCAGACGTAAAACTGTAGACCAACGACTCCTGTATGAAGGAGGGATAGTTAGACCCATTCTAACTTATGGTAGTCTGGTTTGGTGGCAAGCTCTGGAGAAATCCACGAACTTTAAAACCCTTACCAAAGTACAAAAGATGGCATGCATTAGCACTACGGGGGTAATGAGGACCACCCCAACAGCGGGTATCGAAACGATCCTAAATCTCACCCCCATAGACTTATTTGCACAAGAATCAGCAGCAAACAGCGCTCTTAGACTTAGTCAAACCAATATTTGGAGATCTAGTCAATACGGCCATACCACGATCCTTACAAAATACGTTGGTAATAACGTTCGTACTGATTATATGACCCCTTATCTTGACTTCAATAAAAACTTTACTACCAGCTTCCCTAATAGAGAAGATTGGGAGAACAGTTTACCCTACACTAACGAATCGAACTTTACCATCTTTACCGATGGTTCGAAAATGACTACTGGGGTAGGGGCAGGTTTCTACTCAGAAAATCTTAGCCTTGCTAGTTCATTAAGACTTCCCGACCATAGCAGTGTCTTCCAAGCCAAGTCTTGGCAGTGAAAAACGCTGCTAATCAAATATCCACACGCTGATATCACCTTTTCCATTGATAGCCAAGCAGCAATAAAAGCGATCTCTGCCACGCAAATCAAGTCAAAGCTTATTTCTTGCTGTCGCGAAGAGCTAAGGGTTCTTGGTATGCAGCACAACGTAAGACTCTGCTGGGTTCCCGGTCAGAGTTGTGTGCCAGGAAATGAAAAAGCGGATGGGCTGTGTCCAAACTGGACCGCATAGATAGGGAGAACCAGTTTTGGTGGCTTCAAACTGAATTTGAGAATGGGTAGTCCGGTGTGGGGTAGTCTTGCCTTGGGCGGCTTACATATTTGTTTTAGTCTTAGGCCTTAGGTTTAAGTAGAGTAGGTATGGTGGCACTATAAAATATCATAAAAAAAAGACCCCAACACCAAAAAACATATAAAAAAGTGAAAAGAAAATAGAGGGAACATGTGATCTTCAAACTAAAAGAATTAATGCTTGAGCACTATGAAAACTTACTTGTGAGCAATACCGGATGCGTCAATCTCTACAACAAGGTACCTTAATTGCTGTTCGTTTGACTTCCACAACACCATTTTCGGTGACAACACCAATCCAATGTAATCACCTTCATGACGTTTTTCCAGTTTAATTTGCCTAAAACGCCGACGTATCGTCTCCGTTTCGTAGTCATAGCTATATCCCCCCAGTGAAACAGGTCCATGTGTATCGTTTTCGTTTCCATTCCTTATCGAACTTATGGATACCATACTATTTCGTTTTGTTGATACATCATCAACGACAGCACGGCCACCATCACTGTCATAGCCCGACTCGTTTGAACTCAAGCAACTACTTAATCTTTGGTAAAGTGGTTCCCAGTCCTTTGACGAAATGCTGTTGTTTCGCGAAACATCATTTTGAGGTGAACAATTGCTTATCACACTATCATCCGAGGAGTAACGTTTTATCATGTCACTCCGATAAATCACCTTTTGTTGGTGACTTGGACTAATGCTTGTTAAAGAAAGTGTATCACCGTCTTGAGCTGGTGAAATGGTGCTGCACGCTGCTGGGGTGACCCGATTGTAAAGATTGGCTGCAAGGCTTTTCATCACAGAGCCTCCATTTTCTTCGGGTAAGACTGACAATCGGGAGCGCAGAAAAGCGTAGGGGAAATTCCCTCGACGCGGCTGATCACCGGGATTGGAAAATCCTGCTTTTATAATATCGTCACAACTTGATGATTTCAGTGTTGATGGCCCGATTGTTGAATTCTTGTGAATTGATTTCTTGCCATTGACTAAGCTAAGACCTTCGCTGGGATCATCACATTTGACGTAGGAACATGAGGTTAATTGACTAGTGGAACTGCTGCGATAAAGCTGCGGTTCGGAGGCTTTTACTAAATTATGTGATTTATGATTGAGCATTCCCGTCGATCCTATTCGATGGAAGAATGATTTCAGCGTTTTTTGTCGATCTTTAGAGAAAGATGCATTCTTATTTGGGGTGCTATTGGTGCTACACGGGTTCACATCAGTTCGTGAATCTCTTTCTAAACAATTTTCATCTTTTTGAAAATTAACAGATTCTATGGGACCAGATTGACATTTTTTGAGTGTACTCGTTGTATTGGATGAAAGAGGATAGAATATGCTTTGTAAGTCGGGTTGACTTTTTTGATCGCCTCTCTTCAAAATATCCAGCTTTCTCCCCATGCGCTTTCCCCAAGTAAACACTGAAAGAAAAATATGTTCATTACTTGGTATTTTGTCTTATGTCATAAAGGAAAAAAGGAGTGAGGTGCTTGACATAACGGGTATAATGTCTAATATAGTTATGGCCTGTAACGATTTTTATAAATAAAATTTCTATTATAATGAGGATTTTTCATTATTTTTGTCACCGTATATGTAGTATAGCTGGTTGCATTGCTCAACTTGTAGGAAACTCTCAAGTTGGCCAACCTTAGAGTTTAGAAAAAATTGAGAGTTGAGGGACGAGTTGAAAATCGTTTTTCTTCACTACCTTAAATCTCAACTCGAGAGTTGAAATTCAAAAGTTGGATTCTCGTATTTTTTCAAAATTTCCCTGGGATATTTCTGACAATTACGTTTGTTTCAACTTTAGATTTGACTTTCATGTCAATCAAAATGTCAAATCATTGTTTGGAAAAACCGCACAGAAACTTTTTTAAAAAAAAGAAATTCTTAAATTGTGTTTGTTTTTCAAATATTTGCTGCCGTATTTATTAGATTTTCTTAAAATGGTCCTCAAAGGCTGTTTAGTTAAGCTTGCTTAAATAAGACAGCCTTTAAGCAACGTTACTTAAATTCTTATTTATAATCGAATATCGACTGATGTTTAGTTAAGCAACGTTTTTCTCAAAAAAGTAATAGAAACGACGAATCTATTACAGGAAACTCAGTTTTAATTTGTCAAAAGTAAAATTGAACGTCATAAAAAAAAAAAAAACAAACAAAACAAAATAAAACGCGACGGTGCAAACAGTTTATTCCGAGGCCGAAGCCGTGGCCTTGTTAAGGAAATGTGTGTCGAATAGGAAGGAAGGAAAGGATGACGACGACGACGATCACTGAAAAACAGACTACCCTGCCGCTGCTTCAGCTGAACTGAGCAAATGCTGACAACGCAATAAATGTTGTGAAAAATGTGGGTATAGGCGTATAGAAAAAGCAAAAACATCAAACACCACGTCAAGAAATTGCAACAACATCTGGAGGATGCCAACATGTTGCCGTTTCAGAGTGTATTTAAAAATTTTGTGTGAATTAAAATGTGAATGATAATAAATTTTGTAACATTTTCTAAAAACTTATCAAATCAGGATGGTTTTTTTTTTCTTAAAGAGAAGCTTGTCAAGCTTGATTTTGTTAAGACTGGGATCATCATTACTGGAATCATAAGTAGAATGATTATAAAAAATGGCACGAGGCAAGCGAGATCTTTACGTGTTGTCGGCTTTATTTCTTTTCTTCCCTCGTAGAGTTTGTCTTTCCTATCCCTCGCATACTCATACATATCTTTATAAAAAAAAAACAAAAACTAAAATAACCAACGGAGAAGAGATAATTTTTCAATATCATAAAAATGTCAACATTTAATCAACCTTTAAACAACAAGTTTTGCGTTTAAGTTAAGAGAGCTTTAAGTAACGTTGCTTAAACCTTCAAATTGATTATAAACATGGATTCTCTACTTAAATCATACTTAAAGGTTGCTTAAAGTTAAGCAAACTTGTGTGTGAAACTTATTTGACCGCAAGAAAAAGATAGAGTGTATCTCGTAAACCAAAGCAGCTAGGAACACGAGATAAGCCGCGTTGCTAGTAACTAAATGTAGCTTATGTTACTAAGTGTGAAGTCAGAGGTTTGAGCTGGTAGGAATCGGTGCATTCTACGGTGGTAGCTCGAGATCTAATGATCAAACGGCTGTTGGTCACTACACATCAATCATTTTCCGCAGAGGTAGTTGTGCATGGGTAGAATGTGATGACCTAAAGGGCAAATCCATAGCCATCAAGGAGACGAACAAAGCAGTACCTAGGCTGATGATGTTTGTAAGAGAAAAACTATAATCACGTTCATTTGTTTTTATATCATATGGTTTGTAATGAATAAAGTCAAAAACTACTTATCCGATTTCAAAGTTTTTTTCCACCTTTAGAAAGCTACATTCACACTTATTTATTTATTTATTTATCTACGGAGAATTAACTCTAACAGATAACAACATTCCTTAAATCTAAGTTCTTTTTAATTTAGTATATATATAACAGAAAAACACTTAGTAACATAGGCTATATTTTGTTACTAGCAACGCGGCTTATCTCGTGTTCCTAGCTGCTCTGGTTTACGAGATACACTCTATCCCGTATTTATAGGCCTTGGGGTGGTATACCCCCGTGAAGGGTTGCGATTCCGACAAATGTAGTTAGTCTATTTATCAGCAACAAAATACGCCGCTGGTCTCGTGTTCCTAGGTGCTCTGGTTTACGAGATACTCTCTATCTCGTATTTACAGGGCTAGGTGTACCACCAACCCCCGTGAAGGGTTACGATTCCGACAAATGTAGCTGGCCTATTTCTCAGCAACGAAATAGCAACAAAATATGGAGTTGGATTCAAGTCGATAGGTGATTTCTTTGTCTAGGTATATAAGGGGAGATTGTAGCGTAATATTACGTCAGGTCCTCAGCCGTTTCTCGTAAAGCAAGAGAGGTACAAAATCAATTCTTTCGGTACAAAATAGCAACAAATTCCCAGAAGGTCCGGCTTATAAAATGGAGCTTCTAGCGTAATATACGTCAAAATTTTAACATAATCGATAGAGCCGGAATGGAGATATATGGGAATAATCCAAAAATCAGCCGTTAAGTCCCTAGTATTAGAATTTCACTTCGTTACAGGGCCAGTAAGGGGTTAAAATAAAAATCTGGAAAAATTTGAAGATTTTTTAAATTAATTTGGAGACGATTGGACGGATGTCTTCATTAATTTTTTCTTAAAGACCACCCTAATGTTTGAACGCGGTAATCTCTGGAACTACTGGTTCGAATGGTATAAGTTATAACATCTGGTCACCTTTCTGTTTTCTTATTACTTTTTTTCAATACTTTAAGCTTGATAAGAGAGAGAACTCCTTTCAATGAGTGATTTGGCTTGACAACAGCGGACAATGTTTAGTGCAAAGCACATTAATGAAGTCAGTCTGTTCTTGGCGGCTGACCACTGCATATGAATAAAAACTTACATATTTAAAGTTAAACCCCGTTGTTTTATTTGGCGCCAACTTTAAATGTCGCGTTGGTAAAAATCTTAAAAGATCAATTTAACCAACAAAGTCGGCCAGTTTTCAATCGAAACCCACTCTGCCGGAACACAGAACAAAAATTATATATCGAATAAAACCTACAAATTTCAAATTAAAATTCTTAAAAGTGAATTAAAACTGCTATAAAAAATTTAAAAAAAAATGTTACAAATTGTGAAAATTGAAGAAAGTGAAACATAATCTAAAAAAAAAAAAATACATTAATTTCAAAACGTGAAACAAAAAATTATTTGAAAGCAAATTGATTCTTCTTGTGCTTATTAATCTAAAAATGTGAATGAGCAACCCAAAAAGGAAAAAACTTACAAAATCGTACCTTTAAAGATTTGAACACGTGATAAAAAAAAGAAGGAAAAAAACAATAATTGAAAAAAACAGTAATTAAAGAAAAAAAAAGTCTCAAAGCTGAAAAAAAAGGAAAAAAGTCTAAAAAAAAAAAAATCTAATACAAAGTGAAAGAAGTTAAAAGTGTTAAACATTGTAAAAAAAAATTTAAAAAATATCG
>CAKKXW010000002.1:69844840-69856897 GCA_920937365.1 Sphaerophoria rueppellii | reverse complement strand
TCCACCAATCAAACTTGATATTTAAAATTTAAATCCATGTTTTTAGTCGCAATGCACTTGTTCGATTGAGTATGAACACGCTGGTATGATGAGATGCGATGGCTGTTTGTTGCTCTTGTCAGTTTGATAAAGTTCTCCGTTCGGAGTAGTTTAAAAATAAAAACAACTATTTCGTTCTTAGTTTCATTCCTTCCTTCATGTCTATATCTATAATCTAGCATACAATGATACAAAGGACAAGGGAATCAAGATTTTTAAATCTTAATCGTAAATCTTGAGGCATCCACACGAAAGATTACATTTTTCGAAAAAAATAAAAATATATTTTAGCGAAATGACATATCATCTACAAATGTTCATACCTTGTCATTCGATTGTCTTATTCAAATTAAAAGAACACGATCGAATAGGCTGTTATTGGAATGAAGAAGAATTCAATATGAGTAGTGCAGCGAACTGAATATGACCAAGTCATACTCTTGTATGAGTTTATCGTTCAATGAAGATTGTTCACATTCGATTACACTCAGAACATTTGATATGCAAAATTCTGAGACTGACACAACCGTTCGAGTAATTTAAGCTCGAAATAATTGATGATATCGTTCTTTCCCTAAGTAGATGCATTGGAAAGGTTCCTATTCATTTCTCCCTTTTCTTGCGTTGCTCTGCCGCTACCATTGCCACCATAACATCTCCCTCTGGCGGGTATGATGTGCTTAAATTTTGCTTAAGAATACATTTTTTTTTCAATTTACTGCACTTTTCACCGAGACCTTGCTGACATTATCTTTATCTCCCCATCATTCAATGTGCACAATGAAACTCAAGGGGGCGTTCGTACTTATATATGTTTGCAAGTATAGCACAAATTCCAGCTATGACGGCATCTGGCACTTTCGAATCTTTTCACGCACGAATGGAACTAACTTTGCGGTCTGTCCTGTACAGCACACACAAGATGCTGTGTCAACTCAACTGAATATTACAAAGATGAGATGAGGACCATGCGAATGGCGTAAATAGAATGTGGGCAAATATGAAAAGGAAGGGTTTAAGTTTAAGTCTTCAAATGCTCAAACAGATAAAGGCGATGCGCCCGGCCGGCCGTGCTGGTTATAAAGAAAAGAAGAAGAGGATAGATTGAAGCAGATCGAGATGTGGTACATACCGTTTCTTGTTTCCGGGCGATGATCATCATCGAGCACAACCACGGGCACAGCTGTTACTAGTTTATAGTCTGGTAAGTGACCTGGAATTAATAGAAAGGAAAAACATTTTTTTTTTTCTCAAATCGATATTCTGGATTTAGCGGGGGATTTGTTTAAATCATTTCATAATGACATTGATTGGCATGCAGAAAGTATTAAGGTATTCGATTTGATACTTCAATAAATAAATAACCGTTTTTAAAGTAACTTAACGTAAGAGCGATTGATCGTTCGACGGGTCATTTGTATGATCGATTTTTCTACCCCGTGTATTCATGACGGTATTATCACGGCTGAAATCCAATAAAGCCGCTGGAGCAGATGGTCTAGCTGCCGAACTGTTCAAAGCAACAGGCGACGAACTAGAGGAGGAGGAGAGGAACGCATGTCCGATGAATGGAACCTCAGCATTTTTTGCCCGATCCTGAACAAGGGAGATCCTTGCAGAGGAATCAGTCTACTTAACATCGCCTACAAGATCCTCTCTGCCGTAATATGTGAACGTCTGAAGACTTTCGTCAACAATCTGAGTGACCCTTATCAATGTGGCTTCAGGTCAGAAAAGTCAACCATCGACCAGATTTTCACGTTGCGGCAGATCCTGGAAAAGACCTATGAAATCGGTACCCACAACCTCTGCATCGATCTTAATGCCGCGTATGACAGCATCTACAGAGACGAACTGTACAAAGCTATGTCTAGTTTTGGCGTCCCTGCCAAGCTCGTTCGCTTGTGCAAAATGACGTTGGAGAACTCACGCTGCTCCATCAAGGTTGGCAACGAGCTTACGGAATCTTTCGACTTTTACATCATTCGTGAGAAGATAGTGCAGAACTCCACCGTCAACACCTGAGGTACTATCTTCCAGAAGTACTATCTTCGTGAAATCAATGGCGCCTTTTTGAGAGTTGAGACAGAAGCGACAAAAATGGGTTTAGCGGTAAATGAGGAAAAAACGAAGTATATGCTGTCTTCGAGGACAGTACGTCACAATAGACACATACAACTTCGAGGTAGTAGAGGAGTTTGTCTAGCTAGGCTCCGCTATAAACACGGGCAATAACACTAGCGCCGAGTCAGACGAAGAATCGCTGTTTCTTTGAGCTTAGGAAGAAATTGAGTGGAAAAGCCCTCTCTCGAGCAACTAAGGTGAAATTGTACAACACACTCATCATCCCAGTTAGCTGTTTGGACCTTGACAAAATCGGATGAATGTGCCTTAGGCTGTTTCGAGAGGAAAATTCTTCGGGTCATCTTTGGCCACGTGTGCATTGGAGGGGAATGGGGAAGAAGATATAACACCGAACTCTCCGGAATGTACAATGACGTGGACCTAGCCAGAAGGTCCAGAGACTTAGATGGTTCGGTCATCTAGAGCGGATGGACACCAATGCTCCGCGATGGACCGCGACTCAGAGGCACACTCAAGTGGAAGAGAACCTCAATCAACTTGTAGTGCAAAACTGGAGACAGCTAGCTAGGGACCGAGCTGGCTGGCGGAGACTGTTGATTGAGGCCCAAGTCCACAACGGACTGTAGCACAACATTACGTAAGTAAGTAAGTATTCATGACTGACTCGTGCAGAAAAATGACACCACCAAATCGATGACATTCTTAACTATATAAGCCAGACGGAAGGATTTGTTCATACTTGTTGATTAAATTTTCGTATTCTTACAGTAAAAGAAAGATAAGCTAACCTTGTTTCACTAGCAAACGCTCTAGCGAGAGAACTTCCTTCCAGTGGCATAGCCCCAACAGATAACAGAAACTTAACAGATAGACGAGGCCCAAGTCTACCCCGGGCTGTAGTGCCACCTTAAGTAAGTAGGTAAGTAACAGATAGACGAAATTATCAATCACTGGAACGGTCATGACATGACCCATAATGCAAAACAACGTTCGTAGAAACGCAAGTTTAACACGAGTCAACTCTTAAATGTCATAACATTTATTACGAAGGGAGGTGATAGGACACTCTGCGAAGGAGAAGAAAAGCATTCACAGCAATTAGCTCAAAGATCTAGAAGACTCTCGGGCCAAGAACAACACCCGGCAATTCTTTAAAAGTTCGGAACGATTAGCTTCTGAGTCCATAACAAGTCACCGAAGCACAAGGAATTGTAGATGTATTCAAACAGCACTTCAAGCAGCTGCAGCTGAATGCGCATAATGTCAAGCGAGCCAATGACGAAAGAGAACTCAGAAGAGACAGAAAAAGAAAAAGTCCGCCAACAAGCATACGTAGCTTTTCAGCTCAAATATCTAGAAGAGAGGGCCAAGAACAACAACCGGCGTTTCTTTAAAAGGTCGTAGCAATTAGCTTATGGTTTCAGAAAGACAAAAGGCAAAGGCTCTTCCAGAAGTGAAAGAAACCTAGTCACCGAAGCACAGGGAATTAAAGATGTATTCAAGCATCAGCACTTCCAGCAGCTGCAGCTGAATGCACATGATGTCAAGCGAGCCAATGACGAAAAGGAAGCGAGACCAGTCAGTTGAAACCTAGTCCTAGGCCCCAACACAAAAGAGGCAGAAAAAGAAGAAGTCGGCCGGTAAGAATGGCATAACTGCGGAACTCTTTAAATATGGAGGAGGTGTTTTAATGAACCGCATTCACTAGGTCATCACCAAAGTGTGGGAGGAAGAATACATGCCCACTAATGGGTCGATAAGCTTCATATGCCTCATCTACAAAAAAGGCGATCGGTTGTCATGCAAAAACTACCGTGGCATATCCCTGCTTAATGTTGCATACAAAATCCTATCCGACGTACTGTGTGAGCATCTTAAACCTTTCTGCAACACCATAATCGGCACGTAAACCAGTGCGGCGTCATGCCAGGCAGAACAACGATAGACCAAATATTCACACTGAGTCAGATCCTGGGAAAGACCAACGAATTTCAAGTCGAAACCCACCATCTTTTCATCGACTTTAAAGCTTCGTATGATAGCATCCACCGCCAAGAGCTTATGATGGCGATGTCTGAATTTGGGATCCCAAAAAAAAACTGATCAAGCTGTGCCGCAGTGCAGTATGCAAATGGGTAACAGCTCATCCGAGTTGTTTCAAACATGCGCAGAGTTTAGACAAGGAGATGCGCCGTCATGTGATTTCTGTAAAATAGACCTCGAGCAGATAGTGCGCAGGACAGGTGTGGGCACAAAAACACTTATTTAAACAAATCCACCCAGCTCCTAGTTCCCAAAGAGCTGTGCTTGAGGCCTTCACAGCTACAAAAGAACATCAGGCGAAGCTTCTTTGTGTTGAAGTGAACGAGGACCAAACAAAGTACATGATTTCAACAAACAAACGAACATCTGTCCACCGCCTATGGCAAAACATCAATCCCACAAACGACACCTTAATCGAGATCAGACGAAGAATTACCCTAGCAAACCGCTGATGCTTCGGTTTGGCAAAACAATTGGGTTCAAAACTCCTCACTCGAAAGTGTCTGCTATACAAAACTTTGATTTTACCAGTTCTACTCTACGGCGCCGAGTTCTGTACGATAATTAAAAAAAGGGGAAAGGATATTCGCACTTTCGAAAAAAAAGTTCTTCGACGGACTTTCGGTCCTGTATTCGACGATTTCGAATCTAGAAGAATGTTCAGCCGTGAACTGTACGAGCTGTACCAAGATGTGGATGTAGTCCGGACAGACAAGAAAAGAAACGACTACATTTTTTCAGCCACATCGAACGAATGGAAAACAACGCTCAAGCTGAGAAAGTCTTCTCTTTGCAGTAAGAAGACCGAATTTATGGTACTGCATCCGCAGCTCAAAAAGGTTTTGCTTTTTGTAGGCAAAATAAAAACTTTCCGTCATTATTGCATCAAAGATACATACATCAAACTTCCTTCACATTTTATTCACACAATAAATCAATAAATTGAATTAATATCATTATCAACACAAATTATTAGGCCATTTATTCAAAACTAACACCAAGCCACTTAAATCTACATAAAATTTCAAATTAAAACCATTTTGAATAAATGTTAGTAATTTTTAACAAACTCCAATGAAATCACAAAGTGTTTAATGATCTTGTTGACATTAAAAGAAAAAAAAACATAATTTATTCAAAAAATATCCAAAAACTATAATTATGAGGTCTTCCATGGAACTCTATTTACAGTAAACGAAAATATAATAAATTGTTACCAGAACAGAAGGCAAGTGGCGAGTGATAAGTTATGCGTTGTTAGTATAATAGGAGCCTAACGACTTTTAGATTCCATCCAATTAGACCTTATGTTTCAGATAAATCAATTCGTTTGAGAAAGAACAGTAGTTGGATTACATTTATAGTGGAAATATATTGTTTGATGTTTGATTAAACGAGATTCACTCTGACTGGCTCTCTTCTATCGCACAACGATTTCGACTGTCGGAGACCCACAATTAATTAAATAGATTCATAAAGTGTTGAACAGAATAGACATGTACACTACTCTGTTCAACAACGCGCTAAATAACGCATATTATCCAGTGCTTTGCAAGACAGCTGTGGTTCATCGTCTCCCGAATCCGTCAAATCTTCGGTCGATAAGTCTTCTACCGAGCATCAGCAAGGTATTCGAAAAGATCGTTAATAGGGCTCTGACTAAGTGAGCTGCGGACAACACTATAATTCCGGATAACCAGTTCGGTTTCAAGGCAGGACATGACACTATTCATGCCGCGTCTAAACACTTGGAACAAGTCCAAGAAACATTGCACGGGTGATGTTCACGTAGATTTAGAGAAGGCCTTCGACACCGTATGGTTAGAAGGTTTTTACCTTAAACTCACCAGACATCATCAGGCATAAGTAAACCATTATTGTATTATGCTTTACGATATGCTCAACGGTAGAAAATTTGTTGTCAAAAGTGGCAATGTAACTTCTACCACGGCCTTTGAAATTAAAAACGGTCTTCAACAGGGAGCAGTCAATTCGCCGATCCTGTTCAGCATTTACACCAGCGATCTGAAAGGTACCTTAACTAACGCAATTGCGCATGCCGAGGACCTAATTGCGTACAGAGCGGATCGAAAGCTTGAAGTTATCAGAATTCTCTTGCAGCGTGACTTCGAGAAGATTCAGCGATACTACGACGACTGAAAACTGAAAATAAATGTCCAAAAGTCGGAGACAAATTTGTTCCGGACTCCGTTGGCTAAGGCTTCGCGAGATACGTGTAAGAATTGGCGCAAGATTATCATTGTTGTTCCCCATGGACGAGCAAAACTGTAGTGAAGTACCTCGGTATCTGGTTGGACCAGTATCTGTATTTCGACAGACATATAGATGCTGCTCTGACTAAGGCCAGAGGAGCTTTTGCTCTGACGAAACGGCTGTTTTACAGCAGTCGGCTTGGTCCCAGATTGAAGGTAATTTGCTACATTGCACCTTCCCAAATTGAGAAGTTTCGGGTGTTCGAGAGGCAGTGTCTTCGGCGCTGTCTCGGTTGGTTTCGCACATCGGAATCTTCTTATCTGCATTATTATTCAAACGAGGTTCTATACAACGGAGCTCGAATAAACAGAATTGACAATTTCGTGTTCGACGAATAATTTGATCTTTGGGCGTTCTATCCGAACGACGAATATTTTGATATTGAGCACGCCATGGATCGGCGGCTCCTTTACAGTCGAGTCGTCCTCACACAAAACGGAGCAGGGCTCCTTTGGTTCAGTAGGGGGTAGGGCTGTGTCTGAACGAGACCGAAAAATAGTTCTGGTGGCTCCAGTCAGCAGTAGACAATGAGTAGTTAGTGTGGTTGGTTGGGTTTTGAGCCTTGGCCAGCTTACATTCCAGTTTTAGTTTAATGGTTTAGGGTTTAGGTTTTAAGAAGAGTAGGCATGGTGGCACACACATCGACAAAGACAAGAAATACAAAATACATTTCTAAATCTTCTAACAAGAAACAATCAATAAAATTGAATAAAATAGTTCATAGGCCGAAAGGCATTACTTTTAAGTTGAACATGAATTTCTTAGAGCGCCCGATTTGGGCCAGTAAGTTAAATATGTAACTGATGTCAACACCTTGTGGAACCAATATCGCGAAATAATAAAAATTGTAGCCGAGACCACCATAGGTTGCCAGCCACCTCCGAAAAAGAACCCGTGGTATGATGATGAATAAGCATTATTGAAAAAAAATGCACGCTTGCAGATGCTCTAACGGAAAACAAGAGCAGCAAGAGAAAAGTACCGAACAAAAAGGAGAAATAAGAAAAAGACTATGTGAAGAAAGAAAAAAGCATTCACAGTTTTTCAGCTCAAAGATCTAAAAGAGTCTAGGGCCAAGAACAACACCCGGCGTTTCTTTAAAAGGTCGTAGCAATTAGCTTCTGGTTTCAGAACCGGGACACCGGCTCTTCGTAACAGTGATGGAAGCCTAGTCAGAGTCAACGAAGCACAGGGAATTGTAGATGTTTTTAAGCAGCACTTCCAACAGCTGCTGAATGCGAAAAATTTCGAGCGAGCTAATGACGAAAGAGAAGCAAGACCACTCAATGAAGACCCAGTGTAGAAGAGGTAGAAAGAACCATCCAAGAGCTAAAAAATAACAAGACCGCTGGGTCGGATGGCATACCCGCGGAACTCTGTAAATATGGAGGAGGTATTTTGATTAACCGCATGCACCAAAGTGTGGGAGGGAGAATGCATGCCCACTGGTCGATAAGCTCCACGTGCCCCATCTTCAAAAAAGGCGATCGGTTGTCATGCAAAAACTACCGTGGCATATTCCTGCTTAATGTTGCATACAAAATCCTATCCGACGTACTGTGTGAGCATCTTAAACCTTTCTCCAACACAATAATCGACACGTATACCAGCGTGGCGTCATGCCAAGCAGAACAACGATAGACCAAATATTCACACTGAGGCAGATCCTGGGAAAGACCAACGAATTTCAAGTCGAAACCAAACATCTTTTCATCGACTTTAAAGCTGCGTATGATAGCATCCATCGCCAAGAGCTAATGATGGCGATGTCTGAATTCGGGATCCTAAAAAAACTGATCCAGCTGTGCCGCATGACGCTTAACAATACGCAGTGTAATGTGCAAATGGGTAACAGCTCATCCGAGTTATTCCAAACATGCGCAGGGTTTAGACAAGGAGATGCGTTGTCATGTGACTTCTTCAACATTGTCTTGGAGCAGATAGTGCGCAAGGCAGGTGTAAGCACGGAAAACACTATCTACAACAATTCCACCCAGCTCGTAGGCTATGCGGACGACATAAAAATCATCGGTCGATCCAAGAGAGCTGTGCTTGAGGTTTTCACAGCGATTGAAGAACAGGCGAAACTCGTTACATGCTATCAACAAACAGAGCAACATCTGTCCACCGCCTAGGACAAAACGTCACTGTTGGTAGCTTCAATTTCTAGGTAGTTAAAGAGTACACCTCCCTGACAAAATCGGAAGAAAGTGCCTTAGGCTGTTTCGAGAGGAAAGTTCTTCGGGTCATCTTTGGCCCCGTGTGCATTAAAGGGGAATGGCGAAGAAGATACAACAGCGAACTTTACGGGTTGTACATCGACATGGACCTAACCAGAAGGGTCAAGGTCTAGAGACTCAGATGGCTCGGTCATTTAGAGCGAATGGACACCAATCCTCCGGCCCGGAAAGCTTTCGACACTATTCCCGAGGGACGTAGGAGGAGAGGAAGAGGACCTCAATCAACTTGGAGTGCAAAACTGGAGACGACTAGCTAAGGGGAGACTGTTGATTGAGGCCCAAGTCCACAACGGACTGTAGCGCCACCTTAAGTAAGTATGTAAAGAGTACACCTACCTTGGAACAAACATCAATCCCACAAACGACATCTTAGTGGAGATCCGAAGAAGAATTACCATAGCGAACCGGTGATGCTTCGGTTTAGCCAAACAACTGGGTTCAAAACTCCTCACTCGAAAGACAAAGTGTCTGCTATACAAAACTTTGATTTTACCAATCCTACTCTACGGCGGCGGCGCCGAGTGCTGGACTATAAGTAAAAAAGGCGAATTGATACTGGGCACATTCGAAAAAAAAATTCTTCGCAGGGTTTTCGGTCCCGTATGCGACGATGGCGAATGGAATAGAAGGTTCAAACGAGAACTGTATGAGCTGTACCAAGATGTGGATGTAGTCCAGAAGGCCAAGAAAAGACGACCACATTGGCTCGGCCACATCGAGCGAATGGTCGACAACGCTCCAGCCAAGAAAGTCTTCTCATCGCAGCCTCCAGGTTCGAGACGACAAGGAAGACCTACAGTTCAAGGACCAAGTGACTGCGGATGCCAGAGCGCATGGTTTCGGCGTTTGGAGAGTGCATGCGAGGGACCGTTCACGATGGAAGGCTGCAATATCTCAGGCTGAGATCCTTCATGGATTGTGGGCCGGAAAATTGGAAGAAAAAAAAAAATCCATAAATTATGAGGCCAATTATATCTATACCAAGAGATTATATCTTGTGTTTGAGCTATGCTTTATCTTAAGATATTTATCCAACTTCTAGTAACAATTTCCTATGCAAACAAAAGAGCTGACGCAAAAACTCGAATATTTACTATATTCTTCATAATATTCTCTTTCTTGAAAAGATTTAAATACAAACTAATCTAGATTGGTCAATGCTACGACCAGAACCTGAAACAAATTTGCAATAATTTATCTGTAATTTTTCAATTTCTCATTATACCGTTTTTTGCTTTGTTTTTTTTTTTTTAATAAAGGAAATTTCAGCTCACCATTTTGTCCAATTAGCTGTGAAGTTGTCTTCTCGTTGCCTTTGTTCTTTTCAAATATACCAGTTGTAGACGATGACCGAGTGTGGCCCGCAGACGATGATGAAGAAGAAGAAGAAGAAGAGGTTAACTTGTTATAAAAACCACCAAACGAATTGCGCTGTTGTTGTCTTTGTTGCTGTTGCTGCTGGTGAGCATTGTTGTTCTTTTCAAACAATTGCTGCTGCAGGTGTGCTGTGATTTTTCCATTCACCTCTTTCATTGATGATTTCTCACTGCCGCTACCATTTTTGCCGGTTTCACAGTGAGCCAAAGGCGCTGTTGATGTCACTGGTATTGATTGTGTAGATGATTGCCCAGTGGAATTCCGATGAATACCCAGATTTGTGCAGCTCAAGATCATCACGGGTGAGTCATGTAAATCTGGCAGCGATGAAGATATCGTCATACCAACTGATGGCAGTTTTAAAACATTTCCACATGAAGATGAGTTTGCCCTTGGGGCCGATGATATGTTTATTGAATCGACTGACTTTCGGCTCTTGAAGATTCGCATGTTTGGACTCGAGACAATTTGATTTGCTTTATTTTTTGTTTTAATTCTCTTGTTCTTTTCGCTGTCGATATCTTTTCAAGTTCAGAAATCTGTGAAAAAAGGAGATGACATGGATTAGCGTGAAGTTTTCGTTGATATAATAATATTTTATTTTTAAACAAAAATGCGCTATTGTATCTAGATACTTTAGTATAAATGTCATTCAGTCGTGACAAATTCGAAATGTTACTACCCCGATGGCCTTGAGGCTTACAGGTGATCGCGTTTGAGCATCGTCAAATTGATTACATTTGCATTCAAAATAGGAGGTTCTTGCTCAACATGATATTTTTTTGAATTCAATTAAAACTACATGTTTGCAATTGTAGATAAATAATGTTCAGTCAACTTTAGTAAATAATATGGGTATGTTCATTGTATAGGTACTGAAAATGTTTATTGTTAAGGACGAATAATTTTGCTTTCGAAGCAACAGGTCTTTACATCGTTTTGGAGAAAGTAAGATTGTTACACTTGATATTTAAAAGGCATTTTTTGATAAAGTCTGGCATCTTGCTCTTTTATCGAAAATGCGTGCCTTCGGTTTCTATGAATCCCTTCTTCGTTGGATTAGAAACTTTATTTTGAACCGTTCAATACGAGTTGTATCGGACGGATTCAAGTCTGAAACCCACAATTTAAATGCTGGTGTCCCCCACGGCTTGGTCTCCGACCCTCTTTCTCATTTTCATTAATGATCTCTCTCTTGTCTGTTACTTCTAATCCAATACATTCTTTCGCTGAAGAGAGTACCCTTAGCTTTTCAGATTCACATTCCTTCTCTTCGGATGTGGAACTGTAACGGCAAAATATGATAAGCTCATTAAACTCTGACTTAAACAGCATTTTCCAATGGGGAATTAAAAACCGTGTAGAGTTTAATACTTCAAAAACTCAATGCTGTTTTCTATCGTTTAAGCCCGATATACCCCCCTTGCCACTGTCCATGAGTGGCACTTGCATCAATGAGACCGAACATCTCGAGATTCTCGGTATGTGCATCACTGACCACCTCTTGTGGACCGAGCACATACGCGATGTCGCCAAAAATGCCGCAAGATGTTTGGGTTTCTTAGGACGGTGCAAGAAATTTTTCTTCGAGTCTGATCTGGCTATAATCTACAAGACTTATATCCGTCGAAAGCTTGAGTACAATTCCCACCTTTGGGCTGGTGCTCCAGTCACATACTTAAGCCTCTTGGATGGTATACAAAGAAGAGCCGTAAGAATGATCGGTGATATATGCATCACTCCCTTAACATGAGTTCGAAAGCTGCCTATATTCAGAACATCTAATATCGGTCTAGTCTGAGCTTCTTTTTAAAGAACGTGGCAGGATTCTTTGGGTTTGTAGAACGCCGTAAAAACCGCTGTAGCGCATACACGAGCCAGGTGTTCTCCACCAGTCACTACGTGTATGGCTCTTAGAGCTCTACAAGCCAGAGTAACTACGTTCACGGTGAGTACCTGTCACCGTTCCCCCCATATAGCCCGAATTTGCTATCTTTTG
>CAKKXW010000002.1:69831315-69842816 GCA_920937365.1 Sphaerophoria rueppellii | reverse complement strand
TGAAAGTAAACTATTTACTTAAATATACACGTTTACAGTCGAAAATATTACTGTCTTTTAATACGGTAGAAGTAATTAAGAGAATCGAAATAAGAATGCATTTTCTACAATGATTAAAACAAAAACGTTTGAAAGGGCGCAAAACCAAAACATCATCTTGCAAGGAAGTTCGTATGCAAAGTCAAAGTCAAAAGTACCTAAGTCTTATTTCGATGGTTATATTCTTCATGGTATTTGATTGAAATTTAAAGTATTTAATGGAAGACAACGCTTCTGGAGTCTGATTAATTTAATCTTTGAATAAATTGTTGAATTGTGAATTTTGTAGGGAAAGTTTGCAAAAACAAAATTAGTAACATCTTTTACGTAAGAATAAAGCTAAGAGAATTAATGAAGATGGCATAATTTTCTGTCATTATAAAAGCTGACATTTGCACATATAAATTCATTTATCAAATGAAAGTGAAAATAAAAGTTGAATAAAATGTTTCTTTGTTTAAAGGTGAATTTATTTCGGAATTAAAGAGGTTTATATTATCAAAAAAAAAAGGTTCAATGACCTGAAACGAAGAATGGAAAATGAGGAATAATTTGGTGAAGCACATATTACTTTTTTGTTGTTTGTAGGAATAATTTCTTCCATAAATTAAAGAAATGAAACGCATAGAATTGTCATTAACAAGTTTTTGTTTTGCATCAACATTATGGCGAACTTTTAGCAATATGAAAGAAGAAGCTTACACATTTGCAGAAATAAAGTGCTCTGTGAGACCAGGCCCGTAGCCAGAGTTGAATTTAAGGTAGGGCAACGGTCATATTGGGTAGGGCATTGGTAAATTTTGTATTTCGGTTATTCCATTATAACTTTGAGGACATTTTGACGCATGTTATCCAGTTTATCCCTTAAAGAAGCAATCTTTTTTCTTGAAACTTGGTGAGTCGAAAGGGTTTATGATAAAGTTGATGTTCTAAAAGTTTCACAAACAACTAATTAAAATAGCTAAATTATGCATAGTTACCGTCTTTATCTGGGTATAATTTGGCTCTATAAGCCTTTTAGTTTCACCAAATTTCGCGAAAATAGATCGATTCTTATAAGAGATAATCAACCGCCGAAATGCCTTCTCCGTTACCTTGGTATGGCTGATTTGATCTGATGTAAGAAAGATTCAAAATAATAAAGTGCAAATGTTGTTTGTATTCAAGTTTAAATATTTAACAAAAGTATTACTGCCGTATTTATTAGATTTTCTTAAAATGGTTCTCAAAGGTTGTCTATTTAGGCTTTTTAAATATTTAATCAAGTTTAAACAACGTTAATTAAATTTCTTAAAATAAAAAAAAAATAAAATAAATAAATAAATAAATTCCAAATCAAGTACAAAAAAATACCTTTAAATTTCACTTTTTGACATTTTTAACAAATTTAATTCAAAAATTTTGTGTCAAAGAAAAAAAAAATATGGAATCTAGTTTTGTAAATTTTTTTTTGTTCGTCTTCTTCTGTTGTTGTTATAACATTTAACACTCTTAAATCATTAACCATACTTCGGTAATGTGGGTCCATTTTTTTGAGTTTAATATGGTTAGATAAAAAATCTCTGATTTAAAAGCAAATCAAAATGACAGAATATATTATATTTTAATTTGTCAATTTTTGTTTAAATGGCTTTAAACAGTCTCTAAACGAGGTGACTGGCGTTTAAGTTAAACAGTCGTTAAACAACGTTGCTTAAATCTGTAAATTCTTTATAAATACCTTCACATTTTGTACTTAAGAGCTATTTAGAAGTTGTTTAAGTTACCTAAGCAGCCTTTAATATTCTTTTATAAATATGGCTGTTACTATATATATGTTGCTGAATGCTTCGCCTATGCAATGAATGTGCAATAGGAGGTTCTGAAAATAAAAGAAATAGTTATAAATAGCAAAAAAACTTTTTTTTTTTGCTATTTACTTACTCGAAAATTTTGTTTTTGAATTCAGGAAATTGACAGCCGCCATCAATTTTTTGAAATGTCTCTCTATTTTTCATTTCATTTCCTTTCATATTCATTCTTCTATATTATATTTAAGGCTGAACTTCTACTTAAATTTTTGGACCAAGACAATGTTTACACGCGAACTCTTGGGCAAGATTTTCTCCGCTTGAAAATTCCGCTGTATGAATATTGGGTCTCGGTTAAAATTAAACCTGTGTCATTCGCGATATGTAATGGTAGGTGCATTGGTTTTCAAATGAAAGACTGGAAAATTTTGAAATGGGTTTCGAATGGAAAATAGAGAGTTCTTGATAAAAAACTCGGAAAACTCATTGGTTTTCAAAGTAAAAATTGCATGAAATTGTAAGTGGACAGATTTGCAAATGGAATTATGGAGCATTTTTTATTTGGAACTCCGAAAACTAGGCGAGAGCACTAAGAATTTCAAGACGTAAAATCAAGTTTTTTATACAATTTTAGGTGCATTTTAACAATATCTGTGTTAATTGTATTTATCCTGTAGTTACTCTGGAGGACGGCGAGACGAAGTTCGCAGGGTCGGCTAGTAAATTATATTTACAAAGCACAAAAATAGTTAAATATAAAATATTAATATTATTCTTTAAAATAACTTAATTTTTCGATTGCTCATTTTATTAAATACACGAAGGACTTCAATGAGGTCTACTGACTAAGTTCTTTTTTTTTTTACAAGGCCAGCCACTCTTTCATGTCCCATTGACATCCTCTGGGGCCTATTGATGGCAGTTAAAGTTGAAAAAGTGGATTCACATAAACATAAAGTTTGTACGTATCTTTAAAGGCCTCTCGCTGCCTGTACAAAATCTGCATTAGGTTTTCGATTTTGTCTTCGAGCCTAATTAAATAATTTTTGACAACAGTAGCCTCTTCTTTTGTTGGAATTGTTATACCCGAAAAATCATTTGAAATAACTGAAATGCATTTGCTGAATCTTAACTTTAAGAATAATGTGTTAAAGAATACAGTTTATGCAGACGAAAAAATTGATATATGGCTTGGAGTGAAAAACAGCTAACTCCACTTTCACACTCCTTACAAAAATTGGACCACACTGAACGCACCAGCTTTCGAATACAAACAATTGGTTCACCCAGTCCAAAGATATGAGGTAGCAAACATAAAACAATAAAAAAAAAAACAGACGCGTTGATAACATCCTCATTTTTGGAAGTCGGTTGAAAGAGAAAATATTTCTAAATGTGTTAATAAATCCAAGACCACATAAAGTTATTTTTTAGAATCCATACTATTAAACAAATAAGAATTTGATAAGATAAGCTTTTTGTAATTTCAATCAAATATATAAATCATATTTATTTGGAATTAGGAGGTGGCAGTTAACAGGTTTGCACTCTTAGCCGACGATATTATTCATTTATCAAAAATGTGGAAACAAAGAATTGGGCATTTTAAGGGAGGGCATTTTATTTTTAAGGTAGGGCATTGCCCCTCAATGCCCACCCCTGGCTACGGGCCCGTGTGAGACATTCAAAATATAAAAAATAAATAAAGTGGTGCGACAGCTCTTGAAGAGCCAAGCCCTAAGTGGCTTACTCTCATCAACAATTCTATGAGCGCATGTGAAGAATTGAGGGGACCTACAATTTAACGCCGATTCTGAACTGCAAAGTTGAGAAGCACTTTTTTCATGACAGATTGATACTCTTGGAAGTTTTGTCAGTTCTTCGCAAGAAGCAGTGCCCCTGAGAGATGAAATAAAAACTATATGCACGACGCACGAGTGGAACTCGAACCCACGACGTTCTTCTTAGCAGCCAACGTACCTAACCACTAAGCTACGGACACTCAGCCCTATCGTCGTATCCGTTCGGAGAAACTTATGATCGTAAAAAAATCCCGATCATAACATTCATTTTGTTCATGGTATACGTTTCGTAAAGAAAATATTGACGTGTAATAACGCATGTCGTTCCGCAAATGTTCTGACACAATTAAGCTGTCGGAATAATCGGAGACGTATAAAACAAAATAATCGCTATGCATCGCAAACGTAAGTTGAATGTTTACTTTTCGCCGTATGAAATCGTGATGCGTTACTCTGAGTTTGAAATTTCAACGCAAATTTGATTTTTTTTTCTGAATTATGTACGATTTAATAATCGGAACCCTCAGAACGATAACAAATTCGTATATTTCGTACAAATTGGATAGAATTTTGTTACGATCGGATACGATCGGATACGACGATAGGGCTGACTTCCTGTGAGATATTTATGGGACAAAAAAAAAATTACAATTACTTACCTGATTCTTAAAAATTATAATTCTTAAGCTATTTTTTAATTTTTTTTTGTAACTAATTGTAGTAATTTGAACTACTAATATGTAGGCGCATATGCTGTCTCTTTTCCTACACACCAAGTGCTTACTTTACCTCCAAGACGTAACCACAGGGTACTGGTTATATTACCAGATATAGCTTGCGAAACTTGTAAGCGAGAGTGCAAAACCTAGAAACAGAAGCACTTAAACAACGGCCCTACAAATTTGGAGGCTAGTGCTAACAATCCCTCCACAGTAAAAAAAAAACTAAGAAGTTATGAAAGAGATAGTAGCCTCGGATAATGACCCGCCTCTTATGGTAACCAAACCCGCAACTACAACGGACTATGCATTGAGAGTTTGTACCTGGAATGTAAGAACACTCTACACTCTAGAAGAAACTCAAAAACTAGAATCTGATATTACTGCGATCCAGGAAATACGATATGGATAGGATCAGGGACAAATGAAAAGGAAAAAATGTGACATTAATTACAGCTGTCATCAAAGGATGCGGATTTGTCGTGATCGCCTGGCTGTAATCCGCATCAAGGCCACACTACAAGACATCAGTATAACATTTACACACGCCCCTACCGATGCGGACGAGGAGTCAAGCATAGAGCCTACGGAGCCTGTCCAGAGTACGACGTCAAAATTGTACTCGTAGATTTCAATGCAAAAATCGGGAAGGAAGACATCTTTGGCGGATTAGTTGGAAAGCACAGCCTCTACAAAGTTACAACAGTTAACGACTTCGCTGCAGCTCGTAATACGGTGATAAGTAGCACTAGGTTTCCAAGACGAAAGATCTACACAGCAACCTGGCAATCTCCGGATGTTCCAACCACCAATCAAATCAACCATGCTAATCGGCCCAAGGCACAAATCCAATATCTTGATCGTGCGCACTTTCCGAGGAGCAAATGTCCACTCTGACCACTTTCTGGTAGTGGCTATCAATTGACAAAAAAATACGTGCGGCCCAAAGAAAGAATTCTTTAAATATGGAGGAGGTGTTTTGATTAACCACATGCACCAGGTCATCACCAAAGTGTGGCGGGAAGAATGCATACCCACTGACTGGTCGATAAGCTCCATATGCCCCATCTACAAAAAAGGCGATCCGATGTCATGCAAAAACTACCGTGGCATATCCCTGCTTAATGTTGCATACAACGTACTGTGTGAGCGTCTTTTTGATTTTACCAGTCCTACTCTACGGCGCTGAATGCTAGACGATAAGTAATAAAGGGGAATAGATACTTGGCACTTTTGAAAGAAAAATTCTTCGACGGATTTTCGGTCCCGTATGCGACGATGGCGAATGTAGAAGAAGGTTCAACCGAGAACTGTATGAGCTGTACCAAGATGTGGATGTAGTCCAGAAGGCCCTGAAAATACAACTTCATAGGCTCGGCCACATCGAACGAATGGACGACAAAGCTCCAGCCAAGAAAGTCTTTTCATCCCAGCCGCCAAGTTCGAGACGACAAGGAAGACCGAACATACGGTACAAGGAACAAGTGACTGCGGATGTCAGAGCGCTTGGTTTCGGCAACTGGAGAGTGTATGCGAGGGACCGTTACCAATGGAAGGCTGCAGTATCTCAGGCTGACATCCTTCATGGTTTGTGAGTCGGTTAAGTAAGACCACGGCAAAGAGGATAATTTTTTACACTGACTAGATAATTAAGCTGATGAGCATTTCTGTAGACTTTGTTTGGGGAATGGATCTCAAAACTTCGCCAATGCTGCTCGCACTCCTTACAAATTCTACCGAGGATTGATACCCCAACCAAACCGTTCTTACCATCGACGGACGGTTCGGTTTCTCTGCAAAATTGTGTTTTTATTAAAATCGAAAGAAAAATAAAAAAAAACTTGAACAAGAAGGCTCGAATGCTGACTGGTCAGTAAGGTCTATATTTCCCGATTACAAAAAGGAATTACTTTTTTATCCTGTGAAAACTGTCAGTCTACTTGGCCTAGGCAGACACCCAGCGCGGCGTCTAATGTATTCACATTGAGCCAAATCTCATATACGACCAACGATCTTGAAATCTAAACCCCATCTTCTAAGTTCGACCTTAAGATACCACTCACCCAACCCAACATCAAGTTTTCTGATCGCGGAAATCCCAAAAAAAGCTCATATTTGCCTCTTATTTCAATTTAACCTCTTTTTTAACAAAAAGCCTTTTCTTTCCAAGAAAAACCAACAAACAGAAATAATTCTCAATTAAATCCAATTCTTCCTAGTCACTAAAAAGATCACCTTTTACAAAAGACAGTAGC
This sequence comes from Sphaerophoria rueppellii, assembly GCA_920937365.1. Taxonomy (NCBI): domain Eukaryota; kingdom Metazoa; phylum Arthropoda; class Insecta; order Diptera; family Syrphidae; genus Sphaerophoria; species Sphaerophoria rueppellii. The sequence continues at coordinate 69,836,211 of CAKKXW010000002.1, read as the reverse complement.
AAATATGTAGTATCTCTGCGTCTGCAGAGTCTCATAGTTTCAAAACAACTGGTCCAGCGAGTTAAAAATGCTGACGGACCATAACTTATTTTATCATTTTCTGTATAACTAAACGCCAAAACAACTTTCTCAGACATAAACGTCTACAAACTTGCAAAGTGCAATGCGCAAACAATTTCGGTATGGAATTTAGGTGAGCGTCGCGCGCCGCCACCGCGCGCCGTTGTTTTTTATTTTTATTTTATAACTAATCATTTTTGAGAGCAGGGTCGTAACACCTTTTAGTTAGTTAGTTTTGGGTTTTAATACATTTTTAACAATTTCAAGGAAATTACTTGGTTTCATTTTAATCAAACAAAGCGAGAAGCAGACGAAAAACCTCTACACCAACTGCACATTGTCTTGATCGAAAGCCATGATATAAAGACAGAAACACCATCGAAGAAAAAAAGAGCCCCAAAACAAGTCCGGCCCTGGATACTGATTGCATATTATTTTCAATTCAAACGCAATTTGCAGCACATTAAAATATGCTTTTTTTCAGGTGGCCGGTTATCTGGGCCGCAGTGGTGTCAGTGTGCCCCTATGATATTTGGATGCAATTTTAACACAAACTTAGCAAAAGTGCATTCCATTAGTGGTGTTTGTATATTTCTTGCTGCAAGAAATTTGTAATCTTGTGTAGGTCTGTCGATAAACGATGCTTGAATAGAAAAATCCAAAGCCATGGTACTGACTGGTTGTTAGGCAATTCAATAATTGCTTTGCCCATCCACATTGATGAAATAATTATCAGTTTCACAGTTTTGCTTGAAGCTATCAATCATCTTAACGCCAGGTATTTTATATTTCTTTCTTCTTTCTTCTGCACCTCGATAGGACTTTTGTAGATACAGGTGTTTAATATCGAGAGTTTAAAAAAAAAGGCACATTCGAGTTTTGTATTGAAATTCCACATGCACTTCTTGAATGTGTTAGGAATGTTAAAAGATCAGCAGTCATATCAATAAAAAACGCCAATTCCACTCTTATTCCATACGCTAACTTACTCATAGATTAAGAGTTAACCCATAGGTTATCATTTCTCATTAAATAAAATAATTTTTTTCCGGAATAATAAAGTGACGTCCACCCAAAATTACCTTTTTTGTTATTGATACTTGACAACCGGCAACATGGCAACCGATTGGGTCATCTAGTGAACTGACAGAGAAGCAGCATATATTTATTTGACAGCAAATGTCAACTTCAAATTGCGGGCGAGACCAGCTTCGCGGGGTCGGCTAGTCCAATTGACGAATATCTGCTAATGCGGCAACCCAGGACTTGAAATTGGCTTTGGTTTTCAGTGGTATGGTCAGAATATTCAGAACTATTAAATCCTCTGATCTGCGCCAACTACGGAGAAATCAGCCTGCTTTCATCGCCTACAAGATCCTCTGCCTCTCTGCCGTAATATGTGAACGTCTGAACTCTGAAGCCTTTCGTCAACAATCTGATTGGTCCTTGGTCAATGCGGCTTTAGACCAGGAAAGTCAATCATCGACCAAATTTTCACTTTGCGACAGATCCTGGAAAAGACCTATGAACTCCAAATCGATACCCACCACCTTTTCATCGATTTTAAGGCCGCGTATGACAGCATCTACAGAGACGAACTGTACAAAGCTTTGTCTAGATATGGCATCCCTGCCAAGCTCGTTCGCTTGTGCTAAATGACGATGGAGAACTCACGCTGCTCCATCAAGACTGGCAACAAGATTACAGAATCTTTCGAAGTCACAAAAGGATTCAGACAAGGCGATGCACTGCGATGCCATTTCTTTAAAATCGTTCTGGAGAAGATAGTGCAGAACTCCACCGTCAACACCAGAGGCGCTTTCTTCTGTTCAAGTTCACACGTACGCCGAGGATATTGATATAATGGGCGTGATGTCAATGACGCCTTTGTGAGAATTGAAACAGAAGCGGCAAAAATGGGTTAAGCGGTAAATAAAGGAGAAACGAAGTATATGCTGTGTTCGAGGAAGGACACCCAACACCGACGGCCCGGACAGAACGTGACAATAGATGCATACAACTTCGAGGTGGTAGAGGAGTTTGTCTACCTAGGCTCCGCTATAAACATTAGCAATAAGACCAGTGCCGAGATCAGACGAAGAATAACTCTTGCTAATCGCTGTTTCTTTGGGCTGAGAAAGCAATTGAGTGAAAAAGCCCTCTCTCGAGCAACTAAGGTAAGATTGTACAACACCCTCATCATCCCAGTACTGCTGTACGGTGCAGAAGCATAGCTCTTGACAAAATCCGATTAAAGTTCTTCGGGGCATCTTTGGCCCCGTATGCATTGATGGGAAATGGAGAAGAAAATACAAAAGTGAACTTTACGGGTTGTTCAACGACATGGATCTAGCCAGAAGGGCAAAGGTCCAGAGACTCTGATCGGTCATTTAAAGCGGATTGACACCGGCTCGGAAAGCTTTCGACACTATTTCCGAGGCACGTAGAAGGAGGGGAAGACCACGACTGAGGTGGTGCACACAAGTGGGAGAGGACCTCAATCAACTTGGAGTGCAGAACTGGAGATAGGTGGCTAAGGACCGAGGGACGGAGGCCCCAAGTCCACACCGGACTGTAGTGCCACCTTTAGTAAGTAAGTAAGTAAATATGTAGAATCTAGCTTAATCAATTTTCTTTATGATTTTCGATAGGTATCATGGACCCCTCGCCAAAATTTTGTACAGAAAAAAAATTTCCAGAACCAATCGAATGCTTCATTAATAGAAAGATCTGTTTGTACTCTATTCATCAAAAGGAATACAATTTGGTAGGTAGCCGAGGTATTAGCAAAAATGTTAATTTTTCGCCAATATTTTCCTCCAATTTCAAATTGATATATACAATTGTACATCAGAATAAGGGCATAAGTATTGCATCAGTCATTGAAAGTCAATTTTTTTTTGTACCACTCGGTTACCAAATTTAAATCAAAAAATAATTTATCCACCTTAAAGTCCAATATCAGAGGTATTAGATTTTACTTCTGGAATCGGGAATATTGATAGTTGTGTCCTCCTTTAAGTCGATTTTATTTTAACCTTTGCCACATCGATTGAGTTTCTTCTGATGACGAATCCTATTTCGAAGCTTCCACTTGTTCACCACAGCCGGAGCTTCAACCACTGGATAATATTATTTCAGCTGATTTACAACAAGTTAGCTGCGTTTAAAACCACACGAATCGAGGACTAGACCTAGTATTCACATCTGACTCTATTAATACAGTAGTAGTAGAATCTTCCTCTGCGATATCCAACATAGGTACATTTCCCCCCTTGACATTTTTCTCGATTTGAGTGATCACTTACTTGTTAATAGTAATACTCACGATTGCTCAATGCTCATACTCGTTTAATCATGGAAAAGTCGTTTTTCAAATGCTTTTCGAACTTTTGAGTAATTCCGGTATTAAACACTTACCGGTACTATCTGATATGGAAGTTGTTATTGAAAGGTTTTATAGTATACTAGCTGATCTGATATAGACTTTGCCTCTATCGATATAAAAAAGACCTAGACTTTTGTAGCCCGCTACCATACCACCCGCAACCCTCTTCCCGCTTCTTCATTAACGTCTACCTGCTACCCCGTTATACCCAGTTACCCTGTTACCCGCCATGCCACTACCCGCTACCCAATACTTACACACGCTACCCGCTTAACCGGTAATCGCTAGCTACTTCCCGCTACACCACTACCCTCTACACCTATCCCGTTATACCCAGCTACCCTGTTACCCACTTTCCCACCTCCCGTTACTCAATACTTCTAAACGCTACCCGCTACACCAGTAATTGCTACCCACTACCCGCTACCGACTACCCCGCTTCTGAGTCATGACAAAATAAAAATACAAATCTTGCCAAAATTAATTAAAGTTTTTAATCTATCTTCTATATATATAAAAGAACAGCCTAATTTTTGTGTTCGTTCACTAACCGGGCACATTGGTTGACCGATTTTCCTAATTTTTCCTCTAAATGCAAGAGGTTTTAGGGTAGAAGGTTTAGCAAAAATAAAATGTATACTTTTCAATTTCAAATGGTTCAATTTTTAACAAATGTTAAAAATTTTATATTTCGCACTACAAAAAGAAACTGATCGATATACGAACACTCAATTTAGTTTGAAAATTTTGTCAAATATTTTTTTTTCAATAAAAAAATCAAAAAAAATGTCAGTGAAAAAAAATATTTGACAAATATAGTTTTTCTTCGACAAAAAAAAATGTCAGTGAACCTAGGAAATTATATTTGAACTAGGTGACCCGGCAAACGTTATTTTGATATATGAAATTTCTAGAGTATGAAAATATGTTTGTATATCTTATTTATTTTTAGTGGGTACGTTTTTGTTAATTATATTGTTATTTCTTATTTATAACGTTTTGAATGTTGATGGAATGTGTCATTAATAAAATTTAATCAACACTAACGAACTGGAGGTATTCCACGTATAATTATTGTCTGAATGTTTTTTGTAAGCCAGTTGCTTACGAAAAACCCGTTTTGCGAATAAAGCATTGCCACAATTGAATTGGTTCCTCGACAACAATATTAAGTTAAGGACATAAATAAAATTGCATTGGATTCAGAATATTTGCGCAAACTATTTAGCCGAAGTTAAACGATCAACAAAAGTACCTATGTGTATGACACCATTAGATATGCAAGGTGTGATCAGTCTGAGTCTGGGGAAATCATTTTTGTTATCATTAATTTTAGCATCAATATGATCTGAAATTAAAAAAAGAGTTGGCTCTTTCTTCTTCTGGAGTTGTGAGCACATTATTGGACATAAAACTGACATTACAATATTTCAAAAAAGTTGATAATG
>CAKKXW010000002.1:69594085-69827737 GCA_920937365.1 Sphaerophoria rueppellii | reverse complement strand
TGTTTGTTGCTCTTGTCAGTTTAGTAAAGTTCGACGTTCAGTACTTTAAAAATAAAAACAACTATTCGTTCTCATTGGTAAGGGTGGATAGTTTCATTCCTTCCTTCATGTCTATAACTATACTCTAGCATACAATGATACAAAGGACAAGGAATCAAGATTTTTAAATCAAATCGAAATAACACTTGAAGGCATCCACACAAAGAAACATTTTTTCCGAAAAAAATCAAATATATATTAGCGAAATCGACATATTCAACTACTACAAATGTTCGTACTTTGTTTATTCAATTGCTTAATCAATTAAAAAACACGATCGAATAGCTGTCTGTTATTGAAACTTGATAAGACTAAATCAATATATATGCAAGCGAACTAATACAACCAAGTCATACTCTTGTATGATTTATCGTTCAAATGAAATGTTCAAATTCGAAATTAACCTCAAAACATTTGATATGCATAATTCTAGACGACAACAACCGCGTCAGTAATTTAAAAGCTCGAAATCAATTGATATAATCAGTTCTTTCCCTAAGTAGACCGCATTACGAAAGTTTTTCCTATCATATTTCTTCTCCCTTTTCTGCGTTGCTCTGCTCTGCCGCTACCATTAGCCAACCATAACATCTCCCTCTGCGGCTAAGAATGTCTTAAATTTTGCATCTAATAATAAATTTTTTTTTTTTTCAATTTACTGCAAACTTTTCACCGAGCGAGCGACCTTGCTGTCAAAAATTATCTTATCTCCCCATCATCTCAATGCGTCAACAATGAAACTCCAAGGGCGTTCGTACTTATCTATGCTTGCAAGTATAGAACAAAATACCATGCAATGACGGCATCTGGCACATTCGAATCTTTTTCACGCACGAATGGCACTAAACTTTGCCGGTCTAGTCCCTGTAACAGCACACACAAAGATAGCTTAGTCCAACTAAACTTTTGGAAAAAATCTTAACAAAATGAATGAGGAATCCATGCGAATGGCGTTAAATAGAAAGTGGGCAAATATGAAAGCAGAGTTATTAAGTTAAGTCATCAATACTGCTCACAAACAGATAAAGGCGATGCTCCCGGCCGGCGGCCGTGCTGGATATATAAAGAAAAGAAGAAGAGGATAGATTGAAGCAGATCGAAATGTGGTACATCAACCGTTCTCTATGTTTCCGGGCGATGCTCAATCATCGAGCACAACCACGGGCACAGCGTTTACTAGTTTAAAGTCTAGGTAAGAGTCCTGGAATTCTAAATAAAAGGAAAAACATTTTTTTTTTTTCTTCAAACCGATATTCTGAGATTAAGCCGGTGATTTGTTTAAATCATTTCATAGTGACATTGAATGGCATGCTAGAAAAAGTATTAACGTATTCGATGTTGATACTTCAATAAATAATAACTGTTTTTAAAGTCTAACTTAACGTAAGAGCGATTGGTCGATCGACAACGAATCATTTGTATGATCGATTTTTTCACCCCGTGTATTCAATGGACGGCAAATCACGGCTGACTCCAAACAAAGCCCTGGAGCAGATTGGACTACTGCTGAGGTTTGTTCAAAAGCGCAGGCAGGCGACGAGCTAGATAGTAGCGTGCACCAAATCATTCTGTAAGGTTTTATATAGTTCCAGAGGGAATGCATGTCCCATGAATGGAACCTCAGCGTTGTTTTGCCCGTAACACTGATAAAAAGGAATCAACTAAACTGCGCTCAACCTACAGAGTATAAGTCTACTAACATTGGCCTGCAAGATCCCTCTAACCCGTAGATAATTGAAACGTCTGAGCCTTCGTCAACAAACTATTGGTCCTATAATCAATTTCGCGTCAGCAAAGTCAACCATCGACCTAATTTTTCTCCACAGTTGCAACAGATCCTGAAAAAGAACCTTTCAGAAAACTCCACAAATCGCTACCCACATAAACCTGATTCTATACGTAACCACGTTTATACACATAAGGCGCGAAGACGGCGCGTCAAGACAGCATCATACTGCGGACCCGAACTCTGTAAAAACTCTATGTCTATCTCTACTGTTGGCGACGCCTGTCCAAGCTCGTTCCTCTAAATAGCAAACAACATGACGAATGACAGAGACTACTCTCACCGCTTCCGCCTCCAATTCAAGGTTGCTACGAGATCTGATGGATTATCTTTCGATGAGAGGAGGGGACGTCAAAAAATGGATTCAGACAAGGCGCTGTCGTGCGATTTTGACTTACATACATCGTCTGAGATAGATAGTTGCAAAACTCCACCTCAACACTAATAGGCATTTTCTTCCAAAAAATCTGTTTCAAACTTCTCGCGTACGGTCCCCAACTGAATAATTGATAATATCATGGCAAGAACACAGTGTGCGGAACGTTAATCGGCGCCTATTTTGTGTGAGAATATGAGACAAGAATCTGCAAAAATGAGATTAGCGGTAAATGAGGGTGAAAAAACGAAGTATATTGCTGTCTTTCGAGAAAGGACAAACCAACACCGACTGCTCGGGCAAACGTCACAATAGACGCTATAACTTCGAAGGTAGTAAGGATTTGCTCCTACCTAGGCTCCCGTAATACAAATACACGGTCGATAAAGACACCCAACTGCCGGATAAAGACAAAGAGTAAACTCTTGCTAAACGCTCTTTCTTTACGCTACAACGAAAACAATGAGTGGACGAAAAGCCTTCTCCTCTCGAGGCAACTAAGCTAAAATTGTACACAACACTCATAATCCAAGATCCTGTATGACGAAGAAGATATACAGCATCGAACTTTACGGTTGTAACAAACGACATGGACCTACAGCTCAGTAAAGCGTCAAGGTCCAATGCTCATGATGTCATATTAGAGCGGATTGGACACCAATGCGCTACGGGCCCGGAAAACAGTCTTATCGACACTAACTTACCCCGAGTGGACGTTAAGGAGGATAGAAGACCGAGCGACTCAGGTGGCACGCACTCAGTGAGAGAAGAGAAACGTCAACTCAACTTGAGAGAGTCTGCAAAAAACTCCTGGAGACAGCAGCTAGGACCGATCTTGGCTGGCGGAGACTTGTCTGATTAAAAGCCACAACTTCATGACTGACACTAGTACATGACCACCACAAATCGATGACCTTCTTAGACTCATATCGTGCAGCCAACTCGGCTAGGATTTGTTCATAACATGCTTTATTAAATTTTGTATTCTTACAGTACAAACAAGATCAAGCTAACCTAGTTTTCCCACTAACAACACGCCTCTACAGCGAGAGAACCTTCTTTTCCAGTAAATAGCAAACCAACAGATAACAGAAACTTAACAGAATATACAGGCCCTAGTCTAACCCCGGGCTTTAGCGCTCACCTTAAGTAAGTAGAGTAAGTAACAGGATTAAGGAAACTATCAAACACTGAACGGTCATGACATGAACCCCATAACTGCAAAACAACGTCTCTAAGAAAATCGCGAAAACTAGTTTTGAAAGCAAGTTTTAACAGCTATCACACTCTTAAATGTCATAACCATTTATTAACGTAGGGAGGAGATAGGAGTAACCGAACAAAAAGGAGAAATAAGAACAAGACTCTGCCGAAGGATAAGAAAAAGCTTCGCAGCTTATTAGCTCAAAGCTCAGACAAGTCCTCGGCCAGAACAAACACCGCCCCGCGCCGAAATATCTTTAAAAAGGTCGAGAACGATAGCTTTCTGTTCTCCTGAGTCATAACAATTCACCCGCGCCAACGCAAACAAGCCAAAACGCAATTAAAATGGGGGGGGGGGGTCTCAGGAATCTTGTTATTGTATTCTCAAACATAGCACTATCAACGCGCCGCTGCATCTGAATGCTCTGAGCAAATAACAAGGACGACTGACAGCGCCCAATGACGAAAAGAGAAGCAAGACCAAATACAATGAAGACCCCAGTCCCAGTCCCCCAGCTCAGACAGAGACAGAAACAGATAACAATTCCGCCAGACAAGCATACGTAGCTCTTTCCAGCTCAAATATCTACTAGACAAGGGACCAAGAACAACACCCGCGCGATTTCTTTAATAAGGTCGAGTAGCAATTACTTATATGGTTTCAGAAAGACAAAATGCAAAGGCTCTTCCAGAAATGAAAGAAATCCTAGTCACCGAAGCACAGGATTAAAGATTATTCAAGCATCAGCACTTCCACAGCTGCAGCTGAAGCCAACATGATGTCAATCGAGCCAATGTCTGAAAAAGGAAGCAGACCTGTCATTGAAACCTAGTCCCAGGCCCCAACCACACAAGTAGGTCATGAAAAAGACAAAGAAGTCGGGCCGGTAAGAAATGCAATTAACCGCGGGAACCTCTTTAAATATTGGAGGAGGATATTTTGATTAACACGCCTGCACACAAAGTGTGGGAGGCGAGAATGCATCGCCCACACTGACTGGTCGATAACGCTTCGATGCACCCATCTTTCAAAAAAGCGCGATCGGTTGGTCATACAAAAACTACCAGTGAGCCCCTTATCCCTCTATAATGTTGCAATACAAAACTCCTATCCGACTACGTGTGTGAGACATCCCCTTAAATCCTTTCTGCAATCAACCATAATCGGCATCGTAAACCATGGCCGGCGTCAGCCTGGCAGAAACAACGATAGAACCAAGAGTATTTCACACCTGAAGGCAATCCAGGGAAAAATCAACGAATTTCAATACGAAAACCCACCATCAATTTTCTCTCCATCGATTAAAAGCTTCGTATGATAGCATCCACCGCCAAAAGCTTATGAGGGCGATGTCGAATATTGGGATCTACCAAAAAAAAAACTGAACTCAAGCTGCGTGCCGCATGTTGCTTCTAACAAAATAACGCAGTGCAGTGGTGCAAATGGGTAACAGCTCATCCGAGTATTTCAAACATGCGGCAGACAGTTTAACAAGGAGATCGCTGGTCATGTGATTTCTGTAAAATACGTCTCGTTCAGATAGTGCGCAGGGTAGGTGTGAAGCACAAAATCTCTCACTTATTTAAACAAATCCCCCCCAGCTCCTAGTTTCCAAAGAAAGCTGTGCTTGAGGCCTTCACAGCCTACAATAGAACCATCAATCGAAATTCTTTGTGATTTGAAGTGAACGCGACCAAACAAAGTACATGATTTCAACAAACAAAACGAACATCTGTTCACCGACTATGGCAAAACATCAAATCCCACAATCGACATCCTTAACGATATACAGACGAAAGCATTACACACTCGCGAACCCGCTGATTAATCGCCTCCCCTCGGTTGCGCATAAAAACCTGCGAGGTATCAACAACTCCTACACTCGAGAACAAAAGTGTCTGCTATACAAAACTTTTGATTTTACCAGTTCTACTCTACGCGCCGAGTTCTGTACGCGATAATGAGAAAAAAAGGGGCAAGGACTATTTCCGCACCTTCGAATGAACAACAGTTCTTCGACGAGACCTCTCGGTCCTGTATTCGAGCGACGATTGTCGCAATCTAGAAGAATGCGTTTCAGCGTGAGACTGTACGAGCTCTGTAAACCAAGAATGTGGATCGTAGCTCCCGGCAGACAAAGAAAACAGACACGACTTACAATTTTTCCAGCCCCAATTCGAAGCCGAATGAAGAAAAACAATCGCTCAAGCTGAGAAAGCATCCTTCTCTTTGCAGGAAGAAGACACCGAATTTACGGTACTTTCGCAAATCCGCATGCTAGATTCATTTTTCGAATACTCATAATCAAAAAGATTTTTTGCTTTTTGTAGAGCAAAATAAAACTTTCCGAGTCATAATTGCAATCAAAGATAACCTACAAACATCAAACTTTCTCCTACGCCATTTTTATTCACAACAATAAATCAATAAAATTGAATTAATATATAAAAACAACACAACAAATTATTAGGCCATTTATTCAAAGACTAACACCAAAGCCACATAAAATCTACACAAAATTTCAAATTAAAACAATTTTGGAATAAATGTAAGTTAATTTTTAACAAACTCCCATTGAATCAACACAGCGAGTGTTTTAATGATCTTGTTTGTACATTAAAAGAAAAAAAAAACTATAATTTGTATTTCGAAAAATAACCAAAAACTATAAATTGATGAGGGCTTCCATGGAACTCTATTTACAGTAAACGAAAATATAATAAATTGTTTACCGAGAACCGAAGGCAAGCTCGGCGATGATAAGTTATTGCGTTGTTTAGTATATACACAAAAACAAACAAAACACAAAAAAAGGCGAGCGCCTAACGACTTTTAGATTCCATCCAATTAGACCTTATGTTTCAGATAAATCAATTCGTTTGAGAAAGAACAGTAGTTGGATTACATTTATAGTGGAAATATATTTGTTTGATGTTTTATTAAACGAGATTCACTCTGACTGGCTCTCTTACGATCGTACAACGATTTCGACTGTCGGAGACCCACATTTAATTTAAATAGATTCATAAAAGTGTTGAACAGAATAGACATGTACACTACTCTGTCACAACAACGCGCTAAATAACGCATATTATCCAGTGCTTTGGAAGTACACGCTGTGTTCATCGTCTCCCCCGAATCCGTCAAATCTTCGGTCGATAAGTCTTCCTACCGAGCATCAGCATGGTATTCGAAAAGATCGTTAATAGGCCTGACTAAGTGAGACTGCGGACAACACATAATTCCGGATAACCAGTTCGGTTTCAAGGCTAGACATGACACTATTCATCCCGCGTCTAAACTCTTGGAACAATCCAAGAAACAATGCACACGGTGATGTTACGCAGATTTAGAGAAGGGCCTTCGACACCGTAATGGTTAGAAGGTTTTTACAAACAAATTACCAACCCCCATCACCCATTATATTGTATTATGCTTAACGAATGCTCAACGGTAAAAGTTTGTTGTCAAAAGTGGCAATGTAAACTTCTACCACCGGCCTTTGAAATTAAAAACGGTCTTCAACAGAGAGCAGTCATTTCGGCCGAATCCTGTTCAGCATCTGAAAGGTACCTTAACTTAATTGCCAATTGCGTTATGCCGAGGACCTATTGCGTACAGAGCGTCATCGAAAGCGTTGACAGTTCATAAGAATATCTCTTGGAGCGTTGACTTCGAGAAGATTCAGCGATACTACGACGACTGAAAACTGAAAATAATTGTCCAAAAGTCGAGACAATTTTTGTTCCGGACTACCGTGGCTAAGGCTTCGCGAGATACGTGTAAAGAATTGTGACCAATGATGATCATTGTTTGAACCCCATGGACGACACAAAACCTGTAGTGAAGTACCTCGGATCTGGTTGGACCAGTATCTGTATTTCGACAGACATATAGAGCTCTTCTGACTAAGGCCAAGGAGCCTTTGCTCTTACGAAACGGCTGTTTTACAGCAGTCGGCTTAAGTCAGGTACTTTGCATGGCAATACGGCTAATATCGTTTATGGCCCAGTGTGGTTTCAACATTGCGACCTTCCCAAATGTGAGAAGTTTCGGGTGTTCGAGAGGCAGTGGTCTTCGGCGCTGTCTCGGTTGGTATCGGACACCGAAACTTCTTATCTGCATTATTATTGTTCTATAACAACGGAGCTCGAATCAACGATTGACAATTTCGTGATAAAACTTGTTCGGGTCCAAATTGCGAGAGCTATCACTTCGACGAATAATTTGATCTTTTGGGCGTTCTAATCCGAACGACGAATATTTTGATAGTGCACGCTTGAGCGGCTCATTCCACCAGAGGAATTCCTCTATTCGGTCTATCCGGTCGGATACAGGACAGACTGGGCGGTGCCGGTAATCTAACACGTCAGGCGAAGATCCGTGGATCGGCGGCTCCTTTACAGTCGAGACGTCCTCACACAAGACAAGTAGGGGGTAGGGCTGTGTCCGAACAAAACCGAATCGATAGGGTGAAGCAGGAGAACCAGTTCTGGTGCCTTCAGTCAGCACTAGACAATGAGTAGTTAGTGTGGTTGGTTTCGTTTTGAGCCTTGGCCAGCTTACATTCCAGTTTTAGTTTAATGGTTTAGGAATTAGGTTTTAAGAAGAATAGGCATGGTGGCACACAAATCGACAAAGACAAGTAATACAAAATACATTTCTAAATTTTCTAACAAAAAACAATCAATAAAATTTAATAAAATAGTTCATACGCCGAAAGGCATTAGTTTTAAGTTGCACATGAATTTTTTCGAGCGCCCGATTTGGGCCAGTAAGTTAAATATGTAACTGATGTCAACACCTTGTGGAACCAATATCGCGAAATAATAAAAATTGTAGCCGAGACCACCAGCCACCTCCGAAAAAGAACCCGTGGTATGATGATGAATAAGCATTATTGAAAAAAAAATGCACGCTTGCAGATGCTCTAACGCAAAACAAGAGCAGAAAGAGAAGAGTACCGAACAAAATGGAGAAATGAGAAAAAGACCCTGCGAAGGAAGAAAAGAGCATCCGCAGTATCTCAGCTCAAAGATCTAAAAGAGTCTCGGGGCAAGAACAACACCCGGCATTGCTTTAAAAGGTCGAAGCAATTAGCTTCTGGTTTCAGAACCGGGACACAGGCTCCTCGTAACAGTGAAGGAAACCTAGTCAGCGAAGCACAGGGAATTGTAGATGTTTTTAAGCAACACTTCGAACAGCTGCTGAATGTGCAAAATGTCGAGCGAGCTAATGACGAAAGAGAAGCAAGACCAGTCAATAAAGAGCCAGTCCCAGCCCCTAGCGCAGAAGAGGTAGAAAGAGCAACCCAAAAGCTAAAAAATGAACTTTTAAATATGCATGCACCTAGTCATCACCAAGGGAGGCAGGAAGAATGCATGCGTTGTCATGCAAAAACTACCGTGGCATATCCCTGCTTAATGTTGCATACAAAATCCTATCCAACGTAGTGTGTGAGCGTCTTAAACCTTTCTGCAACACAATAATCGGCACGTACCAGTGTGGCTTTAGGCCAGGCAGAACAACGGTAGACCAAATATTCGCACTGAGGCAGATCCTGGGAAAGACCAACGAATTTCAAGTCGAAACCCACTTCTTTTCAACGACTTTAAAGCTTTTTATGATAGCATCCATCGCCAAGAGCTTATGAAGGCGATGTCTGAATTCGGGATCCTAAAAAAACTGATCCAGCTGTGCCGTATGACGCTTAACAATACGCAGTGTTATGTGCAAATGGGTAACAGCTCATCCGAATTATTCCAAACATGCGCAGGGTTGAGACAAGGAGATGCGTTGTCATGTGACTTCTTCAACATTGTCCTGGAGCAGATAGTGCGCAAGGCAGGTGTAAGCACGGAAAACACTATCTACAACAATTCCACCCAGCTCGTAGGCTATGCGGGACGACATAAAAATCATCGGTCGATCCAAGAGAGCTGTGCTTGAGGTTTTCACAGCGATTGAAGAACAGGCGAAACTCGTTACATGCTATCAACAAACAGAGCAACATCTGTCCACCGCCTAGGACAAAACGTCACTGTTGGTAGCTTCAATTTCTAGGTAGTTAAAGAGTACACCTCCCTGACAAAATCGGAAGAAAGTGCCTTAGGCTGTTTCGAGAGGAAAGTTCTTCGGGTCATCTTTGGCCCAGTGTGCATTGAAGGGGAATGGCGAAGAAGATACAACAGCGAACTTTACGGGTTGTACAACGACATGGACCTAACCAGAAGGGTCAAGGTCTAGAGACTCAGATGGCTCGGTCATTTAGAGCGAATGGACACCAATGCTCCGGCCCGGAAAGCCTTCGACACTATTCCCGAGGGACGTAGGAGGAGAGGAAGAGGACCTCAATCAACTTGGAGTGCAAAACTGGAGACGACTAGCTAAGGGGAGACTGTTGATTGAGGCCCAAGTCCACAACGGACTGTAGCGCCACCTTAAGTAAGTATGTAAAGAGTACACCTACCTTGGAACAAACATCAATCCCACAAACGACATCTTAGTGGAGATCCGAAGAAGAATTACCATAGCGAACCGGTGATGCTTCGGTTTAGCCAAACAACTGGGTTCAAAACTCCTCACTCGAAAGACAAAGTGTCTGCTATACAAAACTTTGATTTTACCAGTCCTACTCTACGGCGGCGCCGAGTGCTGGACTATTAGTAAAAAAGGAGAATTGATATTGGGCATTTTCGAAAGAAAAAATCTTCGCAGGGTTTTCGGTCCCGTATGCGACGATGGCGAATGGAATAGAAGGTTGAAACGAGAACTGTATGAGCTGTACCAAGATGTGGATGTAGTCCAGAAGGCCAAGAAAAGACGACCACATTGGCTCGGCCACATCGAGCGAATGGACGACAACGCTCCAGCCAAGAAAGTCTTCTCATCGCAGCCTCCAGGTTCGAGACGACAAGGAAGACCTACAGTACAAGGACCAAGTGATTTCGGATTCCAGAGCGCTTGGTTTCGGCGACTGGAGAGTGCATGCGAGGGACCTTTCACGATGGAAGGCTGCAGTATCTCAGGCTGAGATCCTTCATGGATTGTGGGCCGGAAAATTGGAAGAAAAAAAAAATCCATAAATTATGAGGCCAATTATATCTATACCAAGAGATTATATCTTGTGTTTGAGCTATGCTTTATCTTAAGATATTTATCCAGCTTCTAGTAACAATTTCCTATGCAAACAAAAGAGCTGACGCAAAAACTCGAATATTTACTATATTCTTCATAATATTCTCTTTCTTGAAAAGATTTAAATACAAACTAATCTAGATTGGTCAATGCTACGACCAGAACCTGAAACAAATTTGCAATAATTTATCTGTAATTTTTCAATTTCTCATTATACCGTTTTTTGCTTTGTTTTTTTTTTTTTTTTTTTTTTTTAATAAAGGAAACTTCAGCTCACCATTTTGTCCAATTAGCTGTGAAGTTGTCTTCTCGTTGCCTTTGTTCTTTTCAAATATACCAGTTGTAGACGATGACCGAGTGTGGCCCGCAGACGATGATGAAGAAGAAGAAGAAGAAGAAGAAGTTAACTTGTTATAAAAACCACCAAACGAATTGCGCTGTTGTTGTCTTTGTTGCTGTTGCTGCTGGTGAGCATTGTTGTTCTTTTCAAACAATTGTTGCTGCAGGTGTGCTGAGATTTTTCCATTCACCTCTTTCATTGATGATTTCTCGCAGCCGCTACCATTTTTGCCGGTTTCACAGTGAGCCAAAGGCGCTGTTGATGTCACTGGTATTGATTGTGTAGATGATTGCCCAGTGGAATTCCGATGAATACCCAGATTTGTGCAGCTCAAGATCATCACGGGTGAGTCATGTAAATCTGGCAGCGATGAAGATATCGTCATACCAACTGATGGCAGTTTTAAAACATTTCCACATGAAGATGAGTTTGCCCTTGGGGCCGATGATATGTTTATTGAATCGACTGACTTTCGGCTCTTGAAGATTCGCATGTTTGGACTCGAGACAATTTGAATTGGTTTATTTTTTTTTTTAATTCCCTTCTTCTTTTCGCTGTCGATATCTTTTCAAGTTCAGAAATCTGTGAAAAAAGGAGATGACATGGATTAGCGTGAAGTTTTCGTTGCTATAATAATATTTTATTTTGAAACAAAAATGCGCTATTGTATCTAGATACTTTTGTATAAATGTCATTCAGTCGTGACAAATTCGAAATGTTACTACCCCGATGGCCTTGAGTCTTACAGGTGATCGCATTTGAGCATCGTCAAATTGATTACATTTGCATTTAAAATAGGAGGTACTTGCTCAACATGATATTTTTTTGAATTCAATTAAAACTACATGTTTGCAATTGAAGATAAATAATGTTCAGTCAACTTTAGTAAATAATATGGGTATGTTTATTGTTAAGGACGAATAATTTTGCTCTCGCAGCAACAGGTCCACTGGTGATTTTATGGTTTATCTCACCGAACAGTGGAACAAATCCTTACATCGGTTTGGAGAAAGTAAGATTGTTGCACTTGATATTTCAAAGGCATTTGATAAAGTCTGGCATCCTGCTCTTTCATCGAAAATGCGTGCCTTCGGTATCGATGAATCCCTTCTTCGTTGGATTAGAAACTTTCTTTCGAACCGTTCAATACAAGTTTTATTGGACGGATTCAAGTCCGAAACCCACAATATAAATGCTGGTGTGCCCCAGGGCTCCGTTTTTTCTCCGACCCTCTTTCTCATTTTCATAAATGATCTCCTGTCTGTAATTTCTAATCTAATTAATTGTTTCGCTGACGATAGTACCCTTAGCTTTTACTATTCGTTTCCAGACTCACATCGCTCCTCTTCGGATGTGGAACTGCAACGGCAAAATATGATAAGCTCATTAAACTCTGACTTAAACAGCATTATACAATGGGGAATTAAAAACCATGTAGAGTTTAATGCTTCGAAAACCCAATGCTGTCTTCTATCGTTGAAGCGAGATATACCCCCTTGCCACTGTTCATGAGTGGCACTTGCATCAATGAGACCGAACATCTCGATATTCTCGGTATGTGCATCACTGACCACCTCTTGTGGACCGAGCACATACGCGATGTCGCCAAGAATGCCGCAAGATGTTTGGGTCCTAAGAAGGACGGTGCAAGAAATGTTTCTTCCTGTCTGATCTGGCTATAATCTACAAGACTTATATCCGTCGAAAGCTTGAGTACAATTCCCACCTTTGGGCTGGTGCTCCAGTCACATACTTAAGCCTCTTGGATGGTATACAAAGAAGAGCCGTAAGAATGATCGGTGATATATGCATCACTGATTCATTCACTCCTTTAGACCACCGTCGCGTCGTCGCGTCGTAACGTTTCGTCTCTCTCTGTTTTATCGTTACTTCTACGGTAAGTGCTCTAGAGAAATAACCAGTTGCATTCCTCCCCTAAAACAAAACCCGAGCTTCCAGGAAATCCCATCAGTTTGAACTCGAGCCCAACTTCGGACGTACTCTCAAGTAAAAGGAATCATTTTTTAGCCGTATTACGAGAATGTGGAACTCTCTTCCACACTCTGTCTTTCCCAATCATTACAAGGTTCAAGAAATCAAGACCGAGACCTCCTTTCCTACCACCCTATACCAGTTCTTCCTAGTGAACTCGCTATGTCTCTGGCATAAAAAGGGTATTAAAAAATCCATTAATGGGTGCAAATTATAAACAAAATATGAGTGCGACCCATGTAATCCGCACGACTTACTTCCCAGGGTAGAAAGATGAGTAAAACATTAGTTCTTTTTGTTGTATAGTTGGCAATATACACGTACGTTGGTTTTAAAAATCAAATTCCATAAAACTGATGGTTTTAGGACACACATTAAGTACATTGAATAATAGTGGCGCCATCTGAAAAAAATTTGGTCGTACCAACTAGTGGACTCATGCACAACTCCTTATTTGCACAGTAAAACACAGCCTCTATACTACTTCTGAATATTGTGTTTTTCTATTTGTGAACAAATTTTTCTATGGTTACAGGAATGCATGCCCGATGAATGGAACCTTAGTATTGTTTGCCCCCTGATAAAGGGAGATCCTCTAAACTGCGCCAACTACGGAGGAATCAGTCTACTTAACATCGCCTACAAGATCCTCTCTGACGTAATATGTGAATGTCTGAAGCCTTTCGTCAACAATCTGATTGGGCCTTATCAATGTGGCTTAAGGCCAGGAAAGTCAACCATCAACCAAATTTTCACGTTGCGGCAGATCCTGGAAAAGACCTATGAACTCCAAATCGATACCCACCACCTTTTCATCGATTTTAAGGCCGCGTATGACATCATCTACAGAGACGAACTGTACAAAGCTATGTCTAGTTTTGGCATTCCTGCCAAACTCCTTCGCTTGTGCAAAATGACGATGGAGAACTCACTCTGCTCCATCAAGGTTGGCAACGAGCTTACGGAATCTTTCGACGTCAAAATAGGACTCAGACAAGGCGATGCACTGTCATGCGATTTCTTTAACATCGTTCTTGAGAAGATAGTGCAGAACCCCAACGTCAACACCAGAGGCACTATCTTCCAAAAATCTGTACAACTTCTCGCGTACGCCGATGATATTGATATAATGGGAAGCGTGATGTCAATGGCGCTTTTGTGAGCCGTGACAGAAGCGGCAAAAATGGGTTTATTGGTAAATGAGGAAACGAAGAAGTATATGCTGTCTTTGAGGAAGGGCACCCAACACCGACGGCTCGGGCAGAACGTCACAATATAGACACATAAAACTTCGAGGTTATAGAGGAGTTTGTCTACCACGGGCAATAAAGAACAGCGCCGAGATCAGATGAAGAATTACTCTTGCTAATCGCTGTTTCTTATTGGGCTAAGAAAGCAGTTGAGTGGGAAAACCCTTTTTCGAGCAACTAAGGTAAAATTGTACAACACCCTCATCATCTGAGTCTTGTTGTATGGTGCAGAAGTATGGACCTTGACAAAATCAGATGAATGTGCCTTAGGCTTTTTCGAGAGGAAAATTCTTCGGGTCATCTTTGGCCCCGTGTGCATTGAAGGGGAATGGCGAAGAAGATACAACAGCGAACTTTACGGGTTGTACAACGACATGGACCTAGCCAGAAGGGTCTAGGTCCAGAGACTCAGATGGCTCGGTCATTTAGAGTGGATGGACACCAATGCTCCGGTCCGGAAAGCCTTCGACACTATTCCCGAGGGACGTAGGAGGAGAGGAAGACCGTAACTCAGGTGGCGCACTCAAGTGGAAGAAGACCGCAATCAACTTTGAGTGCAAACCTGGAGACGGCTAGCTAGGGACCGATCTAGCTGGCGCTGACTGTTGATTGAGGCCCAAGTCCACAACGGACTTTAGCGCCACCTTAAGTAAGTAAGTAAGCAAGTAAGAAAGAATTTTTCTTATCGGAATAGTATATCCGAAGATTAACATATTTATGGCCAAACAACGTTTGGTGGATCAGCTAAAATAGAGTGGCCGACAGCTCTTGAAGAGCCAAGGCCTAAGTGGCTTACTCTCATCAACAATTCTCTAGGTGCGTGTGAAGAATTGAGGGGACCTACAAATTAACGCCGATTCCGAACGGCAAAGTTGAGAAGCACTTTTTCATGACAGATAATACTCTTGGAAGTTTTGTCAGTTCTTCGCAAGAGGCAGTGCCCGTGAAAGATGAAATAAAAACTATGGGCCCAGGTAGGACTCGAACCCACGACGTTCTGCTTAGCAGCCGACGCACCTAACCACTAAGCTACGGACACTACGGTGGGTCAGCTAGTAATCAAATATAGTCTACTAGCTGACCCTGCAGACTTCGTACTGCCTCAATCGATAATCGATAAGGATAACCCTCTACCACTCTACCACTCTACCCAACCCACTACATCCTTGTGCTACCCAGTACGTATACCCATATCCGCTACCCCGTTACGACACTACTCTGTTACGCTACGAATTATTTCTACACGCTTACCATTACACCATTAGCCAGAAACCCACTTTTCATTACCCGCAACGCGCAACCAATTTTTTTTGCATTTCAATTTTTCCATTTTTTGTTTACTTTTTCTTGCCTTACCAGTTCCCTATCACAAATTTTCCAGTTTCCCTTTGAAAACCAGTGAGTTTTTCGAGTTCCTTTTTAAAACCCATTTTTAAATTTTCCAGTTTTCCATTTGAAAACCTCTCCACCTAATATTACATGAAATTTTCCCTTTGAAAACCAATGAGTTTTCCGAGTTTCATTCGAAAACCTATTTTGAAATTTTCCAGTTTTCCATTCGAAATTTTCCAGTTTTCCACTTGAAAACCTATGCATCCACAATTTCATGCAATTTTCCATTTGAAAACCAATCGGTTTTCCGAGTTTTTCATCAAGAACTTTCTATTTTTCCATTCTAAAACCCATTTTGAACAGAAAATTCCAACCAAAAAAATTTAACTTCCAATTTTTGTTTGGTTTTTCCAGTTTTTCCACTCTCCCATGAGGTTTTTCCATTTTTTTTTTCACAGAAATCATCACTGAATACAACAGTATCAACCATGAACATTTCACAAACATCTGTTGGGCCATTTCGGAGTCTATAAGAGACATACAAACAAACACACATCCATTTTTATATATATAATATAAGAGAAAGAGAAGAGATGATACTCCTGAATATTGTTTTTTTTTTTCACACTTACTAAAAGATTTTTGAATTATTGTTGAAATTATTGCAGAAATTATCATAGTTTTCATTATATTAGGGTTGTCTTAGTTTTTTGATTGCCATTTAAAACCGCTAAGCCGATTTCGCTCAAAACCTATTCATTCCTTAACAACACAATGCCATGTCGAATGAGACCAATTTTATGACGATACGATGAGTGGTTCGCGAGATAATTGAGCTGAAAAAACGTAACGCACGTCCGCACATGCGCACATACTTACATACGCACATACAAACACACATACACACACACACACATCATTATAAAAACGCTTGATTCGGTGACCTCGTAACATGGAGATATGGAAAAATTGGAGATTCACAAAATCGGACCCATTACAATAACTTCCTCTGGGAAGTTAAAAATTAGAACCCAAAGGCAAATAAGAAAATTCATTCAAATCGGTCCAGACGTTTATGAGGAGTTCGGAGACGTATTCAAAAATTAGAAATTTTCTTCTGCATGTAGTTCCCTACATGCAAGCTACATAGTTGTTGATAAATTTACCTGAATAATAATAAAAACAAGAAAAAAGAGCGCAAACGTATAGTTTATACGAAAGAAATTCAAATGAGATTAAAAAAAAAAAGTTTGAAATGCTCGAACGTCATACTGCCTTAAAACAGAGTCAAGCCAAGTAAAGTAAATATGAACTGGGTGTCATGCTTCAATGAAGCTGCAAGTTTTGCTTTTGCTCGCAGGCATTGGTAGGCGCGCATTCGCGAAATCTAAATAACATAGCTATGTGTAGGTATACATCGTCCAACCAAACGCATATACGCATACCTTACATTGCTGGATGGCGCTCATGGATGTTGAGGCCAATTGAAAGTGAAAACTGAAAACCTCTTCAAATGGAGGAGAAAACGGGCTTTTGAATGGTTCAATTTTTTTTTTTATCCAACATCCATCAATAAAAATGTGCTAATGTGTAAGATTTTGTCTGACCGCATAAATAAATTTTTGTTTTATGCATTAAGCACGACTCTGTCGCATTTAGTTAGAAGAAGCAGTTAGAAGTACTTTCCTCATTTATGCAGTGATTTGTGCTTACGCAAAACCAAAACATCATCTTGCAAGGAAGTTCGTATGCAAAGTCAAAGTCAAAAGTACCTAAGTCTTATTTCGATTACAATGATTACTAAAACTAAACTTAAAACTAACATTGTTTAACTACTTATAACAAAAAAATAAATTTAAAGCTTGCAGATTTGAGATTGTCATTTGTAGAGTCGATGAGAACAGAAAATTTATTAAAAATACTGATTAATTGATTAAGGACTGTAGCGCATAGTTAGATCTACTAAAAATAGTTCGAATAGGTAAATTTCTTCTTAAGGTGGCCTGACTCAAGTTGAAATTCAATCTATAAAGAATAGTTGGACATGAAATAGTTCCATTCATTACTCCTATTATAAAGCAGAACTGTAAATACTCTCTGTGACCAGAAAGAGATGGAGATTTATTAAGGGAAGCCTTTGAGTATATGAAGGTAAATGAAGTCTATCAGGCCAGGGAAAAAAACGTAGGCAAAATCTTAAAATCTACGTTGAATACTTTCTATTCTATTTATGAATAGGTAGTTGGTGCCCATACAACGCAACCGTATTCGAGAATTGGCCTGACAAAAGAAACATAAAGAATTTTGATGACATATGGATCACGGAACTCACGTGAAAATCTTTTGACGAAACCAAGTACTTTGTTAGCTTTTTTTATTATAAAATTATAGTGATCAGTAAACGTTAATTTTGAGTCAAGTACAACACCAAGGTCAGAAAAGTTAGATACCCTACACAAGGATGACGAATTCAACACATAGTCATAGTTTATTATATTACGTTTGCGTGTAAAACACATTGTTTTACATTTGTCAATATTTAAAATCAAACGATTATTCTTGCACCATTCCCAAAACTTATTTAGGTCCTCTTGTAGAACGTCACAGTCATTGATCGAGTTAATAATTCGAAATATTTTTAAGTCATCTGCATAAATAAGCGATAAAGAATTGTTTAAAACAGAAGGCAAATCATTAATAAATACCCCTTGGGGTACACCAGAATTGACTTTAAATTGACATGAAGGGTTACATCGGAACATGACACTATAATATCTATCTTTAAGGTATGACGAAATCCACATAACAAAACGGTCGTTAAGTCCAATTTTACTCAATTTATTGAGAAGAATCTCGTGATTTAATTTGTCAAAAGCTTTGCTAAAGTCTGTATAAATGCAATCGACTTGAGAGTGTTTTTCAAATGCATCCAAACAAAAAGTAGAAAATTGTAGCAAATTAGTTATTGTAGATTTTTGTTTAGTAAATCCATGTTGATTTTCACATATAACGGAAGAACAATTAAAAGAAACTATATCACAAATAAGGGATTCAAACAACTTAGGAATAGCGGACAGTTTTGCTATAGGACGATAATTAGTAACTAAATTTTTAGAACCTTTTTTATGGACCGGCGTCCATATTGAAATTTAAAGTATTTATTGGAAGTCACGGCTTCTGGAGTCTGATAAATTTAATCTTTGAATAAATTGCTGAAGTGTGAATTTTGTAGGGAAAGTTTGCAAAAAAAAATTAGTAACATCTTTTACGTAAGAATAAAGCTAAGAGAATTAATGAAGATAGCATAATTTTCTGTCATTATAAAAGCTGCCATATGCACATATAAATTCATTTATCAAATGAAAGTGAAAATAAAAGTTGAATAAAATGTTTCTTTGTTTAAAGGTGAATTTATTTCGGAATTAAAGAGGTTTATATTATCAAAAAAAAAGTTCAATGACCTGAAACGAAGAATGGAAAATGAGGAATAATTTGGTGAAGCACATATTACATTTTTGTTGTTTGTGGGAATAATTTCTTCCATAAATTAAAGAAATGAAACGCATAGAATTGTCATTAACAAGTTTTTGTTTTGCATCAACATTATGGCGAACTTTTAGCAATATGAAAGAAGAAGCTTACACATTTGCAGAAATAAAGTGCTCTGTGAGACATTCAAAATATAAAAATTAAATAAAGTGGCACGACAGCTCTTGAAGAGCCAAGCCCTAAGTGGCTTACTCTCATCAACAATTCTATGAGCGCGTGTGAAGAATTGAGGGGACCTACAATTTAACGTCGATTCTGAACTGCAAAGTTGAGAAGCACTTTTTTCATGACAGATTGATACTCTTGGAATTTTTGTCAGTTCTTCGCAAGAGGTAGTGCCGCTGAAAGATGAAATAAAAACTATATGCACGACGCACGAGCGGGACTCGAACCCACGACGTTCTTCTTAGCAGCCAACGTACCTAACCACTAAGCTACGGACACTCAGCCCTATCGTTGTATCCGTTCGGAGAAACTTACGATCGTTAAAAAGTTCCGATCGTAATATTTATTTTGTTCATGGTATACGTTTCGTAAAGGAAAATATTGACGTGTAATAACGCATGTTGTTCCGCAAATGTTCCGACACAATTTAGCTGTCATAACAATCGGAGACGTATAAAACAAAATAATCGCTATGCATCGCAAGCGTAAGTTGAATGTTTACTTTTCGCCATATGAAATCGTGATGCGTTACTCTGAGTTTGAAATTTCAACGCAAATTTGAATTTTTTTTCTGAATTATGTACGATTTAATAATCGGAACCCTCAGGACGATAACAAATTCGTATATTTTGTACAAATCGGATAGAATTTTGTTACGATCGGATACGACGAGCCCTATCGTCGTATCTGACTTCCTGTGAGATATTTATGGGACAATAAAAAAAAAAAAATTAAAATTACTTACCAGATTCTTAAAAATTATAATTCTTAAGCTATTTTTTCATTTTTTTTTTTGTAACTAATTGTAGTAACTTGAACTACTAATATGTAGGCGCATATGCTGTCTCTTTTCCTACACACCAAGTGCTTACTTTACCTCCAAGACGTAACGACAGGGTACTGGTTACATTACCAGATATAGCTTGCGAAACTTGTAAGCGAGAGTCCAAAACGTAGAAACAGAAGCACTTAAACAACGGCTCTACAAATTTGGAGGTTAGTGCTAACAATCCCTCCACAGTAAAACAAAAAAAAAACTAAGAAGTTATGAAAGAGATAGTAGCCTCGGATAATGACCCGCCTCTTATGGTAACCAAACCCGCAACTACAACGGACTATGCATTGAGAGTTTGTACCTGGAATGTAAGAACACTCTACACTCGAGAAGAAACTCAAAACCTAGAATCTGATATTACTGCGATCCAGGAAATACGATATGGATAGGGACAAATGAAAAGGAAAAAATGTGACATTTATTACAGCTGTCATCAAAGGATGCAAATATTTGGATGCGGATTTGTCGTGATCGCCTGGCTGTAATCCGCATCAAGGCCACACTACAAAACATCAGTATAACATGTACACACGCCCCTACAGATGCGGACGAGGAGTCAAGCATAGAGCCTACGGAGCCTGTCCAGAGTACGATGTCAAAATTGTACTCGTAGATTTCAATGCAAAAATCGGGAAGGAAGACATCTTTGGCGGATTAGTTGGAAAGCACAGCCTCCACAAAGTTACAACAGTTGACGACTTCGCTGCAGCTCGTAATACGGTGATAAGTAGCACTAGGTTTCCAAGACGAAAGATCTACACAGCAACTTGGTGATCTCCGGATGTTCCAACCACCAATCTAATCAACCATGCTAATCGGCGCAAGGCACAAATCCAATATCTTGAACGTACGCACTTTCCGAAGAGCAAATGTCATCTCTGACCACTTTCTGGTAGTGGCTATCAATTGACAAAAAAATACGTGCGGCCCAAAGAAAGAATTCTTTAAATATGGTGGAGGTGTTTTGATTACCACATGCATCAGGTCATCACCGTAGTGTCCGTAGTAGTGGTTAGGTGCGTTGGCTGCTAAGCCGAACGTCGTGGGTTCGAATCCTACTCGGGCCCAAAGTTTTTATTTCATCTCTCACGGACTCTGCCTCTTGCGAAGAACTGACAAAACTTCCAAGAGTATCATCTGTCATGAAAAAGTGCTTCTCAACTTTGCCGTTCGGAATCGGCGTAAAATTGTAGGTCCCCTCAATTCTTCACACGCACCTAGACAATTGTTGATGAGAGTAAGGCACTTAGGCCTTGGCTGTTGCGCCACTCTATTTTTTTTATCAGGTCATCACCAAAGTGTGGCAAGAGAAATGCACGCCCACTGACTGGTCGATAAGCTCCATATGCCCCATCTACAAAAAAGGCGATCCGATGTCATGCAAAAACTACCGTGGCATATCCCTGCTTAATGTTGCATACAACGTACTGTGTGAGCGTCTTTTTGATTTTACCAGTCCTACTCTACGGCGGCGCTGAGTGCTAGACGATAAGTAATAAAGGGGAATAGATACTTGGCACTTTTGAAAGAAAAATTCTTCGACGGATTTTCGGTCCCGTATGCGACGATGGCGAATGTAGAAGAAGGTTCAACCGAGAACTGTATGAGCTGTACCAAGATGTGGATGTAGTCCAGAAGGCCCTGAAAATACAACTTCATAGGCTCGGCCACATCGAACGAATGGACGACAAAGCTCCAGCCAAGAAAGTCTTTTCATCCCAGCCGCCAGGTTCGAGACGACAAGGAAGACCGAACATACGGTACAAGGAACAAGTGACTGCGGATGCCAGAGCGCTTGGTTTCGGCAACTGGAGAGTGTATGCGAGGGACCGTTACCAATGGAAGGCTGCAGTATCTCAGGCTGAGATCCTTCATGGATTGTGAGTCGCATAAGTAAGTAAGTAAGACAACGCCAAAGAGCAAAATTCCTTACACTGGCTAGATAATTAAGCTGATGAGCATTTCTGTAGACTTTGTTTGTGGAATGGATCTCAAAACTTCGTCAATGCTGCTCGCACTCCTTACAAATTCTAGAGAGGATTGATACCCCAACCAAACCGTTCTTACCATCGACGGACGGTTCGGTTTCTCTGCAAAATTTTGTTTTTATTAAAATCGAAAGAAAAATAAAAAAACTTGAACAAGGAGGTTCGAATGCTGACTGGTCAGTAAGGTCTATATTTCCCGATTACAAAAAGGAATTACTTTTTATCCTGTGAAAACTGTCAGTCTACTTGGCCTAGGCAGACACCCGGCGTTTAATGTATTCACATTGAAGCAAATCTCATATACGACCAACGATCTTGAAATCTAAACCCCATCTTCTAAGTTCGACCTTAAGCTACCACTCACCCAACCCAACATCAAATTTTCTGATCGCGGAGATCCCCAAAAAACACGAATGCTCCTGTTTCAATTTAACCCCATTTTTAAGAAAAAGTCTTTTCTTTCAACAAACAGAAATAATTCTCAATTAAATCTAATTCTTCCTAGTCACAAAAAAGATCACCATTTACAAAAGACAGTAGCAAATATGTAGTATCTCTGCGTCTGCAGAGTATCCATAGTTTCAAAACAACTGGTCCAGCGAGTTAAAAATGCTGACGGACCATAACTTATTTTATCATTTTCTGTATAACTAAACGCCAAAACAACTTTCTCAGACATAAACGTCTACAAACTTGCAAAGTGCAATGCGCAAACAATTTCGGTGTGGAATTTAGGTGAGCGTCGCGCGCCGCCACCGCGCGCCGTTATTATTTATTTTTATTTTATAACTAATCATTTTTGAGAGCAGGGCCGTAACACCTCGTAGTTAGTTAGTTTTGGGTTTTAATACATTTTTAACAGTTTCAAGGAAATTACTTGGTTTCATTTTAATCAAACAAAGCGAGAAGCAGACGAAAAACCTCTACACCAACTGCACATTGTCTTGATCGAAAGCCATAAGTTAATTGATATAAAGACAGAAACACCATCGAAGAAAAAAAGAGCCCCAAAACAAGTCCGGCCCTGGATACTGATTGCATATTATTTTCAATTCAAACGCAATTTGCAGCACATTAAAATATGCTTTTTTTCAGGTGGCCGGTTATCTGGGCCGCAGTGGTGTCAGTGTGCCCCTATGATATTTGGATGCAATTTTAACACAAACTTAGCAAAAGTGCATTCCATTAGTGGTGTTTGTATATTTCTTGCTGCAAGAAATTTGTAATCGTGTGTAGGTCTGTCGATAAACGATGCTTGAATAGAAAAATGCAAAGCCATGGTACTGACTGGTTGTTAGGCAATTCAATAATTGCTTTGC
This sequence comes from Sphaerophoria rueppellii, assembly GCA_920937365.1. NCBI lineage: Eukaryota > Metazoa > Arthropoda > Insecta > Diptera > Syrphidae > Sphaerophoria > Sphaerophoria rueppellii. The sequence goes on along the minus strand of CAKKXW010000002.1, from coordinate 69,804,425 downwards.
CCATCCACATTGATGAAATAATTATCAGTTTCACAGTTTTGCTTGAAGCTATCAATCATCTTAACGCCAGGTATTTTATATTTCTTTCTTCTTTCTTCTGCACCTCGATAGGACTTTTGTAGATACAGGTGTTTAATATCGAGAGTTTTTTAAGGCACATTCGAGTTTTATATTGAAATTCCATATGCACTTCTTGAATGTGTGAGGAATGTTAAAAGATCAGAAGTCATATCAATAAAAAACCCAAATTCCACTCTTATTCCATAGGTTAACTTACTCATAGATTAAGAGTTTATCCAAGGGTTATAACTTCTCATTAATAAAAACAGTTTGTTTCCGGAATAACAAGGCGATGTCCACCTTTAAATTCTCTTCAGGATTATTTTTGTTATTGCTTCTTGACAGCCGATTTGCCGTTGACTTTGCTACAAATACGGCGATCGATTGGGTCATCTAATGAACTGACAGAGAAGCAGCATATATTTATTTCACAGCAAATGTCAACTTCAAATTGCGGGCGAGACCAGCTTCGCGGGGTCGGCTAGTCCCATATAACGAATGTCTGCTAATGCAAATATCTCGTCAACCCAGGACTTGAAATTGGCTTTGGTTTTCAGTGGTATGCTCAGGATATTTAGAACTATTAAATCCTGAAAAAAGGAAATCCTCTGATCTGCGCCAACTACGGAGGAATCAGCCTACTTATCATCGCCTACAAGATCTTCTCTGCAGTAATCTGTGAACGTGTGAAGCCTTTCGTCAACAATCTGATTGGTCCTTATCAATGTGGTCTCAGACGAGGAAAGTCAACCATCGGCCGAATTTTCACTTTGCGACAGATCCTGGAAAAAACCTATGAACTCCAAATCGATACCCACCACCTTTTCATCGATTTTAAGGCCACGTATGACAGCATCTACAGAGACGAACTATATAAAGCTATGTCTAGTTTTGGCATACCTGCCAAGCTCGTTCGTTTGTGCAAAAGGACAATGGAGAACTCACGGTGCGAAATCAAGGTCGGCAACGAGCTTACGGAATCTTTCGATGTCAAAATAGGACTCAGACAAGGCGATGCACTGCCATGCCATTTCTTTAACATCGTTCTGGAGAAGATAGTGCAGAACTCCACCGTCAACACCAGAGGTACTATCTTCCAAAAATCTGTTCAACTTCTCACGTGCGCCGATGCGATATTGATATTATGGAACACAGCGTGATGTCAATGGCGCCTTTGTGAGAATTGAGACAGAAGCCGCAAAAATGGGTTTAGCGGTAAATGAAGGAAAAACGAAGTATAAATGCTGTCTTCGAGGAAGGATACCCAACACCGACGGCTCGGACAGTACGTCACAATAGACACATACAACTTCGAGGTAGTAGAGGAGTTTGTCTACCTAGGCTCCGCTAAAAACACAAGGGCAATAACACCAGCGCCGAGATCAAATGAAGAATAACTCTTGCTAATCGCTGTTTCTTATTGGGCTAAGAAAGCAATTGAGTGGAAAAGTCCTCCCTTGAGCAACTAAGGTAAAACTGTACAACACCCTCATCATCGCAGTCCTGCTGTATGGTGCAGAAGCATGGACCTTGACAAAATCGGATGAAAGTGCCTTAGGCTGCTTCGAGAGGAAAGTTCTTTGGGTCAACTTTGGCCTCGTGTGTATTGAAGGGGAATGGCGAAGAAGATACAACAGCGAACTTTACGGGTTGTACAATGACATGGACCTAGCCAGAAGGGGCATACATTTGTATGAAAATGCATTTTTGATATTGAAAAAATTGCGAACTCAATTCAAATTTAATGCATAAATTTTGATATTTAAAAACAAACTTCCATATTCTGGCGCCTTTATTCATAACGTTAAAATATAATTATATTATTTGCGTATGTAGGTATAGGTAAGTACTAAGTACAAGTATGAATATGTGATTTTGAATATAAAAAAAAAAAATATTAAAATGAACCTAGTATGCTTTGGATTTTCAAATATTCAAATGCACTAATTCTAATTCAGTTCAGTTTAAAACTTTGTAAGTGCGATTGAAAGTTGTGTTTTCTTATTTTAGTAATATTTTTTGCTAAAAAAAAAAAAAATCGATTTATATATTTAGAATTGATTTCAAAAGGTAATTCATTAACAATTGTAATGATAAATAAATAATATGTTTCAACTTTAGAATGTCAGAAAATAAGAAAAGGAAAACAGAGGCCAGCTCTAACAGACAATTTCAAGATTGGTGGACTGATAAATATGGAATGATGAAAAGCAAAAACAATGCCCTGTGTGCGTTGTGTGGAAATACAGTAGTGTGCAGAACATCTTCAGTAAAACGTCATTATGAAACTACTCATTCATTTCTTTTATCTAAAAGTGATTCAGAACAAAAAGAACATATTGCACGTGAAGTTAGAAATCAAACTCATTCACTACATTTTTGAAACACACAAATTATTTAGTTGCTGCTAGTTTTGAGGTTTCCAAGACTATTGCTACTCATTGCAAACCATTTAGCGATGGAGATTATATTAAAGAAGCTTTCATTAAATGTGCACCACATTTATTTGAAGATTTTAAAAATAAAGACCAGATACTTAAGCGCATTGAAGAATTAAGTATAAGTCGAAATACTGTTAAAGACAGGATATTAAAAATGCATAAAAATATTAATATTAAAAAAATTAATGATATACGTTCTGCAAAGCTATTTTCTATATGTCTTGATGAAAGTACCGACGTAACATCCTCAGCTCGCTTATCCATAATTGCTCGTTATGCTAAAGAAGAAAAAATAGTTGAGGAATTGCTTTCATTAATTTCCTTATCAGCAAAAACAACTGGAAAAGATATTAGTGATGCAGTTATAAGAACATTTCAAATAGCTGAGATAGATACATCAACAATAGTGTCAATTACAACTGATGGAGCTCCCTCAATGATAGGACGACAAGCTGGTTTTATATCTCTTTTTCAAGAACACGTTGGGCATCCAATTATTAATTTTCATTGTATAATTCATCAAGAAGTTCTATGTGCGAAGTCTGGATTGGCAGTATTTGATGATATTTTAAGTATTGTTTCCAAAATAATAAATTTTATAGCAGCTCGAGCTTTGAATAAGCGGCAATTTCAGTTGCTTCTACAAGAGGTAGGTTCAAACTATCATGGATTGTTAATGTATAATCACGTACGCTGGCTTAGTAGAGGATTTGTGTTACAACGTTTTGTAGAATGTTTTGATGAAATTATAATGTTTCTTAATGATAACAAAACCGAATTTCCTGAACTTTTTGATAATGACTGGATCATCAAATTAATGTTTTAACGTATATTTCCAACCATTTAAATGAATTAAATATTAAATTGCAAGGTCCCGGAAAATCAATTGATGTAATGTTCGATATTATTGAAGGTTTTGAGTCCAAATTAGTAATATTTAAACGCGATGTTGACAACAATAATTTTAAGTATTTTCCTTTGTTGAAAGACCACCTTCAAAAATTTTCTATTCATGGAGTCTATGAAATTAATATAAATTTTTATAGCCAAGTTATAAGTAACATACAAGACAATTTTGTTAAGAGATTTCAAGATTTCAAAAAATTTCAACCATTAATTAACTTTATAAAATATCCAGACAAGTTTGATTTGGAAACTACTAGAATGGATCAATTAGAATGGTTAAAGTTGGTGAATTTAGAAATGCAGTTGGCAGAGTTTCAATCAAGTTCTATTTGGAAGCAGAAATTTATAGAGTTGAGGCACGAAATAGAAAATAATGAAAAAAAAAGATTAAATGAAGAAGAATACGAAAACATGAATAACATGTTGTTGAAGACATGGTGTTCGCTTCCAGAAACATTTAATGCAATGAAAAAATTGTCTTTAGCTATTTTGACAATATTTTCATCAACGTATAGCTGTGAAAGTCTTTTTTCGATTATGAATAATATAAAATCTGATGTACGAAACAGACTTACCGATGAATGTGGGGAGGCTTGTATTTCATTAAAATTGTCAAAGTATGATCCGGATATTGATGCATTATCGAGAAATATTCAGCAACAAAAATCCCATTAAAAAATATGTCAGCATATTATAGAAATGAATCTATGAATAATTTTTAAAATGTATGTACTTTCATTTAATAAAAATAATTTTTATTGGCACGCATGTATTTCATTTTATAAAAATAATATTTATTGGCCGCAGTCAAAAAAAGGTTCGCCATCCCTGATATAGATCTTATACGGAGATATCAAATAGTCGAATTTCCGAATTTCGAACTTGGATGGTTTCGGACAGGAAACAGCGTTGACAACCTAAATTTCTTGTCTGAGGAAATAATCACTAGGTGAGATCAACCTCTCCATTTTCGTCTAAACCGCCAAAATGATAAGATCGCACAGAGCGATTGTTGAGGAGTAGTTTTTTTTCCTCGTGTAAAACAAAAAAAAAAATAAGAAAAAAGAAAAAAAAAAACCAATCGGTAAATATCCTTTCCATCGAAGTTAAATAAATATAAAATAAGAAAAAGGTGTTTAAATCGTCACTTTTAGAGTTACGTTTTTGCTCGATTTTCCACAAATTCCGTGTGGGAGAAGAGAACTGACTACACCACGCTTTCACCTAGAATTATTCCATTTGTCTGATCCCACCAGGTAAAGTGTGCCAAAATTAAAAAGGTGAGAATTTGAAAAATATGAACGATTGAATTATATTAGGTGTGACCGTATTTAGAGAATCAATAAACTATAGTATTTGACGTTTTGCACCAAGTGCACAGCAAGTTCCGAGAGAGGACATCTGGAGAGCCAGCGAACTCCCCTCAAAATAACTGACTCGAGTGGACTTTTTGCTTTCAGAAATCGTCGAGCGAAAGGGCTCAGAAACGGAAGAAAAAGGGGAAGAGCGTACACCTAAACGGCATACGATGTTGTCTGCAAGTTCTCTTCCAACCTTCAGCTTCAGTCAGTTCGCGGAGTTTGGCAAAATCGGGCCACTAAACCGAGAACGTGGGTGTAAGGATAGGGAAGAGGAACGGGGAGAAAAAACCCTCATATAGATCCGTGGAAAAAGTATAAGAAAAAACGGAAACCGGGAAAGCAGAAATACAAAAACGGAAAAAAAATCTTGTGTCAAAAAAAAAAAAAAAAAACAAAAAAAAGCTACATTAGTGATTAGAGTTTACAAATAAAAATAAGAAAAAGAAAAGAGAAAAAAAGGAAAGAAATAGAGCAAGAGTGCATGGTAGTTTAAGCTAATTCAAAGAGTGAAAAAGGTGATTGTGAGCAAGCGATAGCTTGACAGCGGTGTGACATCACCGAATTACAACTACGAAATTAACGCCTCCCAGGAGATTGTGCACAGTCCCGTAGGCGGTAAGTCTAAAAATTTTGTTTCTCTTTTTATTAAGTGCATGCTAACGTATTCTTGCCCACAATCAAAAAAAAAAGTTTGTTTACGTTTTGTTGGATAACCTCCTCGACGGGTCTCCACCTTGCCGTTGGTGAGGAGGCTTACGCGAGAACTTCAAGTAGGTTAAGTTGCAGATTCAAGCTCTTGAGCAGACTCTCAACCACCAACTTAGGTTTAAGCAAACTAAGAGAGGCCCACCCCTATGAATATGGAAGAATTAAAAAAACAGAACAAAACCATAGCGGGGATATACGCTATAAAGTCGGTAGAAGTCACGGCTATCGGCTTAGGCTTTGCCTCGCGGTCTCAATACCGAGAGGAGAAGTCGCCAGTGACAATTTTTCCTTTCACAAAATTTTATTTTATTATGACTCAACTTATAATTTCGAAACTTCTTCTTCTTTTTCTTCTTTCTTTTTCTTTTCTCTTTTTAGTTTCATTTCTCTTTTCAGTTTTAGAAAATTATAAGCAGACAGAAAACCTCAATATGAGCTTAATGAAGGACAATTGTCTAACCGAAGAAGAGGAAAATCTTCTCCTGAATCCCTTCTTAAACCTTGGTATGGGAGATGGCGCCAGCGAAATCGACGTTGATGATAACGTCAGTGAAGTCTGCTCGGTAGCCAGCTCAAATCTCTCAAACGTATCAAGGGCATCAAGAAGGTGTCGTATTACGAACAGTAAGAGGACTGTTAAAAGACTAGGACAGTTAGATTGGGAACAGCTGACAGAGCAGGAGAGGAAAAGGCTGCATAACGCACGTGCTTTTCTGGATAGGGAGGGTCTGGGAAAAGATAGGCACCCCGCTAATCTAGCACCAGAACCTCTCGCTTCGGGGAGTACGAGCGTTAAAACCGTGATGGGACCACCTGCCCCCATCGCTGTTACAATACAGCGTAAGGAAGGGTGCCCCCCATCAACGGTTGCAGCCACTCCTCAAGAGGGTGACAATCAAGAAGGACAGGTCGTACGGACAAACATTGAGTCGTCTACCGTACCACCTACCGATCCGCTGCTGATCGCTCCGATATCAGTGAGCAGTGAGGTAGGTGAGAAGAAGACACTCGATGAGGAGAAAGATGATAGGGAATGCGTAAACAACGCTAATGGCCACAGCCTCAGCGTTGACCTAAACATGACCACTGAATCTGGACCCGAAAACCGTACGATTAATACAACGATCAACAGTGTAGCCACGGTTATAGACAGAAGCATGAATTGATTAACGTCAGCACCTAGCAATTAAGCCTTATCTGACGTGTGACCACTCACACAGGTGTCGTTTATAAGTGTTGACATTCACCCTGATGATCCACCAGCTACAAAAGCACACCACAACTTTCAAAAGAAAGAAGCGGGTACCCTGCAACCGGATTCACACCAGTACCAATTGAATTAGTGCCAGCCCTTATTCATCTTGGTTTGATTCTAGACTACTATTCAGGCAAAACACGGAACTGCACTCAACCCTCGTTTACCGAAAGAAGAGCCGTTATCCGGTCACGGAAACTGCACTCAACTTTCAGTCACCGAAAGAAGAGCCGTAACCGCGATTTGCGAACAGCAGCTGAGGCCAAACTCAGACAACCACAACCCCCGCGAAGGTCCATCCCACTAGTGAGTTGGCAAGTCCTCACTACCCGCGGTACCCAATTGCCCCTGGGTGAGGGGTTGGTGTCACATTTTGGTTCTGTATAACCATTCGTTATACAGACATTGTTTCATTTTTGTGATCTTTTGAGTTTTGCAGCTTTTATCAACTGGCAGATGAGGGACACCGCTCACCCTCTGTCAAGTATATCCACTTTGATTGAAGGGATGAACCAGCCAATCAAGAGATATACCCAACAGGGCGTCTAATTTCATTAACATCTATCCACATTCGGTATTCGTTGATCGTATTTCCTCATTTAATATATCCTTAGATATATTATCTGTTAAGGATCGCATCAATCTTCATTATACGTCCTGTTTCAATCCGTCAATTCCATTAGACTAAAGCTGCCTACGTCCGCAGGTTCATGCCAATAAATTGACAAGAACCTCTCAGAGGCACCACTTGAAGGTGTAGGTCAGCACGTTCACTTACTGGGGAATATGTACTCGGAAACATGTTTCCTTTCTAAATTTCCAGGTCCATGATTTCACCTCCACGGTTATAGACAGGAGAACGTCAAAACGTAAGGCAAAAACAAGAGATGACAAAGAAATCAGACGACGACAGAGACGAAACGCTGAGAGGATTGTCCGCCGTTTTGCTAATAGGACACCAGAGTCCTTGACTGCAAATGAGAAGGCAGCGTTGGACAGATCCAAAAAGCGCTTACAGACTAACGCTACGGGACAAGAACTAGACACACAAAAAACATCGACAGGTAGGGAGGAAAAAACACCTCTTGATGAACCTGGTTCTTCTAAAAGAACAAGGAATGAACTTTCCCCGACCGACTCTTCGCCTAATAAGGCAACTAAGAGGATTAAGATCTCCCGAGCAACCGTAAAGGGGCAACAAGTTGCCATTGCCGATTTCGGTAAACCTTCACGGAAGCTGTCCGAGGATGAATGGCAACTTCTGGAGCTCAGAATCCTGGAAGAAGTCAATGAGGCCATAGTGAAAAACAGGCCTCCCCCGCTCTTCGGTAATTTAACTACCATCCATGGGTTCAAAGTAATGGACTGTGAAAACGAAGCCACACTCAAGTGGCTTCAAGACTTCACCAAGAACACCTCGGCACCATGGCCCAATGCAGATCTGCGCCTTATTGACGTGAAGGAGATCAAAAATATCTCCAGACCAACTGGCGTACTACTTGTGAAAGGTCCAACCCTACCAAATGATCGCATAGAGAGATATATCATATCTCTCAACAATGACCTCCTTAGCCAAGACTGGGAGATAGTTAAGTGCGAGAAGACCAGCGAAGGCACCGAAGTTATGGTAAGGCTTGTCCATAAATCAATACCACTACTGAGGAAAGTGGACTTCAAAGTGCGCGTCGGGATTACCAGATGCAAACTTAGATTGATATCAAATAAAAGAAAACAGGTTAGTAAGGCGATGAACAAATCTTTACTATGCAAATGGAATTGAAAATTTTACAAATCAATCTTCAACATAGTAAAGCCGCCAGCGCCAACCTGGTCTACCTCATGGAGAGTAGGCAATACGACATGGCCCTAATTCAAGAACCCTGGATTGTAGGTGGCAGGATCAAGGGCCTAAACTCAAAAGACCTCATGCTGTACAAGTCAAATTGTGACAGCCAAAATAGTAACCCCAGAACATGTATATTAGCTAGAAAACGGTTTAATCTTTTTCTCCTAACTTCTTATAGCAACATGGACCAGACCGCGGTCATATTTGAACGTAAGGAGCAACCAACGCTCATAATAACCTCCACATACATGCCCTATGATGGAGTTGAAGGACCACCGGCGGATATAACAATGGAAGTAGTATCATTCGCAAGTAAGAAAAATTTCAATATTATCTTAGGGTGCGACTCCAACGCACATCATGCGCAATGGGGTAGCACCGATACTAACACTAGAGGTGAATCCCTTTTTCAATTCATCATAGACAATAATCTATGTGTGGCTAACCGTGGTAATACACCCACTTTTGTTACGAAAAATCGGAAAGAGGTGCTAGACATTACCCTCTCGAATAATTCTGACTCCTGTCAAATTGATCATTGGAGGGTTTTAGAAGAACCTTCCTTTTCTGACCATCGTCTCATTGAATTCTATATCCCTAACGTTGATAGCCAGCAAACACCCTTTAGAAATATTAGGCGTACAGACTGGCTTATTTTCAATAGGGAAATAAGTAACAATATCAGGCACATTAACACCAACGCCATTCTAGGACCAGACAGTCTAGAGAAGGCAACAGAAGATCTCACTGAGACTCTGCGAAAGGCGTTTGTAATCAGTTGTCCAATCAAAACGACTGTGAAGAAAAACAATAAACCACCCTGGTGGACAACAGAACTAACCAACATCAGAAAGGAAACGAGAAAACTTTTCAATGTTGCTAAAAGAACAAGACTAGAAATTGACTGGGACTATTATAAGACTAGTCAAAGAAAATTCAAAACAGAAACCCAACGAGCTAAGCGGAGCTCGTGGAAAAACTTCTGTAGCAATATCGAGAGCACCAACGAGTCAGCTAGGCTCAGGAAAATCCTTTCGAAAACCTCTACTTCTGTAGGCTCCCTAAGGAAACCTGACAATAGCTGGACTGAATCAGGTCGCGAAAGTCTAGAACTCCTGCTTGAAACACATTTCCCAGGCAGCAAACCTAGCCCTGAACGCGAACCAGATTACTCCTTAATCCTCGAATATGAAATCCCTACGGATTTTATAACGAAAGAAAAGATAAACTGGGCTATTAAATCCTTCTCCCCTTATAAGTCGCCGGGCCTAGACGGCATTTTCCCAATGATGCTGCAAAAGAGCTCTGAATTTATCACTCCACACCTGATAAACATCTTTCAAAGTAGCATTAAATGGGGGTATGTTCCCAAGACATGGCGTGAGGTAAAAGTCGTCTTTATTCCAAAAGCCGGCAAACCTAGCCACATTGAACCCAAAGACTTCAGACCTATAAGTCTCACGTCTTTTGTACTCAAGACACTTGAAAGACTTATCGATATATACATCCGCAGTAATTTAAAACCTGAAACTATATCACCTTTTCAACACGCCTACACAAAAGGTAGAAGTGTAGAAACGGCACTACACTGCGTAGTTAGAACCATAGAAAAATCACTTGACGTTAAGGAATACACTCTTGCATCATTCCTGGACATTGAAGGAGCCTTCAATAACGTCCACAGCAATGCAATCGAGAAAGCACTTAATGATCAACGCATAGGAAAAGTAGTTATCAAATGGATTATGTGTATGCTGAAAAACAGACAAATACATGGTGAACTTGGTAACGCACACTTAGAGATGTACGCATCCAGAGGAACCCCGCAAGGCGGAATTCTTTCACCTTTATTATGGACCTTAGTGATGAACGAGATCCTAATAAAACTTAGGAATAACGGTATAGTAGTGGTAGCCTACGCTGACGACTTAGCGCTTTTGGCGACGGGTAAATACCTTACCACTATTAGCGAACAATTACAAAGCGCATTATCAAGGGTCAGCAACTGGACCAAGAAATGCGGTCTTAATGTAAACCCCCTTAAAACAGAACTGGTTCTTTTTACAAACAGAAGGAAAATCCCTCCGTTTGCAATACCAAAAATAGATGACACAATTCTAAAAATCTCCGACCGAGCGAGATATCTCGGAGTTATTTTGGACAAAAAACTCAATTGGGGTCCAAATATCCAAGAAAGATATAAGAAAGCCACGATCGCACTCTACTCATGCAACAAGATTCTGGGTAGAAATTGGGGACCAAACCCAAAAATAGTCATGTGGATGTACACTGCCATTGTCAGACCGATTCTAACCTATGGCAGCTTGGTTTGGTGGAAAGCGCTGGAGAAATCCACGAATTTAAAAACACTTACCAAAGTACAAAGAATGGCTTGCATCTGTACTAGTGGTGTGATGAGGACTACCCCAACTGCGGGTTTAGAAACGATCCTCAATCTCCCCCCATTAGACCTATTCGTCCAAGAATCAGCAGCAAACGGCGCCCTCAGGCTCAGCCAAACTAACATCTGGAAAACTAGCCAGAGCGGGCACGCAGCTATTCTTACGAAATACGTAGATACCAATATCTGCACAGATTATATGACCCCCTACTTAGATTTCAACAAATCTTTTAGTACTAGGTTCCCCAATAGACTCGATTGGGAAAATAGTGTGCCCTACACTAACGACTCAACCATTACCATCTACACCGATGGCTCTAAAATGGATAATGGAGTAGGTGCAGGCTTCTACTCCGAAAGCCTCGACCTTGCCAAATCATTCAGGCTCCCCGACCATAGCAGCGTCTTCCAAGCTGAGATCTTGGCAGTGAAAAACGCTGCTAAACATATATCCATGATGGCGATATCACACGCGGACATCACTTTTTTCATAGATAGCCAAGCAGCAATAAAAGCTCTCTCTGCCACTCAAATCAAGTCGAAGCTTGTTTCTTGCTGTCGCGAAGAGCTAAAGGTTCTTGGCACACAGCATAACGTAAGTCTCTGCTGGGTTCCCGGCCATAGTGATGTACCAGGCAACGAAAAGGCAGATGAACTTGCAAGAGAAGGCTCTACACTGGAACCCTCTCTCATAGACCATCATATAGGAATCCCGTTATGTGAACTGAAACATAACGTCAGAAAAATCATCATTCAAAAATCCAACAACAGATGGAATCTCCTAGAAACCTGTGTTAACACCAGAAAGCTATGGCCTAGATACGATAAGAAAAGATCCGATTGGATTTTAACTCTTAACAAACCCTCCCTAAGATCCCTTATCGGCATTATTACAGGACACAACCTACTCGGCTACCATAAGAAGAAGATGGGGCTCAGTACGGATGACCTTTGTAGAGGCTGTGGTGATGAGAATGAGCATGAAGACACTGCTCATTTTCTCTGCCACTGTCCTTCACTCTGTCTTACCAGAAAGAAAACTCTAGGCAACTTCTTCTTCAATGAACTAGAGGAATTATCAGAACTGCCAGGCAAAAGCTTACTAAACTTTGCCAAGGCCTCTAAATGGTTAATCGAACCACATGATTCATAGGTTATTTACTTTTCAGGAAGTTACAACACTTCAGGGTATCACAATGGATCTACATTGATCTAAGTGTGATGGTGACAACATCAACTATCAGCCCGCTAAACCTAACCTAACCTTTGTTGGATAACGGAATTTCTTTATTCTATCATGCATAATATATAATAATCTATTTAAATTCTAAGAGCATGCAATGTTTAAAAAGTAATTAAACCCCATGTTATTAATTCAAGAAACATAAAGTTTAAGGAAATGTCATTTGAAAAGAGGTTGACTAGGTTAAACTTGAAATAAATCGTTAACTTAAAGAAGATGTTTTAAGTGAAGGGATAAGAGGGTAAGTGTGGAAGATTTCGAAGACTATGACACGACCACTAGAGCGTTCGAGCAATTAAAGAACGGGCAGTTCCAATATTTCGAGTACGCGAACTGTCAAGGCGTTTATATACGGGGGGAATCAAATGTACTCGAGGTGACCATCCACCTGTCACCCACGAAACCGGAGTTGAGGTTAAATAGGCTGTCCAAAAGCGAGAAGAGTACAAGTCTTCGCATGAAATAGATTTTTTTTGATACGAGTGAGGAGGTAAGCGAACAAGAACCACCCCACCGGCGCACCTAGCCGTGCTTATGCAAGCATGCCAAGTCCGTTCCTGAATCACCGAATCAAATCCAACATTCGTAGCAACTTGGAGTGCAAAACTGGAGACAGTCTGCTATAGGGACCGAGCTGGCTGGCAGAGACTGTTGATTGAGGCCCAAGTCCACACCGGACTGTAACGCCACCTTAAGTAAGTAAGTAAGTAAATATGTAGAATCTAGCAAATCTACAATCCGTTTAACGGAATTTTACTATAGGTTTGCCTTCAAAAGGCATGCAATGGAGCGATCTTTGTAACATTCCTCCTTAGGAATATCGTTTATTCGTTTGTCAACTCTTCAGATGAGAACATTGTCACAAAGAAGAACCAACAATGACATTGTATTTTTCCATCAGACTATTACTAGTGTAACTGACGCTCCGGACTTGTAAGGCCTTATATTTACTATATTCATAGAGGAGGAGGATATAACTTTCATGTTGAGCACATGATTAAAGAACACGAATGATCAGGCTTTTTAACTCCAACTCAAACTTTTTCGATTTTAATCTAAATAAAAATAATTTAATATCACTACTTAAAGCCAGTGTTCCACGCACTTAAGTGTTTTATGTTACGATTTTGTATTTTTTAGTTTCAATGTTATTTTTATTTTGTTAGTTGGCTTGCGTAAGTGTTTGTTCTGTTTAAACACCGCACTAAGTGATGACAGATTCTGTGTTGGCAAACCATTGGTCAATAGACAGAGTTTGCTATTTTTTTTTTTGTGACCTAAGCGGGCTAATAGGATAGGAAGATAGGAGACAAACCGTCAACAAGAGGGTCCCTTGTCACCAAGTTTCCACTATTTTGAACTGCAATATGCTAACTTACTTACTTATCCGGTTCACAATCCATGACGGATCCCAGCCTGAGATACTGCAAGCTTCCATCTTGACCGGTCCCTCGCATGCATTCTCCAGTCGACGAAACCAAGCGCTCTGGCATCCGCAGTCACTTGGTCCTTGTACCGTAGGTTCGGTCTTTCTTGTCGTCTCGGAACCTGGGGGCTGGGATGAGAAAACTTTCTTGGCTGGAGCGTTGTCGTCCATTTGGCCGAGCCAATGTAGTCGTCTTTTCTTGGCCTTCTGGACTACATCCACATATTGGTACAGCTCATACAGTTCTCAGTTGAACCTTCTTCTCCATTTGCCATCGTCGCATACGGGACCGAAGATACGTCGAAGAATTTCTCTTTCGAAAGTGCCCAGTATCAGTTCCCCTTATTTACTAATCGTCCAGCACTTGGCACCGTAGAGTAGGAGTGCACTGCAGGAAGAGGTTTAGTGTCCTCTTAAATAAAACATAGTGACATTGCTGACTTCGGTTGGAAATTGTCACGCTGACAGTGTGGATAGGTCCACCGTCAGATAAGGCTTAATTGCTAGGTGCTGACGTCAAATCTTTCTTTCTTGCTTCTCCCACACTTTGGTGATGACCTGGTGCAGCGGTTCATCAAAACACCTCCTCCATATTTTAAGAGTTCCGGAGGTATGCTATCCGACCCAGCGGACTTGTTATCTTATAATTTTTGGATGGGTCTTTCTTGAACTGCAATATGTCGCCAAGTTAAATCGAAGATTGGTGTTTAGGCGTTCTGTATTCTTTTTTAACAAAAAAGCAAAAAATGTTTCCCTCAGAAGTAGATCAAAAGATTCTTCCGAATTGAGCAGATTTCTTAGACCTTGTTTGTGGCCAATTTGCTTCTTGATTTGAGTCTAGTAGGTACATTGGTAAGCGTGCGTGCTCCCGTTTGCTGATTTATGATTTGTATTACTCACACTTATAATAATTCTCAGTACATACATAAGCACCTTCATTTACCATATTCATGCTTTTTTAAATAGAAACTAATTTATCAAAAGGCAAAATAAAAAATTGCAAATCAATGCAAAGCAAGATCAAGAAAGAACTTCGGATGTGCCATGTGCGGTGCATTGGCTGATTTTCAGATACGTGAAAGTCATATAGACCTCAGACATGATTCCTCGGTGAGTTAAAAAAAGAGAAACAAATCTACCATGCATGCAAACGCGTTCGCGCTCCGGTGAGTGAACATTTTGCGAAATTAAACAAAAAAAATCACAGTCCAAACTGACCAGGTGTTTGGGAGTCAAGCCAATTCTGAAGGCAGCCTTTGTTACTGTGGAAATTATGAACTCTTATGTGGTAATTTGCCATTGAATGCCATTGAACTTTTCGTAGTGGAAAAAATGTCATTATCGTGGTCTTCGGGATGACGAATGGAAAAGCAGAAAAACAACCAGCTTAGAAATGAAAGAGGAGTTCTAAGCTTGGGTAATTACACTTATGAGGTAATAAAAGGTTATTGTCAGGAATAAGGTGTATGCGTGTGGTCGTTTTGTTTAGATGAAGCTTGTGGTTAAGTCCATTAGAAGAAAGGGATGGGCACAATTTGTCCAGTTTGCAGGGTATCAAGGTGAACAAGGAAGCATCTTAGTAGAATCGCAGTCAATGCTGGGGATTTGGAAAGACCACTTCTGTAGACTGTAAAACGGGGACGACGAACAAAACACCGCCTACAGACAGGAGCCTTTCATCAGACACGATGATAGTCAACATTTCCGTGAAGCCGACCTAGAAGAAGTGAAAACCGCAATATCACGGCTGAAATCCAACAAAGCCGATGGAGCAGATGGACTAGCTGCCAAGTTGTTAAAAACAGTAGGATACGAGCTAGACAGGAGCATGCACCAAATCATCTGTAAGATATGGTCAGAGGAATGCATGCCCGATGATTGGAACCTCAGCATTGTTTGCCCGATCCTGAAAAAGGGAGATCCTCTAAGCTGCACCAACTATAGAGGAATCAGTCTACTAAACATCGCCTACAAGATCTCTCTGCCGTAATATGTGAACGTCTGAAGCCTTTCTTCAACAATGTGATTGGTCCTTGGTCAATGTGGCTTAAGGCCAGGAAAGTCAACTATCGACCAAATTTTCATGTTGCGACGGAAAAGACCTACGAACTCCAAATCGATACCCACCACCTTTTCATCGATTTTAAGGCCGCGTATGACAGCATCTACAGAGACGAGCTGTACAAAGCTATGTCTAGTTTTGGCATCCCTGCCAAGCTCGTTCGCTTGTGCAAAATGACGATGGAGAACTCACGCTGCTCCATCAGGGTTGGCAACGAGCTTACGGAATCTTTCGACGTCAAAAAAGGATTCAGACAAGGCGATACACTGTAGTGCGATTTCTCTTACATTGTTCTTGAGAAGATAGTGAAGAACTCCGCTGCCAACACCAGAGGCACTATCTTCCAAAAATCTGTTCAACTTCTCGCGAAAAACACAGCGTGATGTCAATGGCGCCTTTGTGAGAATTGAGACAGAAGCGGCAAAAATGGGTTTGAGAGAAAAACGAAGTATATGTTGTCTTCGAGGAAGGACACTGAACACCGACGGCTCGGACAGAACGTCACAATAGACGCATACAACTTCGAGGTAGTAGAGGAGTTTGTCTACCTGGGCTCCGCTATAAACACGGGCAATAACACCAGCGCCGAGTGATACAAAGAATAACTCTTGCTAATCGCTGTTTCTTTGGGCTAAAAAGCAATTGAGTGGAAAAGCCCTCTCTCGAGCAACTAAGGTAAAAGTGTACAACACCCTCATCATCCCAGTCCTGCTGTATGGTGCAGAAGCATGGACCCTGATAAAATCGGATGAAAGTGCCTTAGGCTGTTTCGAGAGGAAAGTTCTTCGGGTCATCTTTGGCCCCATATGCATTGAAGGGAAATGGCGAAGAAGATACAACAGCGAACTTTACGGGTTGTACAACGACATGAACTAAGCCAGAAGGGTCAAGGTCCAGAGACTCTGATAGCTCGGTCATTTAAAGCGGATTGACACCAATGCTCCGGCTCGGAAAGCCTTCGACACTATTCCCGAGGGACGTAGGAGGAGAGGAAGACCGCGACTCAGGTGGCGCACTCAAGTGGAAGAGGACCTCAATCAACTTGGTGTGAAAACCTGGAGACCGCTAGCTAAGGAACGAGCTGGCTGGCAGACTGTAGCGCCACCTTAAGTAGGGTATCAAGAGTACACCAAAAAATACCTAGCTTTACTTATACGTAAGCAATGTAGTGTGCTACACTATTGAATTGTTATAGTCAAGAGCATTCGCTGCCAGTCGTTCGTAAATTATTGAAATAATTATTTTTATTATTTGTTTAATGTTTGCGCTACATGGTTTACCGTCGATAAATTTTGGTTTGAGTTCTATTTGCTGTGCGCTTAATCATAACTCACAGTTTCTGTAATTTCTTTTCAAGTTCTGTTTACCATTTCAACCATTGCCTGTGGGTTTCTAGCGTTTTCCATAAACCCATAGTATTCATTATCAAGAAAGTAAGCATTTCTATGCATCCAAGGTGCAACTGTATTCTCATTCTTATCTGCAGACGAGAATCACTTGTAATTGGAGTGAAAGAATTCTATTTCACTTCGGATGATCGTTCATTAGCTGATACAGCTTTTGCTGTCCCGTTTTTAGGTCTATCTTCTGTTTTATTTAATGACCCTGCTGTCTTAGATCTGACTCTTCATTGATGCATTCTCCATCGTTCATCATATTTTTTTCGTTTTTTCTGAAATTCTTCAGTTATTTAAAATAAAAACAGGTAATAATAAAAATGATGATAATTACGAGCGCATCTGACTTGCGGACAGTTTTGTTTTTTTTTTTTAGGTGATAAATTGAAGTACAGTTTTAGGGAAGAAATATTTCTCAATTCGTATAGTTGATAATAGTGAAGGCATAAAGCACATATTTTAGGTTAAAAAAGATACAAAATATCAAAGTTCATTCTTCAATTCAATTTTTTTTTTGTTATAATAAGCACACACTCAAGGGGTTTTTATACCCTTATTATGGCATAGACACAGTGAGTGCTTAAAGAAAGAGGGAAGGGGTTGGAGAGGAGGTGCCGTTGTACATTTATTTTAAATTCCTGCAATGATCGAGAAAGACAGAGTGTGGAAGAGAGCTCCACATTCGCGTAGTACGGCTAAAGAACGATTCTCTATACTTGAGCGTACGATCGAAGTTGGGCTCGAGGGTAAACTGATGGGCATTCCTGGAAACGCGAGTATTACGTTTGAATTGTTTAAGGGGTGGAATACAACTGGCTATTTCACTAGAGCAATTACCGTAGAAGTAACGGTAGAACAAAGAGAGACATGAGACGTTACGACGGTGTTCCAATGGAGTGAATGAGCTAGTGATGTCTCTCACGCCAATAATTCTTACAGCTCATTTTTGTATTCCATCTAAGAGGCTTAAGTAAGTAGCTGGAGCACAAGCCCAAAGATGGAAATTGTACTCAAGCTTTGGACGGATAATATAAGTCTTGTAGATAATAGCCAGATCAGAAGGGGAGAAAAATTTCTTGCACCGTCTTAAGAAACCCAAACATCTTGCAGCATTTTTGGCGACATCGAGTATATGCTCGGTCAACAAGAGGTGGTCAGTGATGCACATACCGAGAATCTCGAGATGTTCGGTCTCATTGATGCAAGTGCCAATCATGGACAGTGGCAAAGGGCGTATATCTCGCTTCAACGATAGAAGACGGCATTTAGTTTTTGAAGCATTAAACTCAACGCGGTTTTTGATTCCCCATTGTACAATGCTGTTTAAGTCTGAGTTTAATGAGCTTATCATATTTTGCCATTGCAGTTCCACATCCGAAGAGGAGGGATGTGAGTCTGGGAACGAATATGAAAAGCTAAGGATACTATCGTCAGCGAAACAATCACTAATGAAAATGGGAAGGAGGGTCGGAGACAAAAAGGAGCCCGTGGGCACACCAGCATTTATATTGTGGGTTTCGGACTTGAATCCGTCCAATACAACTTGTATTGAGCGGTTCGAAAGAAAGTTTCTAATCGACCGAAGAAGGTATTCATCAATACCGAAACCACGCATTTTCGATAAGAGAGCCTGGTGCCAAACTCTATTAAATGCCTTTGAAATATCAAGTGCAACAATGTTACTTCCTCCAAAACGATGAAAAGATTTGTTCCACTGTTCGGTGAGATAAGCCATCACAACACCAGAGTGGACCTGTTGCTGCGAAATCCGTATTGTCGGTCATTAAGAAGCTTTCGGTCTTAGAAAGTAATTGCAATTGGACGGATAAGAAGATTCGCTTTTTTTTGGCATAGGCTGGACAAATGTTGTTTTCCAACATTCATTGATGATAACAATACTTTGAGGATCATAATTGGGCAGTGCGTCATTCATGCTATTCATTGGCTTTAAGAAGGTTTTTGATGGCGTCAATAGAGAATTTATTTGGCTTGCTTTATGTAGGAGGAGCATCCCGGATAAAGAATCCAAATGTCAAGTTTTGCATGAAAGAAGGTTGTCAAAAGAGTTTGAAGTCCAAAGTGGAGTTGGACAGGGCAGCATTCTGTAACCAATTTTGTTTCTGTTGGTGTTAAGTTATGTCCTGCGGTTACCTCTGGCAAGAAACGGAGGGATATAACGGACTCTGACGTCTCACCGGTAAAATTCAGTAACTTATAACATGTTAAGATCTTAATTATTGATTTAATTAAACTCAAATACAAAAACAGTTAATTGTGGTACGCTTTACGCGGCCTACAAAATCCGAAGAGGCATTAATTACATATCAAACGAAAGCATTTTTTGTGCAGATATGCAGTGACTGTATAATTATACCGAAATTATTGTTTAAAATAATAATTCAAAGAAAAAAACAAAATATGTAAATTTCAAATCACAGTGATGTCAAAGAGCTGGAATGTGCATAGTGTGTTCGCGAAGAAATGCCAGAAATGTCATTAAGAATTAAGGTGGGTTCACCAGGACAATGACTTCCAGCATGAGAAGTTTTACTACCACCAGAATGGTGAATCGAGGTACCCTCCAAGGCGGGGTCCTTTCACCTCTTTTATGGAACATAGTAGTAAACCACCTCCTAACATCAATGGAAGCAAAGGGTTTCAAGGTGATTGCCTATGCTGACTTCGTTGCAAAAAAATCTGGGAAACATCCTCAAGTTCTCTTGGAACTCCTATACAAAATGCCTTAAACATAAACAGGTTGACAAATTTTGCTAAACAGTGTGGCTTGGACTTCAATCCACATATAAAACAAAACTAGTACTCCTTATGAGAAGGTACAAAATTCCTCATATCAACCCACCCACGATTGAAGGAATACCCTTAAGCTTTTCCGTCCAAGCCAAATATTTAGGCCTCATTCTTTTCTTCAAAAGAAAATGAATTGGAAGGCAAATATTGATGAAAAATTGAAAAAGGCTAATGATGAGCTTTTTACTTGTAAAAAGGCCATAGGCTCAAAATGGGGCTTCTTCCCAAAAATAACACACTGGCTATACACTTCGTTAATCAGACCGATACTCATTTATGGAGTTGTCGTATGGTGGACCGCACTGGTGAATCTAAATAAACTTATCAAAGTCCAGCGGTCGGCAGGTATGTGCATCACAGGAGCACTTGGCTCAACACCTACATCAGCCTGGGCAGTGCTTTTAAACCTAATATCTCTTGACATCCTCTCCAAACAATATGCTCTAGAATCAACGAATGCGAGATGGTCACAGGGTACCATAGACCTGAAACGGTCAAAAGGCTTGATTTACATGAGCAGACAAAGTATAAGCTCCACAGTTTGAGTCATAACAGGACACTGTCTCATAGGTAGACCTGCTTTGAGGCTAGGGGTCTACGCAAACGACTTCTATAGGAAATAGTCCAACACCTTCTGTTTACATGTCCGGTACTCTCCCTAAGGCACTAATAAAATAAAAAATAAATAGAGTGGCGCGATTCCGAACGGCAAAGTTGAGAAGCACTTTTTCATGACAGATGATACTCTTGGAAGTTTTGTCAGTTCTTCGCAAGAGGCAGTGCCCGTGAAATATGAAATAAAAACTATGGGCCCAGGTAGGACTCGAACCCACGACATTCTGCTTAGCAGCCAACGCACCTAACCACTAAGCTACGGACACTACAAGATGATACCAGTCAACTGGTAACGATCGACACAAAATGTCTCTCTAACTTCATTCAAAGTAGAAAATGGTTTGTTTAAGTTCATTACTCTCCCATGAGTTAGTTCTTTAGTAGTATCACAATGAACCCTTGAGGTCTAAGTGAGTCAGTAACATCTAGACAGCCACTCCAACCTAACCTAACCTGAGGTGGGTTTACAGTGATGTTCACATTACACGTGTTCCGCCAACACGACAGAAGTTGATAAACATTTTGTTGAATGTGAACTCATGTTAATGAAGGATCAACAAACTCGAATTTCGAGAGCTTGGTCGACTTGTATTTGGAATTACGTAACAAGTACACCTGTATTGAGGGTAGTCTGCAATTTATATAGGTAGTTATCTATTACATAAATGTGTTTTTTTTTTTTTAAGTTTGAAGGCACAGTAGCAAATTCATACGACCCAGTCGTGCATGTTATTTGCTAACGTAAATAAAGTTTATTGTATTAAAATGTTTATATCTTATTTTTCATACGTCTGATTTGATTGTTTATGAACTCAAAGCCCAATTGAGTTGTTTGTCAATTTGTATTTGTTATATTTGTATCGAAACTTAATCAAATGATTATTAGAGCTTAATGAGAGTGGGTGCCTATCAACGAATCATGTTGCTAATTTCATTGCCATCACCATCCTCAATCTATCTTTAGACTTAAGCTGAAGACATTTAAATGACGGAACGACGATCAAGAATTTATAAGAGAATGCTCTGAAGGCGTTGAAGTAGTTAACCTTCAAAGTTATTCCACGCATAGATGCCTATATGTACCTATACCATATATACACATGTGTTTAATCCAAGTTTTCGTAAAAAACTGCTGTGCCGCCCGCTGCCGCCGACCGCAGCCATACTAAACCATCCAGTTGCCACAGCCACAATCACCACCACCAACAATCTGGCATAAGCGGTGCATTAATAATTATGTCAGTCAGTGGCTTTCGTAGCTTGTTTTGTTGTTGTTGGTGTATTTTGATGGAATTCCTTAGTCGCGTTTTTTTTTTTTTTTCATTTTATTAACCTGTATAATAATTGATTAAAGATGAAAATAGATTTCTGCGTTCTGTACTTTCATGAACAAAAACAGTTGCAACATGAGTCTTCTGACTGGATCTGCATATAATTTGTATGTAAAATTACTTTACACTTTGATGAACAACAAGTATAGGTACTGAAATACTCAGCGAAGTGAAGTGTCCAAAGGAAATGACCTTGGAATACAATTATTTAGTTTCTAATTAAATACTCCAAGGACAAATAATTCTGCATATTATATATGGTTGGAGATGAAGTTGGATTGCAGCTGTATGGGTTCGTTTCTAATGGCGTTTTTTTTTATACCTCTGAGCAGATCACAGAACTGTCAAGTAAGGTTAAGCTTTGAGCAGCATCGAAATGACGAAATGTCATTTTTTACTAATTATTTGTCTATACTTACTTAAGGTGGCGCTACAGTCCGTTGTGGACTTGGGCCTCAATCAACAGGCTCCGCCAGCTAGCTCGATCCTTGGCTAGTCGTCTCCAGTTTTGCACTCCGAGTTGATTGAGGTCCTCTTCCACTTGAGTGCGCCACCTGAGTCGCGGTCTTCCTCTCCTCCTACGTCCCTCGGGAATAGTGTCGAAGGCTTTCCGGGTCGGAGCATTGGTGTCCATTCGCTCTAAATGACCGAGCCATCTGAGTCTCTGGACCTTGACCCTTCTGGCTAGGTCCATGTCGTTGTACAACCCGTAAAGTTCGCTGTTGTATCTTCTTCGCCATTCCCCTTCAATGCACACGGGGCCAAAGATGACCCGAAGAACTTTCCTCTCGAAACAGCCTAAGGCACTTTCATCCGATTTTGTCAGGGTCCATGCTTCTGCACCATACAGCAGGACTGGGATGATGAGGGTGTTGTACAGTTTTACCTTAGTTGCTCGAGAGAGGGCTTTTCACTCAATTGCTTTCTTAGCCCAAAGAAACAGCGATTAGCAAGAGTTATTCTTCGTCTGATCTCGGCGCTGGTGTTATTGCCCGTGTTTATAGCGGAGCCTAGGTAGACAAACTCCTCTACTACCTCGAAGTTATATGCGTCTATTGTGACGTTCTGTCCGAGCCGTCGGTGTTGGGTGTCCTTCCTCGAAGACAGCATATACTTCGTTTTTCTTACCGCTAAACCCATTTTTGCCGCTTCTGTCTCAATTCTCACAAAGGCGCCATTGACATCACGCTGGTTCTCCAATATATCAATATCATCGGCGTACGCGAGAAGTTGAACAGATTTTTGGAAGATAGTGCCTCTGGTGTTGACGGTGGAGTTCTGCACTATCTTCTCAAGAACGATGTTAAGAAATCGCACTGACAGTGCATCGCCTTGTCTGAATCCTTTTTTGACGTCGAAAGATTCCGTGAGCTCGTTGCCAACCTTGATGGAGCAGCGTGAGTTCTCCATCGTCATTTTGCACAAGCGAACGAGCTTGGCATGGACGCCAAACTAGACATAGCTTTGTACAGTTCGTCTCTGTAGATGCTGTCATACGCGGCCTTAAAATCGATGAAAAGGTGGTGGGTATCGATTTGGAGTTCATAGGTCTTTTCCAGATCAGTGAAAATTTGGTCGATGATTGACTTTCCTGGCCTGAAGCCACATTGACAAGGACCAATCACATTGTTGACGAAAGGCTTCAGACGTTCACATATTACGGCAGAGAGGATCTTGTAGGCGATGTTTAGTAGACTTATTCCTCTATAGTTGGCGCAGTTTAGAGGATCTCCCTTTTTCAGGATCGGGCAAACAATGCTGAGGTTCCATTCATCGGGCATGCATTCCTCTTACCATATCTTACAGATGATTTGGTGCATGCTCCTATCTAGCTCGTCGCCTGCTGCTTTGAACAACTCAGCAGCTAGTCCATCTGCTCCAGCGGCTTTGTTGGATTTCAGCCGTGATATTGCGGTTTTCACTTCTTCTAGGTCGGGTTCACGGAATTGTTGGCTATCATCGTGTCCGATGAAAGGCTCCTGTCTGACGGCGGTATTTTGTTCGTCGTCGCCGTTATACAATCTACAGAAGTGGTCTTTCCAAATCACCAGCATTGACTGCGATTCTACTATGATGTTCCCTTGTTTATCTCTGCAGGCATCAGTTCTTGCTCGATAACCTTGAGCCAGCTGTTTAACCTTTCGGTAAAACCTCCGAACTTCATTCCTGCTGTTGGCTCTCTCAACATCCTCGATCTGACGCTTCTCATGCTCTCTCTTTTTCCTCCTGAGAAGCCGGCGTTCCTCTCTCCTCTTTTGCTCGTAGAGCTCACGAGCAGCTCTTGTCCTTCTATGCAGCGCCGCTTTGTATGCCTCCTGCTTGGCTGCATGGGCCTGCCTGCATTCTTCATCAAACCAGGGGTTTCGTTTTGGTTGCTGTGTGAAACCCAGCACATTAGAGGCGGCATCTCTAATTGCTCTTTGGCAATGTTGCCACTGGTCTTCGATACTTGATGTTGGCGGCATAGGACTCCTTAAGAGGTTACTTGACACTCGATCAGAGAATGATCTGGCGATCTCTTGCGATTGTAGCCGTCCGACGTCGAATTTTCTTGCAGCATTTCCTTGTTTTGGCCGTTGTCGGGATATTCGTAGCACTACCTTGGCTACGACGAGGTAGTGGTCCGAGTCGATGTTAGCTCCTCGGAAAGTTCGAACATCTAAAATGCTGGACAAGTGCCTTCCATCGATCGCAATGTGATCAATCTGGTTGACGGTTGATTGATCAGGAGATCTCCATGTACCTTTATGGATGTTGAGATGAGGGAACCAGGTGCTTGCTACCACAACATTTCGCCCCGCAGCAAAATCGATCAGCCTGAATCCGTTATCGGATGTGGTGTCGTGCAGGCTGTGCTTTCCGACCGTTCCACCAAAGATGTCCTCTTTTCCCAGCTTAGCGTTAAAATCGCCGAGGACAATTTTAATGTCATAACTAGGACATTGCTCGTATGTTTTGTCGAGGAGCTCGTAGAACTCGTCTTTGGTGTCGTCCTTTTTCTCTTCTGTGGGGGCATGCGCACATATTAGGCTGATGTTGCCGAATTTAGCCTTGATTCGGATTGTCGTGATGCGTTCGCTCACACATTTGAAGCTCAAGACTTTTTGCCTGAGTCTGCTTCCCACGACGAATCCGCATCCAAATAGTCGCTGTTGTTGCTCTCGGTAACAATTACCATAGTAGATGTCGCAGTTTTTCATCCTCCTTTTGCCCGGTCCATCCCATCGCATTTCCTGGATAGCGGTAATATCTGCTTTCTGGCAGTTGAGGGTCTCCGCTAACTGTTCGGCAGCACGCGGTCTATTAAGGGACCTAACATTCCACGTGCATATCCGAAAATCGTTGTCCTTTGTACATTTGCTTGAGTCGTCATCAGTGTATCCGTCCGTTTCCGAGGCCTGTTGTTGCTTCGCAACTAAACTTTTTTCTACGTTGTCGGGAAGTCACCCCAACGCACAACCCCCAACCTGGAGTACCAGGCACTTGATGTGACTCCAAGTGCAAGAGCCGGAAAAACCGCTCCTTTTACGGCCTGGGCTTCAAATAAGTCGAAGTAGCCCGTAAAGGTGTTCACCAAGTAGTTCGGCCTAACTGGAACTGGAGACGCCACCGTTGATTCCAAAGAAGAAATTCATTCGCTGCCATCCCTCGGTGGGAGTGCCTTGGTGGGAACACTCCTTCGTTGTGGGGTAATTGGTAGTAACAGCCTACTCCGCTTCGACCTGTCGACCATGGGAGGCCCTTCTGCGAAATCAAATTTCGCGATCGCATAGCTCTAAGCTTCATAGTAGTAGTTACCGTAAGCCGCTCCGCCACGTCAAGGCTTATCCCGTGGAGGGAATTATTTGTCTATACTAAAATTATAAAGAGGAGAGGTTTGATTTTTTGTTTGTTTGTTTGAAATGAATTGGCTCCGAAACTACTGGACCGATTTAAACAATTCTTTCACCGTTGGCAAGCTACACTATTCCCAAGTGACATAGGCTATTTTTCATTTTCAAAAAAAATTAGGGATCCTCACTAAAACTTGAATAATCTAACACAAGGTGTAAAAAAATAAACAAATCGCACTCGAGTTTGGTTCACAATTATCAGTACCTGTGAAGACAGTTAGCGTGTAGCGGGTAGCAGTTTGACGGGTAGCGAGAGTGGGTAGTGGGTAACGGGGAAGCGGTAAGCGAGTAGAAGTAGTTGTTGGCGGGTAGAGGTGTAGCGGGTAACGGGGTAACAGGTAAGGAGTGGTAAGGTAGCTTAGGGTAACGGTCCCACACTTTCTCTGCCATTGTCCGGCCAAGGCTAGGAAAAGAGCACTCGACTTAGGTAAAGAATTTTTCAACGGTATTGAGGAACTCTCAGAATTCAAGATCAAAGCCATGATCTTAATAACACAAATTGGCTTTAGCTAAATCTCGTAATTACGAAGGAAATATTTGTTGATTTTTCTGAAATCATAATTTTTTAATTAAATGCTTTCTCTCTTCCTTTCTATTTCTCTACGAAATTATTCTTTACACGTTTCATAAAACAGTTACAAAAAATCCGAAGTATCAGGTTTAGAAAATAAGGCTACAAGTCAACATCATCTCGGGTTTCTCTTCCTTCTCTTCGATGGCATCCACTGTGATGATGATGATGATGATGATGCGAAGATGCATCAAACTTCAACAACTCGAATAGTCGCTGAGTATATCGTTTCATAGTCATATCATCATCAACATCAGTGTCAATTGAGCAAGTTTGAGTTTTAGATTTTTCAATTTGAAGAAGTGCAATCGGGAATTGCTCCTTGCGCGTGCCTTCTCTTAATCTTATTTAGATTGCTTGTCCAGTTGGCTTCAACATCCAAATCTGGACATAATCATTATTTAATTATATGTATGGACTTAATGCGGTTGGTTGGTGAAAAGAGTCGATTCTTTTCTAAGTGAAATTACCCAACGACCGACGACGACGACGACACGGTGAGGGAATGACGAAGAAGATTGCAGTAGAAAATTAAACGATTCGTTTTTACCAATTTTGGTTAATGGTGATGGAAACACACGTTCATCTATTCCATTCAAGGAAGAATTGGCAAGCGCTGCTGTTTCATACATAATAGAATATGATGGTTGTTCCGAATGGAAAATGTTGTTTCTTGTTTGTTGTGGTCACATATCTGTTTTTCTTTTGCTGATCAAAGCCATTTTGTAAAAAAAAGAAAAACCAAAACAACAAACGACGCACGACATACACTAAGTAGATGAAGGCGAATCCTAGGACACTAAGAGGGACAAAAAGTTGAAATTTGAGACAAACAATCTAACTTCATGGTTGCCAGTCCCGTTAAAATATCGTGACGTGTTGGAAAATATTTTAATACGTTGACACATCTGCTATCACTTCAGCTATGACGACCCTCAACCTCGGTATAACCTATTGGCTATATACATCGGTCATCCGACCAATACTCTTGTACGGGGTTGCAGTATGGTGGATTGCACTGGAGAAAGTCACCTACTGCAACAAACTCAGCAGAGTCCAACGCACTGCATGTCACTGCATAAGCGGGGCATTGTGAACCACATCCTAAGCAGCTTTAGACACCCCTCGATATCTTCAGCAAACAAGTGGCAGCGAGTTCAGCTATAAGACTCAACACCTCATCTCAATGGACCAACAATAATGTGGGACATTCCATCATTTTGAACTTCTTCGGTTCTATACCAAAGTACATAGACTACACCATTCCAAAACCCCAATTTGGGAAAAACTTCCAGGTATCCATTCCATCCACAGATGCATGGGAAGACAAAAAACTCCTGGATGACAAAAGCATTCATTTTTACACAGATGAATCCAAGACAAATGATGGAGTTGGTAGTGGTGTGTTCTCAGAAATGCTTAATTTAAGCTTCATTCCGCCTCCCTAATCATTGTAGCGTCTTCCAAGCGGAAATTTTAGCGATCAAAGAGATTCTCTTCTGGCTAAGAGAAAACGTGGTATCAACTTCTGATATCCGCATCTTCTCTGACAGTCAGGCTGCTATTAAATATCTCGACGGTGTCTAAACCAACTCCCAAACGGCTCTCGATTGTCGATCATCTCTTACGGAAATGGCGCAGCAATTTAATATTCACCTCTGCTGGGTGTCGCGCCACAGAGACATCACGGGAAATTTCAGAGCCAACGAACTCGCAAAAAATGGAACCGTCATACCTATCTCACCTGAAAGGGAAAAGATAGGTATACCAATAACTACATGCAAAGTTTTGCTAGAGGAAACAGCCTTCACGATAACAAGGTCTCGGTGGTACAGTTTACCTTCGTGCGCTGCCACAAAGCTCATATGGCCGTCACTTGACCTAAAGCTGTCTAAAGACTTGTTATCTCAAAGCAGATTTCATATTAGCTCCCTAATAGATGTCTTTACGGGACACTGTCTTAAAGGCAGGCACGCAATACGACTTGGTGTAGCCTCAAATAACTTCAGCAGGAGCTGTATGGACGAGAAAGAAGAGGAAACAATCTCTCACTTTCTCTGCACATGCCTTGCTCTTTCACTTAGACGCAAACTTCATCTGGGAGAATACTTTTATGATAATCTCAGTGAACTAGGATAACAAATATCTTCTTCGCTTTATAAAAAGCTCAAAATGGTTCAACTAGTAAGAAGTAATTCTCTAGATTCATGTGGTATCACAATGGGCCTTTTCTGTTGGCCTAAGTTGCGGATTTGATATCCGCAGCCACTTAAACCTAACCTAATCTACTTCCCAGAACAGAAATCATCAACTACTTTTAAAAACATGGCATCTGTTAACTGATATCTAGCAAATAAATTATCTTGAAATGTGTTTGATGTGAGGTTTTTTTTTATCTTTTTTAGAAAAATGCTTTCGTGTCTAGATTGGATTGAAGAGGCTATTAAGAGCAGAAGTTGGAAGTATTTTCACTAGCGACAGCTAGACTAGGCTTAGTGTAATAGGGCCGCGTTGCCAATGCGGCATAATTTTTAAAATAGCACCATGGCACCTTAATGTTAAATATAGCACTCGTTGAAGTCTAATAACTTGTTAAAATTGCGATAAGTTTGAACCCATCCATTTGTAATAACCTGGAACATACCTCAGATACCTTGGATAAAATTAGGACATATAATTTTATTAAAAATCCAAACAAATTATTCCAAATATTTCCCAATTCACGATAACACTTGTTGCGCCATGGTAACGCTTCAGCTCAGAGGGTGCTGAGATCTGTGTATTACCAACTTCACGAATCTTTTTCCTTCTTACTCTTCTTTATCTCTCACTCTGTCACACCGCCCTTACACTTCATCTACTACGTGCCACCATGATGGTATTAGTTTTCATATATGTCTCAATGACGTTTACATACTTAATTACTTACTTGCTTATGGTAGCGCTATAGTCCAGTCGGACCAGGGCGTCATCCAATAAACGTCCCCTGCCAGCTCGGTCCCCAGCTTGCTGTCTCCAGTTTCGCAAACCCAATTGATTTAGGTCCTCTACCATCTGTGTGCTCCACCTGAGTCGCGGTCTTCCCCTTCTGCGACGTCCTTCCGGGTTGGATTCGAAGACTCTACGAGCCCAACATGTCTACATGTCCCAACCATCTCAGTCGTTGGACCTTAACTTTTCTGGCTAGGTCAGTGTCGCTGAACAGCTCGTACAGTTCTTAGTTGAATCTTCGTCTCCATTCTACATTAACGCAGACAGAACCAACAATCACTCGAAGAATTTTTCTCTCAAATCAGCCCAAAGAGTTTTCATCCAATGTTGTCATGGTCCATGTTTCTGAACCATATATGAGGGTTTTGTAGAGTGTCACTTTATTTGCTCGCGAGAGGGCTTTACTAGGTACTCAATTGCTTTCTAAGAACAAAGAAGCAGCGATTGGCAAGAGTGATACTGGTGCTATTGTCTGAGTTGATAGGTAGAAAAAGTCCTTAAAAACCTCGAAGTTAAATCGGACTATGCTGAAGTTTGCTCCAAGACGTCGATGTTGGTTGTCCTTTCTTGTTGTTAGCATTAGCTTGGTCTTGCCCTTGTTAACCACTAGACCCATCCTTCTGGCCTCCGTGTCAAGACTCACGAACGCTCCATTGACATCACGCTGTGTTCTTCCGACTATGTCAATATCGTCTGCATATCCTAGTAGCTGCACGGACTTTTTTAAAGATTGTGCCTCTGGTGTTGACGTTAGAGTTTTGCACAATCTTTTCAAATATGATGTTGAAGAAATCGCATGACAACGCATCGCCGTGTCTTAAACCTTTTTTGAAATCAAATGCGTCCATTAGGTTTTTTCCGACCATGATGGAACAGCGTGAATTTTCTATTGTCATCTTACACAGGCGGATGAGTTTTTCTGAGATGCCAAAACTAAACATGGCTCTATATAATTGGTCTCTATAGATGCTGTCGTACGCGACTTTGAAATCAGACAAGATCTTATAGGCGATGTTAAGGAGACCTATACCTCTGTAGTTGGTGCAGTTCAGGGGATCTCTTTTCTTGAGGATCGGGCATACGATGCTAATGTTTACATATCACGCTGAAATAATGACAACTGCTTGCTTTGTTCCCGATGTTCTTCGTCTAATTTCTTACCCTTAAAACGTTATTTTCCTTCGTTTTCCTCTCTTCCTTCTCCTTTACTACAAATTCTTTTATGATTGTTAGAGTGAAAAATTGTCTCCACATTTCGAAGCCGCTTGGTAGTGTCCGTAGCTTAGTCGTTAGGTGCGTCGGATGCTAAGCAGAGCGTCGTGGGTTCGACCCCTACTAAGACCCATAGTTTTATTTCATTTTTCACGGACACTGCCTCTTGCGAAGAACTGATGAAAGTGCCAAGGGTACCAATTTGTCATGAAAAAGTGCTTCTCAAGTTTGCCGTTCGGAATCGGCGTTAAATTGTAGGTCCCCTCAATTCTTCACACACACCCAGAGAATTGTTGATGAGAGTAAGCCACTTTGGCCTTGGCTCTTCAAGAGCTGTCGCGCCACTCTATATAGAACCAATCTTATATGTCCCCATGACGCTTTAGCAACTGCAAATTAAGCATTTCGACCTCCCTTATTATTAGGAGCCTGAAAGAAATTTTCAAAAACCACTTGCACAATTTCAAGACCCAAATGCTAAAGCTGTTTACACACATGTAGAAAAAAAAATACATGAAAAAGACTTCGGCTTGACTTTCTTATACGGGCTCCTGAATTTGGACACGAAAATGGTCTCAATCGATAGGTACTAGTTATTTAAGCACAAATAAACTGTTTTTTTTTTTTCTTAGGAAATAAATATTTCTATTTTTAATTAATTAAATAAATTTGCACTTTCTGCAGAGAATTCACGATTTAATGTCATTTTTAGTACCGGCAGACTGCGTATATTTATGGGATTTTTTTAGAGCGGGAATGTTCTTAAATATTTCCCTTTGAGGACATTTAGAGTTTGCTAGCATCCGTCGTGCATCCCACATCGAGGGTTAAAACCCCTTGAGCGGCGAAGCCGCCGCATATACTCGCTGTTTTCTAGCGTAGCCAGAGTTGTGCACTACGCTGAGGGTTAAAACCCCTTGAGCGGCGAAGCCGCCGCATATACTCGCTGTTTGCTACAAAAAGCTGCATTGCGTTAAATATTACTCATCTTCCAACACTAACATACTTCAACCTGAAGTTGTTCATCACTATTAGACAGATTAATCAAAGAAAGAACAAAAAAAAAACAAAGTTATAACCTCAAAGAGCCCGTATAGGAAAGTCGCCCCAAGACTTCAGCATTCGAAATCTAGAGTTCGAAATATTTTTTACAAAACCAATACTTGGCAACATTGTGAATCTGAATGGAGCCACACTAGATCAAAACTAGGAACATAGTTGTTTTCAGTACGAATGATGACAACTATTTGCTGTTGTGCGCACGTATCAAGCGAATTCACAATCAAAGCCTAATTTAGACATCGAAGATAGAAATTGTATTTGTTGATGTTGGAGATGGAGAGCATTCGAATATCTAGAATGGTATCTACACGTACAAACCTGGTTTCATACATATTTGTCTTGTGATCGTTGTTAGAAGTTCGCTGAATTAAAAGTAGAAATTCCATAAATCGAATTCCATTCCGAGAATTTTGTTATTGTCCGAATATCGAAGGAAAATAGACGAAGACGTACAGTCGTACACATTGAGTATTGTAATAGCAATCTATTGAAGGATGATGTCTGATTCGAAGTTCCATGACTCTTGTATCTAAAGTCTACAGAATGACTCTGAAGCTATCAAGTATCCCTTTTGAGTTTGATGTATGAACGTGAACGCATGCTGCACGTCGAGAAGATTAATCGCTTTAGGTTGCCTTATGTGCATTGGCTACTATACGGATTGTGGTTTTTTAATAAAGCTCCCAGGCAATACTAGATGATTGTCTTTGTCACGATATGCCTCTGACCACTGATGGAAATGCGTATACAGGAAGGGACTAACCTTTTTGTATGTTTTCTTAAAATATTAATCAAATGATGCAATGGCATCTAGGAAGTTTGATAATTTGCTATAGTTTGCACTCAAATGGCATACAATAGCTCATGCTTTGACTTGAAGAATAAACTTAAATGGGGCAGCAAAAATAACAGATTCGACATTATTCCAGTTTAAATAATTACATCGCAGCATAAGTATTATTCTCAGCTCGTTTCTTGGGTGCTGCTGGCTGACATAGAAATGAAAATTCCAGTTCCAATCAAGCAGTCGAGTCGTTCATCACTGCATCGTTGTTAAACAGCTGCACGGACAATAAATGCATTTCAAATTCATTTGTTGTACAATAAGTTCTCTGTTTAGTATGACTACACTATTACGGGTTCTGAATCTGAATATTCTTCTAACGGGATAGGCATAACGCATAGCTATCACCTTTGAATGTTTGGCTTTAAAAGAAAAGTGAAGAACTTTTGAAGAAGTCCAAAAAATATGGATTCTTACTAAAGTGTGTTTTTTTGAAAGCTCAGACGTATGCGAGCAGAGAGTCCTAATTTCTGAGCAAAGCCAATTTCATACAATATTTTTTTAACGAACCTAGCCCTTAAGTGTGTTTCTGTTCAGAGCTTTGCTCTAATCGTTCAATGATTTCCTCTTACTTACTAAAGGTAGCGCTTCAGTCTGTTGTGGACTTGGGCCTCAATCAACAGTCTCCGCCAGCCAGCTCGGTCTCTAACTAGCTGTCTCTAGTTTTGCAATCCAAGTTGATTGAGGTCCTCTTCCATTTGGATGCGCCACCTGAGTTGCGGTCTTTTTCTCTTCCTACGTCCCTCAACAATAGTGTTGAAGGCTTTCCGGGACGGAATTAACATTGGTGTCCATCCGCTCTAAATGGCCGAGGCATCTCAGTCTCTGGACCTTGACCTTTCTGGCTAGGTCCATGTCGTTGTACAGCCCGTAAAGTTCGCTGTTATATCTTCTTCGCCATTCCCCTTCAATGCATACGGGGCCAAAGATGACCTGAAGAAATTTCCTCTCGAAACAGCCTAAGGCACTTTCATCCGATTTTGTCAAGGTAAATTCTTCTGCATCATACAGCAGGACTGGGATGATGAGTGTGTTGTACAGTTGTACCTTAGTTGCTCGAGAGAGGGCTTTTCCACTCAATTGCTAACTTAGCCCACAGAAACAGCGATTAGCAAGAGTTTTTCTTCATCTGATCTCGTCGCTGGTGTTATTGCCCGTGTTAATAGTGGAGCCAAGGTAGACAAACTCCTCTACTACCTCGAAGTTGTATGCTTCTATTGTTACGTTCTGTCCGAGCCGTCGGTTTTGGGGGTCCTTCCTCGAAGACAGCATATGCTTCGTTTTTCCCTCTTTTACCGATAAAACCCATTTTTGCCGCTTCTGTCTCAATTCTCACAAAGGCGCCATTGACATCACGCTGTGTTCTTCCCATTATATCAATATCATCGGCGTACGCGAAAAGTTGAACAGATTTTTTTAAGATAGTGCCTCTGGTGTTGTCGGCGGTGGAGTTCTGCACTTCTTCTCAAGAACGATGTTAAAGAAATCGAACATCAGTGCATCGCCTTGTCTGAATCCTTTTTTGACGTCGAAAAATTCCGTAAGCTCGTAAGCGTGAGCTCTCCATCGTCATTTTGCACAAGCGAACGAGCTTGGCAGGGATGCCCAAAACTAGACATAGCTTTATACAGTTCGTCTCTGTAGATGCTGTCATACGCGGCCTTAAAATCGATAAAAAGGTGGTGGCTATCGATTTGGAGTTCAAAGGTCTTTCCCAGGCTCTGCCGCAACGTGAAAATTTGGTCGATGGTTGACTTTCTTGGCCTGAAGCCACATTGATAAGGACCAATCAGATTGTTGACGAAAAGCTTCAGACGTTCACTTATTACGGCAGAGAGGATCTTGTAGGCGATGTTAAGAAGACTGATTCCTCTGTAGTTGGCCCAGTTTAGAGGATCTCGCTTTTTCAGATTTAGTGTTAATACTCCGAAACGGCTTTATTTATATTCAGTAGGTATGAGAATAGGTTTATAACTAATTTTTACACCTCTAAGCGTTAAGTCCAAAACTTTTACCCTTCCACCGCTAACCTTTATGTACCAAATTTTAAGGGAATGTTCGGTAGTGGTGTAGATGGGTTTTAGTTTTAAGTATTTTTTTTACAAAATCGACGAAGCTGTTCATGAGATATGGCCAGGGTAGCGGGTAGCGTGGACCCAGGTTAGTTGGAAGCAGTGTAGCCTGAAGCGGGTAGCTATGCGGGCAGTGGGTAGCGGGTAGAGTATGGTAAAGGTGTAGTGGGTAACAGGATAGCGGGTAATGAGGTAGCGAGTTAAGAGAAGCGGGTTAGGGGGTAGTTGAAAAATGGGGTAGGTGGGTAGCGGGGCAGTATGAAGTCGGCCGAGTCAGCTAGTTTTTTAATGCACTTTTTTGGAGCAAGTTTGTGCGACACAGTAGTTGACAAGGATTTGATAGGTTTTTTGAAATCACAACCGTTCATTTAGATATTTTAATTCAAGAGAGTCATCATTTCGATATGAGAATCACGGAGAACGAATGGAAATTATCTCTGTTCGATTCCTTTGTTTTGAGTATTTTTTAACTCGAGGGAATTTAAAACTAAATTGTATTTGTGTTTTGTGATTTTATTACAAAACCCAACATTTACACGATGTTAATGAATCTTTTTATTTATTTTTGAAAAGTACTGAACTAAGAACGGGATTTTAACAATTGTTTTGGTATTTGTTATTTTAAATGGAGACAAATCATGAATTGATGAAGCTTGAATAAAAATTTAACTGAATTTTAGCTTAGCCAAATTCAATCTGTAGGAAGTTAAAGTACATGTTTATCTCAACTTAGGGGCATTCCGCATTCAAAAATTCAATATGCGGGTATTGATGACCATATGGCCTTAATAACATTTTGAGACTAAGTAATGGTAATACAAGTAAAACCATTAAGAATGCAAAGTGTACATATAACGGCTTACCAATAAAGAAAAAGTAAACAACACCCTGTTACTATTCTAAGCTTGAGCCATATGCGAACGCGAAGAGTGCTGTTGTGAATGGAAATCAAAATGTAAAATGTATTCAGTCAAAGAAAAGTTCTCAACACTACGACACAGAATCAAGCCAAATAAAAACTTTAGGAATCTTATTTGTTTTCTACTCACGATTCCCTGAGTCGATTCTTGGCAAATATGTTATAGGTAGGTCTAGGTATTATTATTCAGTTTTGTAGTGGTAGAGTGCTAAAAATTAATTTGTAAGATAAAATGTTGAGCATTTAGTATTTAAAGTTTGATTGTGTTTGTGAAAAATTGTAAGAAGGCGACAAAACGAAAATGGTGCAGAAGGAAGTTGTTAAGTTTTGCGAATGGCCATGAAATGTGTCCACCAAGCGGCTACACAAACTGATCATAGCTAAATTTATTTGTTTTGTTGGTTGGTTGGTTGAAAACATGTGCGTCTGTGATTGAATTTTGCTCAATAGGCGATTCCATTTAGTGCTTCGATTAATCGATCTGTCGGAATTGCTATTACTGTTGCTGTGAATATATAAACATATACTAGCTGACCCGACAGACTTCGTACTGCCTCAATCGATATAAAAAAGACCCAGACTTTTGTAGCCTGCTACCCTCTCCCCACTTCTGCACTACCGTCTACCCGCTACCCCGTTACACCTAGTTACCCTGTTACCCGTTACCCCACTACCCGCTATCCAATACTTACACACGCTACCCGCTTAACCGGTAAACGCTACCTACTATCCGCTACCCCAATACGTTCTACAAGCTATTCCGTTATACCCAGATACCGTGTTACCCACTACCCCACTTCACGTTACCCAATACTTCTAAACGCTACCCGCTACACCAGTAATTGCTACCCACTACTCACTACCGGCTACCCCGCTTCTAAGTTATGGCGTCGAGCCGTTTCGGAGGAGTTCAAGTACGCACCCCGTGACACAAGAATTTTATATATTAGAAGATATAAAGTTGTTTTCTAGCTTTCCAGAAATTATTTTTGCATATACCTAACCGTTCTATGGGCTACCGTTTGGCCAGTTGCTCGTCCGGAACCTAGATTTATTCTCTATACATAAAGTTCTACTTTAATTTGGGGATTTTGTGTTGAACTTAAGTATTCCAGAACGTTCCACATAGAAATGAAAACTCTTAGTAGAACATACATTTATATTTCGAATGACCAACGGGTC
Source organism: Sphaerophoria rueppellii (assembly GCA_920937365.1). NCBI lineage: Eukaryota > Metazoa > Arthropoda > Insecta > Diptera > Syrphidae > Sphaerophoria > Sphaerophoria rueppellii. Next base: position 69,767,819 of record CAKKXW010000002.1, on the reverse strand, counting down.
TAAAAAAATAAATTTTGATACAAAATATTAACAAGAAAATTCAAAAAAATTTTTTTTAAATAATTTGCACCCACTCAGGGGATTTTTATACCCTTTTTATGCCAGAGACACAGTGAGTACATTAGGAAGAAGGGAAGGGGTTGGAAAGGAGGTGTCGGTGAACATTGGTCTTAAATTCTTGAACACTGTAATGACTGGGAAAGACAGGGTGTGGAAGAGAGTTCCACATTCGCGTAGTACGGCTAAAAATGATTCCCTATATTTGAGAGTACGCGAGTATTATGGGCGAATTGTTTGAGGGGAGGAATGCAACTGGCTATTTGACAAGAGCAATTACCGTAAAAGTAGCGAAAGAACAGGGAGAGACACCCTACGTTACGACGATGGTGGTCTTAATGGCTGAATTAGTAAGTGATATCTCTATCACTAATCATTCATACCGGTCTTTTTTGGATTCCATCCAAGAGGCTTACGTAAATAGCTGACGCACCAGCCCAGAGATGTGAATTGTACTCCAGCTTTGGATATAGGGTTTGTAGAAAATAGCCAGATCAGACGGGGAGAAAAATTTCTTGCACCGTCTTAAGAAACCCAAACATCGCACGGCGACATTGCGTATGTGCTCGGTCCACAAGAGGTGGTTAGTGATGCACATACCCAGAATCTCGAGATGTTCGGTCTCGTTGACGCAAGTGCCACTCATGGACAGTGACATGGGGGTATATCTCGCTGCAACGGTACAAGACAGCATTGAGTTTTCGAAGCATTACACTCTACACGGTTTTTAATTCCACATTGTACAATCATATTTTGACGTTCCAGTTCCACATCCGAAGAGGAGGGAGTCTGGAAACGAATATGAGAAGCTAAGAATGCTATCGTCAGCGAAACAATTTATTGGATTAGAAGTAACAGACAAGAGATCATTTATGAAAATGGGAAAGAGGGTCGGAGACAAAACGGATCCCTGTGGCACACCAGCATTAATTTTTTTTTTAGGTTTAAGACTTGAACCCGTCCAATACAAGTTGTATGAACGGTTCGAAAGAAAGTTTCTAATCCGACGAAGAAGGGACTCTCGATACCGAAGACACGCATTTTCGATAAAAAAGCAAGATGCCAGACTTAATCAAATGCCTTTGAAATATCAAGTGCAACAATCTTAGTTTCTCCAAAACGATGCTAAGATTTATTCCACTGTTCGGTGAGATAAACCATCAAATCACCAGTGGACCTGTTGCTGCGAAAGCCGTACTGCCGGTCATTAAGAAGCTTAGAACGAAGGGACGTAAGTGCAATCGGGCGATAATTGGAGGGAGAAGAAGATTCGCCTTTTTTTGGAATAGGCTGGACAAATGCTGTTTTCCAACTGCTTGGAACGAGCCCAGAAGAATAGGATAGATGGAAAAGCTTAGGCAAGGGTTTTGCCAGCGTGGAAGAACGCCTTTTCAGAACAATAGCGGGGATACCATCTGGACTAGCAGACTTATGTATGTTGAGATCCTTTAGGACTCTCGCCATAGCACGAGTGCGTATGAAGATTTGTCCCATGGAATCATTGACGCGCTTAAGAACAGACGGAGTCATGACACTCTCTGGCAAGGACGAGTTAGCGGCGAACTGCCTAGCAAAAAGGAGAGCTAACAACTGGAGTGTCATTGACAACGAGCTTAGTGACCGAGGAAGAAGAAGAATGCTTCATAATTTTTTACAAATCTCCAAAAATTCTTAGTGCATTTGGGATATTGGGATATTGCAGAATTTCTTACGAATATGGGCATTGCAGGCCTTCCAAGTCTGTTTAAATTTGTTCCGGTTTTCCTCAGTTGGGTTGGTTCTAAAACACCGGAACTTTACTTCTTTTTCCCTGATAACCTCTTTACAGCTTGAATCAAACCATGACTTTTCCTTGGGTCTGATGCTACTAACCCTATTCGGGATAAAAGTTTTCATTCCCAAAATAATCATGTAAGTAATCATATCTGCGCTGGACCTGGAGTCTACGTCACTATCGAGGAAGCATAGTGACCAGTTAAAGATCCGCAAAAAGTTATTGAGATCGTCCCAGTTGGCTTTCTCGTATTGCCATACGGTTCTTTTCGGAGCTCTTTTTCTAACTAGATTTGTTTGTTACGAAAAATTTGCATAATTGACACTATGATGGTCTGATCTGCCTAGAGGCGTTAATACACTGAATGAGACATTTTTTAAAGAAAATTTGATGTTTTTGTTGTATGGCTGTAGGTGCGAATACAGGCCAGACAGACAGACGGGCGGAACAGTTCACAGTGATTTAATTATAATTTCTATCAGAAAACCGATTTCAATGAACTGGAGTTCGGTCAGTACTGCAACGATACCAACGTTTGAAATTTAAGATTTACTTTTTTTTCACAAATCACAACGTTGCGTGAAGTAAAAGTCATTATAAGAAAAATATCGATTATATTTTCTTTCCATAGCACTTCTTCCTTTTTTTTTAATTTCTACAAAATTGTATTGAAAATTGGTTTTCGATATTCTTTTGATTTTCTCTTTAAATCTGGGTTCAGGATTATATGATCCCATTATTTAAGTGAAGACATGTTGGTCTTGGAATGGAATCAAAAGAAGAAAAAAAGACTGAATTCAACTTAAATTTCCCCCTCTCCTTGCTTGTTTCAATTGTCTTCGTTTTTGCACAGGTATATGATTGTAATTGGTAAGAAATTGTGCACTGAGTGCTGGTAATTGCGTTTTAGCTCTTCCCATTCACCTCCCTGTAGAAGACGTGATCATTAACATGATCGAGGAAATAATTTTTACCTCGTACATATCCGTACGTTCCAAGTTTCATTTCGGTATACACCTGGTCAGCTTGATGTTTAATTAATGAATAAAACTAACTCATTGAATTAATTTTTAACTGTCCGCGTCTTATCAGGTGAACAGTGTTTTGTGGTATATTTTACGCGGCTTAAAAGTAAAACCGCAGAAGATAATAAATACTAGGTATGTTCAGCGACACTGTTCTGCACAGTTTGGAACAGAATTACAGCTTTTTGGTGTTGATTGAGGCATTTTCTGTTCCAAACTGTTCTCGTTTTGTGTTCATTGAGTCTGTCTAGAACAGTTTGGAACAGTTTAGGACAGGATTTTCTGTTCCACCTTTTTAGGTAGAACAGAATTAACCCGCGAGACAAAATTTCATTTGTCAAAAGTAGAGTGTTCTTGAAGCTGTGCTGTCTTTTTCTCGCTGAACAGAGCTAATATAGGTGTCAAGCGAAAGCATTTTTTGTGCAGATGTGCAGTGACTGTATATGATTTGAATATTCTGTACCGAAATTGTTGAAAACACTAAATTAAAATACAAAATTAAAGTGAGGTTATTAACACAAATGTCAAATCACAGTGATGTCGAACAGCTTTTGTGTGCAGGGTGTGTTCGCAAAGAAATGTCATTAAGAAAAAGTTTGTAATTAACAAGTAAGGCAATCAAGACAAGCTTTATAAACATTGAATTTGTTAATCGGTCGAACCAGGCCATTATTGAAAAAAGCGCCTAGGTCCAGCTCGGACCTTAACTATTTATCTCCAGTTTCGGACACAAAGTCGATTGAAAACTTTACGGGCTGTGTTTTTCCAAACTGAACAGCAGCGGGAGCATGAGAAGCGCGCAATCTAGGACATAAAGGGATACACCCCGAACTGAAGCCTGTAGAGACCATATAGGGAACATCGTAGTGGAGCCGCAGTCAGTGCTGAGAATATGGAAAGACAACTTTCGAAGCTGTATAATGGCGTTGACGAGCGAAACTCCGTCAGCAATACGGAACCATTCAATTTGGGTGCAGAAGGCCAACAATTCCACCCACCCGACATGGACGAAGTGAAGATAGTGATTTCTAAACTTAAGTCGAACCAAGCCGCTGGAGCAGACGGGCTAGCCGCAGAACTATACAAAGCAGCTGCAGATGATTTGGCTAGGAGCATGCACCAGCTCATCTGCAAAATTTGGTCGGAGGAAAGCATGCCCGATGAATGGAACCTCAGCATCGTATGCCTGATCCTCAAAAGAGGAGATCCCCTGAACTGCACCAACTACAGAGGTATAAGTCTCCTTAACATCGCCTATAAGATCTTGTCTGCCATGCTGTGTGAACGTTTGAAGCCCTTTGTCAACAACCTGATAGGTCCTTATCAGTGTGGCTTCAGACCGGAAAGTCCACCATCGATCAACTATTCACCCTACGGCAGATCTTGGAGAAGACCCAGGAACTTCAAATCGATACCTACCACCTTTTCATCGATTTCAAGGACGCGTATGACAGCGTCTATAGAGACCAATTATGACAATGGAAAACTCACGCTGTTCCATCATGGTCGGAAAAAAACCTAACGGACGCTTTTGATGTCAAAAAAGGTTTTAGACAAGGCGATGCGTTGTCATGCGATTTCTTCAACATCATTCTTGAAAAGATTGTGCAAAGCTCCAATGTCAACACCAGAGGCACAATCTTTCAAAAGTCCGTCCAGCTACTAGGATACGCAGACGACATTGACATAATTGGAAGAACACAGCGTGATGTCAGTGGAGCGTCAGGAAGATGGTCAGCGGTTACGAGGCAAGACCAAGTTATGCTGTCGACAAGAAAGGACTATCCAACATCGACGTCTTGGAGCAACGTCAACATAGACATATTTAACTTCGAGGTAGTTAAGGACTTTGTCTACATGGGATCCGCTATCAACTCAGACAACAACACCAGCGCTGCAATCGAACTTAGAAGGAAATTGAGTAGTAAAGTCCTCTCCCGACCAACTAAAGTGACAAAACCTCATCAGCCTCATGTATGGTGCTGAGACATGGACCATGACAACATCTGATGAACACGCTTTGGGCTGCTTTGAGAGAAAAATTCTTCGAGTGATTTTTGATCCTGTCTGCATTAATGGAGAATGGAGACGAAGAACCAAGAACTGTACGAGCTGTACAGCGACACTAACCTAGCCAGAAAAGTAAAGGTCCAACGACTTAGATGGTTGGATCATGTTGAACGAATGGAAAGTAATGCTCCAGCTCGTAGTCTTCGAATCCAACCCAGAAGGACGTCGCTGAAGAGGAAGACCGCGACTCAGGTGGAGTACACAGGTGGTAGAGGTCCTGAACCAGCTTGGCGTGCGAAACTGGAGACAGCTAGCTAGGGACCAAGCTGGCTGGAGAAGTTTGTTGGGTGAGGCCCTGGCCCGACCTGGACTGTAGCGCCACCATAATTTAAGTAAGAACAGCAGCGGTTAGCTAAGCAAATTCTTCTTCGGATATCCACTAAGGTGTCGTTTGTGGTATTGATGTTTGTTCTAAGGTAGGTGAACTCTTTAACTACATCAAAAGTGATGCTACCAACAGTGACGTTTTATCCTAGGCTGTGGACAGATGTCGCTGTTTTTTTTGATGGCCTGTACTTTGTTTTGTCCTCATTCACTTCAAGACCAATGAGTTTCGCCTGTTCTTCAATCGCTGTGAAGGCCTCAAGCACAGCTCTCTTGTATCGACCGATGATGTCTATGTCGTCCACATACCCTAGGAGCTGGGTGGATTTGTTGAAGATAGTGTTTTCCGTGCTCACACCTGCCTCCGGCACTATCTGCTCCAGGACTATGTTGAAGAAATCACATGACAGCGCATGTCCTTGTCAAAACCCTGCGCATGTTTGAAACAAGTCGGATGAGCTGTTACCCATTTGCACACTGCACTGCATATTATTAAGCGTCATCGTCATGCGGCACAGATGGATCAGCTAGTACTTGGTTTTGATAATGGGCGAGTTTCATCAAAAACTATTCTATATGAGGCGTTTTTCTTTTTTACATCTGAACAGAGCCTGAACTGTCAAACTCAAAACTGTGTTTCTTCTTCAGTTCAGTGTGTTCAGAGCATCAAACTTGTGTTACTTTTTTCTTCAGAGCACTGATTCTGAGTGTTCAGAGTTCGACCGACGCGACGCGCTCGGAAAAAAGAGACCGAGCATTGTGAGCAAAATGCCTGAACAAACAAACGAGATGTGGTAAAATGAAAAGAAATGTTTAAAATAATTAAAATAGTGACGCAAAAAAGTTGATTCCTTTTCTTAAAACTCGTTTTGCATAGGCGAAAAACATTAGGTACCTTCAAACCTGCAATTTTACTTTCTTCCAACATCTTTCTGAGCAAATTATTATTAAAGGCGAACAGTCTTGCAAAGAAGCAAAGTAAATGGTGTGGTTTATAAAACGTTCAGTTTTATACTCAAATTGCTGTCACTTGAAAGCAAAATTATTGGAGAAAGATAAATAAGGAGAGGAAAAGATTCATAGACCATTTTACCACCAGGAAACTAGACGACACCAAACTATAAATTGCGATACAGACGATTCGGGCGCAGCACAGATAGGGAACCCAACTTGACTTAAATGGCATGTTGCAGCAACAAGTGTTTATGGCCCAGACAATTATCTCTTCTTTTCAAATCGAACATAGAAAGTGATATTAAATATGTATGGCAGCAATGCAACAAGTCTGCGAAAATGAGTTGCAAGTAAATAAGAAAGTAAAAAAAGGAGAAAGGCTTGAGGAAGTAGAAATGACATTATTGAAATGCAAAAAAGTAAAAACAGGACAACTGATTATGTGTGCTAGTTCAACCACAGTTAGATTTAGTTGGACAAACTGGTGCAAGGCATTTCAAGCTACATAAATCCGTCAAGTTAAATGAATAATCTCGTTTAGAGAAATAACACCGGGATTTTAAAATTTACCTTTCAATAAGCAATTTAACTTCATCGACTTCAAGCTTCAAGGAATAGTAATAGGTAAAGATTTCCGATATGGTCAAGTGACCGGAGTAGGTACTTAGGTCTATAGGTGTTCTATATATTCAGTTTCGCACTCAAGGTGTTTTTGTTCCCTTTTTATGCCAAAACACAGTGCAAGCGTTAGGGAAAGTGGGATAGACGGGGAGGGTTTAGTATGAGGTGTCGGTAAACATTGGTCTTGAATTCCTGAACATTGCAGTGACTGGGGAAGACAGATTGTGGAAGAGAGTTTCACATTCGCGTATTGCGGCTAAAGAACGATTCTCTGAACATGACCGTACGTCCGAAGTTGGGCTCGAGGGTGAATTGATGGGCATTCCTGGAGGCACGGGTATTACGGTTGAATATCTTAAGGGGAGGAATGCAACTGACTAATTCACTAGAGCATAAACCATTGAAGTAACGGTAAAAGAGGGTGAGGCATGAGACATTACGTCGATGTTCGAGTGACGAAAATCAATCATCTCAAATGCTCTGCTCTGGATACTGTCCAGAAGTTAACTTTAATATGTTACTGGAGCACCAGCCCAAACGATGGAGTTGTACTCAAGCCTTGGACGTATATACATTTTGTAGATGGTAGCCAAATCAGAAGGGAAAAAAACGGTTGCATTGTCTTAAAAAACCTAAACATCTTGAGGCATTTTTGGCGACATCGCATATGTGATCGCTCCACAAAAGGTGGTCGGTGATACACGTACCGAGAATCTCGAGATGTTCGGTTTCACTGATGCAAGTGCTATTCATGGACAGTGGCAAGGGAGGTATATCTCGCTTCAACGCTACAAGACAGCATTGAGTCTTCTAAGCCATTAGACTCTACTCGGTTTCTTACTTCCCATTGTACAATGCTGTTTAGTCAGAGTTTAATGAGCTTATCATATTTTGTCGTTGCAGTTTCACATCCGAACTCCGAAGAGGAGGGATGTGAGTCTGGGAACGAATATGAAAAGCTGAGGGTGCTATCGTCAGCGAAAATTGAATTGGATTAGAAGTTGCAGACAAGAGATCTTTTATGACAATGAGAAAGAGGGTCTTATGAAAACGAGAAAGAGAGTCGGAGACAAAACGGATCCCTGTGGCACACCAGCATTTATTTTGTGGCTTTAAGACTTGAATCTGTCCAATACAATTTGTATAGAAATTTTAAAGAAAGTTTCTAATCCAACGAAGGAGGGATTCATCAATACCGAAAGCACGCACTTTCGATAAGAGCCTGTTGCCAAACTCTATCAAATGCCTTTGAAATATCAAGTGTAACAATCTTACTTTCTCCAAAACGGTGTAAAGATTTGTTCCAATGTTCGGTGAGAAAAACCATCAGATCACCAGTGGACCTGTGTTTGCAAAAGCCGTATTGCCGGTCATTAAGAAGCTTTCGGTCTTCGAGATATTTCTTGAGCTGATAGTTTATCAGCGTTTCCATGACCTTAGAAAGAAGGGACGTAAGTTCAATCGGACGATAATTGGAGGAAGAAGAAGATTCGTCTTAAATTTTTTGGAATAGGCTGGACAAATGCTGTTTTCCAACTGCTCGGAACGAGCCCAGAAGAATAGAATAGATGGAAAAGCTTACACAAGGGTTTTGCCAGCGTGGAAGAACACTTCTTCAGAACAAAAGCGGGGATACCACCTGGACCAGCGGACTTATGTATGTTGAGATCCTTTAGAACTCTCGCCACAGCACGAGTGTGGAAGAAGATTTGTCCCATGGAATCATGACACTCACAGTGACGAGTTGGCGGCGAACTGCCAAGCAAAAAGGTTAGCTTTCGCGAGAGAACTAACAACTGGAGTGTCATTGTCAACGAGCGTAGGGACCGAGAAAGAAGAATTCTTCATATTTTTTTACAAATGACCAGAAATTCTTACTAATACTTTTTGCCTTAATTGTTGGTCATGTAAAAATTTTGTCCGACGAATATGGGCATCGCAGGCCTTCCTGGCTTGTTTAAACTTGTTCCGGTTTTCCTCAGTTGGGTTGGCTCTAAAACACCGGAACTTTACTTCTTTTTCCCTGATAACCTCCTTACAGCTTGAATCAAACCATGACTTTTCCTTGGGTCTGATGCTTCTAACCTTATTCGGAATAAAAGTTTTCATTCCCAAATAATCATATCTGCGCTGGAGTCTACGTCACTATCGAGGAAGCATAGCATAGAAAAAGTTATTGAGATCGTCCCAGTTGGCTTTCTTGTATTGCCATACGGTTCTCTTCGGAGCTCTTTCTTTAACTGGATTAGTTTGACACGAGAAATGTGTATGTGATGAACTTAGAGAAATTAATTTTGATTTATTTAAGTCGTTATTTAGTTATAACGTTTACAAACTTATGAACTACATATATCTATACCTAAACAATTATTACAAAGTACAAAATTATTGTTCACGCCTGTGATGCTATCCGCACAAGGATTTAACTTATAAATTCTACTTTTACTGTGCTGTTTTGAATTTAACGTTTTTGTATTTTTGGTTGCTATAGCTTGTTATTTTTTGTTGTTAACGTTTCATTTTTTTTTCATTCGTTCAGTTTTTAGCTTCTCAAACAGTCAGTCTATGAGGGTAAGGAGGACGAATACTATTTGGAGACCAAGAAAAGAAACGTAGGCAGAAACGCATAAACTTTTCTTTGAACTGTTTCAAGTCTATTTGATTGAATTGAGTAATATGGTGACCATACTACACATCCGTATTCTAGTATTGGCCTTACGAACGATACAAACAAAAGTTTTAAAACATAAGGGAAATGAAAGTAGCATTCTATTGGCTTTTTTAGTTATATAGTCCAAGTGAAAGAGACATTGTTTAACGGTGATAGATCAAACATATAACTAAATACAAAGGGATTTTGTTTGCGTGTAAAAATCATACTTTTACACTTGTCGACATTTAAGACAAGGCGGTTTAGATTGCACCACTCCCGAAAAAGAACAAGATCTTCCTGTAATAACAAGCAGTCAGATTGTGATTTAATACTTTTAAAAATTTTTACGTCATCTGCATATATTAATACTGAAGAGTTTTTAATGGTCAAAGCTAAGTCGTTAATAAATAATATAAGTGACTACCCTGAGGTACACAGGAGTTGACTACAAAATAAGTTGAAAGTTCATTTAAGAAGACTACATTGTAATGTCTGTTACTTAAATATGAGGATATCCATTTTAGAAAATTAGAGCTAAATCCAAGATTATAATTTGTTTTTGTGTTGTTTAACACTGCAGTTAGGCTGCGTCCGTCAATTCCTAGGTAGAAGAAAAAGAATTACAAGAGGTGTCACCATAAGCAGTTATCTCAAAAGCGGTTTTGAAATAGTTAGCAAACATGTTAGCAATTACTAAGGGATTAGTGCTAGTTGAAGAAGAGTCAGACATTGTATTAGGGTAGCTACTAGTTTTTTTTCTTTTAATTCACGAAATTCCAAAAACTATTTGGGTTCGACTTAAGATCACTTTCTAATTTAAGAATATAGCTATCGTATGCAATCTTTGAGCATTCAGTAAAAAGTTGACTAATGATAAAAAGGTTGTATAATCTCCATCAGTTCTTGTTTTGACATATTTTGTCCACGCTTTGTTCCTTTTGTTTTTTAAGAATTTAAGATGACTATCAAACCATGGTGGTGAACTAGAAATATTCCGAGGTTTTTTAAATGGTACAGTATCACAGAAGCAGTTGAACAGAGTTGTATAGAATATGTTACACATTTCGTTAATATTACAATTATAAAATAAAATATCCCAATCGATCATACTTAACATATTACATAATAAGACATTATTACATTTTGAATAGTTGAACTCAAGTTTGGTATTATATTGGTTGTTAGAAGAGCCATGCTGAGGTTTAAGGCGATGCCCAAGGCAGGATGATGACGATCTTCAACAGTCAGAATATTTGTAGATCGTGTTACAGCAGCAGCAGTGTTTACATTGAGGGAGAAGAATATTAAATCCAAAGTCTTTCCCGAGTCGTAAGTCACTCCATTTAGTTGTCGCAGGCAATAAGAGGACATATTGTCAGTAAAAAATATCTCATTCACAATTGAAGCATTGTCAGTAGAGTAGTAGTCTTCGATGTTTATTTTGCTTTTTCTACATCATAAAATCAGATTAATCTAGGTACCTATACTACTGACTTTCCCTTAATTGTTTATTTGTTAATTATTTTTGAACGCGCGAATTTAAAATCCTAATTCCCAAGGACGCTATTTATACTGACTGACAAATAATGGCTATGCTGTGCTTGTCCCTTTCAAATGCCTCAACAATGGTAAGAGCACTACCTACCGGCTATAAAAATTCGGATGAGTGAATCGCTTGAGCACAGACGATACAAAAAAAGGAGATATACATTCAAATTGTTTTTTATTCTATTCATACATCAATAACCATTTATGAGCAAAAATATAAGCCATTTGACAGCGTCCTAGAAAAAATTAATGTAACTGGTCAACGACCTTTGTTTTTTTTTTTTTTTGAAAAGAAATTACTTTGTACAAAAAAATCAACTCTAAAAAAAAATAAAGCGAAAACGCACTCACCTTAAAAAATATGCCTTGTCAACATATTTTTTGTTTGTTTCGAATGTAAAGGTGATCCAATGCTTGCAACAAATTCCACAAATGTAAACAGAATTGTCGGTATGCGTAGCACACACAATAAACGAACAAAAAAATATTTGTGTTGCGAATACGCCACAGTGAATCAACAAAAAAGAAAACTAACTATCCATGAATCATGAATAATAAACACATCATGCACTTTAGGCATCTCATATAGGCTTGGTTACGTTTTTTTTTAAATTATTATTTTTGCGGTCAATCACTTCGACTTTCGGATTATATGCACTGTTCCACTGTACGCTAATTACACGACACTTGTTGCTGAATTGCTCTTAATTGAATTAAATTAGGTTTATGAATGAGGTGAATATAATCAACGCACCAAATCCATTATTTGCACTAGACACTTCTTGACACATTGGTTATTTTGTCTCACAATAAATTATACCGTGGACAGTCAGTATGGACAATCCAGCTAGTCAGCAAATGTTAGACACTTTAGTTTACACTGGCAAAACAATTATTATGAATATTGGTTTTTATAAGGAACGAAACTTCGACAGATTTCGGTTCGTTTAGTTTATGGAATGCAAAAGGAGATAAGCAGTTAGATGTTTGTTTCTTTGCAACAGGTGCTTCGCTTCACAAGCCACATTCCACTTAAATTCGAAAAGAAAAATAGAAATAAACAAGACCTTTTGCTAACTTCACTTAACACTTTATTATTTTGATCCAATTGTCAAAAACCGGATTTAATTCGCACATTTTTCTGGAGTTTTTGTAGGACAGAAATAATTCTTTTCTTTTATTTTTTATTCAAGAAAATTAAACCACAAATTATTGACCAAAAAAAAGGAACTCAGTTTCATGTTATTGTTTTTATTATAAATCCCGTGTTTACTATTGGTAGGCAAGCATTGCCAAACAGAAAAAATAATACACGTCCACCACGAACAACTGTTATGACCAGAATAACGAAAGATGGCAAGACAATGTTTGAACACCCGAAGAGGTGGAAAAATAAATTGTATGAGAACAACCGAATGAAGGTTTGATTTGATATTTGATTGTTCGTTGTTTGAGTTCGGTGTTGAAACAAATCTTTTGTTCGAGTGTGGGATGTTGGATTTGGTTGGTTATGTTTTGGCGGTTATTTGTATTCACCAATTATTATCACAATTCGTCGTTCACCAATTTGTTTAGCTCTTATCAAAAATAATATGTGATGTGAATAGAATAAGCCATAAAATATTAAAGTCTTGTAGACTTTTTGGATTCCACTTCTTTTGACGTAATATATGTACTGAGTAATTTAATCGTAATTCCCTCCACGGGGTAAGCCTTGACGTGGCGGAGCGGCTTACGGCAACTACTACTATGAAGCCTAGAGCTATGCGATCGCGAAACTTGATTTCGCAGAAGGGCCTCCCATGGTCGACAGGTCGAAGCGGAGTAGGCTGTTACTATCAACTACCCCACAATGAAGGAGTGTTCCCACCAAGGCACTCCCACCGAGGGACGGCAGCGAATGAATTTCTTTTTGGAATCAACGGTGGCGGTGGCGTCTCCAGTTCCAGTTAGGCCGAACTACTTGGTGAACAAATTTATGGGCTAGTTCGACTTATTTGAAGCCCAGGCCGTAAAAGGAGCGGTTTTACCGGCTCTTGCATTTGGAGACTCATCAAGTGCCTGGTACTCCAGGTTGGGGGTTGTGCGTCGGGGTGACTTCCGACTACGTAGAAAAGCATTTAGTTGCAACAACAGGCCCAAATCAAATGTACAAAGGACAACGATTTTGGGATATGCACGTGGAATGTTAGGTACCTTAACAGACCGCGTGCTGCCGAACAGTTAGCGGAAACCCTCAACTGCTACAAAGCAGATATTACCGCTATCCAGGAAATGCGATGGGATGGACCGGGCAAAAGGAGGATCAGAAACTGCGACATTTACTATGGTAATTGTTACCGAGAGCAACAACAGCAACTCTTTGGATGCGGAAGCAGACTCAGGCAAAAAATCTTGAGCTTCAAATGAGTGAGCGAACGCATCAAGGCTAATTTCGGCAACATTAGCTTAATATGCGCGCATGCCCCCACAGAAGAGAAAAAAGACGACACCAAAGACGATTTCTACGAGCTCCTTGACAAACCGTATGAGCAATGTCCTAGCCATGACTTTAAAATTGTCCTCGGCGATTTTAACGCAAAGCTGGGAAAAGAGGACATCTTAGGTGGAACAATCGGAGAGCACAGCCTATACGACACCACCTCCGATAACGGATTCAGGCTGATCGGTTTTGCTGCGGGGTGAAATGTTGTGGTAGCAAGCACCTGGTTCCCTTATCTCAACATCTATAAAGGCACATGCAGATCTCCTGATCAATCAACCGTCAACCAGATTGATCACATTGCGATCGACGGAAGGCATTTGTTCAGCTTTCCGAGGAGCTAACATCGACTCGGCCCACTACCTCGTCGTAGCCAAGGTAGTGCTACGAATATCCCGACAACGGCCAAAACAAGGAAATGCTGCTAGAAAATTCGACGTCGGGCGGCTACAATCGCAAGAGATCGCCAGATCCTTCTCTGATCGAGTGTCAAGTAACCTCTTAAGGAGTCCTATGACGCCAACACCTAGTTTCGAAGACCAGTGGCAACATTGCCAGAAATCAGTTAGCGATGCCGCCTCTAATGTGCTGGGTTTCACACAGCGACCAAAACGAAACCCCTGGTTTGACGAAGAATGCAGGCAGGCCCATGCAGCCAAGCAGGAGGCATACAAAGCGGCACTACATAGAAGGACAAGAGCTGCTCGTGAGCTCTACTAGCAAAAGAGGAGAGAGGAACGCTGGCTTCTCAGGAGAAAAAAGAGAGAGCATGAGAAGCGTCAGATCGAGGATGTTGAGAGAGCCAGCAGCAGGAATGAAGTTCGGAGGTTTTACCGAAAGGTTAAACAGCTGGCTCAAGGTCATCGAGCAAGAACCGATGCCTGCAGAGATAAACAAGGGAACATCATAGTAGAATCGCAGTCAATGTTGGGGATCTGGAAAGACCACTTCTGTAGACTGTATAACGGTGACGACGAACAAAACACCGCCGTTAGACAGGAGCCTTTCATCGGAGACGATGATAGCCAACAATTCCGTGAACCCGACCTAGAAGAAATGAAAACCGCAATATCACGGCTGAAATCCAACAAAGCCGCTGGAGCAGATGGACTAGCTGCTGAGTTGTTCAAAGCAGCAGGCGACGAGCTAGATAGGAGCATGCACCAAATCATCTGTAAGATATGGTCAGAGGAATGCATGCCCGATGAACGGAACCTCAGCATTGTTTGCCCGATCCTAAAAAAGGGAGATCATCTAAACTGCGCGAACTACAGAGGAAAAATTCTACTTAACATCGCCTACAAAATCCTCTCTTTTTTTTTGTAATATGCACGCACTCAAGGGTTTTTGTTCCCTTTTTATGCCAAAGCACAGTGCGAGCGTTAGGGAAAGTAGGATAGACGGAGAGGGTTAGGGATGAGGTGTCGGTTAACATCGGTCTTGAATTCCTGAATATTGCAGTGCCTGGGGAAGACAGCGTATGGAAGCGAGTTCCACATTCGCGTAGTACGGCTAAAGAACGATTCTCTAAACATGACCGTACGTCCTAAGTTGGGCTCGAGGGTGAACTGATGGGCATTCCTGGAAGCGCGGGTATTACAGTTGAATATCTTAAGGGAAGGAATGCAGCTGGCTATTTCGAGCATAAATCATTGAAGTACATCGCATATGTGATCATTCCACAAAAGGTGGTTGGTGTTACACATACCGAGAATCTCAAGTTGTTCGGTTTCACTGATGCAAGTGCCACTCATGGACAGAGGCAAGGGGGGTATGTCTCGCTTCAACGATACAAGACAGCATTGAGTTTTCGAAGCATTAAACTCTACTCGGTTTTTTATTCCCCATTGTACAATGCTGTTTAAGTCAGAGTTTAATGAGCTTATTATTGGATTAGAAGTAACAGACAAGAGATCATAAATGAAAATGAGAAAGAGGGTGGGGACACCAGCATTTATATTGTGGGTTTCAGACTTGGATCAGTCCAATACAACTTGTATTGAACGGTTCGAAAGAAAGTTTCTAATCAAACGAAGAAGGGATTCATCCATACCGAGCAAGATGCCAGACTTTATCAAATGCCTTTGAAATATCTACTTTCTCCAAGACGAAGTAGAGATTTGTTTCACTGTTCGGTGAGATAAACTATCAGATCACCAGTGGACCTATTGCTGCGAAAGCCGTACTGCCGGTCATTAAGAACCTTTCGGTCTTCGAGATATTTCTTGAGCTGATAGTTTATCAGCGTTTCCATGACCTTAGAAAGAAGGGACATAACTGCTCGGAACGAGCTCAGAACAATAGGATAGATGGAAAAGCTTACGCAAGGGTTTTGCCAGCGTGGAAGAACACCTCTTCAGAACAATAGCGGGGATACCATCTGGACCAGCGGACTTATGTATGTTGAGATCCTTTAGAACTCTCGCCACAGCACGAGTGCGGAAGAAGATTTGTCCCATGGAATCATTGACGCGCTCAATAACAGGCGGAGTTATGACACTCTCAGAGGCAGCCAAGTTGGTGGCGAACTGCCTAGCAAAAAGGTTAGCTTTCGCGAGAGAGCTAACAACTGGAGTGTCTGCATGGTTTGACAGATCTTCTGTGAAAATTTTCATGATGGAACCACCATAGTTTCCCATCTTGAGACTGCTCCCCAAATATAGGTTCGTTCGATGTAACCAGCCCCAGGGCCTTCCGGTGCTTTACATTACCCTGAACGGAGTTGTCAAAAAAAAGTGAAAAATTTGTTTGGGTTTGGTTTCACATCGAACGCATTTGTAGTGCTCTGATTTTTTCTTCTATTTGTTATATAGCAATAAGCAACCGCTGATTTGAACAGCTCCGAAATTCTCGCCCCGTAAAATACTTCAGGCGGTTAAGTGCGCTCCCGGTGCGAGCACTGAATGCACATCGAACAAACCTAATGTGTAGGAAGTGGAAGCATTGAATAAACATTTAACTGATCAAGAACAGCTCAAACTACAAAAGTTACAATTATTGAAGAAATACGAATGTGCTTTAGACAACACGATTGAAGTAAAACTTCTTTATCTATCAGTAAAGGGTGTTTTTTTATGAAGAACTTTGCAATGGAATAAAGCGAAGAATTTTTGTTTTTTATTGATATGAAATTTACTATATTCGAAAGATGAACTTCTTCTAATCCACATATTAAATTCTCGTGTCACGGTGTGCGTAATTGAACTCCTCCGAAATAGCTCGACCGATGTTCGTGAATCTTTCCGAGGATATCGGCTAGGGTTGAGAATCGGACAACATCTATTCTTCATCCCCCTAAATGTTAACGGTGGTCCACCCTTAATTTTTTTTTTTTTAATTTTTTGGACAAACATTTTTTTTTGTTTTTATTTTTTTATGATACATCATACTTAAATACGTACAACCCCTCCCCCTATGATCAACCCTTATTTTTTAGTTATTAATTAAACACTTCAATTATTCTTTGCCCGATTTTTATTTTTATTTTGTCATGTTTTAGAATCGGGGTAATCTGTATCGGGTAGCAATTACTGGTGTAGCGGGTAGCGTTTAGAAGTATTGGGTAACGGGAAGTGGGGTATTGGGTAACAGGGTAGCTGGGTAAAACGGGATAGCGTGCAGAGGGTTGTGGGATAGCGGGTAGTAGGAAACGATTACCGGTTAAGCGGGTAGCGTGTGTAAGTATTGGGTAGTGGGTAGCGGGGTAGCGGTTAGTGGGATAGCGGGTAACAGGATAACTGGACATAACGGGGTAGCGGGTAGACGGTAGTGGAGAAACGGGGAGAGGGTCGCGGGTAGTATAGTAGCGCGCTACAAAATTCTATGTCTTTTTTATATCGATTGAGGCAGTACGATGTCTGTCGGGTCAGCTAGTAATTTATAAAATATTTTTGGCTTATAACCGTAGTCTTATCTGGAGATCCAATTTTCTCTGGCGAATGTTGTCCCTCACGTCAATCGTTTCGGGTTTATTATTATTATCACTCCAAATGGCAGTTTTGTTTACTTCTTTCAATCAAAAGAAAGATTCATATTTGAATAAAAATCGCCTATTCGATTATTCGAATAACAATGCATTGTTCATCCGTCAATCTTTTCATGTTTAAATGCCAAACCCTACTTAAAACAAATCACTTGATAGCTGACAAAATAGCCGCCATTTAAGGTAGGTTATAGGTAGGTAGAAATGGCTGTCCCACTTCCGTGTAGGACAGAATTAGCGGTGAGTGCGCCGTTTTGATACCATACCTCATGAGATTGAAAAAGATTTGGATGGGTTAGGAAGGATGTATATTTCGCACGTACAATCCTATATAATATCTCCCTACATTACGGCCTATTATCTCAAAGTGCCATCTAGTTTAGGAGAGGTTAAGGGGGCGCTAAAGCCAGTTTGTGTTATTAAGGTATGAGATCAAGTCTTTGATCTTAAATACTCAATACCGTTGAAGAATTCTTTGCTAAGTGGAGTGCTCTTTTCCCAGCCAAAACCGGGCAATGGCAGAGAAAGTGTGGGACCGTTTCCTTTTCATTCTGGTCCTCACAGCTACAGCATAAGGAGTTATGTGGTATACCCAATTTTGCCGCATGCTCCCCTATGGGCCAATGCCCTGTGCAGGTAGCAACAATCCTGGCTATGGTTTGGAAATTAAATTGATTGATTTTGGTTTGTTATAGGCGGGCCAGATTTTCCTAGATATAACGCAACTCGTTAAACTATTCCATTTATGATTTGCTTCTGATGTAAATTCGGTCAGGATATAGCTCTTCACAACTCCAAGAGGAGCATAATACTCTCACTGCCAATGAGTTTTGAAGGGCTGATCCTTGCATAGCTAGCTCATCTGCCTTCTCATTTCCTCAAAGCCCCTATGGCCCGGTATCCAGATTAGAGTGACGCTCAAATAAAGTTCCTTGACGCCCTCTTTGCATTGCTGGACCAGTTAAGAGGATGATAATGCCTGACTTTCTGTTAGTATAGCTACATTTTGGTTCTCTGGGATATTTTTAAGGGCTATAAAAGCTTCCCTTATCGCTAACAATTCTGCCTGGAATACACTGGCAATATCGGGAAAACTATAGGATTTTGAAATCTTAAGAGATTCACAGAAGACACCTGCACCTACACCGCATTCCATCTTTGAATCATCCGTGAAGATAGTTGTGTCGAGGGCTTTCGTCAAATCGCCTTCTTCCCAGCTGATTCTTGACGAGAACAAGACTCTAAACTTCTTTGAGGTATTTAGGTTAGGGACTAGGGATGCAGTTAACCGCCGATAAACATAGGATGTCTGATGTTATCAGGCTGGTTTGGTTGTAGTGCCTGTAGGGTCTGGTTTTCCAGCAGCCTATTTCTTTGAGTCTCAAGATACTGCAGGTCAATCGGAAAAAGGTCCAGGATGACGTTAAGGGCATCTGTTGGGCAGGACCTGATTGCCCCTGATATCCCTACGCAAGCATTTCTCTGCACCTTTGTAAGCTTGTTTACTATGTACGTTTTGCTGAGAGGGGGCCACGACACAATGGATCCGTAGACAAGTATCGGTCTAACACCCACTTTGTACGTCCACTTGATCATTTTTGACTGGAGGCTCTACTTTTTACCGAAGGTTATGTTGCAGGCGTAGAAGGCCACGCACGCCTTTCTCACCCGTTCTTCAATGTTGCGCTTCCAGGGTAATTTGGTGTCTAGTATTACGCCTAGATATTTGGCACTGGAGCCGCCATTGAAAATAGTTGCATTGTTCGTTGCAACGAACGAACTACAGATATATAACAGCACTGGCAAATGAGGCTACCGGCCAAAGATTAAATAAGTAACAAGATGGGAAACAAGGCTGTCAAAGTGACAGTTGCCTACAAGCTTCGGACCATAGTTACTGTGAAAGTATGCGTGGTTTTACCAATACTATCACAGTTTGGACCATAGTTTTTGTGAAAGTATGCGTGTTTTTACACAGTAAATATGGTCCTACCATATTGTTTTTGTTTTTATATTATTCATGTACAAGGAAAGAAAATAAAATGAAAGAAAATGAAAATTGCGGGATCTAGGGAGTGAAACGTAAGTCAGTTTCCCATCTTGTTACTTATTTAATCTTTATAACTAACAAGATGGGAAACAAGGCTGTCAAAGTGACAGTTGCCTACAAGCTTCGGACCATAGTTACTGTGAAAGTATGCGTGGTTTTACCAATACTATCACAGTTTGGACCATAGTTTTTGTGAAAGTATGCGTGTTTTTACACAGTAAATATGGTCCTACCATATTGTTTTTGTTTTTATATTATTCATGTACAAGGAAAGAAAATAAAATGAAAGAAAATGAAAATTGCGGGATCTAGGGAGTGAAACGTAAGTCAGTTTCCATCTTGTTACTTATTTAATCTTTGATAAGACATTAATACCAGAGGGAGAAAGAGAAGCACATACATTGAAGTCACATAAAACAGAAACCAACGTGGGGCAGAGAAGTAAGAAATATATTTATTTTGTCATAACCCAAAGCGTTAGAGTACGTTAACAGAATTTATTAAACATCGAACATTTTCAAAAGACTTTTAAAAGGGTTAAAATAATTAGATATAATTAGAAATATTAATGACTAGCAGTTGTCCTCGACTTCGTCCGCCTCTCCCTCGTCCACCGTCCAGAGGTGCGTCTCTTGACTTGTGTATCATGGATTTTTTGCGCATGGGATTTTTATTGCAGTTATTTAAAAATTGTATAACTGTCGACCCTCCCTAAGTCGAAATTTTTCCTAACTGTAAGCCTTCAAATATATATATAATTTTCCCCGTTTTACCAACTCTTTTCACTGATGCTTCGCTCCTGAGATAAGAGCGTCAATACGCAATAAAAATAATATTTTTTGCCGTTTTTTTTCACATTTTAAACAGATTCTTTTGCTCCTATTGGTCGCAGCTTAATGTTTAGTAGCCTCAAGCCTTTCCCTTTGCCTTTATGTTTGCAACGCAGATGAAATATTGTAAGCCATTTTATTCTGATGCCTTATGATTAAAAAAAAAGGAAATGTACGAAATTCCAATGAGCTCGGAACTATTCAAATATTTCTTGAATGTTTTTGCCCATTTTGACTGTCTTAAACTGCAATCCAAACGCATTGATTCTTTTATGCACATTCTAGCACGTATCGGTAGAGTTCAAAATGTCCGTTGAGCTGGAACTCCTTCTTTCACCTTACCCTTTCAAGTTCTTGAGTTAAATCCGAACGACAACATTTCTTCACTTTTGTCGGTATTATCTATGCGTTTGTCTACGAATTCAAGCTCAGTTTATGCAATTGACTTATTAAGAAATTGATTCACTGTGGTTACAGGTGCCAAGTAGGTAGGTATGCAAATCAATCACTCAAGACAAAGCGGCTGAAGTGCTTGCATTTGATTTTCCATCCACATACGGACGGACGTTCACCAGTTGTTAGAATAATGATGGATATAATCGCGAATCACTAGCCTAGCCACACCAAACCTACCGTCAGACAGCGCGTCAAAAGACGTTGGTATTTAATACATTCATGCGTTTGCGTTGGTTCGTGCTAATTCGTATTCACAATCATAGAGAATATATAATACCTAGAGTCGCGACCTTTTCCTCCCTTGCCGAAAACACCCTCAAAATTTTTCTGAGGTGAACTCACACAATCCTCTCTTTTTTTCGTGTCCATGAATCTGTGTAAGAGGTGAACTCACACAATCCTCTCTTTTTTTCGTCTCCGTGAACCTGTGTAAGAGGTGACAAAAGAGTGAGCACTCAGCCATGACAAAATTTTTTACCTGATGCACAAACCCAAAGTGACAGACTTCCACCACAGGAAATACGAGACTAAACGCACGACTTTTTTCTTAGATTTATTAAGATTTTTGATACAAATATTTGTAAATTATATTGCAATTATGTGTTAAAAGTGCAAAGAAACAATATAACGTATTTATTTTTCATATTACATGCATTTTTTGTATGTTTAAGTTTTTTTTTGAAAATGCTGAGCTCAACGGAATCTTATTTTCGAAATCTGAGCCCATGAAACCCACCTCGACTCCAACCTGAGCATTGTATCTAACTCAGTGCGAATGTATGGGTGCAGTTTCTCATTTAAAAAGCATTGGAAAACTAACACATTCTCACTGGGTTAGTACAAAACGACCAAATTGCAGCTTGTAGGCAAAAAGAGAGCGAACACCCGAAGTCGTTACTCTAGGTATTATATATTCTCTATGTTCACAATACCGAAATTGTTCTTGTACAATTCTTCTAGAACAAGAGGCTAGAGAAGAAGTGGAAGGATGGATCCTTCTCTTTACGTGCGTTTGGTTATGAAATTTTCCAAGTCGTCTGAACAGATTTCAATGATAATAAGAATAATGTTTCCCCGAAACAAAATCCTAGCTATGCAGGGTTGACAGTTTGTGAGCTTTGAACTGCCACGAGCGTTAAGTTATAATTTTTATTTAAGTGGAGCAGAAAACCTATTGGCAGCGTCCCAATCCTTTTTTTTATCTTGCGCAGATGTTAAGGCAATACCTACTGAAAATTTAAACACAATTTTGCTCACTTCCGTTTGAATTTGTCTGTTTTGTCTTAGGTTAGGTTAGGTTAAAGTGGCTGCGGATAGCGAATACAGAATCCGCACACTTAGGCCAAAAGAAAAGGCCCATTGTGATACCACATGAATCTAGAGAATTACTTTCTTACTAGTCGAACCATTTTCAGCTTTTTATAAAGCGAAGGAGATATTTGGCTAGTTCACTGGGATTATAATAAAAATATTCTCCCAGATGAAGTTTACGTCTTAGTGAAAGATTAGTTCATGTTCAGAGAAGGTGAGAGATTGTTTCCTCTCCTTCCTCGTCCATACAGCTCCTGCAGAAGTCATTTGAGGCTACACCAAATCGTACTGCGTGCCTGCATATAAGACAGTGTCCCGTAAGGACATCTATTAGGGAGCTAATATGAAATCTGCTTTGCGATAACAAGTTCTTAGAGCGAGTTAAGTATCCATAGCAAAACATATTGAGAAAAAAGATAACATTATTTGTATTCAATGATATCTTTAGTCTCTAGTACAGTCTTGCACACAACGCTACAATGATAACATATGTAAAAGAGATAATATCGTTTGTATACAATGTTGGAATATTATCTCTTCTTCATTATCAAGCAAGACGATTGTACGCTTGGGTCTCCTTGTAGATAGATAAGAAAAGTATATAAATACGACTGTATGATGAATTTATCAATAGTCTTATTGTAACTACATAGTAGCCTTAAGCTCCTTTTAGAATTAGTAAAAAGTATTTCAATAATAAAGGACATAGTTCCAAATAAATATTGTTTAATTTTAAAAGTAAGAAACAAGTGTTTTAATTGGCGATCCTGCCAGGAGGTTAAATATACTTTTTAACTTCAATCGAGCGGACCTCGGGAACAAGTAGTGAAATCTAGTATAAACAGAACACTCGCGTTACCGGTTACAAGAATTACCTAGCATAGCAGGTACAAATATAGCTTCTTCGTACGAAGCAGCAAAGCAATTCAGTGAAAGTGTATATGTGGAGAAAAAAAACACACAAATTCGACGACAACAGACACGAGTTCAAAATGGAACAACTCGCAGTATTAATGGCAAGATTAGAAGCTTTAGAAACCAGGTGCAACACAGTAACACAAACCCTAGAGCACACACGCACAGAGAATGCAAGGTTAGCAGCAATAATAACTAACCAAAATCAAATAAACACTAATTTAGAAACAAAACTAAATGAAGTAAAATCTGGATTAGGCATAGTACCAAACATACCTGTGCTAGAGGAAATAAGAACCACATATACAGATGGTAGTGAAATACAGTTAGACGCATTTAAAAGCCTACCTATTTTCAACGGCGATCAATCAAATTATCGGTCGTGGCGCGAAGAAGCATCCAGATTAATGGACAGCATTAAAAACTTCAAAACACACAGTAAGTACGCAGCAGCATTGACTATAGTGAAAAGTAAAATACAGGGTGCAGCCGCGAATGTGTTAACTAATTATAACACAATTTTTAATTTTGAGGCGATACGTAACAGATTAGATTATACGTACTCTAATCAAGAACCTCTATACGTGCTACAAGACATGATGAAAGCCATCACGCAAAAAAGAAGCACACTGTCTGAATACCACGACGAGATAAATAAAAATCTCAATTTAATAATATCAAAAATCACTATGTCAGGTGATCCGCCGAATATAATCGACAGACTAATTAAAAATGCTAACGACGACGCAGTTCGTATATTCATTGATGGTATGAGTGACAACTTTACAAGAGGATCATTATATTCAGCTACAATAAATGATCTAGAACACGCATTCGCAATTGCTCGCAGAATAGAACATGATAATGTGCACAGGCATTTACATCTCACTCAAGATAAGCACCACAAAAATATGCCACATGAACGCAGAAACGAAAGAAGACCAAATTATTCGAGCCAAACAACGAATTATCAACCCCAGAAGCAATACGATAATATGCAGCAACACAATCAAGGACCACGCCTAAACCCTTTCAAGAGAAATGACGGACCACAGCCGATGGAGATAAACTCGAGACAAATTGTACATGCACAGCGACAAAATTGGAATCAATACAAACCCGATGTATATAATCCACCAGCGAAACGTGAACACAGCGGGAGTTTCAACACACACAACAGACCGCAACGATCTTATCAGCAGAACTTCAAGCAGCAGAGAGTAAATAACTCCCGACAACAACGCAGAGACGATGTCAGCAGTACATATGCAGAAGCAGATGAAACGGAATGTATGGTAAATAATAACATAAGAATAGATCATTTAAACTAGTAGACGGGTTGCCCTGCTTAAATTTAACTAGTACTATTTCTAAGAAAATTTATAAAATTCTTATTGATACTGGTGCAACCCATAATTACATTAATAGAAAATGCGATTCTAGCGAAAAAATTAAAATTAAACCTATAAAAATAAAAACAATGCATGGTTATTCTATGGTAGATACAAAGAAAGTAGTTAGGATATTAAAGAAAAATATAACATTTTTTGAATTAGAGGATATTCAGTCTTTTGATATGATATTAGGATATGAAGGACTTAAAGTTCTAAACGCGGAAATAAATTTCAGTAATATGACTCTAACTACCATAAGCAGTGTCGAATCTATTCAGAAAATTAATTACATAATTGGGGAAAATAATATTTATAAAGCAGACATAGATAGACTGATGAAGATTAATAACAGCATAGGACCGTTACCCTTTACAGATACTATAGAAGCAAGCATTAGGACGACCAATGATAATCCGGTTTATGTTAAACAATATCCATATCCCATAGCAGATAACGAATTCGTAAACAAAGAAATACAGAAACTCTTACATGACGATATAATAGAAAAAAGCCATAGTCCTTATAACAGTCCCATATGGACAGTACCTAAAAAAGGTTTGGACGAAAAAGGAAAACCAAAACGGCGCATGGTTGTTGATTTCCAAAAACTTAACGCTCACACTGTAACAGACAGATACCCCATTCCGGATGTCAACATGACAATTCAAAATTTAGGTAAAGCCAAGTACTTTACAACGTTAGATTTGGAGTCAGGTTTCCACCAAATTAAAATCAAAGCAGATGATAAAGAAAAAACAGCTTTTGCTATAAATGGCGCAAAATATCATTTTAAACGAATGCCTTTCGGGCTCAAAAATGCACCAAGCATATTTCAGAGATGCGTGGACGACATTTTGAGAGACTTTGTAGGTAAATTCGTACACGTTTACATTGATGACGTATTGATATATTCTTCATCTGAGGAAGAACATATACAGCACATAAGTCAAGTATTCGACGTACTCAATAAAGCCACATTAAAAATATCTGATGAGAAAAGTAAGTTTTTTCAAGAAGAAGTAGAATACTTAGGTCACATAATCAGACATGGTAGAATCACTACGAACCCTGAGAAAATAGCAGCTATAGAAAATTTTCCAGTCCCACAAACGGTAAAGGATTTGAGAGGATTTTTAGGTCTTACAGGTTACTATCGTAAGTTTATAAAAGGATACGCAAGCATAGCCAAGCCCCTGACATTATATTTACGAGGAGATAACGGTAAAGTAAACAAAAAACAAAGTAAAAATATTAAGTTAAATCTGAATGATTCAGCATTAGAAGCGATTAGAATTTTAAAAAATTATTTGAAAGAACAAGTCGAACTTTTTCAACCGGATTATAGTAAACCATTCGAGCTTACTACTGATGCATCCAACATAGCTATTGGAGCCGTACTAAGTCAGAATAAGCAACCTATACACTTCTTGTCAAGAACACTGAGTAAGACAGAAGAGAACTATAGCACAAACGAGAAAGAGCTATTAGCGATCATATGGTCCTTACAAAAACTCAGAAACTACATATATGGTATAGCAGACTTAACCATATATACCGATCACCAGAGCCTTATATATTCTGTATCAGAAAAAAATCCCAACACAAAGCTGAAACGTTGGAAGGGAATCATTGAAGACTTTGGAGCAAAATTAGTTTATAAACCAGGAAACCTAAATCTTGTAGCTGACGCATTATCACGTCAACGCATAAATACTTCTACCATAGAAACAGCACATTCAGCTGAAAGTTCTTCTAATGATATAATAAAAACTGTGAATCAGCCTTTTAATGCATACGCTGCACAGTTCGAACTTATTGAAGATATAACAAATAATATCGAAACACAAATCTATTTTAGTAACAAAATAAGACTCATAATAAAGTTTAAGGACAAAGACTCTTTACTAAGGCAGATGAAAGAAGTTATACAACCCCAAAAGATTGTAGCTTTGCATACGAAATTTGAAAACATATACAAATATGGTGAAAACATAAAAAAAGAATTCCCACTAGTAAGATTTATATTCACACCAAGAAAACTTCAAGACGTGACAAATTTGGAGGAACAACTAAAACTTGTAAGGGTAACTCACGAAAGAGCACACCGAGGGTTACGTAACAATATACAAGAAATCTCAGAGAAATATTACTGGCCCGATCTAAATAAACAAGCAAAGAGTTTCAACAAAAAATGCATAGCATGTCTATTTGGAAAATATGAAAGAAAACCTATCAGAGAACCTCTGAATAATTCAGAAATACCAACACATGTGGGAACACACATTCATATGGACATATACTTCAACGACAAGTATACTTTCCTTGTAACAGTAGATAAGTATTCTAAATATACAATCCTTCGGGAAATCGAAACTCGAAACAGACTGTACGACGTTATGGAAGAGGTCTTATCTAATTATTTCCCAAAATGTGAACGACTCATGACAGATAACGAGAAGGGATTCAAAACAGAAATGGTGAACCAAATGTGTTTGAAATACAACATAACTAAAGTAGAAACTCCAGTATACAGATCGACAGCGAACGGTCAGGTAGAACGTGTAAACGGTACAATAACTGAACTGTCTAGAATATTCACAATTCAGAATAAAACAAGATTTATCGAAGAAATATTTAGAACAGTGCGTGAATTAAATAATTCTATACACTCAGTTACCGGTTTGAAACCTAGAGACATTTTCTTTAATCAAAATAAATATAGCAATAGTGAAATTATAATAAATAAACTAAACTCAGCATCCAAAAAAGTGATCGAACGTCTAAATAAAGGAACTCGACACAGAGAGTATAAAAAAGGAGATAAGATAATGGTAAGAATCACAGGTCTTAGAAAGAAATCTAACGCCAGATACATAACAAGAATAGTAGAAGAAGATAAAGGAGACACTGTAATCTCTAAAGAAGGAATAAAAATTCACAAGGATAACATAAAGAATTATCATTTTTCAGATGACGAAAATATTAATATTCCTAACATTACTAGGAATTGTACAGAGTCAAGAAGGACAAGGAAACGTTCAAATAACTGAGTTACTAAACAAGAAGTTTATACTTACGCAAACAGATGACGTGTATTTATTCAAAGAACAAACTTATTTGTTACATGCCACCAACCTGACTTCGATATTTCAACCTTACGTAAATATCGTAACTAGTAAATATCAACCTACACAAGAAGAAAAAATTTGGTTAAGTAAAATTAAGAATTTAGCAGACCAATTACAAGAACATACTAGGCATACTAGATCAATTAACTTTTTAGGAACAGCTTTCAAATATGTGTTTGGTAATCCTGACCATTATGACTTAGTTAACATAGAAACGAGTATAAATAATCTCATAGAAAACAATAATAAACAAAAAACTATAAATTCTAGATTTGAACAAATTTTGCAACAATTCGAAGGTCAGAGCCTTAAAGAACATTTAGTAATAGAACAAGTGTACGAACAATTATTATTATTGACCAGAACAATTAATGCAGCAAAAAATAATGAATATTTATCAGAAAGCCTAGACTTAGATGACATTAAAAATATTATTCAACATGAAATAATTCAAGTACCCATAATAAATATACTTGAGTACTCTAAAATATTATTAGCTAGAACTGATGAATTCTTCATCACAATATATAAATATCCAGTTCTAATTAAATCATGTAAATTGTATAAAGTAACACCTTTAAATTCAAAACATGGAAAAATCATTACAGATAAAACAATTGCCTTATGTAACCAAACTTATTTAAGAACAAGAAATTGTCAAAATCATCTAAGTAAAAACATTTGTGAAATTAACTTTGAAGAAGAAAATTGTCTTATTCCACTTTTAAAGAATATAACTTCAAAATGCAACATTAAACAAGAATACGATTACGACTTAGAAATTGAATCCGGTGTTATGTTATTAAGCGGTAAGCATAAGTTAAATAATCAAACAATTAATGGTATAAACTTAGTTACTTATGAAAATACTATAAATCTAGACGATAAAATATACAAAAACATGCATAAGCAAATTAAAGAAGTTATATTAAGAAATCATAATTCAGAGTCTTACATCGACCAAATAATTAAAGAAGATACAATGTACAAATTCGATAACATAGATACTTTAAAAAAACTAATTATTCCTTTTGAAGAAAAACCGATATTATCAACTATATACACAATTGTAACACTGATTGTTATTCTAGCATTTACGTACGTAATGATAAAAACTATACAATGTATAACAGATCGTCAAAAACAAAAAAAGATTGACGCATATAACAAAACTTATGAAAGAGAAATGTTAAAAATAGCGTCGAAAAATCGGGACGATTTCGTTTAACAAGGGGGGGAGTTAAGTATCCATAGCAAAACATATTGAGAAAAAAGATAACATTATTTGTATTCAATGATATCTTTAGTCTCTAGTACAGTCTTGCACACAACGCTACAATGATAACATATGTAAAAGAGATAATATCGTTTGTATACAATGTTGGAATATTATCTCTTCTTCATTATCAAGCAAGACGATTGTACGCTTGGGTCTCCTTGTAGATAGATAAGAAAAGTATATAAATACGACTGTATGATGAATTTATCAATAGTCTTATTGTAACTACATAGTAGCCTTAAGCTCCTTTTAGAATTAGTAAAAAGTATTTCAATAATAAAGGACATAGTTCCAAATAAATATTGTTTAATTTTAAAAGTAAGAAACAAGTGTTTTAATTAGCGCTTTTAGGTCAAGTGACGGCCATATGAGCTTTGTGGCTGCGTACGTAGGTAAATTGTACCACCTAGAGTTTGTTATCGTCAAGGCTGTTTCCTTTAGCAAAAGATTGCATGTAGCTATTGGTGTACATATCTTTTCCCTTTCAGGTGAGATAGGTATGATGGTTCCATTTTTAGCGAGTTCGTCGGCTCTACAATTTCCCGTGATGTCTCTGTGGCCCGGCAACCAACAGAGGTGAATATTAAATTACTGCGCCATCTCCATAAGAGATAATCGACAATCGAGGGCCATTTGAGAGTTAGTTGCGACACCGTCGAGAGATTTAATAAAGGGTTTTCCAATAAGAAGTGTTATTTCGAATAGCCGCTATTTCGGTAACTGTCACTTTTGAAGCTTTATTTTTTGACATTTGACAAGTAGAAACTACGCCATTAGTAAAATTTTGGTTAGCTACATGTACAGTTCATGAGTGAAGCAACAAAAATGTCTGATGATGTCCATTTTTAGGGTATGTGCTGTAAATTTTTGGGGAATGTGCTGTCAAACTTTGACTGTGTTGTCAGTCGAGTTCAGGGGTGTATTATTTCTGTTCGTGATGGTAAGGCGCTGCAATTCGTTGAGTTCCCGTAGTGTGCACGGCTGTTTTGAATAGTTCTTCCATCGTGTTTCGAAACGTTTTTATCTGTCGGTTGTATTACAATAGGCGTAATAAACGTGATGAATTACGGATGAAAAATCAAGAAAATGTATTGGAAAATAAAAAAAATTAGTCATTAAAAACCGTGCAGTGCACCTTTAGTGTTAAAACCATGCTTCCTTAAAAAAGAATTGAGATTGAAAAAAAAAGTTGAAGCAAAATCGATGAAATCTTGATTCAATCAAATTTCGCTTGGCGCCCCTGAGATTAACCATTCAACTGTAGACCAGCCGTGTTGTAATGCGTTTGGGTTTGTGAAACTCACACTGCTTAGAAAAATGCTTCACTTCTTTTTCATAAGACCCCTTCCTGTAGTTCTTATTCAATGTATTGAACGGGCTGTTGGCGTAGACCTTATCTTTCACGTGGCCCCAAAGTGGTTAAAACTTGGCGTTTAGTTAAAATTTGACACTTCGCATTGAATCAAATGTGATAAAAATTAGACTAGCTGCTGAATTTTTATTGCCTCCATTTTAGCTTGCCTATATGTATATGACTCTAGTTCATTCAAGAAAAAATGTCACTGAAGGAAAGAAATGAAAGGCTCTCATTCTGGTAGCAATAGCTTCATGTCTATTTCAAGCAAAAGCTCTGACGTGATTGCCATACTTTGTAAATTAATTCACCGGAATTCAAAGAGTAGTGTATGTACGGTTACCACCTGCTAGCGATTTAAACTAATTTTATAAAAAAATGTTTATCTTTTTCCACACCACCAAGGGTATGATAAAAGATGCATTTTTTAAGGGTATCCCCAGTAGGATTAATCTCTTTTATTTGTTTTCAAAAACATCGATTCTTTGGAAAACAAAACAAAAAGAAAAAGAAAAGCAAAAACAAAAAAACAAATAAAATAAACAAAAAGTATTTAAAAGAAGAGATGACATGCAAATTCCACGTGAAAATAATGATGAACCAATTAGAACGTACCACAAAAGCATAATTTATGTCCCAACTTATCGACAACTTCAAAAAATCGATTTCCCAAAAACTTGACAGATGTTCGCCTTGCCTTCAAATCAAACAAAACACTTGATCAATGTTTTACTAAACTCAAGACGAACCTGATAAGGACAAACAAACAGATGTGGATCTACAAATTAACTGCTATGGCAAACCAAATGAACCGTGCAACCTGTGTTACATTGGGACACTAAACAACTCCTTAGACAACGCATCTCTAACCCTAAATCGACATAAACTATAAAAAATTCTGAAAAGACAGCCCTGGCCAGCCACAGCATTGAAAGCGGTCATTCTCCAAACTTTGAAGGCGTGGAAGTTCTACAGACAGAGAAACATGTTTCGAAACGATACACGTTAGAAACATTACATATTCTCAACAACAAAAATAACATGAATCGAAAACAAGACACTCAAAAACATCTCTGCTGTCTATTGCTCTCTTCTTTCTTCTTAAATGTAATTTGTGCTCTATCCAAAAACAGACTAAGCTTCATTCCTCGAAGTGCTAATCATATTTATTTTCAATTTACATAAATGTCTTAACAATTCTTTTTACTATTTTGCTTAGGTGAGTACACTTTACTGTTTTTGTTTTGCACTGATCTAACTAAGATTATTTGTATTTTTGTGTCAATAAAGTTCCCTGAGAAGGCAGCAATCCCTGCGAAACGTGGGAAAGTAAATGTAATTAAATGTTTCATTGCAAAAATTACAGCGACCAAAAAAGCCGACGGAAAACTAAATTTCCACATATCACAATAATCACATAAATGGTCAAAAATTCAACTCACTTAGGGATTTACATTCAACCACCACGAATCGCTACTAAAATTCAATGTTTTTTGGGTTCAATGTAATTTGTTAAGCCAAAAGTAGCAATCTCTTTTTTGAATGTGTGGGTGAAAGGTATCAAAACAGATTTATGATTGAATATTCTTCAATTTAAAATGTTTAATAAATTGAATTTAAACACAATTCGTAAATTTATATTCGGCAAAATAATTTTTTATACAAATCTTGCAACAAACTCCATTCGTTTTGAATATTAAAAAATATCTCGTTGTATGTGTTAAAATACGTGTGAGAATATGTGTAAATCTGTCTCCAAAAAGAGATTTTAGAGAAATCAATTCTTCAAGTAAAAAATTCAATACTTTTTCCAATGTAATTCATTTAAGGGGAAAAAAATTGCCACAGATCCGTGAAGAATCAATTTCTTGGCCCAATGTAAATTCCCATTAAAAAAGATCTCCCATAAGGCCTTCACTGACATTTTTTATTGAACCATTGAATAAGAAGTACAGGAAGCGGTGTTAGCTACAATGTCAATGATGTCAATTTTTGGGACTTGTGCTGTCAATTTTTGGGGTTTCTGCTGTCAAACTTTGACTGTGTCAGTCGAGTTCAGGGGTGTATTATTTCTGTTTGTGATGGTAATGCGCTGCAATTCGTTGAGTTCCCGTCTTGTGCATGGTTGTTTTGAATAGTTCTTCCATTGTGTTTCCAAACGTTTTTATTTGTAGATTGTATTACAATCAACTAGAAAATACTTCTATATTTTCCCCTTGTCAATATTTGAATCCCTGTCTATTGAGAATTATATTTTCAAGAATTCTTAAACTGGATGCAATAAATTCTAAGTCTGTTGTTTGTTCAAAACACTTTATGAAACTGAGTTTATACTTGATGGTGCAAGAAAAAAATAAGGTTATTTACTTCCGCAATGCCATATGTCTGACCATGGTATTAAATGCTTGTTCAAGTTGTTCATAGTATTAGCTTTAAAAACGATCAAAAAGGGCTTAAAAACGTGATGAAATACGGATGACAAAAAAAGAATTGAGATTGAAAACAAAAAGTTGAAGCAAAATCGATGAAATCTTGATTCAATCAAATTTCGTTTGGCACCCCTGAGATTAACCATTCAACTGTAGACCAACCCTGTTGTAATGCGTTTGGGTTTGTGAAACTCACACTGCTTAGAAAAATGCTTCACTTCTCTTTCATAAGACCCCTTCCTGTACTTCTTATTCAATGTATTGAACGAACTATAGTCATACATTTCATGCGAAGAAAAAAGGCTACAGCATTGCCATTGGTTCGAAGCGGCCAAATTAGTCCTACAAAATATGTTTGAATTCAAATAATTGAAGAAAAACGAACGTTATATGCTACATTTGACCGTTCTATAAAAACAAAACAAATGTATGTACATTTTGTATATTTTCTTTAGCCAAAAAATCAAGAAAACAGCGACATCTTGTTTATGTTTTTGTTTTCGTTGATTTCTTACAGCTGGAATCGTTGTAATTTCGGCCACCAAAAACCAATAGCGCTCTTTACTCTGGAACACGCAGTCCATATATAATATGTCAATGGTACATTTGCCTTTCTTGCTGTCAGCTGTTCAAAAATAAATAAATATGTGTCTATTTCAACTGTCTTACTTACCATTACACGATCATTCTTGAATATTAGCAATAAATTTAGAGCAATAAAAATGTTTATCTATTCATCCATTTCAAGTATTATGTTCAAAAGAAAATAAAAATGCAAATTAAAAAGGTTTGTTTTTTTTTTTCTTGTTTGCAGATCAACCAAACCTAACTAAAAGGCGTTTTTGTATAATTTCAACTATTTCTAACATGTCCCTACTATGAAACATCAACATTTTTTTTGACATACTATCTTTAGACAACTATTGTAAATGCACCACGCTAGTTCGAAGTTTTAACAAAACGTCAAGTTTTGATACACATTTTAATATGCTGATTCCACTGACGCTAATCGCTAGATTTAGCGGAGTAGATTAGGAACATATTTCGACTTTTATGGGATTTAGGGTAGTTAAAACGTTGTGTTATACTAAAAGTACTATTATTCTACGTTTTGATCTACGAATATGTACCCTAAATCCCGTAGAAGTCGAGATTTGTTCTTAATCTACTTCGCTAAATCTCGTGATTAGCGTCAGTGGAATCAGCATATAACGCAATTCACACACGGCCTTAAGATAGGCAGCTTATCGAAAACCAAATTGAACGTGCCCAATGAAATATTCCAAATGCTCTTACGTAAATCTCTGGCAAAGAAGTAAGAATTCCCACTGGAACGACCAAAACAAAAATCCCAATCTCTTCCAAGGCGAAGGATTTTTCACCAATTCGCAAATTCACAACTGACAGCGACAGCGTTAGGTAGATAAACGTAGAATTTTTTTTTGTTGAAGATGTATTCATAAATAAATTTATAACTTTTAAATGCCATAACAACACAAGTCAAATAAATTATTTTTAGAGTTCTTTAAATATTGCTTGATCCTATTTATACATATATATACATAAGGTGAAGAAAGTGAACACAAATTAAAGGATAAATATTTGTTAAAGTATCTGCTTGAAGTTATTGTAGCATAATTTCGACACCGACACGAAAATCAGATGGAAAGATGGTGGTAATATTTTCTTTGCTTTCCTTATATTATATTTCTATTTAGAATATAAATAAATTAAGATATCAATTTCTTTTCTGTCTGTTGGGATCGATGTGAAGTTTTTATTTTCTTTCTTGCAATTTGTGTTATTTTGTTTGAGGAACAAGAAAAAATCGCGAAAAAGACGATAAATAAACAAAATATCAGCTTGCAGAAAGTTTAATTAAATTTGTTTTCTCTGAACCAACAAGAACCATTCATCACTTATTTTTTTTCAAATCCCTAGATATATTTAACTCCAATCTTTGTTCCTTTATTTTTAAGAATTTATGTGGCGTAACAACTGCGTTGTAAGTTGTTTTTCTTTGAGGAGGTGAGAAGGAGGCGAAAAAATCACATATGTACCTACAAAAATAGCTATCTACTTTGGTGAAAGATATGAGGGAGAAAGTATCTCCAAATAACGCAACTGTGTTAACTTGTATCAAAAGGAGTTTCACAATCCATCGAGTCAAACTTGCTGTGGGTTTACCTTAAAAAATCGAATTGTTGCAAGAATAAATAAAAAAACAAACGTTGGAGCCCATCTCAAGAGTTATGTGTTTGAGAAAATTTACGTGTTATCGTCGGTCTCCATGACCTTGTCCTTGAAATTTGTTTTTCGTCGCTTGTTTTCAAAAAAGAACTCTTTGTTTTGTTTTTGTATTGATTTTATTTTTTTCCCTCTACAAACATAGTAACTTGCAAGATAAGATAAGTTCCTCCGTGCCAGGTGCTAATCTTAAAGTTTTAGTGTATGATTCATGATTGATTTCATATTCAGAAAAAGTAATAATAACTAGTCTGGTGGGCTACACTTTTTGACTTAGTTCATCCGCCCATTTAAATCCGTTGGTTGGAGATGGTAGCTTGAAGATCAAAAGGCCTCTACCAAGCTTCTGTGCCATTGTGTTGCTTCCTCTGATGCATATTAGTTCTCCAACTCTTGGCTACGGACGCTGATTTTCCTTGTATTCCCCGGGGTATCGCACTGTTCTTCTGCCGGCTCTTCAGACTTGTTTCATGATGGGGACATTGGACTGGACAAACAGTAGTCGGAGTAATCCGCGAAAACATTTATTTATGGACGTCTACAACTTACTTCTGATTGCCAAGGTAGGTAGGTAGAAATGGCTGTCCCACTTCCGTGTAGGACACAATTAGCGCTGAGTGCGCCGTTTTGATACCATACCTCATGAGATTCTAAAAAGATTTGGATGAGTTAGGAAGGATGTATATTTCGCACGTACAATCCTATACACAATGAAGTATTAATCGCCCTACACTACGGCCTATTGTCTCATAGTGCCATCTAGTTTAGGAGAGATAAGGGGGCCAGTTTGTGTTATTGAAGTATGAGATCATGTCATTGATCTTGAATTCTGAGAATTCCTCAATACCGTTGAAGAATTCTTTACCTAAGTGGAGTGCTCTTCTCCTAGCCAAGGCCGGGCAATGGCAGAGATAGTGTGGGACCGTTTCCTTTTCATCCTGGTCCTCACAGCTTCGGCAGAAGAAGTTATGTGGTATACCAAATTTGGCCGCATGCTCCCCTATGGGCCAATGCCCTGTGGCTCTGTCATGCCTTGGTTTGGAAATTAAATTGATTGATTTTGGTTTGTTATAGGCGGGCCACATTTTCCTAGATATAACGCAACTCGTTAAACTATTCCACCTATGAGTTGCTTCTGATGAGTATTCGGTCAGGATAGAGTCCTTCACAACTCCAAGAGGAGCATATACTCTCACTGCCAATGAGTTGTGAAGGGCTGATCCTTGCCTAGCTAGCTCATCTGCCTTCTCATTTCACTCGTAGCCCCTATGGCCCGGTATCCAGATTAGATTGACGCTCATATCGAGTTCCTTAAGGGCCTCTTTGCATTGCTGGACCAGTTAAGAGGATGATAAAGCTAAATCAATGGCTTTAATAGCTGCCTGACTGTCTGTTAGTATAGCTGTCTATACAAGCTTCCCTTATCGCTAACAAATCTGCCTGGAATACACTGGCAAATCGGGAAATCTAGGATTTTGAAATCTTAAGAGATTCACAGAAGACACCTGCACCAACACCGCATTCCATTTTCGAGCCATCCGTGAAGATAGTTGTGTCAAAGTCTTTCGTCACAGTCGATTCTTGACGGGAACGAGGCTCTAAACTTCTTTGAGGTGTTTAGGGTAGGGATGCAGTAATCGGTGATTGTAGATAGGATGTCTGATGGTATCAGGCTGGTTTGGTTGCAGTGCCCGTAGGATCTGGTTTTCCAGCAGCCTATTTCTTTCTGATTGCCAAAGTAACTTAAGAAGTCAGTCACCGTCTAACTCTCGAACCGCAAGCATCGTTCGCAGCTTCTCGTGTGATTTTTTTTCTTCTCTTTTTGTACAGCTCTGTGCAAACCGGTATCTCCTGTTATACCATTACTTTTTTTCTTATACACTTGATTTGTGAAGTGTTTTTTACAAAAGGCGAACACACGTGCCAGTGTCAGTGTAACCTAAAATATCCAAAATGCCCTCCGGGCAGGATGGATCCCGTTTTAGGAATCTGCCTATAGACGTGGATTCAGCTTTTTCTCAACCCGCAAAAAAACATAAAAATAACTTTACCCCACTGTGTAACTTCCCTGATCTTCCACTTACATCAAATAAAAAAAATCCAAAATTCATATTAATATCCCCCAAATCCAATGAAAAGCCCATATCGTCCCTCAGTCCCTTCCTTTTAAAAAAAGCGATTGATAACATCTCTAAAGAATATGAGCAAATAACACAATTGCGAGACGGAAATCTTCTTGTTCTTGTGAAAACTCAAAAAACCGCCGAAACATTCCTTAAAGTCACTAACCTTGCTAACTCTTGTCCAGTCATTGTTAAATATCACGAAAAACTAAACGAATCAAAGGGCATAGTCTATGCTCCCTGTTTGATTAACGTCCCCGAATCAGAGATTATTGCAGAGATGAAATCTCAGGGTGTGACTGACGTCAACAAATTCAGTAGAATAGAAGAGGGCAAACCAAGAACAACAGGTTTAATGCTATTTACCTTCGACTTATACCATATCCCCAATTCAGTAGACATCGGCTTCTATAAAGCTAAGGTCACTGAATATATACCGAACCCAATGCGCTGCCGCAATTGCCAACTTCTCGGTCACACAAATAAACGTTGTACGAGTGAAGCTAAATGCGATGCTTGTAGTCTTCCCCCACACACCCCACAACAATGCACTAGAACTGTGTGTGCAAACTGCGGACAAGGCCACGCTTCTTCTTCTAAAACTTGCCCTGCTTATAAGGAAGCAAAAGAAATTCTTACAATTAAAACCCAAAAAAAAAAATGCACATTGGCTGAAGCTAAGAGAATTCACAAAGAACAAAATAATATCCCCGCTCAGTTATCATCTTCGTCAGTACAATTTGCCGAAAAGGTAAAGCAAATGCCAAAAAAGGATGCTCCTACTGCTCCAATTCTGTATAAAGAAAATGTACAAAATTCTAAAGACTCAAACCAAAATAACATTAAAGAAAACAAAATCAAACTCAACGACAAACACAACAAAACAAAACACAAATGATTCTCTTCCAACAACTTCCTCACAAAACAATCTCTACAACGCTACGCTAGGTACACCGCAAAATTCAAACGATAACCCAACCTCTTCATCCAATTTCATACAAAATCCACCAACCACCTCAAACAAACCTTCTACAACACAAACAATCATTCCATCAAATCCAAAAAATGTTTCCCCCACGCAACTTAATTCATCACCCCAACCTATCACTTTTGATAAAACACAATCCCCTATATCTAAAGTAACCCAATCATTAATCGAAAATAATAACTACTTTATAGTAAATCATGATCTCCAAGATGAAGACATGCAATAAAAAATGTAACATCGAACCAATGCTTGACTCCGCTGATCGGGAATTGAGTCAACCGAGCTCTTTAGAGTGCTCGGCTGCCGCAACACCCGAGCCGCGGAGTCAAGAATCTGAACATCCTAACCACGACAACTCAATCAATACAAACTCCACTTACTCAACAAAAGAAATAACGAAAATCCTTCAATGGAATATGAAGGGTTTTCTCAATAACTACAATGAATTAAATATTCTTATTAAAGAATACTTCCCGAGTGTTATTGCACTCCAAGAAACACACTGTGCAGCCAATCATTCCCAAAATGTATGACGGATACTTTCACAACTTGGCTCACAACACAACAGCAAAACAAGGGATAGCAATTTTAATTAAAAAGGGTATACCGCACAATTTTAAAGTAATTAATTCGCACATTCTAACCCTAGCAGTCGAAATCCAACTTGCATACAAGTTTACTTTAGTATCGATTTATATACACCCAAACCAATCGTTTTCCACAAACGACCTTGTAAACATAACAGATCAAATAAATACCCCTGTTATCATAGCTGGAGATGTAAATGCCTGGAGTGTACTGTGGGGCTCCCCTGTAACTAATGCTAGCGGTGCTATCTTAGAAAGGTTTTTATCAAACTCAAACCTCATAATTCTTAATGATGGCTCTCCCACTCATTTTTCTACTCACCACACCTTCACTCACACAGACATAACCACCTGCTCCCCCGAACTATACCCAAATACCTCATGGTCTACTCTTGAAAAACCTCCACAACAGTGATCATTTCCCCATAGTTACAACTCTCTCATCCAGCCAAACTGTCCAAAAATATAAACCTACCCCCAAATTTAAAACGGATCTAGCTAACTGGATCTCCTTCAAAAATCATATCACACGAAACTTATCATATACACACACATCCCCAAATATTAATCAGGAGGCAGCACTAATTTCCAAAGCAATTCGTTCCGCAGCCAACCAATCGATACCTCATCAAAGTTCACAAAAAAACCCAATCCGTACTGTGTCCTGGTGGAATTCTGAATTAAACGCATTGCGGAAAGAAAAGAACAAAGCGTGGAAACTTTTCAAAAAATATCCTAACCAACAAAACCTTATATCATTCAAAAAATTAAACGCCAAGTTCCGTAGGGATATAAAAATTTCTAAATAGAAAAAGTTCAGTGAAATTACGTCCGCAATAAATCCAACATCTTCTCCGTCTAAGATTTGGCAAGAAATCCTCTGTTTTACTGGGACCTATACACCCCACTCTGTCATGTGTATCACAGACCAAAACCAACAAATAACCTCGCCTTACGAAATAAGCAACATCTTTGCAAAAACATGGTCAAACGAAGCCAACGATATTAATTTCTCCGCGGCATTCAATATTAACAAGTCAAGATCACTTACTCTTACTAGCAATCCCAACCACTTATCATCTCAATCGAAACGCATCGAAACTCCCATCTCATTTATAGAGCTCGAAAGCTGTCTATCAAAACTTAAAGGCAAAACTCCCAGCAGAGATCGGATTTCTTATCCGATGATAAAAAATCTCCCAACAATAGCTAAAACAAGATTAACTCAACTGTATAGTAATATTTTCAACACAGGCATCATTCCCCAAAGCTGGAAAGTTGCAATCATACTGCCCATGCCTAAGCCAAGGAAACCAAATAACAGTACCAACGGATACCGTCCAATATCACTTATTCCGTGTACTTCGAAAGTAATGGAAAAAATTGTGGCAAAGAGACTTTTGTGGTTTCTAGAATCCAAAAATCTCTTGTCATCGAAACAAGTAGCATTTCAAGCTAACAAAGGTTGCGATGACGCACTCCTCTACCTAGACTACTATCTAACAAAAACTCTATCGGCTCGGAACCATGCCACTATTTTGTCTCTAGATTTTGAAAAGGCATTCGACAGAATTGGTATTCATCAAGTTTTAAACAAAATTAAAGCTTGGGGCATTGCCCCGAAAATGTTTAACTACATAAAATCCTTTCTGACGAATAGAAAAATTTGCGTCAAAACAAACAATTGTTTCTCCGAATATTATTCTCTCCAGAATGGTATTCCTCAAGGTTCCCCATTGTCAGTAGTCCTATTTTTAATTGCTTTTGACGAAGTCAGTACTTTGATTTCAAAATATACGCAACTTGATCATTGTATTTACACAGATGATGTCTACATTTTATGCAAGCATAATAATCTACTAACACACGAACAACTTTTTTCAGATGTCCTTACTGATATACTGACATGGGCCAACACTTCCGGGTCTAAATTATCTGTAGATAAATGTAAAACGTTACACATATGCCGTAAAACATCTTGTACTAGGTTTAATTTTAAATTCAATAACATCAACATAGAAAATGTCAATAAGTTAAGTATTTTAGGTATTATTTTTAGTGAAAGATATAACTTCAAATTCCATTGTACCGAACTTAAGAAAAACCTAGCTGCTAGAGCTAATATTGTTAAGTATTTATCATGTAAAAAATCTAATGCCCACATAAATACTCTATGTAATGTTGCAAGATCTCTGGTTCTAAGCAAGATAGACTATGGTTTTCTTATATACGGCAATTCTCCAAAGACAACAATCAACATAATCAAAGCCCCATACCACCAAGCAGCACGCAGTTGTCTCAACGCATTTCCTACCAGCCCAGTCCGCAATATAATGGCGGAAGCAGGTCTTCCTTTAATCGAGGAACGCATTTTAGAAAGGAGAGCTAAGCTCCACGCAAAACTTCCATTCGTTCAAAATTCAATCATAAACGACGATCTCAAAGCAATATTGAAGGCAAAGCAATCCAAGCGTATACCATCAGCTTTATCAAAAGTAATAACCACAGCAGAGCAAATGGCACTTCCAGTGATAAAACCTGACAAATACTCCCCATTGTTCCCACCTTGGCAGATACGAGAATTCTCTTTCATCATGGACATGGCAGAGTACACTAAAAGCGATACAGCCAATTACATATACCGGTCACTATTCAAAGACATCTCATCGAGCTTTAAATCCAACAATTGGAAGTTCGTATTTACAGATGGCTCTAAAACCCACCACAGCACTTCATTTGCATCCACTCACGAGAACGGTTCTCTGCTTACCATAGGATTATTGAACAACGTAGCTTCAATCTTTACTGCCGAGGCAACAGCGATATTAGAAACTGCAACTACAATCGAAAAAATACCCGGCAACTTTGTCATCTGTTCGGACAGTCGTTCAG
Organism: Sphaerophoria rueppellii; assembly: GCA_920937365.1. Taxonomy (NCBI): domain Eukaryota; kingdom Metazoa; phylum Arthropoda; class Insecta; order Diptera; family Syrphidae; genus Sphaerophoria; species Sphaerophoria rueppellii. The sequence goes on along the minus strand of CAKKXW010000002.1, from coordinate 69,726,346 downwards.
TCTTAACTGCAATTCAAAATCCCAACAACACCACAGGTATCATAAGCAAAATAAGAGACCACCTCATAAAACATCCGAATAAACTAAAACTTATGTGGATACCTGGACATGTTGGGATTCCCGGCAACGAATTTGCAGATAAAGAGGCTAACAATGCTCACGTCGCACCAATCAAAACTATTGCCAATCTTACCAAAAGTGACCTTTTGCGGGAAGTTAGGTACAAACTTAGACAACAACAGCTAAGCGACTGGCAAAATAACTATCAACACGTATACAAACACATCAACATCGATAAGATCAAACCAAGTTACCCAACTACCACCTCCAAGCAGATGAACACCGTCATTCTCAGGCTACGACTTGGACACACAGCCCTCACCCACCAACATTTACTAAACAAGTCAAATCCACCAATATGCACCCACTGCCAATCAACAATAGACCTTAAACATATTCTCGGAATAGGATCATGCAAATCATTGTCATCAAACACCAGCGTTTACAACTCACCCACAACGACAGACGAAATCTTAAAAAACTTAGACCCAGAGAATATTAAAAAAATATACAACTTTATAAAATGCCACAGTTTCCAAATCTAAACATCCACCGCAAACACTCTACATTTCATTTACCTTATAATAACTCACATTATTTATACCTTTTTTTTAAACCTAAGAGTCAAAAGCCCTAGTAGCTAGTGCTCATGTACATATTAACATGTAAATTTTCAATTTGATGTTAATAAATAATAATACAGTCACCGACTAACCATCGAACCGTAAGCATCGTTTGCAGTTTATTGTTTGATTTTCTTGTGCTCTGCACTCCGGTATATCTCCGTTATACCTTTCCAACTCTCTCTCTCTCTCTATACATTCTTTTTTTTTTTCTTTGTGACTTGTGCTTGCAAAAAAAAAATCAACGCGTGTTAAATAAAACGTGTTGAAGATGAGCCACGGGCTCGGAGGATCCCGTTTCAGGCAATTACCGCTTGACGTGGATTCAAACCCAATACAACCCAATAAAAGACACAAACCTACCATGACCCCCTTGTGCAATTACCCTGACCTTCCTACAACAACAAACACAAAAAATCCCAAATTCTTAGTGATCTCTGCCCAAACCACAGAAAAACCCATTTCTTCCCTGAACCCTTTCCTACTAAAAAAAGCAATTGACAATATTAGCAAGGAATATGAGCAAATCTCTCAACTTCGGGACGGCAATCTTCTTGTATTGGTCAAATCACAAAAAATTGCAGACATTTTCCTTAAAACTAAAACACTTGCCGGCTCTTGCCCAGTTAATATCCAACTACACGATAAACTGAATGAATCCAAGGGAATAGCGTATGCCCCTTGCCTGATTAACGTTCCCGAAAGCGAAATAATCAAGGAGATGAAGTCCCAAAACGTGACTAATATTTATAAATTCACCAAAAGAGTAGAAGGTAGTGAAAATCAAACCAAACCAACGGGACTTATGCTTTTTACGTTCGACCTTTATCATGTGCCTAATTCTGTTGACATTGGATTTTATAAAGCTAAAATCACCGAGTACATACCTAACCCTATGCGTTGTCGTAATTGCCAACTCTTGGGCCACACGATAAAACGTTGCAATAACGATGCGTTATGTGTTTCATGTGACACTCCTCCTCATTCCCCTAAGCCCTGCAATAAGATTATTTGTGCCAATTGTTCTAAAGACCACCCATCTTCCTCAAAATCGTGTCCTGCTTATATTGAAGCGAAAGATATCCTAACAATAAAAACTCACAAAAAATGCACAATTGCTGAAGCCAAAAGAATACATATGGAACAAAAGAACATCCCCATTCATACCGCATCAGCTCCTGCTTTCGCAGACAAAGTAAAACAACACTCAAACTCCACTAATTCAATTATTAAACCAATTAATGAGAAGGTACAACATCCTTCAAAATCCGACTCAAACACTACAGAAAAAACTCCCCCTGTTACAAATAAAAGCAACATAACAAATTCAACACCCTCCGACTCCTCTTTAAATAAACCACAAAACACATTCAACAATCCAACTGTTTCCACCGCTGTTAAACACTCCACCACAACATCTGTCCAACAAAACTCTCCTAATTCATCATCATCACATACTTCTTCAAATATACTACGAAACCCAATCAACGAACAACTCAATCAAAGCGAAATAACTTATACCTACCCCACTAATGAAAATACTCTATCTCCTATCTCAAAAACAACCCAGAAACTACTTGAGAAAAACGATTACTATGTAAAACCCCCAACACATCATGATGTCGAAATGCAATAATTATAATAACCACGCCCCGCAGCTCGACCCCGCTGATCGGGGGTTGAATCAACCGAGCTCCTCAGTGAGCTCGATTGTTTCAACGTCCGCCCCGCGGGGTCCAGTTTCTGATCAACCTAACATTGACTCCACTAATCACTATCAAAACAAACAAAATTTCAGCTACCAAAAAAAAGAAGAAACTAAAATACTTCAATGGAATATGAAAGGATTTATTAATAATTACAACGAATTGACCACCCTTATTAAAGAGCACCTCCCAAAAATTATATCAATTCAGGAAACGCACTGTGCGGTCCATTTTAAGCCTTACATTCCTAAAATCTATGTAGGCTACTTTCATAACCTGAGTCAAAATGTTACAGCAAAGCAAGGCATTGCTGTTTTAATAAAAAAAGGTATTCCACATAAGCAAATAACTATAAATTCAAATATTCTTTCATTAGCTGTAGAAATCCAACTAGATTTTAAATTCACTATCGTATCAATATATATACACCCCAAACAAACTTTTTCCTATAAAGATATCATGAACATAACAGACCAAATAAATACTCCAATCATCCTTACTGGGGATGTTAACTCCTGGAGTGTTTTGTGGGGCTCCCCTATAACAAATGGCAGAGGCGCTTAGAAAGTTCTTTTCGAATTCTAACCTCATTATTCTCAATGACGGCTCCCCTACACATTTCTCTACGCACCATACTTTTACGCACGTTGACATTTCGGCCTGTTCCCCTACTCTTTATCCAAACATCTCATGGTCAGCTCTTAAGAATCTTCACAACAGCGACCATTTCCCTTTAATCACGACCCTCACATCTTCCGAAACTAGTCAAAAATACCGAGCTATTCCAAAATTTAAAACCGAGCTTGCAAACTGGAAAGTGTTCCAAGATAAAATCACACAAAATCTAGATCTCAATGAAACAAGCTCGAATCCAAATAAAGAAACAGCTCTTATAACTAAAGCCATTCGATTCGCAGCTAACCAATCTATACCCCAAACCTCCTCAAAAACACCAAACCGTACAGTATCTTGGTGGAACTCAGAGCTCCATAATATGCGAAAAGAAAGAAACAAAGCATGGAAACTGTTTAGAAGGTATCCCAATCAGCACAATTTAATATCATTTAAAAAAGCAAATGCAATTTTCCGAAGGGAAACAAAAATGGCTAAAGCAAATAAATTCCGCGAAATCACGTCGGATATCAGTCCTTCATCCACCCCAACGAAAATCTGGCAGAAAATTCGATGTCTTAGAGGTACTTATACACCTCTTTCAATTATAAACATAACACATCAAGACCAACAAATTACATCTCCATACGATATCAGCAATCACTTCGCAAAAACATGGTCAAATCAATCAATGGACTATAACTTTTCCCCCACCTTCAATAGGTATAAATCAAAGTCCATTATCTCGACATATAGAAACAGTCCTATATCACCAAAATCCAATCATATAGAATCCACTATAACAATAACAGAACTCGAAAGTTGCCTCACCAGCTTAAAAGGTAAAACACCAAGTAGGGACCGGATTTCATACCCGATGATCAAAAACCTTCCAATTCAAGCAAAGTTCCGATTGATTAATTTATACAATAATGTCCTTGATTCGGGTATTATCCCTCAAAGTTGGAAAGTCGCCACAGTCCTTCCTATACCTAAACCCGGAAAACCAATCAATGATGTTAACAGTTACCGACCAATCTCCTTAGTCCCATGTGCATCTAAAGTAATGGAAAAAATTATCGCTAAAAGACTTCTTTGGTTTTTTGAATCCCAGAACCTTCTAAGTTCTAAACAAGTAGCTTTCAAAGCTTGTAGAGGTTGTGATGATGCACTACTGCACATCGATTACTATGTTACAAAAGCTCTATCGGCCCGCAATCACGTAACTATCTTGTCCTTAGACTTTGACAAAGCCTTTGACAAAATCGGGATACATCAAATCCTAAACAAAATCAATGCTTGGGGCATAGGTCCAAAGATTTTCAACTACATTAAATCATTTCTGTCAAACAGAAAAATTTGTGTTAAATCCAACAATTGTTTTTCGGTAAACTACACTCTGGAAAATGGAATCCCTCAAGGATCTCCGCTGTCCGTAGTGCTATTTTTGATCGCCTTCGATGACCTTAGCGATATAATATCAAAATACTCCAATCTAGACCACTGTATTTATGCAGATGACGTTTATATCCTATGCAGAAATAACAACCTAATCGAACAACATACTCTTTTTTCAAACGTAGTCAAAGATATCTTGTCATGGTCAGATACATCAGGCGCCAAACTATCAGTCGACAAGTGTAAAACTCTACACATATGCCGTAAAAAATCTTGTAGTAAATCTTCTTTTATTTTTAATAATGTTAACATAGAAAATGTACAAAAATTAACTATTTTAGGCGTTACTTTTAATGATAAGTATAACTTTAAGGATCATTGTATCGAATTAAAAAAGAGCCTAGCTGCTAGAGCAAACATTGTTAGTTATTTATCATCCAACAAATCTAACGCACACCTTAATACTCTTTGTAACATAACAAGATCTCTTATACTAAGCAAAATCGACTATGGAATCCAAATCTACGGTAACTCACCAAAAACAACGCTGAACATCATCAAAGCCCCGTATCATCAAGCAGTCCGGAGGAGCCTTAACGCTTTTCCTACCAGTCCGATCAAGAATATAATGGCAGAAGCAGGTCTTCCTCTGATGGAGGAGCGAATATTAGAATATCGAGTTAAACTCTATTTGAAAATCTCTTTTTCGCATGGCTCAATCATAAACGAAGACATCAAATTCCTTAAGCAAGCCAAACTTGACAAACGCATTCCGTCTGCTCTGTCTATCGCATTAAAAACAGCGTCATCAATGGGAATAACTTCGAATATAAACAATAAATACTACCCAGCATTCCCACCTTGGTTCATTAGTAAATCATCTATCATAATGGATATAACAAATAACATAAAGTTCAATACATCCAATAATATGTACCGTGCACTGTTCAACGACATTACAGACCCATTAAGATCCAAGGGTTGGAAAATCATATTCACGGACGGATCAAAAACTTTAAGTAGCACTTCTTTTGCTGCCACATATGAAGACGGTTCATTACTATCAATTGGAGTATTACATGATATAGCCTCCATCTTCACTGCTGAAGCCACAGCAATCCTTGTTACTCTGACCAAAATCGTTAACTTTCCTGGTAACTACGTGCTATGCTCGGACAGTCTAGCAGTCCTTAAAGCAGTTCAAAACCCCAACAACACAACAATCATTATAAACAAAATACGAGATTATCTCATCAAAAACACACATAAATTGAAACTTATGTGGATTCCTGGACATGCTGGTATAGCTGGAAATGAATATGCTGACAAAGCAGCCAATGAAGCTCATGTTGCCCCAGTAAAACTTTTTCCAAACTTAACTAAACACGATGTTTTTCGAGAATATAAGCGCACCCTTAAACAACAACAGAAAAGTGACTGGCAGGATAACTATAACCACCCGTACAAAATCATCAACCCTAACAAAATAAAACAATCTTATCCAACTACTACTTCCAAACAAATTAATACCATGATTGTCAGACTAAGAATAGGACACACATCCTTAACCCACCAACATCTTTTAAAAAACACCAATCCTCCTACATGTACCAGCTGTGAAGAAACCATAAACATTAAACACATCCTAGGGATAGGACCATGCAAATCACTCACTTCAAACAACAGTGTCGATAATTCATCCTTATCAGTAACAGAGATCCTCAGTAACTTAGACCCCGTCAATATGCGACGAATATACAACTTCGTAAAATCTTACAACATCGAAATATAATCATCATATCTCATTAAAAACACTTTACTTTGCCTACTTATACACATAACAAACATATATATTATTAATAGATAACTTCTCTTAGTTTAATTTTTTTTTATCTCATTCTCTTTCTTAAAAACACTTTTCTCACTTAAGAGCCAAAAGCCGCCTAGTAGCTAGCGCTCTACTATATTAACATGTAAATTTTTAATTTGATGTTAATAAATAATAATAATAATAATAATAACTTAAGAAGTTCCACATCCCTCTAAAAGTGGACAGTTATAGCTTCGTTTTAAAGCTGATAGAGTTATTCCTCCCCGTATTGAACAGCATATCAAATACCGATGCTTTACCGACTAGACTATTAATGTCCTAGTCCACTCCACAAAATGTCTTCTTCCTCTTCGAGAGCATTAAGCATAATGTTGGCGAAAACTTGAAATCTTTGAGAACATTAATAACCTATCAATACCCAGCGCACTACTCATTCCAGTATTCAAACCAAGTAAAATCTAATTTTGCTGGGACATTGTGACCTTAGCTGATCTGTTCATCTAGTAAATCTGTCCCCAAGACAAACCACTAACAAGGAGTGAAGATTATGAAGTTTGAATAAATCGGTCATAACAGAAGGTGTCGTTTACTTAATTTTAAAACTCATAAAAAGCATAGACATCAAAGACACATAAAGTTGCAGTATCTTCTGTCTCTTCTTGATACAACAACAACAACAAGAATCACCTTACTCAGCTTGTCACCGAGCCCACTCGAATATCGGACATTAATGGGCTTGTTGTTGATAAATACACTATCAATGTATTAACACCTCTAGGTAGATCTGACCATAGTATCATATCTGCAAATTTCTCGTGTCAAGCTAGTCCAGTTAGAGAAAGAGCTCCGAAGAGAACCGTTGGCAATACGAGAAAGCCAACTGGGACTGGTCACTATGCTTCCTCGATAGTGACGTTGACTCCAGCGCAGATATGATTATTGTGGGAATGAACCGAATAGGGTTAAAAGCATCAAACCCAAGGAAAAGCCATGCTTTAATTCAAGCTGTAAGGAGGTTATCAGGGAAAAAGAAGTAAAGTTCCGGTGTTTTAAAGCCAACCCAACTGAGGAAAACCGGAACAAGTTTAAACAAGCTAGGAACGCCCATATTCGTTGGACCAAAATTATACATGACCAAAAATTAAGGCAAAAAATTATGCAATGTCCCAAAGGCAGTAAGAATTTCTGGTCATTTGTTAAGAATATGAAGAATTCTTCTTCTTCCTCGGTCCCTACGCTCGTTGACAATGACACTCCAGTTGTTAGCTCTCTCGCGAAAGCTAACTCGTCCCTGCCAGAGAGTGTCATGACGCCGTCTGTTCTTGAGCGTGTCAATGATTCCATGGGACAAATCGTCTTCCGCACTCGTGCTGTGGCGAGAGTTCTAAAGGATCTCAACATACATAAGTCCGCTGGTCCAGATGGTATCCCCGCTATTATTCTGAAGAGGTGTTCTCCCGCAAAAAACCTGCGTAAGCTTTTCCATCTATCCTATTCTTCTGCACCCGTTCCGAGCAGTTGGAAACAACATTTGTCCAGCCAATCCCAAAAAAAAGGCGAATCGTCTTCTCCCTCCAATTATCGTCTGATTGCACTTACGTCCCTTCATTCTAAGGTCATGGGAACGCTCCGTTTTGTCTCCGACCCTCTTTCTCATTTTCATCAATGTTCTGCTGTCTGTAAATTCAAATCCAATAACTTGTTTCAATGACGATAGCTCCGATTCCGAAGTGATCGCCGTACTCCGACGAACTCAACTTAAATAGCCGTCGACACTTTCGATCTTAACCTTTTTTTTCCTTTTTATTTAAGTTCGGCGTTTGAGAGCGATGCATTTATTTCCATTTGTTTCTCTTATGCAGGTACAATGAACTTCAATGCTATGTCTAGAAGAGCTGTTAAACTTCAAACAAAAGTATGGAAATTCTATCACAAATTACTTTGATCTTTGCGTGGCTATGTGTGTCTGTTTGCTTCGAGGTCTTCGCCACAAAATCCAACCAACAACAACGAAACTCCACTTGCGTCTCCACATCGTCAATTCCCAGGACTTCATCACCATTTTACCAATTGCACTGTGAACATACAACTCTAAACGAACTAACCAGCAATTTTCTAATCAAAAAACACATCAACTATGACAACATCACACTGCTTCATTGCCCTCTGACCCAGGCCGATAATAATCTACAATTACAACAATTTCGTTTTGCCAAACACATCAAATGGAGCGATAGCAACCTGATCGACACAGACCTTGACACATTCTTCCTCACCCATGGAAGTGTATTCAAAAATCTAATTTCACTGGATTTGTCCGACAACAAACTCGATTGCATTAAATGGATGCAACCACTCGCAAACATAAGTCGAAAACTTAATGTTCTAAAATTAACTGCCAATAGAATCGACACCAATAGTTGTAGTCTCAAGCATTTTGGCCAATTCGACAACCTTAATGAGTTGCATTTGGATCAAAATCGAATCAACCAACTAAACGACACTCTGGTTTCCAACTTTATTCACTTAAAATTCCTCAATATATCATCCAACAATATCTCAGACATTCCAAGGAATACTTTTGACCGAACAATCAAACTAGAGCAATTGCATCTAAGTAGAAATGACTTATCAATCTTACCGTTTCAATTATTTAAAACAATGCAAAATCTTACACTTCTCGATTTGTCTAATAATCGAATCTTATCATTGCCTGACAATTTCTTTGCATGGAATAAAGCTTTAAAGGAATTACACTTGCAGCATAATTCACTACAATCAATCGAAAGAAATGTATTCTTTGGACTAAAAGAAATCAAGCTATTAGACTTATCATACAATTCGATAGCTTATATTGACAAGAGGGCATTCTACACGCTCAGTAGTTTGACCGAATTGAATCTCCGTCACAATGATTTGAGTATTATTCCTGCCTCTCTATTTCATCCATTGCAAAATCTCATGAGACTGGACATCAGTGAAAATGAATTCACAACACTTCCGAATGGTTTATTCAAGAATCAGAAGTCCCTGAATGCACTCTTCATTGATGGCACTAATTTAGAAAAAATAGGTAATTGGATCTCGAACTTTGACGACGAAGTCAATAGTAAAACTCTTAGAAATCTGAATATCCTCTCGATGCAATACAATCGAAGGCTTAAGAAAATTCCCGATATGATCTTCCGGAATGCACTCAATATCACTGAATTGCATTTGGCCAATAATGTTTTAATTCAATTGTCTTCGGAAATTGGTGAGCTATCGAATTTGAGAGTCTTGGATGTGAAAAACAATCGATTGACTTCACTTCCTGACTCAATTAGGAAATTGCAAAAAATTGATTCTATCAAATTGGTCGACAACGATTATATATGTGATTGTAAATTGTTCTGGTTGACCGATTGGCTTGCGAAAATGGCATTGAATATGAATCAATCGACTGAAGAATGTCCCAATTGCAATTTGGACAGTATAATTTCTCAATTGAAATGTCATCACGGCTATCCTGGAGATATGATTCCGATTTTGAAGAATTTACATTGCTTCAAGCCGAGTATAATCGAATCGTTTGACAACAGGACGCACATGCTTAATTCGATTGTTAACTTGGAATGTTTGTTTTCGGGGAGTCCACAACCGGATATTGTTTGGGTTACGCCAACCAATCATATACTGCGACATCGAGCTGATCCGGAAAAGGAGCCGATAACTCTTAGGCAACGTGGCGTACAGCCGATTAAGTATGAGTTCGCCGCACCAATTGAGACAGAGAGTGGTAGTCTGAATGCAACGAGCCAGCATCGTTTTATTTATAGTCATTATGCTTTGTACGAGAATGGATCGTTGAGGATATTTAATTTGTCACGCAGCGACAGTGGATTGTATACTTGCTATGCGTACAATTTAATGGGCAGCGCTTCAGCGAATATAAGGTGACATTCTTGTTGTTTTGTTGGTTTAATATTTATTTTTTTGTTCCTTTCAGACTTTACATTGATCCAATTATATTTTACAAGCTTAAGATTGAAAGCATCATTTTTGGGACTGGTGTTGCGGCTTTGTTTTTGTTTATAACGCTTTTTATTCAAGGCATCCGAATGATTTTAGCCAAGTAAGTACATTTGTAATTGTTTTGTTTGTTATCAAAATTCCTTATCATTTTGGAGAATTTTTAGGTTAGGTTAGGTTAGGTGATAAGGGGTGTGCACAGCGTGAACTGTTGCATACACAGGGGCCTACTGGTCCATTGTGATGCCGAATAAAAATAAAAGTTAGCATCGATGTTCTTCAAACTTGCCGATTAACGTAGGCTGGCTCGTTAACGAACCAGGCTGTGCTATCTATAAACTTCCTCATGTTTGCCATTGAGACCTGTGCTAGATCGTCCTTACTTACTTAATGGTGGCGCTACAGTGCAGGTTGGACAACACAACAAACTTCTCCAGCAAGCTCGGTCCCTGTCTTACTGTCTCCAGTTTCGCGCGCCAAGTTGGTTCAGGTCCTCTACCACCTGTGTACTCCACCGGAGCCGCGGTCTTCCTCTTCTGCGACGTCCTTCCGGGTTGGGTTCGAAGACTACGAGCCGGAGCATTCGCTCAACATGACTCAACCATCTAAGTCGTTGGACCTTTACTTTTCTGGCTAGGTCAATGTCGCTGTACAGCTCTTACAGTTCTTGGTTGAATCTTCGTCTCCATTCTCCATTTACGCAGACAGGACCAAAAATCACTCGAAGAATTTTTCTCTCAAAGCAGCCCAAAGCGTTTTTATCAGATGTTGTCATGGTCCATGTCTCTGCACCATACATGACGACCGGGATGATGAGGGTTTTGTAGAGTGTCACTTTATTTGCTCGGGAGAGGACCTTACTACTCAATTGCCTTCTAAGTCCAAAGAAGCAGCGATTGGCAAGAGTGATACTGGTGCTACTGTCTGAGTTGATAGCGGATCCTAGGTAGAAAAAGTCTTTAACTACCTCGAAGTTAAATCTGCCTATGCTGACGTTTGCTCCAAGACGTCGATGTTGGTAGTCCTTTCTTGTCGACAGCATTAACTTGGTCTTGCCCTCGTTAACCGCTAGACCCATCTTCCTGGCCTCCTTCTCAAAACTCACAAACGCTCCACTGACATCACGCTGTGTTCTTTCAATTTAATCAATGTCGTCTGCGTATCGAGTCCTACATATTCCTTAATTCGATAGAACATTTCAGTTACAAAGAATTGAAGGCAAATATGAGGTATTAATAACTGGAAACACTAAGACAAAGACTTAGCAGAGTCAGTTAAGGACTAACCACATCTCAATATCACAGTAACCTGAAGAATAATTTGGTTATTGTCAGTTCTTCGGAGTACGCCTCTTTTCGTCATCCTTGTTCCCTTGAACTTCTACTGTCAAAAATTTAAGTTTGACCGAAGCAAAATTTATCTTAAGAAAGAGCAATACTTGTCTATGCACACACACCCTTAGAAGCTCTGTTGACAGTGGTCAGGGCAAAGTAACACACTTTTAAAAACTAAAATAATTTTATTATGTATTTTAAATGGGGAAGCCATACAAAAGCCTGTCAAACAAAAGATTACATTTGATTTCCAAATATTATTTCTTGTAATTGTTGCATTGCGCATTCTGAAAGTCTAGTTATGGGCCTACCTGCCACGGGCCAAATAACGATCTTAAGCCAAAACAGCCTCAAAATTTGGTAATTACTGGATTTTGTCTCCGGTGCTTTTTCGATCTAGATATAGAAGAATGTCAATAAAATTGGATGATGATGGTTCAGTCTTAGGCAATGATGGATTCGGAAAGTCGATTGTTGTTCTCCAGAAGCAACACAAATAGGCTTAGGTTAGGTTAAAGTGGTTGCGGATACAGAATCCGCACACCTTGGCCAAAAGACAAGGCCCATTTCTATACAACATGAATCTAGGGGATTACTTCTTACTAGTCGAACCATTTTCAGCTTTTTTAAAGCGAAGAAGATGTTCGATATCCTTATTAGCTAGTTCACTGGGATTATCATAAAAGTATTCTCCCAGATGAAGTCTGTGTCTTAGTGAAAGAGCAGGGCATGTGCAGAGAAGGTGAGAGATTGTTTCCTCTCCTTCCTCGTCCATACAGCTCCTGCAGAAGTCATTTTAGGCTACACCAAATCGTATTGCGTGTCTGCCAGTAAGACAGTTTACCGTGAGGACACCTATTAGGGAGCTAATATGAAATCCTTAGAGCGCTTTAGGTCAAGTGACGGCTATATGAGCTTTGTGGCTGCGCACGTAGGTAAATTGTACCACCTAGAGTTTGTTATGTCAAGGCTGTTTCCTTTAGCAAAAGTTTGCATGTAGCTATTGGTAAACATATCTTTTCCCTTTCAGGTGAGATAGGTATGATGGTTCCATTTTTAGCGAGTTCGTCGGCTCTACAATTTCCCGTGATGTCTCTGTGGCCCGGCACCCAGCTGAGGTGAATATTAAATTGCTGCGCCATCTCCATAAGAGATGATCGACAATCGAGGGCTATTTGAGAGATGGTTGAGCCACCGTCGAGAGATTCAATAGCAGCCTGACTGTCAGAGAAGATGCGGATATCAGAAGTTGATATCACGTTTTCTCTTAGAAAGGAGAGAACCTCTTTGATCGCTAAAATTTCCGCTTGGAAGACGTTACAATGATTGTCTTGGATCCATCTGTATAAAATTGTCATCCAGGAGTTTTTTGTCTTCCCATTCATCTCTAGATAGAATGGATACCTTGAAGTTTTTCCCAAATTGGGGTTATATAATAATTGGGAAGATATCGAGGGGTGTCAGATGGAGGAGAGTGTCTAAAGCTGCTGAGGGTGTGGTTCACAATGCCCCGCTTATGCAGAGACATGCAGTGCGTTGGACTCTGCTGAGTTTATCGCAGTAAGTGACTTTCTCCAGTCCAGTTCACCATACCGTAACCCCGTACATGAGTATTGGACGGATGACCGATGTATAGGCTATGCGAAGTTGAAAACCCCATTTGCTTCCTATGGCTTTCTTGCAAAAGAAAAGAGCTACTGTAGCTTTCTTAACTCTTTCCTGAATATTAGGTTTCCAACTTAATTTTTTGTCCAATATTAGACCGAGATATTTGGCTTCATTGGTAAAAATTAGTGGTTCACCTTTTATTGAAGGAGGTACAATTATTGGGATCTTGTATTTCCGTGTGAAAAGGACGAGGTCTGATTTTTGGGGATTAATACTAAGTCCACAGTGATCAGCCCATCTAGTGAGCACATTAAGTGCGCGTTTTGGAGGAGGTCTCTCAGTGTATTAGGATGTTTCCTGTGAAGGCGATAGCAACATCATCGGCATACGCAATCACTCTGTAGCCTTCCATCTCGAGGGATATTATGTTCCACAGGAGAGGGGACAGAACACCACCTTGCGGAGTGCCTCTACTGACAGACCTATTCGTACAAAAGTCCCCCATCTTAGAGTTGATGATCCTGCTTTTTAGCATTAGATTAATCAACTCACAGAGTAAGTATTCGACGTTTAGGGTCGTCATAGCAGAAGTGATAGCAGATGTGTCAACGTTGTTGAAAGCACCTTCAATATCCAGGAAGGCTCTAGGGAGTATTCGATAGTTCTTACCAGAGTTTCTACCGATTTCCCTTTGCAGTACGCATGCTGCATTGATAGCCTCTTATCAATGCTATTAGCCTGTAACTGAAATGATCATAAAAACTGTGCGGTGGGGTTAGCTACTTGAAATGTATTTCATATTTTTTACTTTCACTTCAACATCACATTTAATCCTTTTAAATACTTTTTACTTTCAAGGTATGGGCTCTACTACAAACTCTGCAACATGTTTGTTTGCCTTGGAAGGAAGAAAACGCCACGCGCCAAACAAATCTATGCAATGTTGGATAGCATCGAACACTATAAAACCCAGCAATTGGAAAGACTAAGAGAGAACTATGCGCAACAGGTTAGAAATGGTTTTGTTCTTATATTTGTAGACTAAGACATTGAAAATTTGTGTACAATCAATTTACATTTTTATTTCCAATGTGCATTGACAAATTATGATTTTGTTTTCTTTGGGCAAGAAGTTGCAATGCAACTTGTTGCTAAACACATAGATTTTCAATATTATTGTTGTTGATATGAGCGTTTAGTAATGATTTTAATCTTTTTGTCGAATAGTCAAATAACGCATGCAATGTTTTTAAATTTTGCTGAAAGACGAGGTCACAGCGACCGATATATTTGTCGGAAAAGTTGTACACACATAAAGCACTTTATTATTCTCTTTTGTATCTCTTGAGAAAAGGTGATTGGCATTCGAATTGGAAAAATAGTATAAAGTCAAACAAAAGAATTACTTAACATTGCACCCAGTTGAAGTTAACTCAGATGTAGCTATATTTGAAATTCATCATTGGAAATTTATGTTTCCGATTAAAAAAGAAATTTTTTTCATAAAACTTGGACGTTTTTATTGATTATTTACTCACTTAAGGTGGCGCTACAGTCAGTTGTGGACTTGGGCCTCAATCAATTGTCTCCTTAGCTGGCTGTCTCCAGTTTTGTACTCCAAGTTGATTGATGTCCTCTTCCACTTGAGTGCGCCACCTGAGGCGCGGTCTTACTCTACTCCTACGTCCCTCGGGAATAGTGTCGAAGGCTTTCCGAGCGGGACCATTGGTGTCCATCCGCTCTAAATGACCGAGCCATTTGAGTCTCTGGACCTTGACCCTTCTGGCTAGGTCCATGTCGTTGTACAACCCGTAAAGTTCGCTGTTATATATCCTTCGCCATTCCCCTTCAATGCACACGGGGTCAAAGATGACTCGAAGAACTTTCCCTGTCGAAACAGCCTAAGGCACATTCATCCGATTTTTTCAAGGTCCATGCTTCTGCACCATACAGCAGGACTGGGATGATGAGGTTGTTGTATAATTTTACCTTAGTTGCTTGAGAAAGGGCTTTTCCACTCAGTTGCTTTCTTAGCCCAAAGAAACTACGATTAGCACGAGTAATTCTTCGTCTTATCTCGGCGGTGGTGTTATTGCCCGTGTTTATGGCGGAGCGTAGGTAGACAAACTCCTCTACTACCTCGAAGTTATATGCGTCTATTGTGACGTTCTGTCCGAGCCGTCGGTGTTGGGTGTCCTTGCTCGAAGACAGCATATACTTCCTTTTTCCCTCATTTACCGCTAAACCCACTTTTGCCGCTTCTGTCTCAATTCTCACAAAGGCGCCATTGACATCACGCTGTGTTCTTCACATTATATAAATATCATCGGCGTACGCTAGAAGTTGAACAGATTTTTGGAAGATAGTTCCTCTGGTGTTGATGGTGGAGTTCTGCACTATCTTCTCAAGAACGATGTTAAAGAAATGGCATGACAGCGAATTGCCTTGTCTGAATCCTTTTTTGCCGTCGAAGGAGCAGCGTGAGTTCTCCATCGTCATTTTGCACTAGCGAAGCTTGGCAGGGATGCCAAAACTAGCGTAGCTTTATAGTTCATAGGTTCATAAGGATCTGCCACAACGTGAAAATTTTGTCGATGGTTGACTTTCCTGGCCTGAAGCCACATTGATAAGGACCAATAAGATTGTTGACGAAAGGCTTCAGACGTTCACATAATACGGCAGAGAGGATCTCGTAGGCGATGTTAAGTAGACTTATTCCTCTGTAGTTGGCGCAGTTTAGAGGATCTCCCTTTTTATTAATTGCGGTTGTCAATTTTTAATAAGTTCGCCAGTTGATGAGACGACAGAGATGTCTTTTTGGTTTACCTAAATCCTCAAATTGTTTTGATGAGTAGATTTAAAAAGTCATATATTTCGCAATCTGCGAATCAGAACATTTCGGGATGGCCCGTTTTATTATTTCGTAAAAGTTCCCCTAATGGGAAATCCCCAAATATTTGTTATTGTTTTGTCAATAAAGTTAACACATCCATCATAAAGCAGATTGATGTCAACAATCAATCAATTCAATCTGATTATAAAAGGGCTTGCGAAGTCTGAACTTGAATCAGTTATTGATTAGGAACACTTAGAACAAAACTCAATCCATTCACTAGTAAAATGTCAAAAACATTGTTCGCACTATTCGTTATTTTTGGAGTCTGTTGTGCTTTGTCGACAGCTTTACCAGCATCGAATTACCAAGATGATCTCAATGAATTGCACCAAGACGGAGAAGGATATCAGGTCCTTTCAAGGCAGAAGCGTGTTACTTGTGATCTGTTAGGATTCCTTGGATCAGGGCCTTGCGAGCTACATTGTTTAACTTTGGGAAAATACAGAGGAGCTTACTGCGATAGAAGTAAAGTTTGCCATTGTAAATAAATGTTACAAGTGTTACAATTTTTACTTTTGCTAAGATACAGAGCTTTCTTATTTTTCTTATATTTCATTTTCGAGAAAATATATCCCAGACAACACCATCCTTAATTTGTTCTTCACTACGAGAATGAGCAAGGCAAGTTTGGGCCGCGTTTTTTCGAGATCGGTGCTCATGAAGGTATCACTTTCTCACGATTGAATCTCCAAGGTCAAACCGTTGTAGTAGACCAGTCACAGATGCGGAAAGCCAAAATAAGCGGCAGTTAAAAACTTTTCCAATTTTTACAGATCGATCCAAGACAAATGATGGTGTTGGTAGTGGTCTGTACTCAGAAAAGCTTAATCTAAGCGCCTCATTCTGCCCCCCAAATCATTGTAGTGTCTTCCAAGCGGAAATGTTGGTGATCAAGGAGGTTCCATCCTGGCTAAGAGAAAGCGCATCTGATATCCGCATCTTCTCTGACAGTCAGGCTGCTATTAAATCTCTCGACGGTGTCTCAACCAATTCTCATACGGCCCTCGATTGTCGATCATCTCTTATGGAGATGGCGCAGCAATATAAATATTTACCTCTGTTGGGTGCCGGGCCACAGAGGCATCATAGGGCATTGAAGAGACGATGAACTCAGTCACTCTAGAGTCACCGAAACCAAGCGCTCTGGCATCCGCAGTCACTTAGTCCTTGTACCGTAGGTTCAGTCTTGCTTGTCGTCTTTAACCTGGGGGCTGGGATGAGAAGACTCTTAGCTGGAGCGTTGTTCTCCATTCGCTCGATGTGACCGAGTTAATGTAGTCGTCTTTCCTTGGCCTTCTGGACTACATCCACATCTTGGTACAGCTCATACAATTCTCGGTTGAACCTTCTTCTTCATTCACCAGTGTGGTAACGGGACCGGAAATCCGTCGAAGAATTTTTCTTTGGAAAGTGTCCAGTACCAATTCCCCTTTTTTACTTATCGTCCAGCACTCAGACACTTTGTCTTAGTGAGCAGTTTTGAACCCCTTAACTACCTCGAAATTGCTGCTACCAACAGTGACGTTTTGTCCTCTGCGGTGGACAGATGTTGCTTTGTTTGTTAATAGCATGTACTTTGTTTTGTCCTCATTCACTTCAAGACCAACGAGTTTCGTCTGTTCTTCAATCGCTGTGAAGGGTTCAAGCACATCTCTCTTGGATCGACCGATGATGTCTATGTCGTCCGCATACCCTAGGAGCTGGGTGGACTTGTTGAAGATAGTGTTTTCCGTGCTCACACCTGCCTTGCGCACTATCTGCTCCAGGACTTTGTTGAAGAAGTCACATGATAACGCATCTCCTTGTCTAAACCCTGCGCATGTTTGGATTAACTCGGAGGAGCTGTTACTCATTTGCACACTACACTGGGTATTGTTGAGCGTCATTCGGCACAGCTGAATCAGTTTTTTTGGAATTCCGAATTCATACATCGCCATCATAAGTTCTTGGCGGTGTTGGGTGCCTTCCTCGAAGACAGCATATACTTCGTTTTCCCCTCATTTACCGCTAAACCGTAAGAGGAAAAAAGAAACCACATTGGTGGACCTCGGGTGTCGATTCGCTCAATTCTTCTTTCAACAAATACAGTGATTCCCAGCTGTCTGAATAGGGCAGATGGCTCCTGGACAGCCTCAAGTGAAGAATCTCGTAACTTGCTACTAGACACTCACTATCCTGGTAGCAAAATGTAACCTGTAACAATCAGTTGCACCTAATTACTACTACATCATTTCCACAAACTGCGATTGGTTATCAACACCTTCGAACCATACAAATCAGCAGGACTAGACGGCATTATTCCAGCTGAACTCCAAGAAGCCTCAGATATAATAACACCAATCCTTGAGGTTTTGTTCAATAGCTGCCTGCATCTAGTCCATATTCCCTCAGTATGGAGAGAAGTGAAAGTTATTTTCATACCCAAAGCGGGAAAATGCCCGCAAGTTAACCCTAAAGATCTCAGACCCATAAGTCTATCATCGTTCCTTCTTAAGACATTAAAAAGATTGATAGATATACACCTCAGGGCAAACATTGATACAAGACCTAAGTCTAAGTCTCAACATGCCTACTGTAAGAGAAAATCGGTTGAAACGGTGCTACACACTTTAATACGCACTATCGAATACTCCCTCCATCATAAGAATATCTCTTATACTATGGTTGTATTTCTTGATATTGAATGCGCTTTTAACAACGTGGACACATCTGCAATCACATCTGCACTGTCAACTCTAAATGTGGAGAGTTCGCTTGGTGAGTTAATTCATTTAATGCTGAATAGCAGAATAATTAACTCAAAACTTGGTCGCTTTTTCGCAAAAAGATCTGTCAGCAGAGGTACGGCGCAAGGCGGTGTTCTCTCCCCTCTACTCTGGAATCTGGTAGTTAACGAAATTCTTACCCTTCTGGATAGAGAGGGCTTCAGAGTGATAGCCTATGCTGATGACGTTGCTATAGCTGTTTCAGGGAAGCATCTAAATACCTTAAAAGAACTCTTACAAAACGCTCTAAATAAGCTATCACTTTGGGCGAATCGGTGTGGCTTAGGCGTTAACCCACACAAAACCGATTTGGTCCTATTCACTAGGAAATATAAAATTCCGCACATCGACCCTCCTTCTATAAACGGTGTCCAATTAAAGTTTTCAGAGGAAACTAAATATCTGGGTCTTATCTTAGACAGAAAACTGAATTGGAAGAGCAACATACACGAAAGAATAAGAAAATCTACGGTAGCTCTTTTCACCTGCAAGAAAGCCATTGGTAGCAAATGGGGTCTGCAACCCAGAATCACTCACTGGCTATACACATCGGTAATCAGACCGATTCTTCTTTATGGTGTGTCAGTATGGTGGACTGCCTTAGACGTAAAAATGAACTGCGATAAGCTTAGTAAAGTGCAACGCTCAGCATGCCTAAGTATAAGCGGATCACTTCGTACGACCCCATCTGCGGCACTAGACACCCTACTCTATCTGACACCTCTGGATATAATCAGCAAACAAATAGCTGCTAGTTCTGCTATTCGCCTGAATGCCTCTTCACAGTGGACTAACAATAACATTGGCCACTCTGTTATTCTTAATTATTTAGAATCAATTCCAAAGCACACAGACTACACCGTTCCTCAACTACAGTTCGATAGGAAGTTTCAAACTTCTATCCTTCCCGATCCTTCTGGGAAAATAAAACATTCCTGGAAGACGAGGCAATTCACTTCTATACAGATGGATCGAAAACTAGTGATGGGGTTGGTGGAGGTGTGTACTCCGAACGACTAAAACTAAGTCTCTCATTCAGCCTTCCAAATCATTGTAGCGTGTTTCAGGCAGAACTTTTGGCGATTAAGGAGGTCCTGTCCTGGCTCAGAGAAAACGTGGTATCCACATCTGATATCCGGATTTTCTCAGATAGTCAGGCAGCTATAAAGTCCCTGGACTCTGTCTCTACAAACTCGATTACGGTCCAAAACTGTCGATCGTCTCTAATGGAGATGGCACAACAGTTTAACATTCACCTTCACTGGGTGCCGGGCCATAGAGACATTCCAGGAAACTGCAAAGCCGATGAACTCGCCAAACATGGTACAACATTACCCATTAAACCACAAATGGCTAATGTTGGTATACCAATCGCTACATGTAAACTTTTGCTACAACAAGATGCTATTAAGAGAACTAACATCAGGTGGAATAACATAACCACCTGTCAGGCAACGAAAAACATTTGGCCTAATTTGGAAGAGATCTAGATGCCTGATATCTCTAAGCAGAGCGCATATAAGCTCCTTAATTGGTGTCATTACTGGACACTGTCTAATTGGAAGACTCGCTGCGCGACTGGGCGTATTTTCTAATGATTTCTGCAGAAGCTGCATGGATAAGGAGGAGGAGGAAACAGTTCTTCACCTCCTCTGTACCTGTCCTGCTCTTGCTCATAAACGTATGGTTCACCTAGGGGAATACTTCTACAATTATCTAAACGATCTCGTACATATTAATATAATTAATCTTCTACGTTTCGTAAGGAACTTTAATTGGTTTCAATGAGCTTTCGAAGAAAAGCCTTTTTAGATTCATGTGGTATCACAATGGGCCTTTGATTGACCTAAGTGTGTCTTTTAACATCCATGACAGCTACTTTAACCTAACCCAACCTAACCGCTAAACCCATTTTTGCGGCTTCTGTCTCCATTCTCACAAAGGCCCCATTGACATCACACTGTGTTCTTCCCATTATATCAATATCATCGGCGTACGCGAGAAGTTGAACAGATTTTTGGAAGATAGTGCCTCTGGTGTTGACGGTGGAGTTCTGCAGTATTTTCTCAAGAACGATGTTAAGGAAATCGAACGACAGTGCATCGCCTTGTCTGAATCCTTTTTTGACGTCGGAAGATTCCGTAAGCTCGTTGCCAACCTTGATAGAAGTTCTCCATCGTCATTTTGCACAAGGTAACGAGCTTGGCGAGTATGCCAAAACTAGTCTAAGCTTTCTACAGCGTCTCTGTAGATGCTGTCATACTTACTTACTTACTTAAGGTGGCGCTACAGTCCGTTGTGGACTTGGGCCTCAATCAACAGTCTCCGCCAGCTAGCTCGGTCCTTAGCTAGTCGTCTCCAGTTTTGCACTCCAAGTTGATTGAGGTCCTCTTCCACTTGAGTGCGCCACCTGAGTCGCGGTCTTCCTCTCCTCCTACGTCCCTGGCGAATAGTGTCGATTGTGTCCATTCGCTCTAAATGACCGAGCCATCTGAGTCTCTGGACCGTGACCCTTCTGGCTAGGTCCATGTCGTTGTACAACCCGTAAAGTTCGCTGTAATATCTTCTTCACCATTCCCCTTCAATGCACACGGGACCAAAGATGACTTTTCCTGTCGTAAAAGCCTACGGCACGTTCATCTGATTTTGTCAAGGTCTATGCTTCTGCACCATACAGCAGGACTGGGATGATGAGGTTCTTGTATAATTTTACCTTAGTTGCTCGAGAAAGGGCTTTACCACTCAATTGCTTTCTTAGCCCAAAGAAACAGCGACTAGCAAGAGTTATTCTAGACAAACTCCTCTACTACCTAGAAGTTGTATGCGTCTATTGTAACGCTCTGTCGGTGTTTGTTGGGTGTCCTTCGTCGAACACAGCATATACTTCGTTTTTCCCTCATTTACCGCTAAACCCATTTTTGTCGCTTCTGTCTCAATTCTCACAAAGGCGCCATTGACATCACGCTGTGTTCTTCCCATTATATCAATATCATCGGCGAACACAATAAGTTGAACAGATTTTGGAAGATAATGCCTCTGGTGTTGACGTTGGAGTTCTGAACTATCTTCTCAAGAACGATGTTAAAGAAATCGCATGACAGTGCATCGCCTTGTCTGAATCCTTTTTTGACGTCGAAAGATTCCGTAAGCTCGTTGCCAACTTTGATGGAGCAGCGTGAGTTCACCATCGTCATTTTTCACAAGCGAATGAGCTTGGCAGGATGTGCCAAAACATCTCGTATGATGCTATCATACGCGGCCTTAAAATCGATGAAAAGGTGGTGGGTATCGATTTGGAGCTCATAGGTCTTTTCCAGAATCTGCCGCAACGAGAAAATTTTGTCGATGGTTGACTTTCCCGGCCTGAAGCCACATTGATAAGGACCAATCAGATTGTTGACGAAAGGCTTCAGACGTTCACATATTACGGCAGAGAGGATCTTGTAGGCGATGTTAAGTAGACCTATTCCTCTATAGTTGGCGCAGTTTAGAGGATCGGGCAAACAATGCTGAGGTTCCATTCATCGGGCATGCATTCCTCTGACCATATCTTACAGAAATGAAAAGGTGGTGGGTATCGATTTGGAGTTCATAGGTCTTTTTCAAGATCTGCGGCAACGTGAAAATTTGGTCGATGGTTGACTTTCCTGGCCTGAAGCCACATTGATCCATCCGTTAACAAGGCCTGTTGTTGCTTCGCAACAAGTCTTACCTGATGAAGGGACAACCGCAATAATCATAATTCGAAGTTCTTAATGTTTTTATTTCCAATGATGCATTTCAATGATAGTTCTAAACTGGAGACACGCAACAATTTTGAACAGAAAGGTCTAATGAAACTTAATTGTCAAATAGGTTCATAGAATAAGGGAAAATTGCTACCAACAAGTTGAATGGATTCAAACAAGCTATACATCACAAGCGAAAAATCTCAAAGGCTTTCGGGACATCGGTTCGAATCACTTGACTTCTTTGAGAGATCAATATTACGATCAGGTTTGTATTATGCTCTAACCCACTTAAACAGCACAATAAACTAATCGAGCTTGTGAAATGATTTTTGTTTTTTTGTTTGTAGATGAAAAAGGTACGCGATTATTCGAATACACAATTAAATTGGGTACGGGAAAATTATGTCTACCAGCGCAATAAAATTCGCAAATTTAGTGCACATCAGGTTTTGAGATTGCGAGAGGGTTATAAATATCAGCAGCAAACTTTGAATAAAGTTCTCGAGAATCTTCCAAGCTTTTACTTTGAAAACTGTCGTGGACGTTGTGATGACGATATTACAGAAAGTAAGTACATTATTCTATTGCTACTAATGTTTTTGTTTTAGAGAGTAAGACTGAGGGGTTTTTGTTTGTAGATGTCAGGCAGGATTTGCTTAGCTGACCATAAAACTTATTTACTTACTTACTTAAGGTGGCGCTACAGTCTGTTGTGGACTTGGGCCTCAATTAGCAGTCTCCGCCAGCCAGCTGGGTCTCTAGCTAGCTGTCTCTAGTTTTGTACTTCAAGTTGATTGAGATCCACTTGAGTGCGCCACCTGAGTAGCCTTCATCTCCTCCTAAAACTTATTTACTTATTTATGTTTGAAAAATTAGCAGTAGAACGTTAATCCGTTGTCAAAATTTTCAAAACCTTTTATTTAGCTTCATAGAAATGCATCATCGTACGTAGTTTTTATTTAATCTCGTTAACTATTTGCATTTTTGTTGAATATGAATGCGAGTTGTCATACATACATTCTTAGGTATTGTTAGCGAAAAATTAAAAAGAGAGCATCAAAAGAAGATTGTAAGCTAAAAATGCGAAAGAGAGTATCAGAAAAGAGAGAATGAAGCTGTTATGTAAAGAAACCTGTTATTTATTTCGGCAGCTTGTCTTAGATTTCGTCTGTTTTGGTTTTAAATTTTTATACATATTGCAATGATCGTAAATTTCAGGGTTGACTATTGTAATGTTCGTGGGCTACGTACGAATTTTCTTGCTACGTACATCCACACTGTTTCTAACAGGCCAGCTGTTTTGGCGCTTAGTGAAACCCAAGTAAGTGAAAATTCCGATCCTACTGAATTTCTCATTCATGGGTATAGCTTAGTGCCATTATTCTTCCTCCACCATGGTCTCGCCGTTTACATTAGGAATGATGTCGCTTATCAATTCCTTCCACAATATGGACGCTGCTCCAACCCTGTTTTTAATTTTATGTGGTTTAAGTTCGCCATAAATAAGCACATCATTCACTATTGTTTCCTTTAGCGAAGTCCAAATTTGGACTGGGTTTCAACTTCTCGCGAATTTGACGCTCTGTCTGACTCCATCCAAAGAATTGTATCCCTATATCGTTATTACGGGCGATTTCAATGTACACAATTCTTCGTGGCTTCTCCATTCGGGCCAGACAACACCCGAAGGAATGTGTGCTGAGATCTTTGCTGAGTTTAACCACGTAACTCAGCTTGCCACCGAGCCCACTCGAATATCGGACATTAATGGCCAAGCAGAAAATACTCTTGACTTGTTTCTTACGTCTGACCCTGATAAATACACTATCAGTGTATTAACGCCTCTAGGCAGATCAAACCATAGTATTATATCTGCAAATTTCTCGTGTCAAGCTAATCCAGTTAGAGAAAGAGCTCCGAAGAGAACCGTGTGGCAATACGAGAAAGCCAACTGGGACGGTCTCAACAACTTTTTCCGGATCTTTAACTGGTCACTATGCTTCCTCGATAGTGACGCAGACTCCAGCGCAGATATGATTACTAATATGATTATATTGGGAATGAAAACTTTTATCCGAATAGGGTTAAAAGCATCAAACCCAAGGAAAAGTCATGGTTTGATTCAAGCTGTAAGAGGTTATTACGGAAAAAGAAGTAAAGTTCCGGTGTTTTAGAGCCAATCCAACTGAGGAAAACCGGAACAAGTTTAAACAAGCCAGGAAGGCCTGCAATGCCCATATTCGACGGACCAAATTTTTACATGACCAAAAATTAAGGCAAAAAACACTGCAATGTCCCAAAGGCAGTAAGAATTTTTGGTCATTTGTAAAAAACATGAAGAATTCTTCTTCTTCTCTGTCCCTACGCTCGTCGACAATGCACTCCAGTTGTTAGCTCGCTCGCGAAAGCTAACCTTTTTGCTAGCCATGCAACTCTTCGCTGCCAGAGAGTGTCATGACTCCTCCAGTTCTTGAGCGCGTCAATGATTCCATGGGACAAATCTTCTTCCGCACTCGTGCTGTGGCGAGAGTCCTAAAGGATCTCAACATACATAAATCCGCTGGTCTAGATGGTATCCCCGCTATTATTCTGAAGAGGTGTTCTTCCACGCTAGCAAAACCCCTGCGTAAGCTTTTCCATCTATCCTATTCTTCTGGGCTCGTTCCGAGCAGTTGGAAAACAGCATTTGTCCAGCCAATTCCAAAAAAGGCGAATCTTCTTCTCCTCCAATTATCGTCCGATTGCACTTACGTCCCTTCTTTCTAAGGTCATGGAAACGCTGATAAACTATCAGCTCAAGAAATATCTCGAAGACCGAAAGCTTCTTAATGACCGGCAGTACGGCTTTCGCAGCAACAGGTCCACTGGTGATTTGATGGTTTATCTCACCGAACAGTGGAACAAATCTTTACATCGTTTTGGAGAAAGTAAGATTGTTGCACTTGATATTTCAAGGCATTTGATAAAGTCTGACATGTTGCTCTTTTATCGAAAATGCGTGCCTTCGGTATCGATGAATCCCTTCTTCGTTGGATTAGAAACTTTCTTTCGAACCGTTCATACAAGTTGTATTGGAGTATTCAAGTCTGAAACCCACAATATAAATGCTGGTGTGCCCCAGGCTCGTTTTGTCTCCGACCTCTTTTCATTTTTATTAAGATCTCTCGTCTGTAACTTCTAACAATAAATTGTTCGCTGACGATAGTACCCTAGCTTTTCATATTCGTTCCCAGGCTCATATCCTTCCTCTTCGGATGTGGAACTGCAACGGTAAAATGTGATAAGCTCATTAAACTCTGACTTAAACAGCATTGTACAATGGAGAATTAAAAATCGTGTAGAGTTTAATGCTTCGAAAACTCAATGCTGTCTTGTATCGTCGAAGCGAGATATACCCCCCTTGCAACTGTCCATCAGTGGCACTTGACCGAACATCTCGAGATTGTCGGTATGTGCATCACTGACCACCTCTTGTGGACCGAGCACATACGCGATGTCGCCAAAAATGCCGCAAGATGTTTGGGTTTCTTAAGAAAGTGTAAGACATTTTTCTCCCCGTCTGATCTGGCTGTTATCTATAAGACTTATATCCGTCTAAAGCTTGAGTACAATTGCCATCTTTGAGCTGATGCTCCAGTCACTTAAGCCTCTTGGATGGAATACAAAAAAGAGCTACAAGAATGATTGGTGTGAGAGACATCACTAATTCTTTCACTTCATAGTAACACCGTCGCAACGTCTCATGTCTCTCTTGATTCTACCATTACTTCTACGGCAATTGCTGTAGTGAAATAGCCAGTTGCATTCAAACAACTCGCCTGTAATACTCGCACTTCTAGGAATGCCCATCAGTTTACCCAACTTCGGACGTACACTCAAGTATATTGAATCATTTTTTAGCCGTATTACGCGAATGTGGAACTAATTAGTAATTCCACACTCTGTCTTTCCCAGTCATTGGCATGTTCAAGAATTTAAGACCAATGTACACTGACACATCCTTTCCAACCCCACAAAGAAAGTGTGGGATCGTTTCTTTTTCGTTCTGGTCCTCACAGCTACGGAAGAAGGAGTTATGTGGTATACCCAATTTTGCCGCATGCTCCCCTATGGGCCAATGCCGTGTCAAGATAGCAACAATCCTGGCTATGTCATGTCTTGGTTTGGAAATTAAATTGATTGATTTTATTATAGTCGGGCCAGATTTTCCTAGATATAACGCAACTCGTTAAACTATTCCACCTATGATAAGCTTCTGATGTGTATTCGGTCAGGATATAGTCCTTCACAACTCCAAGAGGAGCATATACTCTCACTGCCAATGAGTTGTGAAGAGATGATCCTTGCCTAGCTAGCTCATCTGTCTTCTCGTTTCCCTCATAGGTCATAGCCCCTATGGTCCGATATCCAGATTAGAGTGACGCTTAAATAAAGTTCCTTGAGGCCCTCTTTGCATTGCTGGACCAGTTAAGAGGATGATAATGCTGAATCAATGGCTTTAATAAGCTGCCTGACTGTCTGTCAGTATAGCTACATTTTGGTTCTGTCGGATATTTTTAAGGGCTAAACAAGCTTCCCTTATCGCTAACAATTCTGCCTGGAATACACTGGCAATATCGGGAAGTCTATAGGATTTTGAAATCTTAAGAGATTCACAGAAGGACACCTGCACGAACACCGCATTCCATCTTCGAACCATCCGTGAAGATAGTTGGTGTCGAGTCTTTCGTCACATCGCCTTCCTCCTAGTCGATTCTTGACTGGAACAAGACTCTAAACTTCTTTGAGGTGTTTAGGGTAGGGATGCAGTCGGTGATTGTAGATAGGATGTCTGATGGTATCAGGCTGGTTTGGTTGCAGTGCCCGTAGGATCTGGTTTTCCAGCAGCCTGTTTCTTTGAGTCTCTGCACATAGTAACATAAACATTTCACTTCTTTAGTTTTATTTATGTATTAAGATTCCTGAGTAGTTAGAAAAAGAAAACATACACACTTCCGAGCTCTAATTGTTCCTCTCTTTGTTTTTCACATTTCAGACCTTGAAACGTACATAAAGAGCCAAATAGGAGGCGACCTATCCGATATCGATGTCAACATTCTTCAATACAACTGTAAGCTTCTCCAGAGTTATGCTGCTATCAAAACAATGGACGAGAGCAAAACATCAATCTACTACACACCACCAGACGATTGTCTAATAGCTTCTAATTTACAAGTCTCGCCCATTCACATTAATTACATAGATGAACATTTAGAAATGAACGATATCCCCAATTGTTGTCCCAATGAGATGTTGTTCAAGAATTTTTCGCCTGACAATGAAATTGAACTTGAAACACCAAACACAAGTTCATATTGCCTAAAAAAATCCGAACCACTCAACGGCATCGAATGCAAAGACTTCAAATTACACAAACAACAATTCAAAAAAGGTAAGAACTCCAGCTCATATCCAACAATCTACAAAATATCAATGAACGAAGACGGCTCAATTGTCCATCAATTTTTGAGCAATCACACCCATGCTGTCGACGTCGACAACAAAGATGACAAAGTCAACAAAACGGACAATTCAAAGGCTATGAATGGCGAGGTGAAAAATCGAAAATCAGGGGACAATGAAGTTGTGTGATGTGTTTATTGTTTTTGTTTCGTTATTTAAATATCAAAATTAAATTATGACATTTCACTGCAACTTTTGAAATCAAATAATATTAATAATAAATTAATGAGTAGATGAGTACATTTTAGAGGTCTATAAAATTTAACTGCAACATTTCTGGTACCTTATCATAAAATTATGAGGTTTGTTCGATGTGCGCTCGGCGTCGCTGAGCTGTTCGATGTCGCTGTTTTTCTGCACGGTGCATTTTCATTTTCCACTGTGTAGTATCCGTGGCTTAGTGGTTAGGTGCATTGGCTGCTAAGCAGAACGTCGTGAGTTCGAGTCCTACTCGTGCTTTATTTCATCTCTACGGGCACTGCCTCTTGCGAATAACTGACAAAACTTCCAAGAGTATCAATCTGTCATGAAAAAAGATGCTTCTCAACTTTGCCGTTCGGAATCGGCATTAAACTGTAGGTCCCTCAATTCTTCACACGCACCTCGAGAATTGTTGATGGAAGTAAGCCACAGGCCTTGGCTCTTCAAGAGCTGTCGCGTCACTCTATTTTTTCATTTCCACAGTGCACCGGGACCGCACTGAATTGACCCAAGTTTTTTTCAAGGCGAGAATTTCAGAGCTGTTCGAAACGGCTGTTTATTATCAAAAAAGACAAAAAAAAAATAGAGATTTACATGTCAAAATAAAAACAGTGCACTAATGCGTTCGAGCTAGAGACATTTCTCAGTTGTTTGACAGCACTGTTCAGGACAATGATAAGCACCGGAGCGCCCCAGGGCTGGTTGCATCGAACAAACCTAATGGGTTTGTTCGAAGTGCGCTCCGGGTCGCTCTGTGGCGCTCTGATTTCGCACTGAGCTGTTCGATGTCGCTCTTTTTTCGCCATTCGATGTTCGATGTGTATTCAGTGCTCGCACCGGGGGCGCGCTGAATCGCCGCAAGTTTTTTTCGGGGCGAGAATTTCGGAGCTATTCAAATCAGCTGTTGCTATACAACAAAGAGAAGAGAGCGCTATTAGCGCGTTCGATGTGAAACCAAACCCAGAGAAATTTTTCAGTTTTTTGACAGCTCCGTTCACAGTATGACAAGCACCGGAGCGCCCCGGGGCTGGTTACATCGAACAAACCTAATGAAATCGTATGAATTTGGAAACGTCAAAACTTTGACCGTTATGCTCAACAGCTTTTGCAAGCGAACATAAAATTGTCAACCGATAGTGATAGATAATACAGAGTCTGTATAGTTAAAAAGAAAAAGACAAAACATTTTATATTAAAATTGTTTGAGTATATTCTGGAATACATTAATTTTAAATAAAAACTCTCAACATACACTTCCTTAACAAATCTCTTCGCTTTCAAAAATTGTTGAGCATTTGTGATCAATCTAGACTAGACACATTCATCCTTAAAAAATGCAGTTTATACCTATGTATATTTACACTCACGCAATTATTGTTAAGAACCAGTTAATAAAGATTACTTAATTTAAAACCTATTTTATTTAATTTTTTGGCGTTTCACTTTCACAAAACAAACCCTGCCTACAAGAGACGTTGCACTCTGAACCTACACTACCGGTCAAAAGTTTGAGACCACCTTCAAAGGTTTGCTTTATTTGTATCTGGGTTTTGAGTTTATGAATGAACATAGGATTTTTTTTACCATTCATAAAAGCTACAAGGCAATATCACGGCTGAAATCCAACAAAGCCGCTGGAGCAGATGGACTAGCTGCTGAGTTGTTCAAAGCAGCAGGCGACGAGCTAGATAGGAGCATGCACCAAATGATCTGTAAGATATGGTCAAAGGAATGCATGCCCGATGAATGGAACCTCAGCATTGTTTGCCCGATCCTGAAAAAGGGAGATCCTCTAAACTGCGCCAACTATAGAGGAATAAGTCTACTAAACATCGCCTACAAGATCCTCTCTGCCGTAATATGTGAACGTCTGAAGCCTTTCGTCAACAATCTGATTGGTCCTTATCAATGTGGCTTCAGGCCAGGAAAGTCAACCATCGACCAAATTTTCACGTTGCGGCAGATCCTGGAAAAAACCTATGAACTCCAAATCGATACCCACCACCTTTTCATCGATTTAAAGGCCGTATGACAGCATCTACAGAGACGAACTATGTCTAGTTTTGGCATCCCTGCCAAGCTCGTTCGCTTGTGCAAAATGACGATGGAGAACTCACGCTGCTCCATCAAGGTTGGCAACGAGCTTAAGGAATCTTTCGACGTCAAAAAAGGATTCAGACAAGGCGATGCACTGTCATGCGATTTCTTTAACATCGTTCTTGAGAAGATAGTGCAGAACTCCACCGTCAACACCAGAGGCACTATCTTCCAAAAATCTGTTCAACTTCTCGCGTACGCCGATGATATTGATATAATGGGAAGAACACAGCGTGATGTCAATGGCGCCTTTGTGAGAATTGAGACAGAAGCGGCAAAAATGGGTTTAGCGGTAAATGAGGGAAAACGAAGTATATGCTGTCTTCGAGGAAGGACACCCAACACCGACGGCTCGGGCAGAACGTCACAATAGACACATATAACTTCGAGGTAGTAGAGGAGTTTGTCTACCTAGGCTCCGCTATAAACACGGGCAATAACACCAGCGCCGAGATCAGACGAAGAATAACTCATGCTAATCGCTGTTTCTTTGGGCTAAGAAAGCAATTGAGTGGAAAAGCCCTCTCTCGAGCAACTAAGGTAAAATTGTACAACACACTCATCATCCCAGTCCTGCTGTATGGTGCAGAAGCATGGACCTTGACAAAATCGGATGAAAGTGCCTTAGGCTGTTTCGAGAGGAAAGTTCTTCGGGTCATCTTTGGCCCCGTGTGCATTGAATGGGAATGGCGAAGAAGATACAACAGCGAACTTACGGGTTGTACAACGACATGGGGGACCTAGCCATGAAATTGGTAAAGGTCCAGAGACTCGAGGCGTCGGGATTAGAGCGGGTATGGGGACACCAAAGCTCCGGACCGGAAAGCCTTCGAAGCTGCTCCCGAGGGGGGGATCGTAGAAGGGGAGGAAGGACGCGAACTCAGGTGGCGGACACAAGCGGAAGAGGGACCTTCAATTCAACTTGGCTTGTAGTGCCCAACCAGTGGAGACAGCTAGCTAGGGACCGAGCTGGCTGGCAGAGAGGACTGTTGATTGAGGCCCAAGTCTACAACGGACTGTAGCGCACACCTTAAGTAGCAAGTACAAAAACTAGTTTTTATTTTTTCTATATTGACAAGTTTTAACCTCTTTTTTAACCCAATTCGCACACGGCCTTAACCCAATTCGGACACGGCCTTAATACTTTTTTTTTCCTTTTACACTATCGGGCTTAAAATTAGATCTTCCTAAGTTTCAGAGGTGTTCACAAACTTTTGACCGGTAGTGTATGTGAAATTTATTGACGTTTTTCGACGATTTCCAAAAATTATGGTCTAATCACTGCAAGTTTTTTAGTGAAAAATTCTTCCTAAAGCAATCTAGCAATAATCAAAATAAAAGCTAATTAGAACTGTACTCGAAGAACCACAATCGCGTCTTTAAAGGTTTTGTTGCTGAGATTCCGGTGATATAGCTCACTGCCGCCTCAATTTCCTCTGTCAACAAACCAATTTAATTTTGGATATCTGGTTTATGACTTATGCGCGGTTTGGAAACCGACGCTTTTCTTATGCTGAAAAATAAAATAGAAAATTAAGAAATAAAAACACACACTTTGTTTAAGTTCTTAAAATCCATTTATTGCGTTTTGAGGTGATTTAAATTCTTATTTTAAATATATTTTGGACTGTCACGATTTATAGTTGCTATCCTCTTTTACCACTTGTCAATGACAACATCGGGCACTATAATCAACATTTAAAAATAAAATAAAACATTAAAACATAAATCAGATAACATAGATGGAATCCAATAACAAACACAGGAGAGGGGAACACAGTTTCTTTTATTTTTTTGGTTGGTTTGGTTAGGCTGGTTGGTTTTCATCGCATCATAGGAATGTAGTTATTTTGTTGGAAGATTCTTTTTTTAAACAAAGAAACATCGATTTTGCTGGGGAATTGGATTTTCATAGAATTCGTGGGTAACACAAGAAAGACAATAACACACGAGGATATTTTGGGTAAAAAAAAAAAGATTCAGGGGACAAACATAATTCACAATAGATTTGTCATTTTCCACTTGAAAAGTGTGTGTTTCTTTTCTGGATGTGTTTAATAGTTGAGCAGCATTTTCAGTTTGCCCAAACCAAATGGAAAACGACAAAGGGCAGTAGAAAGAAGTGTATTAATTCTGTAAGGTATTAGAAGCTTTGGGTGAGAAATCCTAACATAAATCGTTTTCTGTTTTTTAAACTTCAAATCATAACCTCGTTTTATAAAAAGAGTAAATGGTATTAAAATATTTCGAAAATTCTGTCGCCAATCGATTAAAAAATTAGGAAAGAAATAATTTGTTGGGGTTTCGATTAGAGAATTACATAAAGAGCACTCCAAGGAATACAGGGGCTTGATTATGGGATTCGCGACGAATCGTTTTGCTAGCGAGTTTGTCATTATTTTTTCAATTATTGCTTTCGCTTTCGCTTTCAAATTCTTCGTTTTGAATTCGACCAATTGTTTGCTAGCGAGTTGAAATCCGAAAGCTTTTTATTGGCGGATTCACAGGCGAAAGAGTGTTTATTATTATCAACTGGAATATTGGAAGAAATAGTCAATACAAAAGTGTCAAATCACTGGAATATTGGAAGATTTTTTTTCGCTACACCGCGAATTCGTTAATATGGAAAAACGAAGCGAGTCAAATTGAAAACGATCCGCCGCGAATCCCATAATCGGGCCCCAGGTAAACTAATGAAATGAAGGGAAGGCTTTTAAAAAAATATATAAGATTTTGTTAAGTACTAAGATGGCGTAGATGAATGAACATATTGGTGTTGTTGAAGTCTAAAGCGAATAGATGCAATATTAGTGGAAATGGTAAAAAGTTACTTCCTAAAAACGACTAGATTTCATGTAACTGCAATAAACAAGAATCGAATTCCTACATTTCTGTTAAAAAAAATATTCTAAAAAGATTCAGTCTTTCTTTCATACAACTTCTCTGACGACCAGATTCACTTCGTGTAACATGTGTGTCTGATAGACACAATGTAAGATTTAATGACTTGTTTTTAGCTGCTTAACCTTCACAGTTTTCCTAGTAAGGCCGTTTGGTTAAAGTTTGACACTTCGCATTGAATAAAAGTTGTTAAAAATTAGACTTGCTGCGGAGCAGGTTAAAATACGACAGTAGAGGTTAAAAATTCACCCAATTCGAAGAAAAGCGAATTTGAACTCGAAATAGTTCAACCGAAATTGAAACAGAAATCGAAAAAGAAAATTAACGGTTGATCGGTTCGAATCTGGGCAAAAGACATGGTGATGGATGCTCTTCATTTCAAAAGAACAAATATCATGCTTTTGGTTGACTTTAAAACGCTACGCTCTACAAATATCACAACACGAGTTTGAAACTGAACTGAAGTAGGTTTGTAGTTTCATCTCAATAAAAAGTCGGTTGCTATCCGCTCATACAAGCCTTAATTTCAGGACTGTTATGGACGGACCGGACTAGGTTAAGTTGGAGTGACTGTCTAGATGTTACTGACTCACTTAGACCTCAAGGGTGTGATACTCATGGGAGAGTAATGAACTTAAACAAACCATTTTGTACTTTTAATGAATTTAGAGAGACATTTTGTGTCGATCATTGCCCGTTCACTGGTATTATCGAAGAAGGGATTACCGAGATAGTTATTCCTTCTATTGGAGAGTGCCGGACATGTACACAGATGGTGTTGGACTGTTTCCTCTTCCTCCTCGTCCATGCAGCTTCTACAGAAGTCGTTTGCGTAGACGCCTAGCCTCAAAGCATGTCTACCTATGAGACAGTGTCCTGTTATGACTCAAACTATGGAGCTTATACTTTGTCTGCTCAGGGAAATCAAGCCTTTTGACCGCTTCAGGTCTATGCTTGGCCATATTTGTTAGGTTGCTAGGCAGGTGACACCCTGTGACTATCTTGCATTTGTTGATTCTAAAGCATTTTGTTTCAGAAGACATTTGCATGTAGTAAGTGGTGTTCCTATGTTATGTCTTTGTCTAACAGTAGGCAGAAGTGTTCCGTTTTTGGCGAGCTCATCGACTTTGCAATTTCCCGGGATGTCTCTGTGGCCCGGCACCCAAATGAGGTGAAAATTAAACTGTTCCATCATCTCATTCTGAGATGATCGACAGTCGTAGACTATTTGGAATTTGTGGAGCCAGACGCGAGAGATTTGAGAGCGTTTTCTTTGAGCCAGGATAGTGCCTCTTTAATCGCCATTACTTCTACCTGGAACACACTACATTGATTGGGAAGTCTGTATGATAGACTGAGATTCAGTTGTTTCGAATTGTTACCACTTCCAACGCCGTAATCGGTCTTTGAACCGTGTACCGTATTGTCTTCCAGGGGTCTCTCTTCTTCCCAAGAAGATCTTGAAGGGATTGAAACTTGGAATACTATCGAATACCATTTTTGGGTGGTATAATCTTAGTGATCTGGGATAGATTTGAATTTGTCTAAGATAGTAGTATGACCAGTAAGACCAGAATCTGCCACACTAACCAGGTTAAGCTCTGCTGGGTTCCTGGACACAGCAACATAGAAGGGAACGAAATTGTAGATAAACTAGCCAGGAAAGGGTCAGAAGCAGATACAAGTAGTAGTGACCATTCAGATAGGGGACCACTCGTCCCGATTTGGGTACTCAAGAGGAAGATAGACCTTAAATCAAAAGAGATAATCAATAACTCCTGGAAATCCAGGGACGATTGCGTAATCTCTAGAAGTTTATGGCCTAACATTAATGAAAAGGATACTCGGTATATTTTATCGCTGAGTAAAAGGAACATTAAAATCCTGATAGGTGTACTAACGGGTCATTGCGCCATTGGCACAATGGCCAACAAAATAGGGGCTTTTGCACCCGATTTCTGTAGAACTGTCAGGATGAGGAGGAAATAGAAACATAAACACCTGCTCTGTGACTGTCCGAACCTCCAAACTAACCGACTCCGTCATTTCGGGAATAGGTTTGTTGGGGAACTGGATAATCTGGCACAGGTCTCAATGGCATACATGAGGAAGTTTATAGATAGCACAGGCTGGTTCGTTAACGAGCCAGTCTACGTTCACGCTGTGCACACCCCTTATCACCTAACCTAACCTAACCTATGACCAGTGTTGTTACTGATCCATTGAGAGGTGGCTCTTAGCCTTACGCATGAGTTAGCTGCCACCATTTTGGAGAAGATGTCAAGAGGTGTTAGGTTTAAAAGTCACTTCCAAGGTTGCTGTTGGTATTGAGCGAAGTGCTCCTGTGATGCCATACCTGCTGACCGCTGGACTTTAATACGTTTATTTAGATTCACCAGTGCGGTCCAGCATACGACAACTCCATAAATGAGTATCGGTCTGATTACCGAAGTTTATAGCCAGTGGGTTATTTTTTGGGAGAAGCCCCATTTTGAGCCTATGGCCTTTTTACAAGTAAAAAGCGCTACAGTAGCCTTTTTCACTCTTTCGTCTATATTTGCCTTCCAATTCAGTTTTTTGTCTAAAATGAGGCCGAAATATTTGGCTTGGTCGGAAAAGCTTAAGGGTATACGGACCGGACTAATAAGAAACAAGAGTCTAAGTCTACATGATTTGCAATGATTGTTGTAGTGTTTGTTTGTAGGTCTTGAAACTCAGAACTTAGATAATAAATTATTAAGGGTAGAGGAAAGAAGCCAAAATGAAAAATCAATTTCAATAAAAATTCATGTTTTCTTTTTTATGTAATTGGCCATTCGGGATACATTAGTTATATTTAGGAGTCGAAATTTTAATTAGTTACTAAGATGTGTTGTAGGTTGTCTCAAATAAAAAAGGAAAAAAATGTATGTATACAAATTTTAAGGTTTACAAATGAAACGAATAGTGTTTACTTTTGTTTTTTTTTTTTTTTTTAAGTAAATTGCCGATAGGAAAATTGAAAAAAAGTAACCTGTCGATGATTGAACAAAAAGCTAGAGCGAACGAAACGTTTCCATAATTATTGAAATGGTCCCGAAAACAAAACTTTTAAAATAACCAGCCATATCGTCGTATCCGATCGTAACAGAATTCTATCCGATTTGTACGAAATATACGAATTTGTTTTCGTCCTAAGGCCTCGGCCACGCAGTAAGCGGCTGAGTGGCAGCTTTAAGCGACGTATGGCCAGGCACTGAGCGACTGCTTTTGAGCGATTAGTAGTTAAAATGCCGTTGTCAAGAACAGTTCGCCGTATTTTACTGTCGGAAAACGTATGCAAAATAGAAGACGATTTGGTGTTCATCCGATTAACCAATTAAGATCGGAGTTTAGAGAATTTAATCATTTATTTTTGAATCTACGAAAATGTCCAGATAGATTCTGAAAATATCTACGTATTTCCATCGAATATTTTGAATTGCTGCTTGAAAAAGCGCGTCCTAGATTAATAAAACAAAGAATTGCTATTTCTCCAGAGCAGAGAGTGGCTCTTGCCGCTCAGAACATTACTAAAAATTCAAACAGGTTTGGTTGCTGAGCGGCGCGCTTCTATGTGATTTCATGTTTTATATTTTTTTTCCGCTCAGCCGCTTACTGCGTGGCCGAGACCTAAGGTTTCCGATTTTTAAATCGTACATACCTCAGAAAAAAATTCAAATTTGCGTTTGAAATTTCAAACTCAGTGTAACGCATCACGATTTCAATTAAAAATTCAACAAACGTCATGCGATGCATAGCGATTATTTAGTTTTATGCGTCTCCGATTGTTCCGACAGCTAAATTGTGTCGGAACATTTGCGGAACGACATGCGTATTATACGTCAATATTTCCTTAACGAAACGGATACCATGAACAAAATAAATGTTACGATTGTTAGTTTCTCCGAACGGATACGACGATAGAGCTGAACATCTTCTATTAATTTAAATGTAGAAAGAGAAATATCCTCGATTCACTCTAGCTTTTTGTTTATTTTGATTCAATTCGAAGTGAGCATAGTTTCTATTCTCCTTAAATAATGTTTATTTGGAATTTTACGGTTAAAGTTAATATTACGTTTCGTATATATACAACAATTTTATTAAGCTTATTATTCTTTTCCTTAATATTTTGTAAGTAAATTTATGAAAAAATGTAAGTTAAACAAAAAAAAAAATAAATTAACTTAGCAGAGACCTGCAATATTAGTAGTTTTTACTGTTCGTATCCTGTTGTTGTATTGGTTTATTAATCAAATAGAAGAGCTGCTATAAAGTCATTGAATGTAAGTGTTTTGGTGTTTGTTTGTTGGTTTTTTCCTTGTTAATATTTTAGGTAAATATAAGACCAGTGTGGTGTGTTTTTTTTTCTTCTTCTTTTTTGTACTTGTTAGTCTAACATGCGCAAATACATTTCTGATTTTTTTTTTATTTTTCTTTGTTTTTCCGGTGTTTTATTTATAAATAAAATATATTGTTCTACTAAAAATACAATAATTAAGTTAAAAAAAATATAAATAACACTATTTCATCAGACCATAATAGAGCCAAATATTCGTTCTCTTTTTGAGATGTTCTGTAATGTTAGTGTTATATAATTATCTTAACTTTTATCGGAAGCAAGGAATATATAACAAGCCAAAGAATACGCCCCACATTGCAACAATACCGTGCACTGAATAAAGTGGGTTCTCACCGTCAGCTATTTTTCTAGCAACGAATTTTAATGTTTCATCCAGCAAAACAACAGGAATTGAGAACTTCATAACGGTCATCCATTCATCTCCAGATAATGGTGTCACTTGGAAGACAGTCTGAAAAGAAAAGAAAACACACACACAAACACACGACGACACACAAAATGATGAGATTTAAAAAAAATTGGAAGGAGGGGGGATTTCGATTGCTTACCGATAACACTTCAACGTATAGAATAACGAAATGAAGAGTGAATGACAATGCCATTGATCCAATCAACCACATGTTGGACCATGGCGGCATGGTTACGAGCGACTGGTTTTCTGATAAGCTGTACAAGAATTAGATTAGACATGCTGCTGACACACACATAAGATTGTTAAAATAATTACCTGTTCATTGCGTTAAGCATTTCAATTGTTACAAGTACAGAAAGAGCCATTGTCATGGCATGAGGATCAGAGAAGATCTTGCAGTCGACTCCCTTGAAGTCATCTCCACCGCCAAGGCATGAAAGATGGTGGGTGAGTTGCCAGTATGATAAATGCGGTCCACCGTCAGCGAAAATAAACCACCATGCAGCGGCTCCGACGGTAGCGGCACCAACATAACCTCCAATAGCCATGTAACTATTTTTCCAAAAAAAAACACGTTATTGTCATAAGAAAACAAAAAATAAGAACTCAATCAATTACCGGAAGAACAACCATCCAGAAATAAGACCTTCATCGGCTTTACGTGGTGGCTTCTCCATAATGTCCAAATCTGGTGGATTGAAACCCAGAGCGGTGGCTGGCAAACCATCAGTTACCTAAAGAATTCTCTTAATCAATCATCAATCTTTCATGGTCATTTTCATAGCTGCTTACCAAGTTAACCCACAACAATTGGACTGGAATCAAAGCTTCTGGCAAACCAAGAGCAGCGGTAAGGAAAATCGACACAACTTCACCAATGTTCGATGAGATCAAATAGCGGATAAATTGTTTCATGTTGTTGTAAATAGCACGACCCTCTTCAACAGCCGATACAATTGATGAGAAATTATCATCAGCCAACACCATTTCGGCGGCTGATTTTGCAACAGCAGTTCCTGAACCCATGGCAATACCAATTTCGGCTTTCTTCAAGGCAGGAGCATCATTGACACCATCACCAGTCATAGCTGAGATTTCGTTCATCGATTGAAGGTACTCAACAATTTTCGATTTGTGTTGGGGTTCCACACGCGAGAATAGACGAGAACGAGCGCAGGCAGCTTTTTGTTCGGCAGGCGACAAATCATCGAATTCACGTCCAGAGTATGATTTGCCAGTTGTGTCTTCATCTTCACCGAAAACACCAATACGACGGCAGATAGCTTCAGCTGTACCCTTGTTATCACCAGTGATAACAATGACACGAATACCAGCGGCACGGCAACGAACAATCGAATCGAAAACTTCCTTACGTGGTGGATCCAACATACCGACAATACCGACGAATGTTAGATTGACTTCATATTGGTAGAATTTGTTTGAATCACCGAGATCCATTTCGCTGGGCTTCATTGGATTATCGCCAGTGGCCAAGGCAAGGCAACGCAGTGTATCACGACCAGTACCATATTGACGGGTAAGATCGAGAATTTTGTTCTTGAGTGTGGAGCTGAGTGGTACTTTGTTTTGTCCAACACGAGCGTGACTGCAACGATCAAGCACACCTTCTGGCGCACCCTTAACGAACAATTTTGGTCCGGTTCCCAAACGAGAGGCTTTCAATGGTGTGCAGTATGAGGACATAGATTTACGATCACGTGAGAATTCAAGAGTGAATTCCTTCTTCCACTTGGTTTCGATTTCCTGGCGGACAGCAATGGCAGCTGAACGTCTGTCCAAGCCTTGTTTGTTGACAGTGAATGGATTCAATTTCTCAGCAAGGACAATGAGGGCGGTCTCAGTTGCTTCACCAACCTTTTCAAAGCATTGTTTGAATTCATTGTAATCAATAGCGGAATCGTTGCACATGATGCAAATAGTGGCCAATTCTTGTAGAGTGTCATATTCGGAGGCTTTGACTTTTTGGTTGTTGTGGAAGAGATCACCAATGGGTTCGTATGTTGAGCCGGTCATTTCGAATTCCAAGAAGCTGCTGTCGTTTCCTTCAACTTTGTCGAAGATCATAAGACGTGAAACGGACATTTGGTTGGTTGTTAGTGTACCGGTCTTATCGGAGCAGATGACAGATGTGCAACCTAAGGTTTCGACGGAAGGCAATGAACGGACAATGGCGTTCTTTTTGGCCATACGGCGGGTACCCAAAGCCAAGCAGGTTGTGATCACAGCGGGTAAACCTTCTGGGATAGCAGCGACAGCCAAAGCAACGGCAATCTTGAAGTAGTAGATAGCTCCCTTGATCCATGAACCACCGTGGGCTGGATCATTGAAATGTCCAATATTGATAGCCCATACAGCAACACAAATAATTGAAATGACTTTAGACAATTGTTCACCGAATTCGTCGAGTTTCTGTTGCAGGGGTGTCTTAATTTCTTCAGTTTCGGACATTTCTGTACGGATTTTACCGATGGCGGTGTTCAGACCAGTTCCAATAACAATACCCCTGGCCTTGCCAGCAGCAACATTAGTACCAGAGAACAAAATGTTCTTTTTGTCTTGATTGACGGCACGTGGGTCGGGAATTGCATCGGTATGTTTGATTACTGACACAGATTCACCAGTCAAGATGGACTGATCAATACGCAGTGTAGTTGAGTAGATGTGTGTGATACGAATATCAGCTGGAATTTTATCACCGACCGATACTTCAACAATATCACCGGGGACAATGTCCTTGGCTCTGATTTTTTGTACACCTGATTTGTCTTGTCGCATAACTTTGCCCATTTCGGGTTCATATTCTTTTAATGCTTCAATAGCTGATTCGGCATTTCTTTCTTGCCAAACGCCTACAACTGCGTTTGCAATTAAAATAAGTAAAATAACTAGAGGTTCAACGAAAGCTGTGAATGTGTCTTCATGGTCCTCAAACAGCGCTAATACCTTTATTGGGAAAGAGAGTTTAAAAAAATGGGTTAGTTTCAGTTGTTGGCTCTTTGAGACTAGAAAAATGAGGCAATCGATTTCAAACGATCAAAAATTGACTTTTAGAAAAGACTGACCGACATTTCAGTTATGTAGACAACTTACAAAAGAAATAATGGCTGCAAGGAGTAAAATTTTAACAAGAAGATCATCGAACTGCTCTAGAACAAGTTGCCATATCGACTTTCCCTCTTCTGTCGGCAATTCTGTAATTTTTCAAAGTTGTATTTAAACAAAATTGAACATTCTTTTATTGAATTAAAAATAATACCATTTGGGCCGTATTTTGCTTGGTTTTTCTTCACTTGTTCAAGTGTAAGACCTTTCTCGCCATCGGTCCCGAAGAAAGCCAGCGCCTGTTCGACGGTTTTTGCGTGACCGTCCTCCATTATTCCAAACTATATTTCACCGATTCTGAAATTTAAAATGACAAATTGTTAAAAAAAAAAGGTAAAAACTCATAGATAAGAAAAAAAAATCAAATGTTTAGGTGTAAACCTCTTTAAACAGCTCGTCGAGGAGGAGGAGGGGTTCAGTTGAGCTTTACAATGTACTTGCTTTGGCTGGAATTATAGGCATTTCCAAACAAAGTTTTCTGCTCTTAGTTAGACTAATCAGGTTTTACTTAAAAAAATAGAGTGGCGCGACAGCTCTTGAAGAGCCAAGGCCTAAGTGGCTTACCCTCATCAACAATTCTCTGAGTGCGTGTGAAGAATTAAGGGGACCTACAATTTAACGCCGATTCTGAACGGCAAAGTTGAGAAGTACTTTTTTCATGACAGATTGATTCTCTTGGAAGTTTTTTTCTGTTCTTCGCAAGAGACAGTATCCGTGAAAGTCCATCTTTAATGGGCACTAGTAGAATTCGAACCCACAACACTTAGCAGCCAACGCACATAACCACTAAGCCACGGACACTACCTCATTAACTTATTTAAATACCAATCTTTTAAAATTAGATGGAAACTTATGTATGAACATGCCAGATAAGACTCTTGGCAGAGCCCAAGAAGAGAGTTGAGTTGGGTAGAAAATCAAGGGCAGTCGCTTGTTCGAATTCAGTGAAATTGAACACGTCGGATGCAAGTCTCTGATACAAGCCGTGCGTGTACTCTACCATTCTTCACACCTATACAGGAAATGTTGAAGAGTGTAATGCCTATAATCACCCCTCTAGGCAGTTCAAACCATAGTATCATATCTGCAAATTTCTCGTGTCAAACACATCCAGTTAGAGAAAGAGCTCCGAAGAAAACCGTATGGCAACGAGAGCAATTGGGCGGTATCAACAACTTTTTCAGCTCTTTAACTGGTCATTATGCTTCCTCGATAGTGACGTAGACTCCAGCGCAGATATGATTATTTGGATGAAACTTTAATCCGATAGGGTTAAAACATCAAACCCAAGGAAAAGTCAGGTTTGATTCAAGCTGTAAAAAGGTTATCAGAGAAAAAAAAGTAAAGCTCCGGTGTTTTAAAGCCAACCCAACTCAGGAAAACCGGAACAAGTTTAAACAAGCCAGGAAGGCCTGCAATGCCTATATTCGTCGGACCAAATTTTTACATGACCAACAATTAAGGCAAAAAAATATTGCAATGTCCCAAAGGCATTAAGAATTTTTGGTCATTTGTAAAAACATGAAGAATTCTTCTTCTTCCTCGGTCCCTACGCACGTTGACAATGATACTCCAGTTGTTAGCTCTCTCGCGAAAGCTAGGCAGTTCGCCGCCAACTCGTCCCTGCGAGAGAGTGTCATGACGCCGTCTGTTCTTGAGCGCGTCAATGATTCCATGGGACAAATCTTCTTTCGCACTCGTGTTGTGGCGAGAGTCCTAAAGGATCTCAACATACATAAATCCGCTGGTCCGGATGGTATCCCCGCTATTATTCTGAAGAGGTGTTCTTCCACGCTGGCAAAACCCTTGCGTAAGCTTTTTCATCTATCCTATTCTTCTGGGCTCGTTCCGAGCAGTTGGAAAACAGCATTTGTCCAGCCTATACCCAAAAAAGGCGAATCTTACTCTCCCTCCAATTATCGTCCGATTGCACTAACGTCCCTTCTTTCTAAGGCTGATAAACTATCAGCTCAAGAAATATCTCGAAGACCGAAAGCTTCTTAATGACCGGCAGTACGGCTTTCGCAGCAACAGGTCCACTGGTGATCTGATGGTTTTTCTCACCGAACAGTGGAACAAATCTTTGCATCGTTTTGGAGAAAGTAAGATTTTTGCACTTAATATTTCAAAGGCATTTGATTAAGTCTGGCATCCTGCTCTTATATCGAAAATGCGTGCCTTCGGTATCGATGAATCCCTTCTTCGTTGGATTAGAAACTTTCTTTCGAACCGTTCAATACAAGTTGTATTGGACGGATTCAAGTCTGAAAACCACAAAATAAATGCTGGTGTGCCCCAGGGCTCCGTTTTGTCTCCGACCCTCTTTCTCATTTTCATAAATGATCTCTTGTCTGTTACTTCTAATCCAATACATTTTTTCGCTGACGATAGTACCCTTAGCTTTTCATATTCGTTTTAAGACTCACATCCCTCCTCTTCGGATGTGGAACTGCAACGGCAAAATATGATAAGCTCATTAAACTCTGACTTAAACAGCATTGTACAATGGGAATTAAAAACCGTGTAGAGTTTAATGCTTCGAAAACCCAATGCTGTCTTGTATCGTTGAAGCAAGATATACCCCCTTGCCACTGTCCATGAGTGACACTTGCATCAGTGAAACCGAACATCTCAGATTCTCGGTATGTGCATCACCGACCACATCTTGTGGAGCGATCACATACGCGATGTCGCCAAAAATGCCGCAAGATGTTTGGGTTTCTTAAGACGTGCTATTATCTATAAGACCTATATCCGTCCAAAGCTTGAGGACAATTCCCATCTTTGGGCTGGTGCTCCAGTAACTTGCTTAAGCCTCTTGGACGGTATACAAAGGAGAGCCGTAAGAATGATCGATGATAGAGACATCACTGATTCATTCACTCC
Source organism: Sphaerophoria rueppellii (assembly GCA_920937365.1). Lineage (NCBI taxonomy): Eukaryota > Metazoa > Arthropoda > Insecta > Diptera > Syrphidae > Sphaerophoria > Sphaerophoria rueppellii. The sequence goes on along the minus strand of CAKKXW010000002.1, from coordinate 69,682,265 downwards.
TTTAAACCACCGTCGTAACGTTTCGTGGTTTTCTATGTTTTATCGTTACTTCTACGGTAAGTCCGCGTAATATTCGCGATTCAAGGAATGCCCATCAGTTTACCCTCTAGCCCAACTTCGGACGTACTCAATATAGAGAATCATTTTTTAACCGTACTACGTGAATGTGAAACTCTCTTCCACACTCTGTCTTTCCCAGACATTACAATGTTCAAGAATTTAAGACCAATGTACACCGACACCTCTTTTCCAACCCCTTCTTTTCTGCAAATTATTGGAGTTTACAACTCGGTTAATTTTTCGTCACTTAATTTCTTTGTCTCACGTGGCGAAGTTTTTCATTTAAAATAGATTATTCTCGAAACTTGTCAATAATCATGTTTCAATATTTAAATATTTAAACTGATAACGCTATCTTTAAAACTTTAAATGGTACGACCGATAAATGACGATACATTTTGACCACTCAGTGATGTTTGGCATGGATAAGACAAACAACAATTCAAATTCACACTCCTATTATGTAAATGACCTAACTCCAAGCAAAACTATCAACAACAGCAACAACTCCAAGACTATGGAGAATTGAAGGGAAAATTTACTTCCAAACTATGTAAATTAGGGTAACCTACTTTCTGTTTCGAGTAAAAAAAAAAAAACAAAAACGCAAAAAAAACCCGACCAAATCCATATTTAAAGTAAACATACGTCATAGTCAACTTTTCGTTGTTGTTATATTTTCTTGATAAGACGTTTCACCGGCGACCCGGATGCTAAACGACAATAAAAACAAAGAGTTAATTATAGCAAAATAATTCATCAAACAATTCACTATTGATAATTAAAATAAACCCAAATTAAAAGTGAAAAATCTGTCTGCATCAAAATATGTACCTTGTGTACAAGTCTTTTTATGAAAATAGAATCGTTGTTATATTTGCATTAGCATTAGAACAACTGAACGTTTTTAAGTATTTTTTGGCGGTAGGTATCATTATCAGCTAGGCGTCGTCGTCGCAACTCGCCCAATACAACAAAGAACGAACAATGTTATGATTAATTTCTCTTGCCAGTGTTTTAATTAAAACATCAGGTGAGTATCTTCTTCGTTTTTGTTTAATATTATGCATACGTTCAGAGAAAAGAAAGCGAAGATTGTTAGAATAAAGGTAGAACGCAGAAGAAATAATCAGCGCTGCCGAAACTACTACCAAGGGACTATTTGTACTCCCTTTGCGTTCAGTGTACTCCCGTACGCCGCTATACTCGAAAATACTCCCCTTGGAAACTTAAAGGAAAAACTACCGGGCTTACATATTTATTGTTATCATTATTGGAGCGAACACAACTAGTCTAGTAGTGTTAAACCACACAAACGAGGCGGTAGACTCGCCCATTTCTTGAGGTAACTCGCTCATCAACCTACCTACCCTTCAATAAAGTGATTGTGAAGTGTGCTCTGTGGCTTGTATTACCATCCTAATCGGTAATCATGGTGCGATAACGCCATAGAATTTAAATTGACTGATTGGATCAATTGCAACGAACGCCGGAACGGCAGCGAATTATTCAACACTTCGACCTAACCACTGTCTCACTGACACGGCAACATCACTCAAATTTTTGCACTCGACTTGTTATTGCCGGGGTGGAATGGTGTTAGCTGATAGTTGATAGCTTACACTCACTTTTCTTTTCTTATTTTAATGAATTTAACTGTCAACTATCAAAAATCAGCTAACACGATTCCTCCCCCGGTCTACTAGGGAGGAGAGAATTACGACCTTACGCTTTAAAATTTGTGGTCATCGACTCTGAATTTCAGCAGAAAGCAGACTTTGTTCGTTGGTGAACTTTATCATAATGAAAATGTTTAGTAATTCATTAGTGAAAGGTTAGGCAGTTAGAATGGCGCTTCAATTGCGCCGTTTTGATACCATAAACTCGAAGTTACCCAAAAAGAATAAACTATAAAAAGATAAGCACAGTACAGTGCATAATAGAGATTTGGAGTGTTTAAATCCAATTGGTTTTGTTAAGATAGAGAATCAAGTTCCTATTCTTATTAATTGCGAGTTGCTAAGCTCTCGTAAGAAGGGAGCATCCAAAGCCATTATTCTGGCATTTAGAAGAGCCACAAAAAAAGTGCTGGGATGTTTTCCTCTGAGCCATATTTCTACAGCTACGACAAAATTCATTGTGGAGAATACCCAGCTTCAAAGCATGTTGTCCGACCGGCCAGTGGCCTGTGCAAATGGCAACTATTCTGCCAATGTATGACCTAGGTTTATTCAGAAGTTCCTTGGACGTTTTGTGGTCGTAAGTGGGCCATATCTGTCTCGAAATATTGCAGTTGTTAAGAATTTTCCACTTTAAGTTAAATTTCTTAAGAAAAAGGTTTTGAATATTCGTTTATATGACTTCTAAGGGAATCCCAACTTCCTCAGCAAGGGATATTTGAAGGCTTGATCCCGTCCTGGCCAGTTCATCAGCGATTTTATTATCTTGAATGTCGCTGTGCCCTGGTACCCAGGCTAGATTGATTTCTATATTGTCGTTAAAGCTTGCAGGCTCTTGCTTGCAATGTCTAAAGATTCTGGACTTACGTCAGGTTGCTGTTTAAAGCCTTGATAGCTGCTTGGCTATCAATAAAGATTGCAATTTTTTTTTATAATTTCGTCAAATTTAACTGCTTGTTTTAGAATCCTACATGCTTGTCTAATCGCTTGAACTTCAGCTTGAAATACGCTACATCTGTCGGGCAGTCTAAAGGATTTTTGAATACCCAGTTCATCGGAGAAGACACCAGACACCCAATACCGAGTGCCATGTTGGAACCATCAGTGTAAACTGTGATGTCCAAATCCTTTGTAGGGCTATAAATTTTCCAATTTTGCCTAGTTGGATTTTCAACCTTAAAAAGCTTTGGGTTGTTAACGTGTACTCAGAAGGTTCTAGTTTTATTTCTTTAGGTCATAAATTTAGAATTTTACTATGACCTAAAGACATTGCAGTCAACAATTCTCTCAGTCTTAAAGCACCACAGGAGACTGTTTCGCGAATGTGAAGGTCGATGGGAAAAAGATTCAGAATGGCTGTGAGTGCATCTGTAGGGCAAGATCTAATTGCCCTCAGTACCAATGCAATTAGTTCTTTGAACTCTTTTAAGCTTATCGATGTTATTTTTTTATTTTTTTTTGTCTAGGGCAGACCACCAAACAATTGATCCTAATGTCAGAATGGGGCGAATTTTTTCTTCTACTTTTCTTTTTTGTTTGTGTACTCCCAAAATACTCCTCTCTAGAACTTGAAATTACTCTTCTGTGAAAATTTGAAACGGCAGCCCTGGAAATAATCTTGTAAATCTGCCACGGCTGCTGAGGTTGTTCAATATATATTCGAAGTAACCAAAAGAACATTGAACAAATTCGAAGTCATGGTGACTATATAAATACATACATTGCTATCTGATCGAGAGAGGGTAGCTTTCTTGAAGATAACCGATAACCAAGCATGACAAAAAAAAATATATACATTTTATAGATTAAAAAGTAGTAAGTAGGTATGCGCATTATGTGCACACATTAAGAATGTTAATACAAAATGTATGTGGCGTAAGCGGCGGCGGCGGCGGCCTGGCCAGTCTTAGATAAACACGTCAGACTTCAAATCCTCAGGCGCTTTTTTATATGTTTAATGCAATGAGTAGTTGTTTTTTCGTCGAGTTCTCCTTTTAATTATTTCAAAAGGTTTATAAATAAACTCGAATACCATTTCATGATTCACAAACAACACTTTTACGGAAAAGACTTGAAACGGAACATTTAAGAACACTTTGTTGAGCTGGCGTTTCCAATAAGTACGATTACAATGACCAAATGTAGGTTCTGCTGTGGCACCGGCTTAGAGGCAACATTATATTAATTTGCAGAAAGTTGCTGGCAAGGTTTTCTATTTTAATTAGCACGAACACCATTTTTATTTGCGAAACTTTGTTGTTACATTGTTCATAGAAGGTTGAGACTTGAGCTCTATGTTTGCATTTTGAATTCAGACATGCAATAGATTTGTGGGATTTTTCGATCTTTCAAGATTATTATATTTCAAATTACCAATTTCTATCTTTCAAAAGAGCATCACTTGTTACTTCGGTTCAGCAAATATAATTCGAAATGTGCCCGATCGCAAAATGGACGGTATAATAATTTTCGGTTTCACATTTATTCGATTGCAATAAAATAAGAAAATTTAAAATATTTTTAAGATTTATTTCGAAACAAAGGACAAGAATGCACACGTGCCCCGTACGTACTAATTAATATGTATTATTTGGTTTACGCAAACAGTACTCACCCTGATTAAGCACAATTTTCTGTTTGTTTCTTTTCTTATTCTTAAAACGATGCAAAGAATATTAAAATGGTAATATATTTTAATTATTTTTTATTATTTATCCAATAGATTGTTTTTCATTGAGATGCGAGTTAAATTATTTTGGAAAAAAATAGAAACAAATTCCAGGAATAAAGTTCATACTACAAACGAAATGTTGGGAAATTATTACATACCTATTTTTCTGCGGCCAACAACTGTCACGCCAGAGATAAGGGAAATAAAAAATGTATATCTGTCAAAATAATGAATTTTTTTTTTTGATTCCAGTGGTCAAATTTCCACAAAATATCAATTGAGAAGAATGATTGTCAACTTTTGGTTTTTATTGAGCAGTTCTGGTATTTATCTCTGTCGCTTCGCTTTTTCTCCATGGTAAGAGAAGCACCAAAAAGTGTACTTTCTGTGCAAACTGTTCCAAAGTGTGCAGAACAGTGTCGCTGACTACTAATGAATTTTTTTTTTTGATCAGTGTCAAATTCACAAATATCATTGAGAAGAATGGCAGTTAGCAGCGTAGGCACTTGAGGTAAGGAAGTCAGTTTCCTGAACGCTTATTTACTTAAGAATTTAAAATGTCATTAAACTCAAATTCTGAAATTCGCTTCGAAATTTTATGAGAATTAAAACGAAAAGTGCCAAGCCTAAGAAAATAAAATATTCAGGAACTGCTTCGTGGTTGGAAATTTATATCTCCAATGCAAGCCTTGCAACACACCATCGTTTGCAACGATTGCATTGGAAATATAAATTTCTGCGAAATTCGCATTCGCGAAATAAAATGAAGCAGAACATAAATATTTTAACTTCACATTAATGTGACTGATTTGAAAATCTTTTCCTTCCGAAAGGCGTTTGAAAATCTCTTCGAAGTCTTCAAAACATACAAATTGCTGTGCCATTTTAGACCAAATATCAGTAAATTCATAATTCGTCTTGAATAACAACTGTAAAATATAACTTCGAAGTCAATCGAAGTATGCGTGAAATCGTAAATTCACTCGAATATAAGACAAGTTCAGCTATGGCTGTTATTTGTTGAAATGTATTTATTTGTTTTGGCAGAAAACTCAGCTATTTAAATTTGGTTGGATAAATTCTATTGTTTTTTCGTTTAAATTAATGTTTTCGAACGGCTGAAGCATGTCAATTTTTCCTTTGTATTTATCTTTGTGCAGTTCTAAAACCAAGGGTTAAGTTTGAGCCAGGGATCCAAGAAAGAACAAATTAATATGAAAAAAGCAGCCTTCTTCACTCCTACATAAATTTAAACTACTAATTTTGCCGGGTTAACATAATGTTGCCCCAACAATCATGTTTATATACATATGAACAATTATTTGTTTTTATATGTAAAATTTATATTTCGTCAATTTCCAGTTCAGATTTTACGACATGCCCTAGAAAACAACAAATCAATTGATTTGTTGCTATATAAACATATAAAACAAGAGTTGTTGGCGCGACGAGTTTGACATTTCCATACAAATTTTAGCTGTCATTTTCGGTGACTGGCGACTGCATTCTGTTCAGCTCTTTAGTTAAGTGAGATGAAATTCAGTATCAAGATTCAGAGATAAGCAAGGGAAGGAGATGTTTTTTTTTTCAAATGGAAGAGCTCTGCTCTTCATAGAAGCATTCCGTCTGTCAAAGTCAGTCCAATGGAATGGTTTCAGAAGGCTTCTGGATTCTTCCGAGTTCTTCGGACTGCCAATGGAAAACGACATCACCTTTCTCCAATCTGAGCTTGTGTCAAGTCCTTTTTGACAGCCTAGTTTGTTATCTCCCTGTTATCTCTCATCAAGATCAACTACACTTTCTTATGACATTGGCCCCATTCACTAACGTAGTCACTACGTAGTCAAGTCATTCTGATTGGCCAAATACGACTAAGAAATGAGTTGAAATTTCCCCTCCGACGTAGTGTAAAAATTTCGACTTCAAAAGTAGTTGACAGATTTGACATTCATAATCAGCTGATGAATAATAAACAAAAGTTCAATTTCAAAAAAATGTAAAATGAAATTAATCGTACAATACGACAATATTAATATCTGATAGATTCTGAACCCGAAATTTATGTTATTAGATCTTATCAGGTAGTGTTTTTTCATAATATAACAAGCAAAACAAGACAGCACTTCTATTTAAATTGCCCTAACCTCAAATCACAAATTCATAAGCATTTAAGGCATTTAAAAAAAAACAATTTTGGAAAATGTCCTAGTGAGCTGAACTTTGGATACATTTTTATTACGGTGTTGTTATGAAGGTGTTAAAAATTGACGTTGATGTCATGCCGTTTAAAAAAGTTATAAGGGTGAAAAGGTCACGAAATTCACTTTTTCGAAATATCTCGCAACTTATGAACACATAAAAATTGTTCGTGAAATTATCTAAAACGCTGTCGTAATGAAGGTGTATACAAAGATACATTTCACTAGGAATTTTTCGGCGAATAAAACCTAATATTACTGAACTATCATTATTTGACATTTTGTTTTCGACTAGCTTTGTAGTGCAAATTTGCATTCACAAAGCTAGTTGAAAATCGACTACGTAGTGACTAGATTAGTGAATGCGCCCATTGGAATAATGGAATAAGGAAAGTGCTAGCTATGGGCTGTCAGGGTTCGGTTCGCCATAGGTAGTACAATATTGAAAATAAATTGGTATATTCTTTGTATATCGAACAGCTAGTACAAAAAATGGTTTTCTTCTTCTAGGTAAAATAGTTATGTGTACAAAACCATACTTTGAGCAATACATTTCATTTCATTTTCATTTAAACCCATTTTATTCACCACGCTAGTGTCAAGTTTTAACCCAACGTTAGGTTTTAATGCACGATTTAACGCAATTCACACACGGCCTAAAACTCTCATATTCTCACATTTTTTTGTTCTTTCACTCAAGTTCTTTGTAAGTCCTGTCACTTTTGAAGGAGAAAAATATTTCCCTTATCTGTATCTCCCGATCTATCACACAAAATTCTGCCTGAGTTCTGTCAAACTATGCCATATACATTCAATATTGTTGACTTTTGATAACATTTTGTACATTTGTGAGATTTAGGCTGTGAAGTGTTCTCTTACTTTTTAGGAGAATCACAAAATTTCATCCCTACTTTTCGAAATTCGACAGTTCCTTTACAAAACTCCCATATTATAGTTCTCATGGAAATAAAAATAGGTTCTGTTGTATTCTTTAAAGGTGGCGCTATTTACTCAACCTATTAACCTGTTCAACAGCTTAAGATTATACATTCTTTGATATCGATTTCGCAGCAATTAATAATTCCGATGAGATCTTGTATGCACAATATTATTTGGATGTTAGAATCACTTAAATTCTCACAAGAAAACTTTTGAAAACTATGCACTAGCCAGGAAAACTAGAGAATCTGGTATAAATCTACTTTGGCAAAACGATGGAAATTCTACGGCTTATTTTTATTATTGCTTGGAATCTTGGATCTATTCCAATTGAAACAAAAACTATCATAGTAAAACACGGTAGGACTTGGTAGGTTGCTTCTTAGGGCGATAACATTTAACTGTTTACTATTAGCGTTTTTTTTTTTTGGTAATCCGGAATTGGTACACAGAACTTTTCGATTCCGGATACCAAACGAACATGCAAACACATTTTTTTTTTGCTTCTAAATGTCTATGTATTTGTAAAACCTCATATGTAGAATTACAGATGGCATGACATTGTTTTTATTTTCTTTATTTGTAAACATGTCGGCGAGAACGTATGTTCAAGTGTGTCATGTATGCGTTATTCTGGTTTTGATTTCGACTTCAAATTCGAAATCGTTTTTCTGTTCTATCCAGAACAAGAACTGTCATCTTGTGCCAAGTGAACGAATTCAGAATCGTTCGGAACAGTTCCGAACGACTTAAAAAAAAAAACGCTATCTGTATCTGTATTTTAATTTAAACTTATGGGGTTCAGTGACTATTTTATTATGCATGGCAATTTAGGTGTTATTGTAGTGTTCGTAGCTTAGTGGTTTGGTGCGTTGGCTGCTAGGCAGAACTTCGTGGGTTCGAGTCCTACTCGTGCCCATAGTTTTTATTTCATCTTTCACGGGCACTGCCTCTTGCGAAGAACTGACAAAACTTCCAAGAGTATCATCTGTCATGAAAAAGTGCTTCTCAACTTTGCCGTTTGGAATCGGCGTTAAATTGTAGGTCCCCTCAATTCTTCACACGCACCCAGAAAATTGTTGATGAGAGTAAGCCACTTAGGCCTTGGCTTTTCAAGAGCTGTCGCGCCACTCTATTTTTTTATTTAGGTATTATTTTTTCGAAACTAGTATGTACAGGTGCATATATTATGAAACAATAGAATAAACTCATCCGGGACCGGAAGTTTTTTTGAGCACACCCGGGAAAAAATACAAAAATTAGCAAATGCATGGTAGGACCTATCTGTCATGTCAGAAGTGACAGCAAGGGCTTTTTCTGTTTAACCTGATCGTATAAAAGTTATTTCTTTTGGCTTTTACAGGTCAGTTGTGAAGCAAATTCACTTTTTTTCAATTTTATTTTTACGTGAGTTTCAAATGCAGCTTTTATATGACAGCAAGCCTTAACTTTTTACCGTTAATTCTATGGTTTTAGCCCTTAGAGTTGATTTAGAAACGACAAACGTATATAAGACTTTTGCATTTAAGAGTAAATTCCTAATCCGAGCGTCTGATACCGTTTCTCAAACACACAAAATTGTTTCATAACCACATCTTCCTAGTAATTAAAAATTTGGATACACTCGTTCAAAAGTGTAAACATGTGTGAACCTCATGACAGAACTCTTCGTTGTGATACCTAAACTTTGTCCTTGCCTTTTAAATTTCATCTGTCATTTATACCAATACACAAAAATAAAAATAATATTCCAATAATAAAATTAAATAATTTTGCGATTTTTCTCATTTTCTAGGCGCACATAACCGTCCAATCCAGTCGCCCTGTTGCAATTTTATCAAACGTCTCTATTTTGATCTTCTTTTCTTTCTTTTTGTTCAAAAATATAGATTTGATCAATAAGATGCTCACACAATTTTCCTCTCTTCTCGCTCGTGTATATTTTTAATGCAGTGTATAGGTTATGTAGGTGTATTTTTGTGTGCACGTATAAAACATATTTATAGACATAAGACAATGTGTCTGTGTAGACCAAACTATAAAATACATATTTTTAAAAATATAAAAATATATTATATGGCAAATAAAAATAAAATTTAGAGAATAATTAATCCTTAAAAATATGGACCTGGGAATGGGTGTTTGAAAATAAAATTATAATAATAAAATCTGCGAGTACCCTTGCAAAAGAATTTTTGACAACTACGTAACATAATGTATCAGGTACCTTACCAGTCAAAAACCTTTGCCGCGTAACTTTTTCTGATGTACAGATAATTTTTTTTCTTAGCTTTAAGATATTAAAATAATTTTTACAATTTAGTTCGAGACAAAAAATGTATATGTATGCATATAGTCAGCTTTAGATGATCAAAGAGACGAGAATATGAAGTTTATTATGTTATTTGTCAAAAAAAAGTGGGAATGTATTTGTATTTAAAAATATAGTAAGCAATCTGGGGAGACAGCATTAAAGATACAAAAATACTTTGTTGATATATATTTTGTATTATGAACGCAAAAGAGATTTACAGTTGTTGGAGACTTAAACTATAGGAAAAGCACAAAGTTACATATGTTTACATTTTCGATAAAAAAATGGTAGACATAAATAAAATATAGTTTTCGGGGTTTTTTTTTCAACTTTTGTTTTTTTTTTGCGACATAAGTAGTGAATGTCGTTAGTTCGCCAAATTTAGAAGTCGTAAAAAATCAATGGGAGGTCTAAGCCCATCTAGATCAATATTAAAAGATTTAAATTGGTTTTGACATTTTTTTCACTATTTTTGAACACAATCACTGTGATTTTTTGTTTGACAGTTGAAGTTGTTTAACGAGTATTTACACCACATTTGAATTACTATTTTTTTTTACTGTTTAATGTTTGCTGTCGTTTGTTGGTTTGTTCAAATATTTATTTAACTTACGATCTTTTTTGAAATATGCCTTCTTTACGAAACGAAATTTAACTAAGTTATATAAGCACCGATGATGAAAACCTAGGGGAAAGTTCGCGCTATTGAACCGATTGATGGCAACTGAAGACAACGAGAAAAAACGCTCTTCGAGAGTACCAACAACCGAAAATAACAGTGCTCCGAGTTTTGGCAACGATCCCAAACTACTCTCTTATGCCCGGGAAAACACATTTAGCACATCAGAGAAAATGAATGAAGGAAATCCCAAAATTATGATTAAAACAATTCTGACAATGGGAAAGTATTTCTTAACCTAATACATTTTTTTTTTTTTGCTGCAGCTTTTGGGTTTTTTAAATTAAATAAATCTTAATTTAACATAACAGTAAGTAGTCACATTAGCCTGTGTTTAGGATTAAAAGTACCTTTAGTACTATTTTGTATGTTAAAAAATAGGTACGACAAAAATAATATGCAACAAATACCATCAAGACTGATTATGCAAATTATTTATACCTTATTTTCTTTTAAATATGGATCCACTAAAATAACTATAAATAGGCATATGAGTACGGAATGCGAAGCGAACAGTCTTTAAATTGTTTTCAGTTTACTGCAAAATTTCTCTTTGCAGGCCCTGTAGAGTGTACATGTTTAGCAGGTGTTGATGGGAGATCTAGAAACAATATTTTGGGGTAGACTACGACTATGTATGTAAACAACCTTTTGCACCGCACCGCCTAGACGGGCTAAATAAAGGTCACTATACAAATAGGCTGAAGCTAACAATAATAAATCTTTCTCTTTGATTAAGTCCATTTTATTATTTATTGAGTGAATAGGTAAGCAGCGTTGCCAACCGCTTTAGCCGAAAAAATGCCTAAATTGGAAAAAAAAGATGCCTTTTTCATTAAAAAAAAATGCCTTTCCCTTAGCTTATATCAGTGGGAGTAAAAAAAGAAACAAACAAGTCGAGGTCGAAAGCATATATTAGTAAATAAACAAACCTCAATGAATACAAAAATGGTTTACTTTCAGTTAAGCATAACTGACTAGAAGAAAACTAAACAAAACGATAGAGAAGGTAAGTTCAGCGACACTGTTCTGCACAGTTGGGAATAGAAAAGTAAGGCTTTTTGGTGTTCATTGAGACATTTTCTGTTCCAAACTGTTCTGGTTTGCTGTTTATTGAGTTTGGACCAGTTTAGGACAAAATTTTCTGTTCCACCTTTTTAAGTAGAACAGCATTGATCAGGTAAGACAAATATCAACTGTCAAAAAGTTGAGTGTTTTAACTTTTTTCAAAGGCCGCATTCACTAATGTCGTTTTCCTTTGGTCTTTTTTTGACGTTTCTTCTTCTTCCTCCAATGGAACGAGTTATGATGAAAGTGTCATTCTTCGGACGCTTCTGTTTTAAAAACGGAAGAGTTCTGCTCTTCTCAGAAGCATTCCGTCTGTCAAAGCCAGTCCAATAAAATGGTTTCAGAAAGCTTCTGGATTCTTCCGAATGCTTCTGGGCTGTCAATGGACATAACGTAGTCACTACGTAGTCAACTCATTCTGATAGGCCAAATACAACTAAGAAATGAGTTGAAATTTCCCTTTCGCCTTCAGAGGTCGATTTTGACATTTATAATCAACTGTTGAATAAGAAACAAACGTTCAATTTCAAAAGGGGCCGACCCATAAAATCCGGGTTTAAATGGTTTAAAAGAACTGAGTTTTTGGAAGCACAGCACTTATGGACACTGGTCAATCTTACAAAGATACGACATGATTCCAGGACTGATGGAGACCACCGATTACATTCCCCCTCTACTAGATTTTGATAAGAAATTTTCTATTTGCATACCAGAAAAAGACAGGGTTGGAATCCTAATTCACTTATAAGTGAACTAACTATGCCATTGAAATAGCAGCTGAATTGGCAGGCTGCTATCAAAGCCTTAGCCAGTGAGACCATAAGATCGAAGGCAGTTTTAAACTAACCAGGTGCTCTGCTGGGTTCCTGGACACAGCAACATAGAAGGAAACGAAATAGTAGATAAACTAGCCAGGAAAGGGTCAGAAGCAGATACAAGTAGTAGCGACCATTCAGATAGGGGACCATTCGTCCCGATTGGGGTGCTCAAGAGGAAGATAGACCTTTAATCAAAAGAGAAAATCACAAACTCCTGGAAATCCACGGACGATTGCGTAATCTCTAGAAGTTTATGGCCTAACACTAATGAAAAGGAATATCGGTATATTCTATCGCTGAGTAAAAGGAACATTAAAATCCTGATAGGTGTACTAACGGGTCATTGCGCCATTGGCACAATGGCCAACAAGATAGGGGCTTTTGCACCCGATTTCTGTAGGAGATGTCAGGATGAGGAGGAAATAGAAACCATTAAACACCTGCTCTGTGACTGTCCGAACCTCCAAACTAACCGACTCCGTCATTCTAGCACAGGTCTCTATGGCAAATATGAGGAAATTTATAGATAGCACAGTCTGGTTCGTTAACGAGCTGGTCTACGTTCATCGACAACTTTGAATAGCATCGATGCTAACTTTTATTTTTATAGGGGATCACAATGGACAAGTAGGCCCCCGTGTATGCAACAGTTCACCCTGTTCACACCCCTCATAACATAACCTAACCTAACCTAACCTATCATTATTTGACAGTTTGTGTTCGACTACCTTGGTAGTGCATTCACAAAGCTAGTGGAAAATAGATTACGTAGTGACTAGGTTAGTAAATGCGCCTAAAGTGATCTGACATTTCTCAAGAAGCTGTGCTGTATTGTCCTGTGTTGGAATGTACTGTGCTGTTTTTTTTATTCTCACTGAACAAAGCTAGAAAGTCTTACGTCTGAACTTCGCTGATTAGACAGTTACCATGTTTACAAGAAGTATTGAAGCGAGCTTCAAGTTCGCTTCGCTACCTGTGTTGAGTTGAAATGAGCTTCAACCGACTCGACTCCGCTTCAGGAGTAGAGTCGAGTCGTAATTTGTACTGAAAAACCCGAGTTGAGGAGTTAGTATGGCATTGAAACAAAATGTCTGAAATCTGACGTTTCGTTATTTTTTCACTCGTATTTCGTCCGTCTAGTGCATTTTGTAACACAATAAAAAACAAAAGTGAAAAAAATCACTACTGCGATGACTTGAGAGACGCTAGCAGTGTTGTCATCTCAACATCTTTTCAACTTAACTCCAAGTGGAAAAACAACGAAAAACCTGGGTCAAAAATTCGACCCTAATCCAACTCGAGCTCTCGATTCTGCTTGTAAACGTGGTAAGTGAAACAGATGAAAACCAGAAGAAACTGTTCGGTAAATTCGAACAACTTGAATGTGGAAATTCATTTCATAAGGTGGAATTAATAAGAATGATTTAATAAAATAAAAAAGTTAGTAGTTCAAAAAGATTACAAAAATATAAGCCCCTAAGCTTGCAAAATAATCACTAAAAGTCATGAAAATGCCTAGGTTGGCAACGCTGTAGCTTAGTTCCAAAACAAAAAGAAAAAAAATACTCGGAGAGAATGAGATTCAAAAATAAACTTTTCTCAAGAAGCTATAATTAATTTTACTAAGGGCATTTTTTGTTTGCCTATTATTTATTTCCTTAAATTCTTTGTTATGAATTTTTGCAAGTAATAACAATCAATTAAATAATTAATTATTTCTTTTTGACAAGTAAAGAGCGTGACGATATTCTCTCTCCCTCTCTATAAATAAATTTTGCATCCAGCGCAAAATATTTTTCCATTATTTTATTGGTATGGTTTAAAAAAGAAATCTTCCGCGTACTTGCCTATAAAAATTATTACATAAGCGCCTGAACACACAAATTGTATTGCTGTCATTTATGTCAAATAATTTTTCCACCGCAAAAAAAGAAAGAAAGAAGAAGAAGAAAAAATGAAACAGAAAGAGAGGATCGTGCAGCATTGAAATTTGGAAAGTAAAATTAAATTGAGAGGAAGATCTTTGATGTCATTATGAAAATGCACCGGAACGGAACTTTGTAGTGCCTTTTTTGATGGACTTGGACGGGGAAATAGTAATCATAATAGATTTACATACATATATTTTCTTTAAGATTTTTATGTATAGATACAGGGTGCCTTGTTGTATTATTGAGAAACCTTGAACTGTCTTGCTTGTGCTTTTAAGTGGGTTGGAATTTTCATTTGAAATAAAAATAACTTAACGAATATTAAAACATAGAAAGGAGACCGAGAGACTATTTTAAATTTTAGCAAACATAAAACATTTTTTTTTAGATAAATTTCACAAGAAACGTAATTTAAGTGTTTTTATACAAACATAATAATCGAAAGTATGTGATATCTGATTCAATTATACATAATCTCGTCCAGTCAAAAATGATAAAATGGACATACACAGCGGTAAAACCGATACTTGATTATGGTTCCATTTTTTGGTGGCCTGCTCTCAGCAAAGCATACAAAGGTGCCGAGAAATGCTTGCGGATAGGGATATCAGGGGCAATCAGGTCCTGTCCAACGGATGTACTTAACGTCATCCTGGACCTTCTTCCGATTGACCTCTTTAATAAATATCAGGTGTCCTGCAATATCTTCAGACTCAAAGAAGTACTTGCTTACTTACTTAAGGTGGCGCTACAGTCCATTGTGGACTTGGGCTTCAATCAAGAGTCTCCGCCAGCCAGCTAGGTCCTTAGCTAGCTGTCTCTAGTTTTGCACGTTGATTGAGATCCTATTCCACTTGAGTGCGCCACTTGAGTCGAGGTCTTCCCTTCCTCCTACGTCCCTCGGGAATAGTGTCGAAGGCTTTCTCTGGAGCATTGGTGTCCATCCACTCTAAATGACCGAGCCATCTGAGTCTCTGGACCTGGACCCTTCTGGCTGAGTCCATGTCGTTGTACAACCCGTATATCTGTTATGCCTTCTTCGCCATTCCCCTTCAATGCACACGGGACCAAAGATGACCCGAAGAACTTTCCTCTCGAAACAGCCTAAGGCACTTTTTTCGGATTTTGTCAAGGTCTATGCTTCTGCACTATACAGCAGGACTGAGATGATGAGTGTGTTGTACCTTAGTTGCTCGAGAGAATGCTGTTGGACTCAATTGCTTTCATAGCCCAAAGAAACAGCTATTAACAGGAGTAATTCTTTGTCTGATCTCGGCGGTGGTGTTATTGCCCGTGTTTATAGCGGAGCCTAGGTAGAAAAACTCCTCTACTACCTCGAAGTTGAATGCGTCTATTGTGACGTTCTGTCCGAGCCGTGCGTCGGTGTTGGGTGTCCTTCCTCGAAGACAGCATATACTTCGTTTTTCCCTCATTTACCGCTAAACCCATTTTTGCCGCTTCTGTCTCAACTCTCACAAAGGCGACATTGACATCACGCTGTGTTCTTCCCATTATATCAATATCATCGGCGTACGCGAAAAGTTAAACAGATTTTTGGAAGATAGTGCCTCTGGTGTTGACGGTGGAGCTCTGCACACCACTATCTTCTCAAGAACGATTTTAAAGAAATCTCACGACAGTGCATTGTCTTGTCTGAATCCTTTTTTGACGTGAGTTCTATATCGTTATTTTGCACAAGCGAACGAGCTTGGCAGGGATACCGAAACTAAACATAGCTTTGTACAGTTCGTCTCTGTAGATGCTGTCATACGCGGTTTTAAAATCGATGAAAAGGTGGTGGGTATCGATTTGGAGTTCATAGGTCTTTTCCAGGAGTAGTGTCCGTAGCTTAGTGGTTAGGTGCGTTGGCTGCTAAGGCGAACGTCGTGGGTTCGAATCCTACTCGGGCCCAAAGTTTTTATTTCATCTTTCACGGACACTGCCTCTTGCGAAGAACTGACAAAACTTCCAAGAGTATCAATCTGTCATGAAAAAGTGCTTCTCAACTTTGCCGTTCGGAATCGGCATAAAATTGTAGGTCCCCTCAATTCTTCACACGCACCTAGAGAATTGTTGATGAGAGTAAGCCACTTAGGCCTTGGCTCTTCAAGAGCTGTTGCGCCACTCTATTTATTTTATTTTTATAGGTCTTTTCCAGGATCTGTCACAGCGTGAAAATTTGGTCGATGGTCGACTTTAATGGCCTGAAGCCACATTGATAAGGACCAATCAGATTGTTGAAGAAAGGTTTCAGACGTTCACATATTACGGCAGAGAGGATCTTGTAGGCGATGTTAGAGCATCTCCTTTTTAGAAAGACTTCGACACAACTATCTTCACGGATGGTTCGAAGATGGAGTCAGGTGTCTTCTGTAAATCTCTTAAGATTTCAAAATCTTATAGACTTCCCGATTTGCCAGTGTATTCTAGGCAGAATTATCACGTTCGAAATGCTCGCCCCGAAAAAAAACTTGGAGTGATTCAGAGCGCCCCCGGTACGAGCACTGAATACTCATCGAACACGGTGGAAATGCACCGGGCGAAAAAAGGGCGATATCGAACAGCTCAGTGCGAAATCAGAGTGCCACAGATTGACTTAGGGCGCACATCAAACACACCTAATATTAATTTATTTTTGGAGCGTTACCACTTAGGTACTTCATGAGTTAATCTACGCGGATTTTAGAAAAATCAAGTAAAATCGAATTAAGTTTTTCCTAATTGAAGTAGATTTTTAAGAAATTCTTGATGGTGCGAAATAGGCAGTTAATTTTAAAATTTTTCAAAAATCAAAGTAGATCAACTTCGAAAAGAGTGAGGTGACAACGCTGTTTTGGAGGGATGATGATGTGATGGTCATAGTATATGGAATCAGCTAAATAAAATAGACATACAATGGGGATGGTGCGAGAACTGTTTAGGAAAACGATTTTCCGTCCGGAAATTGGCTAGAACTTGCCACTTGAGTTTCAATTCAACATACGGGCCATATGAGCTGAACAGAATGCGTCGCCGTGGTGCCGAAGAAAAAAGTGAAATGTTTGTATCGATTTCATGGAGATAATATAATACGGCACGGATGCAGAGACAAAAAAAGATCGGAAACTGACTTACGATTTACTGTAAATTTTGTTTTACCGTTATCTCGTGTATGTGAATAAATGAGAAAAAACAGCAACAAAAATGAGGTGCTCAATGCTCAAGTTTACTGAGATAGTATTGATAAAAACACGTATATTGTTGCAGTAAACTTGAACCATAGCTTGTAGGCTTGTAGGAAGCTGATGCAGAAGCGAAATCTCAGCGAGCACATCAGGCGGATGGAGTATGCCCTAGATATCACTGAATCTGGATCGTCTAAGGGGGATTTTCAAGAATGTAGAGAGTATGTTCTCAATTTGGAAAAATATGTGGACCGTGTCCAAGCAGATCAGCCAGCAACTTTTTTAGTAATAGTCAAATCATATAACATCTTAAGTTCTACTGAGTAATGATGCTACGTAAAGTTCAACTTTGGAATGATCGAAAATCAAGGAAAAAACCCAAATCTAATTTGCAATAAAAATTGAATTCTTTTTAGGTCAGATCCCATTTGGCAAGTTATTGAAACGAGGTTTCTTGATTGATATCTAGCGTGTAAAGGTAATGTTCTTCGGATTTAAAAACAAAGATAAAATACATTAAAAGAGGCCAAGACAAAATAAAGAACAAATCATTGCTCGGAGCAATGCTGGGCCAACCAGCTAGCTATTAATAAATCATTTTTTCTCTTAACACAAACGTTAGGTTATGAGCCAACACATTTGCGACACTTGTAGCGGAAGCGGCTAGCGTTTTTAATTCAAAACTAAAATGAACGCAGTGTGGCAGAGCGTCTATTTAAATGCTATTCTCAAGTTCATGTTTGTGTTTTTTTTTCGGAACAAGAGTAAAATAAATTATTAAATGCACCATAGGGTTGTGCCAACTTGTTCTCTTATTTGAGTTCAGAGATATTTTGGCAATATTTTCATATATATACAGGATTATATGTTTCTGTACTGAAAATTATTGTTCACGGTTGCTTAATTGTACCTTTAGTATGTGTCTGCAGTTTGAAATCACCTGCACCAAATTGTTAATTAATTGCGAGTTTGAGAGAAGAAAAACTGCCATTCAAGTCGTACACACTTGCTCAGAAAACTTTACCACTAGAGTTGATAGTTGATTGTAAAACATTGTTTATTTATTAGGTTTGTTCGATGTGCGCTCTGGGTGGCTCTGTGGCGCTCTGATTTCGCACTGAGCTGTTCGATGTCGCTCTTCTTTCGCCCCGGCGCATTTACACCGTGTTCGGTTTCGGTGTGTATTCAGTACTCGCACCGGGAGCGCTCTGAACCGCCCAAAGTTTTTTTTCGATGCGAGAATTTCGTAGATGTTCGAATCAGCTGTTACTATACAACAAAGAGGGAAAAAAACAGAGCTGCGCCAACATGTTCGATGTGAAACCAAACCTAGAGAATTTTTTTCCGTTTTTTGACAGCTTCGTTCACAGTAATCAATCACTGGAGCGCCCCGGGGCTGGTTAAATCGAACAAACCTATTATGTACTGCCTGCCATCATTAAAATTCAAACAGCTGAAAAGATGTAAGCAAAACAAACCTGTAGCTGTAGTATACCTACCTAATTCTTTTGTGTTCTTTTTTGCGTTGATTTCAATACTGATGTAGTATTTTTGTCAGGGGATATGTAATTTTCATAGAAGTTAGGTTAAATCTGACTAAAGCTATATTGCGAGTCAAATTCATAAATGTATGACAATAGCCATGGAAAGACATGGAGAGTGCGGAAAGATTATTAGAGTTTAAGTGGGTTTTTTCTATAACATTTTCCCACCATAAAAATTGGTTGTGTTATTTGATTTTCTCTGAGCTATGAAACAAAGCTGTCAAAATAACTATGCCTACAATCTATGGTTCAAGTTTACTGCAAGAGTATGCGTGTTTTTACCAATACTATCTCAGTAAACTTAAGCAAACCACCTCATTTTTGTTACTACTTTTTCTCATTTATTCACATACACACAAAATATGCGGTGACCGGATGGTAAAAGGTACGTCATTTTCCATCTCATTTTGTCTCTGCTCTTGTTGTTCGAAAAAAGACATGCTCGTAGACGTCAAAAATCTTCTGAAGCTTGAGTCTTATGTTAAAAGAGAATCGGAAGTCTAGGCGGAAGTATGTAGTTGGAATCGGAAGGAGAACGTTTGTTCTGTTTTTCTACGTTACAAAAATATTGGTTTTCATTTTTTATTTTTTGGATCAAATACTGGGCATTTAGTTTAAATGACCAAGTATTTAATAATCTGTAAAAATGAACAAAATTGTTCTTCAAGTTTAAAATTAGTTCATGTGGCGGCATTTGAGCTACATACAACTTTGTCCCAAACATTAACACACAAATTTTAAGGATTTTTATTTTGAACTATCGCTAAGGCGTCATGTAGTGTTGGAAACAGGAGGATAGTTTAGAACGTTTATTTTCATTGAACAGTTATTTAACTGATTTTGTCCTTTGGTGGAAAGAAAACTGATAGGAAAAGTAAAAGTTCAAATAATGTAAAATAAAAATGCAATGCAAGCACAGACTATGAATTGGTAGATTTATCCTTACATCAACCACTACAGCTCAAAATGAAAGAACAGAGTCAAAATTATAGACGGATGCACTACACTACTAGCGTTTTTTTTGTCGCCCGGAATAGTTCCGAACGATTCTGAATTCCTTCACTTGGCACAAGATGACAGTTCTTTTTCTGAACAGAACAGAAAAACGATTCCGGAATAGGGACTTGAAGTCAACATCAGAATCACAGAGGAAGTATACCTACAGCATAGAGAACCTATTTATCTAGACTCGCAACTCGCTCTCTTTTTTAAAAAATCACTGTCCAAAAAATGTTGTGGTGAGTCTTTCAATTTACTCTTATTTTTCGTGTCCGTGAATCTGTGAAAGAGGTGAAAAAAAATTCAATAAGGACATGACCGCACTCTTTTAAGGGTGAAATAAACTCTGCCAACGTGTTTAAATGTGTTTTTTTAGTTATTTATTCGTAAATCATAGTTGAATTCCATTTAAAAAGCAAAAAACACTATGCACTGCACTTTGTACTGTTATTTAAACACTTAAAACATGAATTTCATACAATTATTTTTAATTTTTTTAATTTTTGAATTCAACTGACTCTTATTTTTGAATTTTGAGCGCAGGCTTTTAAAATTGAGCCTAGGCTTTTCACCTTATTGAGCCCAGCACACAGGCCTACCCATTGCAAATGTATTGGTTCGGCCTCCCATTTGAAATGCATTGAAAAACCTATACATTTACATTGGGTAGTATATTTAATCAAATTTAATTTTTTTAGTCGAAAGAGAGTAAAATGCCTTGAGTTGCGACTCTAGGTATACCTCCTCTGTGACCTACAGTCGCACTCAAGGCATTTTGCTCTCTTTCGACATAAAAAATTAAATTTGATAAATATCCACATCAATGCGAATGTGTAGGTTTCTCAATGCAATTCAAATGGGTTGAACCAATTCATTAGCATTGGTATGGATTTACACAGATTCACGGACACAAGGAAAGAGAGTAAATTGCAAAAGTTTTTGGACGGTGATTTTTAAAAAAAGAGAACGAGTTGCGACTCTAGGTCACAGATTAGTTTAAAAGGGAGATGGGAAACTGAGCTGTCAAAATGACAATGCCTACAAGCTGCGGTCAACGTTTACTGCAAGAGTATGCGTGTTTTTGCCAATACTATCTCAGTAAAGTTAGGCGCCCCATCTGGGGAAAAAATTAACCGGTAAATTTGAAAATCTGTAGTTTTAACGTACGAAAGGTGAGTAAAAGTGAGCAGAAGAGGGATATGTTCAGAAAGATAGAAAAAAAATAAAATTGCGTAGAAGCAGTAAATGGCATCAAATGTATCCAGCAGTTGAATTTCCGACATCAAAATTGAACATAAATGAAAATAAAGAAAAAGCTTCAGTCCAATAAAGGGCCGGTAATAGGAATTAGAAAAATGTATCATTAAATATAGGAATAGTGGAAAAATATAATATTTTTTTTTTGTCATCAGAAATATGTATCTGATGTGTTGGAAGAAAAATAAATAAATGAAAGCAAGGCTGTGAAAGTGGCAGTTCTTCAATCCGTCGATTCATCAAAGAAGAATAATTTTGGCAGTTAAATTTGAATTTAGAACTAAGAATTATAGAACTTTTAGTATAATACTACGTTTTTTCCACCCTAAATTTAAGAAATGTCGAGATATGTTCTTAATCTACTTCACTCAATCTCGTGATGAGCGTCAGTTGAATCAGCATATTCTAACACGACTGGAAGATTGCGAAACTGGAGGAACCGAAGGGTCTTTATCGAAGTGCGATCATCGTAATCAATAAGGACTCTGCGGCTTCTCTGGCGCCAGATAAGGGAGTGATAAGATACGGGTTCGAGACGATTACGCTCCGTATATATAAAAAAGATGAGGTAGACGCTTCATGCGAGCCTCCACAACCCTCTTCAGAAGCTGTGCTGCAAGACGTAGGGGGTCCTAGTGCTACGATCAAATTCCCATCCATGGATGTGGATGATGGTGCACCTGGGCCCTCTTCTGTCGCAGCGCAGCCTTCTTCCGAACCTTCAGAAACTGTGTCGCAAGACGTAGGAGGTCCCAGTGCTATCATCTCCTTCCCATCCTTGGATGTGGATGATGATGCACCGGGGCCTTCTTCTGTCGCGGCACAGTCTTCTTCCATAAATGTCAAAAGTTCATCCCTAATGGAGACTGATGACTCGTCCAAAGTTCTCCCCAGTGAGGAAGAAGATGAACTGTTAGGTTCCTCTTCGTCTGATCTGGATGAGCTGGATTTAACAGTGGTGGAGGTTGATCTGCCTAGTTGTAGCCAAAATGCTGCAAATAGTACAGATTAACCTCCAACACTCCATTAAGGCTTCGGCCTCCCTTCTTCTCCGCCTATCAAAATCTGGGGAAGAAGTCGTTCTCATCCAAGAGCCCTGGATTGTAAAATCTCTGGTTCGAGGATTGAGAACTCCTGGCTACTACGTACTATATGTAACAGGAAAAGGTAACCCAAGGTCCTGTATATTAGTGAAACGTAGTCTAAATGTATTTTTACTCCCTAATTTCAGTGATAAAGACGTCACCACAGCCAGTATGGTAATAAACAATCACACCTACTGGCTGGTATCATCGTATTTGGGCCACGACCACCAGGGCCCACTGCCTGGTACCATGTTGGAGAAGACGGTCACTGAAGCCAGAAGACGGAAAACCAGCTTAATTATCGGTTGTGACGCCAATGCGCACCATACTACGTGGGGTAGTACCGATATAAATGACAGAGGTGAGTCTCTTTTTGATTATATCTTATCATCTAATCTAGTAGTAAGTAACGTAGGTAATGAACCAACCTTCGTTACTAAAAATCGACAAGAAGTGCTAGATATAACTCTTGTCTCGTTACATCTTTCAAATAAAATAGTGAATTGGAGAGTATCAAAGGAGCACTCGTTCTCCGATCATAGATACATCCAATTCACACTTATTGAAGATTCCCCAAAACCGATCCAATTCCGGAATTTTAGGAAAACAGATTGGCCAAAATATAGGACAACTCTGAAAAGTCTGATTAAACCAGAACTTTCTGTTCCTCCCTTGTGCGCTCTCGAACTTGATCAAAAAGTCGATGAGCTTACAGCAGCCCTCAATAAAGCCATGGAAGCTGCCTGCCCCCTCACTACAGTGCGGGGAAAGAAGAAACCATATTGGTGGGCTGCTGAACTAGAAATACTAAGGAAGGGTTGTAGAAGGCTTTTTAATCGTGCAAAAAAGTCTAGACACCCCCAAGATTGGGATTCCTATAAGGAATCACTCGGAAAGTATAAACATGAATTGAGAATAGCCAAAAGATCCTCGTGGAGATCTTTCTGTAGCTCAATAGAAGAATCCTCGGAGGCATCGAGGTTAAGGAAGATTCTCTCTACAAATCCAACCATGCCTAGTTGTCTTAAAAACTCTGATGGTACATGGACTAATTCTTGCGAAGAAACGCTAAACCTGCTACTAGATACCCACTTCCCGGATAGCTCCAAATCTGTTAATACCCCAAACCATACTGGATCGGGTATTAACTTAACTTTTCCTCAAGGTCTTGTTACAATGGAAAAACTGACATGGGCTTTGAATAGCTTCAAACCTTATAAATCTCCAGGTCCAGATCAAATCATACCAGCTGAGCTACAATATACCACCGATATAACTTTGCCCATCATTGATATGATCTTCAAAAGTTGTCTAGATCTGGTCTATATACCTCAGCGATGGAGAGAAGTAAAGGTAGTATTCATTCCCAAGGCAGGCAAAGGCTCGCATGTCAATCCTAAAGATCTAAGACCTATTAGCCTATCATCATTCATTCTCAAAACGCTGGAACGATTGATTGATATCCATATACGTAATAGCATTGATAAGAGACTATCGATGTCTCAGCATGCTTACTGCAAAGGGAAATCGGTAGAAACGGCCTTGCATACTCTGGTAAGAACTATCGAATACTCCCTAGAGCAAAAGGAATATACTATGGTTGCCTTCCTGGATATTGAAGGTGCTTTCAACAACGTTGACACATCTGCTATCACTTCTGCTATGACGACCCTAAACGTTGAATTCTCGCTCTGTGAGTTGATTAATCTAATGCTAAAAAGCAGGATCATCAACTCTAAGATGGGAGATTTTTGTACGAAAAGGTCTGTCAGTAGAGGCACTCCGCAAGGTGGTGTTCTGTCCCCTCTCCTGTGGAACATAGTAGTCAACGAACTGCTAATATCCCTCGAGACTGAAGGCTACAGAGTGATTGCGTATGCCGATGATGTTGCTATCGCCGTCACAGGAAAATATCCTAATACGCTGAGAGACCTCCTCCAAAACGCACTTAACATGCTCACTGAATGGGCTGATCACTGTGGACTTAGTATTAATCCCCAAAAAACAGACCTCGTCCTTTTTACACGGAAGTACAAGATCCCATTAATTGAACCTCCCTCAATAAAAGGTGTACCACTGATTTTTACCAATGAAGCCAAATATCTCGGCCTAATATTGGACAAAAAGTTAAGTTGGAAACCTAATATTCAGGAGAGAGTTAAGAAAGCTACAGTTGCTCTTTTCTCCTGCAAGAAAGCCATAGGAAGCAAATGGGGTTTTCAACCTTGCATAACCTATTGGCTATACACATCGGTCATCCGACCAATACTCTTGTACGGGGTTGCAGTATGGTGGACTGCGCTGGAGAAAGTCACTTACTGTGACAAACTCAGCAGAGTCCAACGCACTGCATGTCTCTGCATAAGCGGGGCATTGAGAACCACACCCTCAGCAGCGTTAGATATTCTCTTCCATCTGACACCCCTCGAAATTTTTAGCAAACAAATGGCGGCGAGTACAGCTATAAGGCTCAACGCCTCATCTCAATGGACCAACAATAATGTGGGACATTCCATCATTTTGAACTTCTTCGGTTCTATACCAAAGTACATAGACTACACCATTCCAAAACCCCAATTTGGTAAAAACTTCCAAATATCCATTCCATCCAGAGATGAATGGGAAGACAATAAAATTCTGGATGACAAAAGCATTCATTTTTATACAGATGGATCCAAAACAAGTGATGGAGTTGGTAGTGGTGTGTACTCAGAAAAGCTTAATCTAAGCATCTCATTCCGCCTCCCTAATCATTGTAGCGTCTTCCAAGCGGAAATTTTAGCGATCAAAGAGGTTCTCTCCTGGCTAAGAGAAAACGTGATATCAACTTCGGATATCCGCATCTTCTCTGACAGTCAGGCTGCTATTAAATCTCTTGACGGTGTCTCAACCAAATCTCAAACGGCCCTCGATTGCCGATCGTCTCTTATGGAGATGGCGCAGCAATTTAACATTCACCTCTGTTGGGTGCCGGGCCACAGAGACATCTCAGGAAATTGTAGAGCCGATGAACTCGCTAAAAATGGAACCGTCATACCTATTTCACCTGAAAGGGAAAAGATAGGTATACCGATAGCTACATGTAAACTTCTGCTAAGAGAAACAGCCTTAAAGATAACAAATTCTAGGTGGCACAATCTACCAACGTGCGCAGCCACAAAACGCATTTGGCCTTCACTGGACCTAAAGCGCTCAAAAGACTTGCTATCTCAAAGCAGACTCCATATTAGCTCCCTAATAGGTGTCCTTACGGGACACTGTCTTATAGGCAGACACGCAACACGACTTGGTGCAGCCTCAAATGACTTCTGCAGGAGCTGTATGGACGAGGAAGAAGAGGAAACAATCTCTCACCTTCTCTGCACTTGCCCTGCTCTTTCACTAAGACGCAAACTTCATCTGGGAGAGTACTTTTACGATAATCCCAGTGAACTAGCTAATAAGGATATCAAATGTCTTCTTCGCTTTATAAAAAGCTCAAAATGGTTCGACTAGTAAGAAGTAATTCTCTAGATTCATGTGGTATCACAATGGGCCTTTTCTTTTGGCCTAAGTGTGTGGATTCTGTATTCACAGCCACTTTAACCTAACCTAACCTAACACTAAATACTCTTAACATTAACACGCAAAAAAATATGTATTCGGTCTAAAGTTTCAGAACGCATCCGAAATCATAAGTTCTAGTATTTCCGTGGTGAGTTTAAGAAAAACGTATTTGACAATTTCAAAATTCAATCTAGCAATCCATGATAAATTTGAAAATGCGAAAATGAACAAAAGAGAAATGTAAAAATAGAAAAATCTCACCTCATCTCTTTGTTTTTGTAACTCACATGTATTCATGAAGACGAAAAGAAAAAGAAAATGAAGGAATAGGAGAATTTCGGGATCTAGGGAGTGAAACGTATGTAAGTTTCCGATCTCTTTGTCTCTGGAAAAGACTATCACTATCCACAGTACACAGAATACAAGGTATTATATTCCCAATTTTCTTCCCCCAAAGTTCGCGCATATGTCACATTTCAGAGACCTAAATGTCAGAACAAAACAAAAATTGTTGTTGTCTTATCGGCATTTCTTTTTGTGCCTTTCGTGCATATGTCACATTTCAGAGCCCTAAATGTCAGAACAAAACAAAAATTGTTGTTGTCTTATCGGCATTTCTTTTTGTGTCTTTCCTCACTTCTGTCATCTTGGTCTCTGACAGATGCGCAATATAATACCTTATATTCTGTGTACTGTGATCACTATCGATGCGCAATACATATTCTTACGATACCCGCACCGAAATTGAACGGTTCGGTTTAGATCCGCACCGCACTACAAACAAATATAACCAAGGTCAAGGTACTCTCGGTTGTGGTTGAGACCAGACGTCACCCACACCAAATCATAATTTGTATATTCTTGAAATCTATGTACACTTGTACTCGTACAATTAAGCCATTTTGGTAAAACAGTGTATTTTCTCAAAAAAACATTTATGAAATACAATTTTCCAATTTTTTATTGTTAACAATAAATAAATTTATTAAATAAAAATAAAATAATTCAGAATTTAAACGGTTTCAGTCTCTTACTATTTTGTAAAATAGTATTACGATACTGAAATTTGCTCTATTTTATAAGATATTGTATCTTACAGGGTATAATTATTATACAATAATAAATGAAATGAAATGAAATAAATCCACAAGAGCTCGGTTTTTGATCTGAACAGTAAAACCTAGAGTGACACATAATTAAGCCATCTGAAATAAGGGACAAAAATAAGATAAAATCAATACTAAGGAATACTTTTTTCCATTTGCCAGGCTTATATTTTGTAGGGTAACCCTTCTGTCGTATAACTTCCCCACACCTTTTCGACATTGTTCCGACTAAGGCCGAGCATTGTGAAGGGGGAATTTTTGTCCACTCCTGTTGAATAATTTCCCACAATGAGGCCCTATTCATGGGTTTTCTGGCTGCCACTGCTCTTTTTAAAATACTCCATAGATTTTCTGTAGGGTTCAAATCAGGACTTTGGGCTGGCCATTCCAAAACCTTTATTGAGTTTGTCTTAAACCAGGCCTTGGCGACCCGAGAGCAATGTTTGGGGTCGTTGTCCTGTTGGAAAATGCAAACAAGTGGCAAGTTGTCTGCATAGTCCCCGTTCAAATGCGCGTGTAAAATGTCTCTGTACATTTCACCTGTCATTTTTCCGTTGACCTGTACAATTGGACCAACGCCAGACGAGGTAAAACATCCCCAGGCCATAACAAACCATGTTTCACGGTATTTTTTTGGTGTACATTGGATCCAATTCTTTCAAAGGGGGACGCCTTACATATGGTGTACCATCGTTTCCAAACACATTGAATTTGGATGCATCTCTCCAAATAACCAAATTCCAAAAACGGTCACTTTTATTGATATGAGCTCTTGCGAATGTGAGCCTTCGTGAAATGTACTTTTTGTAGACGTTTGGTTTTCGTCTGGCAATTCGTCCATTCAAATTATTTTCTTTTAGGCGTCTTCGTACGGTTTGCGCTGACAATTTCACGTTGTAATTTTCCTCCATTTGGGCTATTTGCGTAGATGTTTAAAATGCTTAGTCTTGCGAGTTGCCTGTCCTGAGCCTGAGTGGTTTTTTTCGGGGTAAGTCAGCAAAAGTATTATTTTTCTTGTAATACTCGAGGGCATTTCATACTTTACCCCGAGAAAAACCTAAGGTTCGAGTAACTTTTGCTTTGCTTTTGGAAGCACTCCCAGATTATTTTTCTTTCAGTAGATTCGAACTTTTATTTTTGCTTATTTTAATAAAAATGTTTTAATTTTAAAAATAAAACACACTGAAATATTATTTTAATTAATTTAAAACAGAAAAAAAACGCAAAAAAATATTTATTTACCAAAAATTCAAAAATGGCTTAATTATATGACCGCTCAAGTCGACATTCATTTTTGATTTTTGAAATTTGGTAACGGACTCTGCTAACCGTTATCAGAAAATCAGTTGAAGAGATGCTGGGCAATTTTATTGTGAGTAGCATCACGTGATTATTGGTGTGGCTTAATTGTGTGAGCACAAGTGTATATGAGAAACAGTGTCCTGTATTGTCTGCCGAACAGATAGTCGGAGAATGTTGGTCAGTTGATGGTAAGAAATTATCCTTTTCTGGAAAAATGCACGATTGACAAAAACAAGCTCTGTACTCTTCTCGAAAGCCAAAGGCAAATTTTCAAGAAAAATTCCATTTATGTTGGACAATTAAAGAACACATAGGAAACGATGAAAAACTTAGATCAACAAACACATGTTGCTAATAAATCAAATGTATTTTTAGGAATGTTGGCCCCTGTAGGTCACTGGCGTCGGTGTTGGCGTTGAACTTGTCCTTGTCCGTCTATCATTAACTAATGGAAGTCATCATAAGTAATGCAACAAATCTGGTTTTATTAAAATAACAACAACAAAATTAGCTTACGTATATACAACAAAAATTGTCTAATTTAATTTCAGTTTGCATTTAATGTTTGTTTTATGCTTTCTTGACATCTTCAAATATTTCCAAGACATCGTGGTACATTTTTTACATAATATTTTTCATTCGGCCTAATCGAGGTAACGGTCGGAACGTCATTTTCTCCGATTTCTTCCAAATCGGACACATTTTACTTGTCGGAGAACTGCCTGGAATTTTTCGGAGGAAATCGGAGAAAATTCCGCTCCGACGGCTACCTCGATCGGGCCGATTATTTTGTATTGCAAGCTGGGCGTTAATGTTTTTTTCAAAAGAGAACAGGATCTTTATTTTGGTCTTTGCTTATCACTGCAGCATAATTTGCTGCTTGTCCGGTGCTAGATACGAAAGAAAATAAAATCCATAATCCTGCAATTTTGGATTCTCGGAATGCCTTGATGCCTAATGTTTATATTGTCGACAAACCCAAAATATTTATTCTCCAATTTCAGAATAAACGGAAGAGTAATGAACTTTAACTGAATTATTTTGTTGGCGATCAGGAAGAGTGACAAATTGTATATAAACTGTAGACTGTTGCACCGGTTGCATTTTTCTAGTCTTTCTGGAACATCCGTTCAAGCTTCCCAAACAGGTTTGTCACTGTTGTGATTCTTCCTTATCCATACACTTTTGTTGTTTCATTTTAAGTCAATCATCTTCAGCCTTCAAGAAAAACAGCATACATGTATGAAAGACATCACAGCTACCGCTTTTTGCTTGTCATATCTCTTCAAAAGTTTCCTAACACCGAATAAAAACGAACTTTACTTCCAAAACAGGCAAATTCTGTTTTCCTGGAAATACAAAGTTGTTTGTGTTTCAACTTTCTCTGCTTAAAACAGAAGAAAAGAAAATCACTCACAACTATTCTCGTCCCTGTGCTGTAATATAATTGCTTTGGTTGCTGTGTCAACCAGAGTTGTCCAGTCAAGATCTTTCGAGTATGGCAAAAGAGGAGGTGCTATTGCCATGCCATTTGTTTCCTGATCATCGCCATCAACTTGTCTCCTTCGGATTGATGAACAACTCGCGCTTCCAACAAGATTTGTATGCTTTTTAATCCTCTCGTTACTGCTACATTCGAATTCTTGATACTTTTCATGCTACAAAAAAAAAAAAAAAAAAAAACATTTTAAAATTGTCTTTTGTTTGAAGAATGGGGATTCAACTTACGATCTTAGAACTTTCTGCTATGAATGACAGAGCTTTGTCCCTCTCAGCCATTCGAATACTATTCGCCTTCAAGCTATCAGTATAGGAATTTGTGTTCTGGCCGACAACTTCAAGCAAATCTGGTCGAAATTCTTTGGTTCGGGGGTAATTGGTTTTTCTCTGCTGGACAGTCTTCATCGATGGACTAAAGTCATTTATCACAGTGCCAACTTTGGCAGTTTTGATGACAGACGTCGATGGGAAAGCTGCTAGTTCACGAAAAGAATGTTTACTTTGCAATCCTCTCGAATCAGCTATTTTGTTGGTATGAGAAGGCGACACCGTCTGGGCTTCCCTATCATGATGATAGTTCACACTTGGATAGAAAGCGGCATTCTTAAAAGCAATTGCTTCGTATTCCGGGCTTCGTCGCTGTTGTAGTTTTCGGATATCTGTTTGTGAAAAACTTGATGTGCCGTTTTGAAGCCATGTTGGCACTTTTGTTCCATCAGATGTAGTTGTCGCCAATGAAGGATGTTCGAGATCAATTTGGCCGGTTACAATACCATATGCGGCCAATTTCCTTTGGTCCTGTTCCTTAAATGCATCGAACCATCTGTCGTTTTTAAGCGAGCACGGAGTATTCGAGTTGAATTGCTGTACAGCTTTTTTATTTTCATCACCCAGCGAGCTCGACGAAAAACAACTGCTCGGTGTGCTATAGCACGAGTTGTTTTTCGATTTGTGAGGCAGAGAACGCTGCTCGTAAGGGACGCTGCTTGTGAAATTCAAACCCGAGTATTGGTGATCGATTTCTTTGCGTAGCACATTCTTCACACGGTAACCGTCGTTTTCGAGTAGAAATTTATTCGACAGCGAATGAAGGAATTCCTGACTGAGGATGTTTGTTTTGCAATTCTTGTTGAAGCATCCCTGTCGGGGTGATCCATCGCCGACAGATTTGATGACAATTGCATTCATTTGAGCGGACGTCTTTAGGAGATCTATAAGTTCGGCATACGACAGGGTGGCGACTACAATTTTACAGACCTCAACAAGACGATAGCCTCGTCGCATGCCTGCCGCCCAGGCCTGTCCATTTGCATCGACTTGCGTCACAATTCCATCCGGCTGTACATGGAAACCCAACTGGCCCATCATATTTCGTCTCATATTCAATTCCAGGGCGCCATTTCCTAGTGTGACTGCTTCAAGTCTCTCGACAATTTGCAGCTGTTCGTCCAATGCTGCAGTTGAGAAAAACATGTTAAAAGTGATGCATTCGCCATTGTGGTAAAATATCCTAAACGAGTTATCACAATTCGACCAGCCAAGTATGGATCGCGTTGGCACCGCAAAAACAACATTCCTTGACCCTTCCTCAATTATTACAAACGTTTCTGTTGAAATACCAAGCCAGCATTCGGTTTCAACATCAAAACCATGATTTTGAAGCAGAATGCGCCAACAAATCGCTCCGCGTTGCGCCACATGAGTGCAAAATTGGATTTTCGCTTTTTCTTTCTTTCGATTTGCAAAAATTGAAAACTTATTACCAGGATCGATGAGTGTGTTGGTGCTGTGATTGAGGCACAAGTCCTTTAAGTACTCTCGCCGGGTTCGAATGGCTAAATTGGCGAATTTGTCAGAGCGATGGGAGGCGTTTTCGGCGTTGATTGTTTTCGCGAGAATGAATTCGGCAAATAGCTTGTTTCTTGAAAATAGAGCAGACGCTGAAAATACAAGAAAAAAATTAACAAAAACTGTTTCTTTGAAAATAAGTTGAATCTCACCTGGCAGTGGTGGTCCAAATGCTGGTACTTCCTTGGATCGTGTGATCGCCACGCGATAAGTTGTATTACTCGAACACGGATTAATGACTCGCACAATCACAAACACGTGCTGAAACTGACTGCGAATGCTGTTCGGATCGAAAGGCAACGCGCCTGGCTCCTGAAACACAATCGTCACAATGTCATTGCCAATATGACGCTTTCGCAGCAGCTGCTGCCGGTTGTTTGGTGTAAACGGAAGCATTGTGCACACATGGAACATAATTTCGCAGTTCTTATAAAATGCATAAACCGAATGGGTTCCCGTCGAGTCGGACTTGTTGTCCAGGCCAGCTTTGTACTGTTGGAAGCCTTTCAGTCGGACACGTTTACCTATTATGTCTAGAAATTCGGTGAAAGCAGGTCCAGCATGCTCATTGTTGTACATGTCCTCCTCGGACGACTGTCCACTACGGCAATACAATATTCCGACCTTGTATTTGCTTTGAAGACCCTGCTCGTCAAGTTTGAGCAATTGTTGCTCTGTTTTTGGAGTGTTCAAGCCCAAACGAAGGCAACCCAATTGAATATCCGGTGCGATGTATTCGAGCAGTTCCTTGGACGTTACTGATTTCGCTGACGTCCGAGAATTCATAATTGATTCCTCGACAATTAGTCCTCGCAGAGTTAACAACTCGGAGTTTCTGACAATAACTCGAAACACGAAATGAGTCTCAGTTATTTGTTCTTTCTTTATCGAAATAGCCATTGGGCCGAAATTCTCGTCGATGCCAAACCAGTTTTCATGTTTTTGAGTATAAAAGAAGCGCTTGAAGTACTGAGCACCATGGTCGACATACTCAATGGAA
Organism: Sphaerophoria rueppellii; assembly: GCA_920937365.1. Lineage (NCBI taxonomy): Eukaryota > Metazoa > Arthropoda > Insecta > Diptera > Syrphidae > Sphaerophoria > Sphaerophoria rueppellii. The sequence goes on along the minus strand of CAKKXW010000002.1, from coordinate 69,649,557 downwards.
CAGGAGTCGTTCTGAAACGGACAAAATCCCACCCGCCAGAGAGTTTCGTTCGGCAGCGATTCGAGAATGGAAACACTACAAGGCGTTATCGATCGGCGTGCGGGTTGTCGTTGTGATACGAATCCATTTTGATCGACGACATTAGATTTTTTTGAGTTGAATCGCCCATCGTTCTCTCCTCCGATCTCGTTGCAAAAGTGCGGGCAGCTCTTGAGCAGCTCATTGCCATAATTAAAATCCTGAGATGAGCTCTTCAATTCTGGCAAGATAGAATGGAATGGTTTCACTGGAAGTTTCTTGCCAAGTTTTGCATAATTCATATTGGCAACTAAACTCTGACAATCATAATGACCGAGAATTCGCTGTCGTTGGTGTTCTTGAATTTCCTCAGGCGATAGGACGGTTCGTTTAGCTGTCGGGAAAGCATGGAGTCGGCTTTGCCGCCATGTCCTCGTTGAGAGAGCAATTTTTGGTCGACACAGACAGGCCCAAAACGGCGTTGTCATCGGTTTTTGGTTTTGGCTGAACTAAGAAACGATGGATTTTGTTTTTAACTTTTATATCACGTGTAATTTTTGCATTGGAAGAATGTGAATCAGTCTGCTGTTGCTGGGTTGCATTGCAATGAGAATCTTTGTTTGGATGATTGCTGGAGTATTGAATGTCTTTGTCCTGCATAAATTCAGCAGGCCCCGGAGATCGTTGATGGGTTCCTATAACTCCGAGAACTGCTGGCTGATAGTCTTGTAGCATATCGAAAAAGCTATTGGCTCTATTTTGAGCTGTGGCCTCGTGTGAGCTCTTAACGTGCCGATAATAGTTTTGCACTTCGAGATCGTTGGATATTGCTCGACTGGAGCTTGGAAAGACACCAGAGCTGTTTGTGGTCGCGTAGTGGTCTTGTTTTGGATGGGCAGGATAGGTGACATTGTTTTTTGATTGGACTTTGGTAACGTTTTTTTGTGGTGTTGAATAAATGACGTCGTTTTGAGATTTCGTTTCGTTGTAGGCGCTCATCTTACTGGTGATTTGTTTGTGTTTGTATATAAATAAATAAATAGCCTTGGTCTTGGTCTTCCTTTAATGTTTTTGGTAGGTAAATTATAAAATAAATCTTATCGTCTTAAAGTGCATGCCGTTATAATTTAACATGTTTCTTTTCTGAAAAGAGAAAACAATTAAGATGTAGTAGAGGAAGCAGTTGAATGGAACCTCAGCATTGTTTGCCCGATCGTGAAAAGGGAGATCCCCTTAACTGCGCCAACTACAGAGGAATCAGTCTACTTAACATCGCCTACAAGATTCTTTCTGCCGTAATATGTGAACGTCTGAAGTCTTTCGCCAACAAACTGATTGGTCCTTATCAATGTGGCTTCAGGCCAGAAAAGTCAATCATCGACCTAATTTTCACGTTACGGCAGATCCTGGAAAAGACCTATGAACTCCAAATCGATACCCACCATCTCTTCATCGATTTAAGGCCGCGTATGACAGCAATTTGTGCTCCACCAAGGTTGGCAACGAGCTTACGGAATCTTCGACGTGAAAAAAGGATTCAGACAAGACGATGTACTGTCGTGCAATTTCTTTAACATCTTTTCAACTTTTCGCGTACGCCGATGATATTGATATAATGGGAAGAACACAGCGTGATGTCAATGGCGCCTTTGTGTGAATTAACGGCAAAAGTGGGCTCGGACAGCACGTAACAATAAACGCATACAACTTCGAGGTAGTAGAGGAGTTTGTCTACCTAGGCTCCGCTATAAACACGGGCAATAACACCAGTGCCGAGATCAGACGAGGAATAACTCTTGCTAATCGCTGTTTTTTTGGGCTAAGAAAGCAATTGAGTGGAAAAGCCCTCTCTAGAGCAACTAAGTTAAAATTGTATAACATCCTCATCATCTCAGTCCTGCTGAATGTTGCAGAAGCATGGACCTTGACAAAATCGGATGAAACTGCCTTAGGCTGTTTCGAGAGGAAAGTTCTTCGGGTCATCTTTGACCCCGTGTGCATTGATGGGGAATGGCGAAGAAGATACAACAGCGGACCTTACGGGTTGTACAACAACATGGACCTTGCCAGAAGAGCCAGGTCTAGAGACTCAGATGACTCCGTCACTTAGAGCAGATGGACACCAATGCTCCACCAATGCCTTCGACACTATTCCCGAGGGACGTAGAAGGAAAGGAAGAACGCGACTCAGGTGGCGCACTTAAGTGGAAGAGAACATCAATCAACTTGGAGTGCAAAACTGGAGACAGATAGATAGATAGGGACCGAGCTGGCTGGTGGAGACTGTTTATTGAAGCCCAAGTCCACAACGGACTGTAGCGCCACCTTAAGTAAGTAAGTAAGAGAAAGCAGTTAGAACCACCCCAGAACTGGTGTTATATACATGAAAAAGCTGATTACAACCCCTTCACCCTTCCCACTTTCGGAGCTATCAATTTTAACTCTTACAGATCAATTCCAGGTCACTTGAGCTAAATCTGAACACATACCATGACAATTCACTTGGAACAAAAAATGGATTTCTCCAAGTTTAGGTTAGGTTAGGTTGGAGTGGCTATCTAGATGGTACTGACTCACTTAGACCTAATTGTGATACCACTAAAGAAGTTACTGTTGGAAGAGTAATAAACTCAAACAAACCATTTTGTACTTTTAATGAAGTTAGAGAGACATTTTGTGTCGATCGTTGCCAGTTCACTGGTATTATTGTAGAAGGGATTACCGAGATAGTTATTCCTTCTATTGGAGAGTGCCGGACATGTACACAGAAGGTGTTGGACTGTTTCCTCTTCCTCCGCGTCCATGCAGCTTCTACAGAAGTCGTTTGCGTAGACGCCTAGCCTCAAAGCATGTCTACCTATGCGGCAGTGTCCTGTTATGACTCCAATTGTAGAGCTTATATTTTGTCTGCTAAGGGAAATCAAGCCTTTTGACCATTTCAGGTCTTGTATTTGCATTTGTTGATTCTAGAGCATATTGTTTGAGGAGATATTTGCATGCAGCAAGCGGTGTTCCTATGTTATGTCTTTGTCTAACAGTAGGCAGAAGTGTTCCTTTTTTGGCAACTCATCGGCTTTGCAATTTCCCGGGATGTCTCTGTGGCCCTACACCCATATAAGGTGAATGTTAAACTGTTCCGTCATCTCATTCAGAGATGGTCGACAGTCGTGGACTATTTGAAAGTTTGTGGAGACAGACGCGAGAGATTTGAGAGCGGCTTAGCTGTCCGAGAAGATTCGTATATCCTTGCAAGATATAACGTTTTCTTTGAGCCAGGATAATGCCTCTTTAATCGCCATTACTTCAGCCTGGAAAACACTACATTGATTGGGAAGTCTATATGATAGACTGAGGTTCAGTTGTTTCGAATAGATACCACTTCCAACCGTGCCGTGGTCGGTCTTTGAACCGTCTGTTTAGAAGTGTACCGTATTGTCTTCCAGGATTTAAACTTGGAAGCTATTATCGAATGTCATTTTTGTTATCTGAGATAGATCTGAAGCTGTTTAAGAAAGTATTATGATCAGTGTTGTTACTGATCCATTGAGAGGTGGTTTTTAGCCTTACGCATGAGTTAGCTGCCACCTACTCCAAGTTTAAACGATTCACTTCTAGGCAGAAGGCTGACTTACTGAAAAGGGGGGCGGAAGGTGGAGTAGAACCATACAAAAACAAAGAAAAATTGAAATTTCAAGAAAATCGCTGGAGGCTTAAGGAAGCATGGTTGGGAAGCTCTTATTCCAAAATGAGGCTCTGTTAAAATGCCGGAGAGTATCAGTGCCTTCGTTTCATTCAATAAGTGCTTGAAATGTGCTTTAACGGACAATTAATTAGAACGTTTCCCGTTTTTCCTACGACAGCTTCATTTGACACAATAGATCATTTGTTCTTACTGCAATTACAGCACTCAGTCATTTGGTACTAAACAGGTAGGTACACTAAGTTGATGCTCAACAACAACTATCTACGAGTTGACACACGTGTTATGACTCATAATAGGTGCAAATTTACCCGCTCACATATGTATTTTCCGCTTAACAAAATGTGAGTAATCTCGATTCATTACATTAATCTCTTGCAATATCCGGCAATTACTGCCCCAAGGAAAAATGGTGCAAAAAAGAATCAACATCACAATGGTTGCGATTTGAAGTAGGGTCAGAAGAGAAAAGTTAAGAGTGATCAACAAGCCTAAATTAGAATCTTGGTAACAAGTTATTCACTTGGACTTGCTTAGTTTAATATATTCTAGTTTTTTTTCTTCTTTTTCTTCAAGGTAATCGAAAGCTTAACACCTACAGATCTTTCTCATTATCATTCCGAATATTCGCTTAAATTATTTTACATCCAAACAAAGATCAATCTTGCTTACCTCTTGCACTAACTTTTCTTAAAGCTGGAATCCTTTATTTACATCCCGTATGAAAAGCAGTAAATTTAAGGATCTATAACTGAACACATGAAACTACTGTATTGTAAAATTAATTTATAAAATGCAAGAATAATGTTTATTTCACTGATTTTTTTGCATAAAAACTCACAAGCTTTGTTCTTTGATGATTTTTTTTTAATATTTACGATGACAAACAATTGATTTGATGCGATCGCGATTTTTGGAATGATCACTTTTTATTTCATTTCCAATAGCGTTTTGGAAAATTGAATCAAGGCGAAATCGATGAATTCGCCGGGATCATTGGATAATTCATTTTCCTGTAGTGATGGCTAATCTTAGATGTTATCTCTTTCTTCTCTTTCTAAAGACATTTTCATCAATATTCTGCAGCCGTATGGGCATGTTTGGGATGGGATGTAATTTTGAATTATCACCTTTCCATGGTATAGGGCTCTTTCATTTTTGACAGCGCATACATTTCGATCAATCTCAACTAACATTTTATCGGTCGTGGAGGGCAAACAAAGCGCGATTTGCATACAATTTGAATTTTTTTTTGTAATTTTTCTTAATATTTCAATAATTAATGTATCTTAACAAAGTTTTTTATTCGGGAAATGAAGATTTTATTGTACGCAAGATATTGGATGCAAAAAGAAGGAAGTTGGACAACAAAAACCAAAAACAAAGCACAAATCAGGCATTTTTTTGTACATTTTAATATATACAAAGAACAAAGAAGATAAAATAGTAAACATTTAACTTTAATAAATGATAGATTTTCATTAATTTTACAGGAAAAGGTATTTTTTATATTTCTTGTTTAATAAATTTCGACCTAAGTGAAGTTGTTTGCCCTCCACGACTACAAGACGTCATCTCGTTTGACGTTTCCCACCGGTACTCTATATTCCTTGTGAGGTTTCTTTTATTTTTACTTGTAAGGCCGTGTGCGAATTGGATGAATTTTGGTTAAAAATGCATGATTTTTTAAATACTACTCTCATATTTTAACCTGCATCGCAGGTAGTCTAATTCTTAACAAATTTTTTCCAACGCGAAGTGTCAAAATTTAACTAAACGTCAAGTTCTAACCACTTTTTGAACCAATTCGCACGAGGCCTAAGACTGTGGGTAGATTGCGTTCAAAAGTGTATTAAAACTTGATGTTTGGCTAAAATTTGACGTTTGGTCAAAAAAGGGAACTAATTTAGCTACTTGCTGTGTGAATTGCGTTAAAAGTGATTTTTTTTATAACCAACAAACTACTGCGTAGTACAAAGAAATATCACTCATGATTCAGAAATTTCCCTCACTAAAAATGTTTTTATACTTCTAGGTAAAATAATTTTGTGTACAAAACCAAACTCTATGCATGCATGCTTAACTAATTAACGATGGAGAACTCACCATGTTGGATTTCAGCCGTGATATTGCGGTTTTCACTTCTTCTAGGTCGTGTTTACGGAATAGGTGGCTATCATCGTGTCCAATGAAAGGCTCCTGTCTGACGGCCGTGTTTTGTTCGTCGTAGCCGTCTGCATGGGCCTGCCTGCGTTCTTCGTCAATTCAGGGATTTCGTTTTGGTGGCTGTGTGAAACCCAGCACATTAGAGGCGGCATCTCTACCTGCTATCTGGCAATGTTGCCACTGGTTTTTGTTACTTGATGTTGGCGGCATAGGACTCCTTAAGAGGTTTCTTGACACTCGATCGAGAAGGATCTGGCGATCTTTTGCGATTGTAGCTGTCCGACGTCGATTTTTTTGCAGCATTTCTTTGTTTTGACCGTTGTCGGGATATTCGTAGCACTACCTTGGACAATAGAATATGTATAAATCTGTCTTCAAAAAGAGATTTCAGAGAAATAAATTCTTCCAGTAAAAAATTCAGTACTTTCTCCGGGGCGACTTTCCTATACGGGCTCTTTGAGGTTAGAATTTTGTTTTTTTTTGTTTTTTCTTTGATTTATCTGTCAAATAGTGAGGAACAACTTCAGGTTGAAGTATGTTAGTGTTGGCAGATGAGTAATATTTTACACAATGCAGCTTTTTGTAGCAAACAGCGAGTATATGCGGCGGGCTTCGCCGCTCAAGGGGTTTTAACCACATCGGTGGTTATATTTTTATCACAGATCCGTGAAGAATCAATTTCTTGGCCTAATGTAAAATCCCATAAGTCTCTGTGTGTTAGCAAAATCAGCCAACAATGATGAACTATTAATGTAAGGAAATCTTGTATAACCGTTCGTCCCTTAACTAAAGCGTGCTTTACACGATATGGATTTTCCATATGGACTGTCACTTCTTTTTTCCATCATTGAAATGTTATGTCATTGAACAAAAATGTCAGTGAAAAATGAAATGGAAAATATTTGTGCCTTGTGCGCAGTGTTACCGTAGGGAAAAATATTTTCGAGTCCTTGAAAAACGAGTAATTTACAATTTACTCTTTCAGAAATCAATTTTTTTTTTAACTTTTACCATGCAAGAAATTAATTGTGTGGTTTGAACGTTCGAAATACAAGCGTTTAGGACAAAAAATAACGATTTCAACATGTGGTTTTTTTTTAAATATAGAATTTTTAGTAATTGTACCTATTTGTGTTTGCAAAAAAACGAGTCAAACGTGATAAAAATGAGTCCCGGGGACAAGGAAGAAAAAACGAATCCATTTTGACTCTATAGAGTCCATGTAGTAACACTGCTTGTGCGTCAATTGGACAATTGAGGTTAGACTAGATCATTGAGAGAACCACTGACAGTCTGGAACAAAATGAAATTCGAACATTTTCATTGGTCCGCTGGTACTACGAAAAGAGGAATGACAAATCAGCTGATCATTGAAAACGATTACATCATTGAAAAAGTTAAAATGAATTTTAAGCAAAATATTTGGGCTAAACTAAATATTTTAATTGATAAAAAAATTCTTGAACTCCTTACCTTCATTTTGGTACCAAATTTAACAATTATTTCTTGTTTAATTGCTTAAAATAATTGAATGAATATGTCACTAACGAAATTCACCTTGCTCTGTGAGACATCATCATTTCTTTATTTGTATGCATCTATGGCTGGAATCTAATCTCTTGGAAATTGAAATTATCTCCTAATCTCTGTCTTATGATTTCTGTTCGATTTTTTTTTTTCAAAACCAAGTTGGTTTTGCTGATGAATATTTGTATTGGTGTGTTTTGACAAATGTCGGCTGGAGTTATTCGTACTTTTGGTAACTTGAGTAAAGCATGCTTCAAGGCATTTAACAGCAGCTGTCAACGTGTTGAAAGTACCATCTGCATAACCCATTTACAATATTCAAGCCAACCTGCGTGGGGATCAAAGAAAACTCAAAGGAAAATTGTACTCAAATCTCTTGACAAGATGATGTCCCCCGAAGCTGAACTTATTGTTGCACCATTGAGAGAGAAAGTCTTGGAACAAGGCAACTTGGTGAGGAATCTCAAAGCTAACAAAGCACCCGAATTGGATGTTAAAAAAGCCGTGGCCGAGCTCAAAGCCAGGAAAAAGGTCCTCGAAGATAAAGAATTGGAATTGATGGCAAATGTGGTTACATTCGATCGGTCGAAAATGGAAGATTTGCTGAAGAGGCGATTCTTCTATGACCAAAGTTTTGCTATTTATGGAGGCATCACTGGTAATTCAATTTTTTGCAGCAATTGTTTTCAGTTGGGCAATTTTCTGTACTATGTATTTGTTTTCCTCACGAGATGTGAGTCACATAGTGAAAGGAAGTTTTTCATAGGGACGTGGCAAATCATATTTATGAACCCAACCCTTCTTGTGTCTGAGAAATGAACTCTTCGATCGTGGCAACTTCTTTATTTTGATACAAAATTTATCGATTTTCTGTTGTAGGCCAATATGACTACGGTCCAATGGGATGTGCTCTTAAATCAAATATTCTGAATGCATGGAGGCAGTTTTTTGTGCTTGAAGACCAAATGCTTGAAGTTGACTGCTCCATTTTGACGCCTGAGCCTGTTCTCAAGTAAGTCTACTTCTTAGAAAATAATATTAAACTTTCAATTATTTGTCTTACTTCTTATAGAGCATCCGGCCACGTTGAACGTTTTGCTGATCTTATGGTCAAGGATTTAAAGAACGGAGAGTGCTTCCGCCTGGATCATTTAATCAAGCATTTCTTGGAGAAATTGGCTTCCGATAAGAACTCGACTCCTGAAATCAAAGCCACTTGCGAGGATATCATAATCAAGGTAGGTTGATGCTTGTGTTTAACAATCAACTTCAAGTAATTTTCTGCCATCAACAAACAAAATAGCTGGATGGCATGTCAAAGGACGAAATGAGAGACATTCTACGAAAGTACAACATGAAATCTCCAATAACCGGAAACGACCTTACCGATCCTATTGAATTCAATCTTATGTTTGCCACGCAAATCGGACCCACAGGTCTGATCAAAGGGTACTTCCTAAATTGTTTGCCTTTATGGATTGAATTTGTAGCTCAATTTGATGTATTTTCAGTTTCTTGCGTCCAGAAACAGCTCAAGGCATTTTTGTCAATTTCAAACGTCTGTTAGAATTCAACCAGGGTAAACTGCCATTTGCCGCTGCCCAAATTGGTGAGTTTGCTTATTTAATTCAAAAAGTTATTCACTGGAATCCGTCGTGTTTGTTTAAGGAAATGCATTCCGTAATGAAATCTCGCCTAGATCGGGATTGATTCGAGTCAGGGAATTCACCATGGCTGAGATTGAGCATTTTTGTGATCCTACACAGAAGGATCATCCCAAATTCGTCAATGTCAAGGATACTAAAATGACACTGTATTCGGCTTGTAATCAAATGGACGGCAAAAGTGCAGCACAATTGACCATCGGTGAAGCTGTTGGATCCGTAAGAAGACATCTCCTTGTTTTCTTTGAGCTTTTACTTTGAAAATGTTTCTTTTTTGCTTAGGGCCTTGTGGCAAATGAGACACTGGGGTACTATCTTGCTCGAATTCACCAGTTCCTTGTTTCTATTGGCATCAACCCACAATGTTTGCGTTTCCGTCAGCACATGTCAAACGAAATGGCTCATTATGCATGTGACTGCTGGGATGCTGAGTGTCTCACCAGTTATGTAAGTTTAAGACTTTTCTTTGAAATCAGGAGAATAATTGAAACTTATTTAAAAAAAAAGGGTTGGATTGAATGCGTCGGCTGTGCCGATCGATCAGCTTATGACTTAAAACAGCACATGGGAGCGACTGGGGTTCGATTGGTGGCTGAGAAGCGTTTGCCCGAACCGAAGGAAATTCAAGTTACAGAAGTTGTCACCAACAAGCAGGCCCTTGGAAAGACATTTAAAAAGGACGCAAAATCAATTACCGAAGCTTTGGCTAAACTGTCAATCAATGAAATTGAAGATGTTGAGAAAAGTCTAAACGAAAATCAGTAAGTTGGAAGATAGATATTCGGCCCAATCGAGGTAACCGTCGGAGCGGAATTTTCTCCGATTTCCTCCGAATCGGAGACATTTTGCCTGTCGGAGAACTACCTCGAAGCAAAATTCGGAGGAAATCGGAGAAAATTCCGCTCCGACGGTTACCTCGATTGGGCCTATTGTCAGGAGAAGATATACAGATGATATGCCATCAACAACAGATGAATAGAGATCTGCTGTTTGAATTCCAGGGTCGGATCGATTCACGCTGCTGCTAAGGCATAACACTAACAGTGGCGCTGAATCGTGAAGAATTCCTTCAATTTGAATACAGTAACTCTCAGATCTCGTCTGTTTTGTTTTTTTTTTTTTTTTTTTACTTGCAATGATTGGCAACTTCAGTGTAGATTACTGCAATGTTCGTGGGCTACGTACGAATTTTCTTGCTACGTACATTCACACTATTTCTAACAGGCCAGCTGTTTTGGCGCTGAGCGAAACCCAAGTTGGTGAGAATACCGATCCTACTGAATTTCTCATTCATGGGTATAGCTTAGTGCCATTATTCTTCCTCCACCATGGTCTCGCCGTTTACATTAGGAATGATGTCGCTTATCAATTCCTTCCATAATATGGACCCTGCTCCGACCCTGTTTTCAATGTTATGTGGTTTAAGTTCACCATAAATAAGCACATCATTCACTATTGTTTTTTTTTATCGAAGCCCAAATTTGGACAGAGCTTCAACTTCTCGCGAATTTGACGCTCTGTCCGACTCCATCCAAAGAATTGTATCCCTATATCGTTATTACGGACGATTTCAATGTACACAATTCTTCGTGGCTTCTCCATTCGGGCCAGACAATACCCAAAGAATGTGTGCTGAGATCTTTGCAGAGCTTAACCACCTAACTCAGCTTGTCACCGAGCCCACTCGGATATCGGACATTAATGGCCAAGCGGAAAATACTCTTGACTTGTTTCTTATGTCTGACCCTGATAAATACACTATCAGTGTATTAACGCCTCTAGGCAGATCAGACCATAGTATTATATCTGCAAATTTCTCGTGTCAAGCTAATCCAGTTAGAGAAAGAGCTCCGAAGAGAACCGTGTGGCAATACGAGAAAGCCAACTGGGACGGTCTCAACAACTTTTTCCGGATAGACTCCAGCGCACATATGATTACTAATATAATTATTTTGGGAATGAAAACTTTTATCCCGAATAGGGTTAAAAGCATCAAACCCAAGGAAAAGTCATGGTTTGATTCAAGCTGTAAAGAGGTTATTACGGAAAAAGAAGTAAAGTTCCGGTTCCCAACTGAGGAAAACTGGAACAAATTTAAACAAGCCAGGAAGGCCTGCAATGCTCATATTCGTCGGACCAAATTTTTACATGACCAATAATTAAGAAAAAATATACTGCAATGTCCCAAAGGCAGTAAGAATTTTTTGGTCATTTGTAAAAAATACGAGGAATTCTTCTTCTTCCTCGGTCCCTACGCTCGTTGACAATTACACTCCAGTTGTAAACACTCTCGCGAAAGCTAACCTTTTTGCTAGGCAGTTCGCCGCCAACTCTTCGCTGCCAGAGATTGTCATGACTCCGCCTGTTCTTGAGCGCGTCAATGATTCCATGGAACAAATCTTCTTCCGCACTCGTGCTGTTGTGAGAGTCCTAAAGGATCTCAACATACATACATCCGCTGGTCCGGATGGTATCCCCGCTATTGTTCTAAAGAGGTGTTCTTCCACGCTGGCAAAACCCTTGCGTAAGCTTTTCCATCTATCCTATTCTTCTGGGCTCGTTCCGAGCAGTTGGAAAACAGCATTTGTCCAGCCAATCCCAAAAGAGGCGAATCTTCTTCTGCAAATATCGTCCGATTGCACTTACGTACCTTCTTTCTAAGGTCATGGAAACGCTGATAAATTATCAGCTCAAGAAATATCTCGAACACCGAAAGCTTCTTAATGACCGGCAGTACGGCTTTCGCAGCAACAGGTCCACAGGTGATTTGATGGTTTATCTCACCGAACAGTGGAACAAATCTTTACATCGTTTTGGAGAAAGTAAGATTGTTGCACTTGATATTTCAAAGGCATTTGATAAAGTCTGGCATCTTGCTCTCTTATCGAAAATGCGTGCTTTCGGTATCGATAAATCCCTCCTTCGTTGTATTAGAAACTTTCTTTCGAACCGTTCAATACAAGTTGTATTGGACGGATTCAAGTCTGAAACCCACAATATAAATGCTGGTGTGCCCCAGGGCTCCATTTTGCCTCCGACCCTCTTTCTCATTTTTATAAATGATCTCTTGTCTGTAACTTCTAATCCAATAAGCTACCTAAGCTACTCATATTCGTTTCCAGATTCACATCCCTCCTCCTCGGATGTGGAACTGCAACGGCAAAATATGATAAGCTCATTGAACTCTGACTTAAACAGAATTGTACAATGGGGAATGCTTCGAAAACCCAATGCTGTCTTGTATCGTTGAAGCGAGATATACCTCCCTTGCCACTGTGAATGAGTGACACTTGCATCAATGAGACCCAACATCTCGAGATTCTCGGTATGTGCATCACTGACCACCTCATGTGGACGGATTGGGTTTCTTAAGACGGTGCAAGAAATTTTTCTCCCCGTCTGATCTGGCTGTTATCTATAAGACTTATATCCGTCCAAAGCTTGAGGACAATTCCCATCTTTGGGCTGGTGCTCCAGTAACTTACTTAAGCTTCTTGGACGGTAAACAAAGGAGAGCCGTAAGAATGATCGGTGATAGAGACATCACTGATTCATTCACTCCTTTAAACCACCGTCGTAACGTTTCGTGTCTCTCTCTGTTTTATCGTTACTTTTACGATTAGTGCTCTAGAGAAATAGCCAGTTGCATTCCTTCCCTTAAATAAATCAACCGTAATACCCGTGCTTCCAGGAATGCCCATCAGTTTACCCTCGAGCCCATCTTTGGACGTACTCTTAAGAATAGAGAATCGTGCTTTAGCCGTACTACGCGAATGTGGAATTCCCTTCCACACTCTGTCTTTCCCAGTCATTGCAATGTTGATAAATTCAAAACCAATGTACACCGACACTTACTTTTAACCCCCTTCATCTCTTCTTAATGCGCTCACTGTGTCTCTGGCATAATGAGGGTATAAAAAGCCCCTTTAGTGTGTGCAAATTATAAAAAAAAAAAAAAAAAAAATAGCAGAAGATATACAGAATTGTACATTGTCATTACTAGGAAATATGGTCTTTCTCTGGATGGAAATGTGTTTGAATTGACGGCTGACAATATTTCTGTGAAACGATCGAAGAAGACTGTTCATGTTGAGGAAATAACACCAAACGTTATTGAACCATCATTTGGTAACTATTAGCTCATAGCGTTTTGTTTTCTTTATTAATGTTCGTTGCTTGAATAGGAATCGGTCGAATTTTGTATTCGCTGCTTGAGCAAAACTTCAAGTGCCGTGATGGAGACGAGCAACGTTGCTACTTCTCTCTGCCAGCTGTTGTAGCTCCTCTGAAGTGCTGTGTACTGCCACTCAGCAATAATGCCGAATTCATGCCATTCATTAATCAATTGTGTAAGCATTACTAATTTATAGACCTCAAACTGCATATACGAATAAAATTCTACTTCAGCTTCGGCTCTCACCAAGTCGGATATATCGCACAAGGTGGACGATTCGAGTGGATCGATTGGTTTGTGGTTTAAAGTTTAAAAAAATACCATAAATGTAAGTTAATTCTTTGTAAATTGTAGGAAGACGTTATGCTAGAACTGATGAGATTGCAATTCCGTATGGCATTACCATAGATTTTGATACACTCAAGGAACCACATACTGTTACTTTGCGGGAAAGGAATTCAATGGCTCAAATTAGACTTCCGGTACTGAGTTAGCACATAATTCTCGAGAAAATCTCTTTCTTAATGTGCTTGATGTTTTTTGTTTGAATTGCAGTTGCAAGAAGTTGCTGAAGTAGTAAGATCTCTTTCAACTGGCCAACAATCGTGGAGTGACTTGTTGCAAAAGTACCCAATTTTCGAACAGCAAACCGCAAGTGGAAAAGCTTAAACACAACAGAGACTAGAAGAACAAGCAAAAAGTGAACACACAAAATTTCGAATCTGATAATTTTCTTATGTTCAAAGCTTTAAACCAGTTTTAATTTTATTAAAAAAGGCGCTTTTGTTACACACAAATTTAGTTTTATTTCAGAGCAGAGGTGCCATACAACCTAAGCCCTGAGGGTTTGCCCCATAATACTCAACTTTGTTTTTCAAAGTCAACAGATTATTTCACTAGAGTCTGGGATGGACGCCGATGATTTGGTCTTTCTAGTTTCAGGAAAATTCCAAGCGTGATCAGTGATATCAATAATATGGCTTTGAAGCAAGAAAGAACCTAGGCTGCGAGCTGTTAACAACAACAAAAGCGAGTTGATGCTTTTCACCACCAAAATCAAAGTACCACTCTTCACTCTACCTGGGTTCAACGGTCAATCATTAATACTGTCTTCCTGGGCGTAATACTAGACACCAAATAAACCTGGAAGCTCAACATCGAAGAACGGGTGAGAAAGGTGTGGGTGGCCTTCTACGCCTGGAACAAAACCTTCGGTAAAAAGTGGGGCCTCCAGTCAAATATGATAAAGTGGACGTACACAGCGGTTGTAAGACCGATACTTGTTTACGGATCCATTGTGTGCAAAGCTTACATAGTAAACAAGCTTACAAAGGTGCAGAGAAATGCTTGCGTAGGGCTAGCGATATCAGGGGCAATCATGTCCTGCTCAACAGATGCACTTAACGCCATCATGGACCTTCTTCCGATTGACCTCTTTATCAAATATCAGGTGTCCTGCAGTATCTTGAGACTCAAAGAAATAGGCTGCTGGAAAACCAGATCCTACGGGCACTGCAACCAAACCAGCCTGATACCATCAGACATCCTATCCAAAACCACCGATTACTGCGTTACCCTCAAAAATCGACTGGAATGAAAGCGATGTGACAGAAGACTTCGACACAACTATCTTCACGGATGGTTCGAAGATGGAATGCGGTGTTGGTGCAGGTGTCTTCTGCGAATCTCTTAAGATTTCAAATTTCTATAGACTTGCCGATTTTGCCAGTGTATTCCAGCCAGAATTGTTAGCGATAAGGGAAGCTTGTGTAGCCCTTAAATATATCCGATAGAATCGAAATGAAGCTATACTAACAGACAGTCAGGCAGCTATTAAAGCCATTGATTCAGCTTTATCATCCTCTAAACTGGTCCAGCAATGCAGAGAGGCCCTCAGGGAACTTGATATGAGCGTCACTCTAATCTGGATACCGGGCCATAGGGGCTATGAGGGAAATGAGAAGGCAGATGAGCTAGCTAGGCAAGGAACAGCCCTTCACAACTCATTGGCAGTGAGAGTATGTGCTCCTCTTGGAGTTGTGAAGGGCTTTTTCCTGACCAAATACACATCAGAAGCAAATCATAGGTGGAATAGTTTAACGAGTTGCGTTGTATCTAGGATAGAGAACATATATTATGTCCTCTATGGTATCTAGGAAATCTGCCCCGCCTATAACAAACCAAAATCAATCAATCTAATTTCCAAACCAAGCCATGACAAAGCCAGGATCGTCGCTACCTGTAGGGGAGCATGCGCCAAAATTAGGTACACCACATAACTCTTTCCGACGTAGCTGTGAGAACCAGGACAAAAAAAAAAAACAGTCCCACACTTTCTATGCTATTGTCAGGACTTGACTAAGAAAAAAGCACTCTACTAAAGGTAAAGAATTCTTCAACAGTATTAAGGAACTCTCAGAATTCAAGATCAAAGATTTGATATCATACCTCAATAACACAATGTCTATAGCACCCCCCCCCCCCTTATCACTCCCACACTAAATGGCATTATAAGATAATAGGGCGTAGGGTAGGAGAATAATATAACATTATTTAAAGGATTGAACGTGCGGAACATACATCATCCATAACCCATTTTTTAATCTATTTAGAATCTCACGAGGTATGGTATCAAAACGGCGCACTCAGCGCTGATTGTGTCCTACGCGTAAGTAGAACAGCTATTTCTACCTACCTACCTACCTGTGATATGGACTTGTGCCTCAACGAACAATCACCTCCAACCAGCGCAGTCCCTAACTTCCTGTCTCCAGTTTCGCTAGCCGAGTTGGTTGAGGTCACTTTAAACTTGCGCGTTAAAAAATTCATCGGTTTCAAAAATTTAAAAACCTCACAAATATTTTCTTTCACACCCTTAAGAGTGTTCCGGAATAAAATTGCATTTTTTTGAAATAGTATTGTGAAGCGATTGGTTGCCGTATGGCAATAATTGGTGTCATTGTGTGGACAGAAACTGTTTCTAGGGTTTTATTAACTCAAAAACGCCAAAATGGACAGACCTCGCACAATTTCAAAGTGAATTCCATCGAAACAAAAAGATTTTTCGCTAAAATTTCTCAATCAACATAAAATTCGAAATTTAAACTGTAATTTACTTACTTAAGGTGGCGCTACAGTCCGTTGTGGACTTGGGCCTCAATCAACAGTCTCCGCCAGCCAGCTAGGTCCTTAGCTAGCTGTCTATAGTTTTGCACTCCAAGTTGATTGATGTCCTCTTCCACTTGAGTGCGCCACCTGAGTCGCGGTCTTCCTCTCCTCCTACGTCCCTCGGGAATAATGTCGAAGGCTTTCGGGGCCGGAGTATTGGTGTCCATCAGCTCTAAGTGACCGAGCCATCTGAGTCTCTGGACCTTGACCCTTTTGGCTCGGTGCATGTCGTTGTACAACCCGTAAAGTTCGCTGTTATATCTTCTTCGCCATTCCCCTTCAATGCACACGGAGCCAAAGATGACACGAAGAACTTTCCTCTCGAAACACATTAAGGCACATTCATCCGGTTTTGTGAAGGTCCATTCTTCTGCACCATACAGCAGGACTGGGATGATGAGGGCAATGTACAATTTTACCTTAGTTGCTTGAGAGATTAGCAAGAGTTATTCTTCGTCTGATCTCGGCGCTGGTGTTATTGCCCGTGTTTAGAACGGAGCCCAGATAGACAAACTCCTCTACTAACTCAAAGTTTTATGCGTCTATTGTGACGTTCTCTCCGAGCCATCGCGTCGGTGTTAGGTGCCCTTCCTCTAAGACAGCATATACTTCGTTTTTCACTCATTTACCGCTAAACCCATTTTTGCCGCTTCTGTCTCAATTCTCACAAAGGCGCCTTGACATCACGCTGTGTTCTTCCAATTATATCAATATTATCGGCGTACGCGAGAAGTTGAACAGATTTTTAAAAGAAAGTGCCTCTGTTGTTGACGACGGTGGAGTTCTGCACTTCTTGTCAAGAACGATGCTAAGAAAATCGCATGACAGTGCATCGCCTTGTCTGTATCCTTTTTTGACGTCGAAAGATTACGTAAGCTCGTTTGCCAACCTTGATGGAGCAGCGTGAGTTCTCCAACTTCATTTTGCAACATAGATTTATACAGTTCATCTCTGTAGGTGCTTGGCGCATTGAATAAGAAGTACAGGAAGGGGTCTTATGAACAAGAATTGAAGCATTTTTCTAAGTAGTGTGAGTTTCACAAACACAAACGCATTACAACAGGGCTGGTCTGCGGTTGTACAGTTAGGTTAGGTTAGGTTGAACGGGCTGATAGTTGATGTTGTCACCATCACACTTAGATCAATGTAGATCCATTGTGGTACCCCGAAGTGTTGTAACTTCCTGAAAAGATAATAACCTATGAATCATGTGGTTCGTTTAACCATTTAGAGGTCTTGACAAAGTTTAGTAAACTTTTGCCTGGCAGTTCTGATAGTTCCTCTAGTTCATTAAAGAAGAAGTTGCCTAGAGTTTTCTTCCTAGCAAGACAGAGTGAAGGACAGTGGCAGAGGAAATGAGCAGTGTCTTCATGCTCGTTTTCATCACCGCAGCCTCTACAAAGGTCATCAGTACTGAGCCCCATCTTTTTCTTATGGTAGCCGAGTAGGTTGTGTCCTGTAATAATGCCGATAAGGGATCTTAAGGAGGGTTTATTAAGAGTTAAGATCCAATCGGATCTTTTCTTATCGTATCTGGGCCATAGCTTCCTGGTGTTAACACAGGTTTCTAGGAGATTCCATCTGTCATTGGATTTTTGAATGATGGTTTTACTGACGTTATGTTTCAGTTCACATAACGGTATCCCTATATGCTGGTCTATCTGAGAGTATTCCAGTGTGGAGCCCTCCCTAGCAAGTTCATCCGCCTTTTCGTTGCCTGGTATGTCACTGTGGCCAGGAACCCAGCAGAGTCTTACGTTATGCTGTGTGCCAAGAACCTTTAGCTCTTCGCGACAGCAAGAGACAAGCTTCGACTTGATTTGGGTGGCAGAGATAGCTTTTATTGCTGCTTGGCTATCAATGAAAAAAGTGATGTCCGCGTGTGATATCGCCATCATGGATATATGTTTAGCAGCGTTTTTCACTGCCAAGATCTCAGCTTGGAAGACGCTGCTATGGTCGGGGAGCCTGAATGATTTGGCAAGGTTGAGGCTTTCAGAGTAAAAGCCTGCTCCTACTCTAGTATCCATTTTAGAGCCATCAGTGTAGATGGTAATGGTTGAGTCGTTAGTGTAGGGCACACTATTTTCCCAATCTAGTCTATTGGGGTAGCTAGTACTAAAAGATTTGTTGAAATCTAAGTAGGGGGTCATATAATCTGTGCAGATATTGGTATCTACGTACTTCGCAAGAATAGCTGCGTGTCCGCTCTGGCTGGTTTTCCAGATGTTAGTTTGGCTGAGCCTGAGGGCGCTGTTCGCTGCTGAATCCTGGACGAATAGGTCTATTGGGGGGAGATTGAGGACCGTTTCTAAGCCCGCAGTTGGGGTAGTCCTCATCACACCACTAGTACAGATACAAGCCATTCTCTGTACTTTTGTGAGTGTTTTTAGATTCGTGGATTTCTCCAGCGCTCTCCACCAAACCAAGCTGCCATAAGTTAGAATCGGTCTGACAATGGCAGTGTACATCCACATGACTATTTTGGGGTTCGGTCCCCAATTTCTACCCAGAATTTTGTTACATGAGTAGAGTGCGATTGTGGCTTTCTTATATCTTTCTTGGATATTTGGACCCCAATTGAGCTTTTTATCCAATATAACTCCGAGGTATCTAGCTCGGTCGGAGATTTTAAGTGTTGTATCATCTATTTTTGGTATTATAAACGGAGGGATTTTCCTCTTGTTTGTAAAAAGAACCAGTTCCGTTTTAAGGGGATTTACCTTAAGACCGCATTTCTTGGTCCAGTTGCTGACCCTTGATAATGCGCTTTGTAATTGTTCACTAATAGTGGTAAGGTATTTACCCGTCGCCAAAAGCGCTAAGTCATCAGCGTAGGCTACCACTATTATACCGTAATTCCTGAGTTTTATTAGGATCTCGTTCATCACTAGGGTCCATAATAGTGGTGAGAGAATTCCACCTTGTGGGGTTCCTCTAGATGCGTACATCTCTAAGTGTGCGTTACCAAGCTCGCTATGTATTTGTCTGTTTTTCAGCATACACATAATCCATTTGGTAACTACTTCTTCTATACATTGATCATTAAGTGCTTTCTCGATTGCATTACTGTGGACGTTATTGAAGGCTCCTTCAATGTCCAGGAATGAAGCAAGAGTGTATTCCTTAACGTCAAGTGATTTTTCTATAGTTCTAACTACGCAGTGTAGTGCCGTTTCTACGCTTCTACCTTTGGTGTAGGCGTGTTGAAAGGGTGATATGGTCTCCGGTTTTAAATTACTGCGGATATATAAGTCGATAAGTCTTTCTAGTGTTTTAAGTACAAAAGACGTGAGGCTTATAGGTCTGAAGTCCTTAGGTTCAATATGGCTGGGTTTGCCGGCTTTTGGTATAAAGACGACTTTTACCTCACGCCATGATTTGGGAACATACCCCCATTTAATGCTACTTTGAAAGATGTTTATCAGGTGTGGAGTGATAAATTCGGTGCTCTTTTGCAGCATCATTGGGAAAATGCCGTCTAGGCCTGGAGATTTATAAGGGGAGAAAGAGTTAATAGCCCAGTTTAACTTTTCTTCCGTTATAAAATCCGTAGGGATTTCATACTCGAAGATTGAGGAGTTATCTGGTTCGTGTTCAGGGCTAGGTTTGCTACCTGGGAAGTGTGTTTCAACCAGGAGTTCTAAACTTTCGCGCCCTGATTCAGTCCAGCCATTGTCAGGTTTCTTTAGAGAACCCACAGAAGTGGAGGTTTTCGAAAGGATTTTCCTGAGCCTAGCTGATTCGTTGGTGCACTCGATATTGTTGCAGAAATTTTTCCACGAGCTCCGTTTGGCTCGCTGGGTTTCTGTTTTGAATTTTCTTTGACTGGTCTTATAGCAGTCCCAGTCACTTTCAAGTCTTGTTCTTTTAGCAGCATTGAAAAGCTTTCTTGTTTCTTTTCTAATGTTGGTTAGTTCTGTTGTCCACCAAGGGGGTTTACTGTTTTTCTTCGCAGTTGTTTTGATTGGACAACTGGTTTCGAACGCTTTACGCAGAGTCTCAGTGAGATCTTCTGTTGCCTTTTCTAGACTGTCTGGTCCCAGAATGGCGTTGGTGTTAACGTGCTTGATATTATTGCTAATTTCCCTATTGAAGATATGCCAGTCTGTACGCCTGTTATTTCTAAAGGGTTTGTGCTGTCTATCAACGTTAGGGATTTTAAATTCTATGAGACGATGGTCAGAAAAGGAAGGTTCTTCTAAAACCCTCCAATTATCAATTTGACAGGAGTCAGAATTACTTGAAAGGGTATTATCTAACACCTCTTTCCGATTTTTTGTGACAAAGGTGGGTGTATTACCTCGGTTAGCCACACATAGATTGTTATCTATGATGAATTGAAAAAGGGATTCACCTCTAGTATTTGTATCGGTGCTTCCCCATTGTGCATGATGTGCATTGGAGTCGCACCCTAGGATAATATTGAAATTTTTCTTACTTGCGAATGTTACTACTTCTTTTGTTATATCCGCTGGTGGTCCTTCAACTCCATCATAGGGCATGTATGTGGAGGTTATTATGAGCGTTGGGTGCTCCTTGCGTTCAAAAATGACCGCGGTCTGGTCGATGTTGCTGTAAGAAGTTAGAAGAAAAAGATTAAACTGTTTTCTAGCTAATATACAGGTTCTGGGGTTACTATTTTGGCTGTCAAGATTTGACTTATATAGCATCAGGTCTTTGGAGTTCAGGCCCTTGATCATGCCACCTACTACCCAGGGTTCTTGAATCAGGGCTATGTCGTATTGTCTACTCTGCATCAGGTAGACCAGGTTGGCGCTGGCGGCTTTACTATGTTGAAGATTGATTTGTAAGATTTTCAATTCCATATACATAATAAAGATTTGTTCATCGCCTTACTAACCTGTTTTCTTTTATTGGATGTCAATCTAAGTTTGCATCTGGTGATCCCGACGCGCACTTTGAAATCCACTTTCCTAAGTAGTGGTATCGATTTATGGCCTAATCTAACCATCACTTCGGTGCCTTCGCTGGTCTTCTCGCACTTGATAATTTCCCAGTCTTGGCTGAGCAGATCATTGTTGAGAGATATGATGTATCTCTCCAGACGATCATTGGGCAGGGTTGGACCTTTCACCAAAAGTACGCCAGTTGGTCTCGAGATATTTTTTATCTCCTTTACATCAATAAGGCGTAGATCTGCATTTTGCCATGGTGCAGCGGTGGTCTTTGTGAAGTCTTGAAGCCACTTTAAAGTGGCTTCGTTTTCGCAATCCATCACCTTGAACCCATGGATGGTCGTAAGATTACCGAAGAGCGGGGGGGGCCTGTTTTTAACAATGGCCTCGTTGACTTCTTCCAGAATCCTTAGCTCTAGAAGTTGCCACTCATCCTCAGTCAGCTTCCGTGAAGGTTTACCGAAATCGGCAATAGCAACTTGTTGCCCCTTCACGGTTGTCTTGGAGGTCTTAGGCCTCTTCGATGCCTTATAGGGCGAAGAGTTGTTCGGGGAAAGTTCATTCCTCGCTCTTTTGGAGGTACTTGGACCTTCAAAAGGTGTTGCTATCGGTGCTTGATTCGGTTGTAAGCGCTGTTTGGATCTGTCCAGCGCTGCCTTCTCCTTTGCAGTCAAGGACTCTGGTGTCCTATTAGCAAACCGGCGGACGATCCTTTCAGCGTTACGAATTTGACGACGGTTGACCTCCTTATCGTCCCGAGTCTTTGCCTTTCGTGCTGATGATCTTTTTTCAATCACCGTAGCTAAACTGACGTTCGTTGTGTTGATCGTACAGTTTTCGGGTCCGGATTCGACGCTAGTGTTTAGATCAACGCTTAGGCTGTGGCCATTAGCATTGTCTTTGCACTTACGCTCATCTTTACCCTCATTGAGGGTCACTTTCTCACTTCCCTCACTAACGCCAACTGATATCGGAGCGATCAGTGGCTGCTCGGTAGGTGGTACGGTAGACGCCACAATGTTTGTCTGTACGACCGTCCCTGTCAGTTTCTTCCCTTCCTGAGGAGTGGTTGCGATCATCGGTGGGGGGCACCCTTCCTCACGCTGTATTGTAACAGCGATGGGGGCAGGTGGTCCCATCAAGATTTTAACGCCCGCGCTCTCCGAAGAGAGGGGATTTGGTGCTTGATTAGCGGGGTGCCTATCTTTTCCCAAACCCTCCCTGTCCAGAAAAGCGCGCGCGTTATGCAACCTTTTCCTTTCCTGTTCTGTCAGTTGGTCCCAGTCCAACTGTCCTAGTCTTTTGACTGTCCTCTTACTGTTTGTGATCCTGCACCTTCTGGATGCGCTAGATACATTGGAGAGGTTAGAGCTAGCTACCGAACCAACTTCACTGACGCTGTCATCAACGTCGATCGCGCTAGCGCCATCCCCCATATCCATCTGTGCAAAGGGATCGAGGAGAAGATTTTCTTCTTCTTCAGTCATGAAATGGTCCTTGGAAGAGCTCATAATGTCAATTTGAATTTTGTGCTTATAATTTTCGGAAACTGAAAAAAGAAACGAAAATAAAAAGAGAAAAGAAAAAGAGAAAAG
Organism: Sphaerophoria rueppellii; assembly: GCA_920937365.1. NCBI lineage: Eukaryota > Metazoa > Arthropoda > Insecta > Diptera > Syrphidae > Sphaerophoria > Sphaerophoria rueppellii. Next base: position 69,626,626 of record CAKKXW010000002.1, on the reverse strand, counting down.
AAAAAGAAAAAGTTTCGAAATTATAAGATGAGCTCTGACAAAATAAAATTTTATGAAATGAAAAATTGTCACTGGCGACTTCTCCTCTCGGTATTGAGACCGTGAGGCAAAGCCTAAGCCGACAGCCGTGACCTCTATCGACCTTATAGCGTATATCCCCGCTATGGTTTTGTTCTTTTTAATTAAATCTTCCATATTCATAGGGGTGGGCCTCTCTTAGTTTGCTTAAACTCAAGTTGGTGGTTGAGAGTCTGCTCAAGAGCTTGAGTCTGCAACTAACCTACTTAAAGTTCTCGCGTAAGCCTCCTCACCAACGGCAAGGTGGAGACCCGTCGAGGAGGTTGATTAAATCAAGATTTCATCGATTTTGCTTCAACTTTTTTTTTCAATCTCAATTCTTTTCGTAGGAAGCATGGTGTCTTAACACTTAAAGTGAAGTGCACGGTTCTTAATGTTTAATTTTTTTATGTTCCAGTACATTTTCTTGATTTTTCATCCGTAATTCATCACGTTTATTACGCCTATTGTAATACAACCGACAGATAAAAACGTTTCGAAACACGATGGAAGAACTATTCAAAACAACCGTGCACACTACGGGAACTCAACGAATTGCAGCGCCTTACCATCACGAACAGAAATAATACACCCCTGAACTCGACTGACAACACAGTCAAAGTTTGACAGCACATACCCCGAAAATTGACAGCACATACCCTAAAAATGGACATCATCAGACATTTTTGTTGCTTCACTCACGTACACTGTACATGTAGCTAACACCACTTCTTGTACTTCTTATTCAATGAGGAGCAGTTCAAGCAACCTACCCAATAAAAACCAGCACAAAGATGAACAAACGCTTCTCAAGACTTCGACTGGGACACACAATAATAACTCATGGCCACTTAATCAATAAGCAACCACCACCGATATGCCACTTCTGCCAAACCAATGAACCTCTTACGATCACTCACTTAACCTCAAATTGTAATAGAATTAACTCTCTCACGTTAACATTGTATAACCAGAAACTGTCAGAACTCTTAATGGTTCCATCTGAACTAAATATTATAAATGTGTATAAAATTTTAGAAACCTTAGATATTGTGAATAAAATTTAAAACAGTATACCTAATTTAGAATTTATTCACACACATATCAAATAAATAGATTCATTTTTTTGTATCTACAAATATAAATTAAAAATTTAATTTACTGCAAACAAAATGTGTAAACATATTATAAAATTGTAATATAGAATTAACCAAACATGTAAAGAATCCCAGCTGAAAGCCTAAGTTGCTATAGCTGTAGTTTTATATTTTTCTAGACATTAATGTTAGGAAAATAAATAATAATAATAATAATAATAATATTCAATGATTTATAGCGTTTTTTTTTTGGTCGTCCAGAACTGTTCCGAACGATTCTGAATTCGTTCTCTTGGCACAAGATGACAGTTCTTGTACTGGATAGAACAGAAAAACGATTCCGAATTTGAAGTCGGAATCAAAAACAGAATCACGCATACATGCACACATTTGCACATACGTACTCGCCGCCATATTTACAAATAAAGAAAATAAAAACAATGTCATGTCATCTGCAATTCTGCATATGATGTTTTACAAATACATAAACATTCAACCATTAGAGGCAAAAATATGTGTTTGCGTGTTCGTTTGGTATCCGGAATCGGACAGTTCTGTGTACCAATTCCGGATTACCAAAAAAAACTCTATTAGCCTTGATACGGATTGTATTGATGCGCTCATTCTCTGAGTTGAAACTCAAGATTTTCCTCCTGAGTCGAGTCCCAACTACAAATCCACATCAAAAAAGACGCTGATTTTGTTCCCGGTAGCAGTCGCCGTAGTAAATATCGCAGTTGTTCATTTTACGTAGGCCCGGACCATCCCATCGCATTTCTTGGATGGCAGTTATATGTATTTGCTTTATAGCAGTTAAGGGCTTCCACTAGTTGTTCGGCTGCACGGGGTCCGTTAAGGGACCTAAAATTCCACGTGCAAAACCGAAATTTGTTGTCCTTTAATCGTTTGCGTGGGTCGTCCTCGTCATCATAAATTCCGTCCGTATCCGAGGCTTGTTGATGTATCGGAACCATGTCTTCTTTATGTGGCCGGGCAGTCACCCCGACGCACGACCCCCAACCTGGAGGGCCAGGTCTTTAGTTTAACTCTAAGACGAAGAGCTGGCCAAACCGCTCCTTATAGGCCTGGGCTGCGAATATGTCGTAGTAGCCCTATAAGGTGTTCACTAAGTAGTTCATCCTGACTGGAACTGTAGACGCCACCGTTGATTCCACCTTGAGAGTTCGTCCGCTGCCGCCTGTTGACAAGGAGGCATGCCTTAGTGGACGCATACCTGATTCCCCTCTCTCTATTTGCTGCCGCCAACAACTTCCCACTGGGGATGGAACCAAATCTTCGGTTAAAGGTACTAGGCACCCAATGCTCACCACGGGGAGGAGTAGAGTAGGAGTTGATAGACAGAGGTTTTAGTGGACGCTTGTGTCTAATTGAATGCACGTGTCTGCCCTTCGAACATCGATCGATTTTGCTGCGGGGTGAAATGTTGTGGTAGCAAGCACCTGGCTTCCACATCTCAACATTCTTAAAGGTACATGTAGATCTCCTGATCAATCAACCAGATTGATTACATTGCGATCGAACGGCTACAATCGCAAGAAATCGCCAGATCCTTCTCTGATCGAGTGTCAAGAAACCTCTTTAGGAGTCCTATGCCGCCAACATCAAGTATCGAAGACCAGTGGCAACATTGACAGTGAGCAGTTAGAGATGCCGCCTCTAATGTGCTGGGTTTCACACAGCCACCAAAACGAAACCCCTGGTTTGACGAAGAATGCAGGCAGGCCCATGCAGCCAAGCAGGAGGCATACAAAGCGGCAGAAGCACAAGAGCTGCTCGTGAGCTCTACGAGCAAAAGAGGAGAGAGGAACGCCGGCTTCTCAGGAGGAAAAAGAGAGAGCATGAGAAGCGTCAGATCGAGGATGTTGAGAGAGCCAACAGCAGGAATGAACTTCGGAGGTTTTACCGAAAGGTTAAACAGCTGGCTCAAGGTCATCGAGCAAGAAACGATGCCTGCAGGGATAAACAAGGGAACATCATAGTAAAATCGCAGTCAATGCTGGGGATTTGGAAAGACCACTTCTGTAGATTGTTTAACGGCAACGACGAACAAAACACCGCCGTCAGACAGGAGCCTTTCATCGGACACAACGATAGCCAACAATTCCGTGAACCCGACCTAGAAAAAGTGAAAACCGCAATATCACGGCTGAAATCCAACAAAGCCGCTGGAGCAGATGGACTAGCTGCTGAGTTGTTCAAAGCAGCAGGCGACGAGCTAGAAGGAGCATGCACCAAATCATCTGTAAGATATGGGCAGAGGAATGCATGCTCGATGAATGGAACCTCAGCATTGTTTGCCCGATCCTGAAAAAGGGAGATCCTCTAAACTGCGTCAACTGCAGAGGAATAAGTCTACTAAACATCGCCTACATGATCATTTCTGCCGTAATATGTGAACGTCTGAAGCCTTTCGTCAACAATCTGATTGGTCCTTATCAATGTGGCTTCAGATCAGGAAAGTCAACCATCGACCAAATTTTCACGTTGCGGCAGATCCTGGAAAAGACATATGAACTCCAAATCGATACCCACCACCTTTTCATCGATTTTAAGGCCGCGTATGACAGCATCTACAGAGACGAACTGTACAAAGCTATGTCTAGTTTTGGCGTCCCTGCCAAGCTCGTTTGCTTGTGCAAAATGACGATGGAGAACTCACGCTGCTCCATCAAGGTTGGCAACGAGCTTACGGAATCTTTCGACGTCAAAAAAGGATTCAAACAAGTCGATGCACTGTCGTGCGATTTCTTTAACATCGCTCTTGAGAAGATAGTGCAGAACTCCACCGTCAACATCAACACCAGAGGCACTATGTTCCAAAAATCTGTTCAACTACTCTGATGATATTAATATAAAGGGAAGAACACAGCGTGATGTCAGTGGCGCATCTGTGAGAATTGAGACAGAAGCAGCAAAAATGGGTTTAGCGGTAAATTTGGGAAAAACGAAGTATATGCTGTCTTCGAGGAAGGACACCCAACACCGACAGCTCAGACAGAACTGCACAGTGGACGCATACAACTTCGAGGTAGTAGAGGAGTTTGTCTACCTAGACTCCGCAATAAACACGGGCAATAACACCAGCGCCGAGATCAGACGGAGAATAACTCTTGCTAATCGCTGTTTCTTTGGGCTAATTGAGTGGAAAAGCCCTCTCACGAGCAAATAAGGTAAAATTGTACAGCACCCTCATCATCCCAGTCCTGCTGATGTATGGTGCAGAAGGATGGAACTTGACAAAATCGGATGAAAGTGCCTTAGGCTGTTTCGAGAGGAAAGTTTTTCGGGTCATCTTTGGCCCTGTGTGCATTGAAGGGGAATGGCGAAGAAGATATAACAGCGAACTTTACGGGTTCTACAACGACATGGTCATTTAGAGCGGATGGACACCAATGCTCTGGCCCGGAAAGCCTTCGAGGGACGTCGCAGAAGAGGAAAACCTCGACACAGGTAGCGCACACAAGTGGAAGAGGACCTCAATCAACTTGGAGTGCAAAACTGGAGACAGCTAGCTAGGGACCTTGGCTGGCGGAGACTGTTGATTGAGGCCCAAGTCCACAACGGACTGTAGCGCCATCTTAAGAAAGTAAGTAACCATCCGCATTGCGTTTCCATGATAAAACAGGGTGGACTAGTTTTTGGTGGAATACAAATTAAAAAGGAAACCAAAGAACTTAAAAAAAAAATTGAAAAATCGAAAATTAAAATTGGAACTCAAAGTTATTTGTTTTTGAACTTTCATGGTATTAACCTTTAACGAGCAAGTGTATACGACCGACGAGTTCATTTAATTAAATAGACCCGACAAAGCGCAGGACCTAACGTTATTTTTGTAGTTGCAGTGAAGCAATGAATAAATCAAATAAATTTCCTAGAATCTAGTTTTTATTTATCGTCCATCAATTGAGGTAAACATAAAAACACATTAATTTAACTAAAAACACACAACGCTAATTAGGACCTCTTGCAGTAGTCAAAACGAAAAAGTTGATTGCGAAAGAAAAAGTTCAACTTGAAATCAGCACAAAAACCTTAAAATAATTGTCGTTAATGTTTATTTTTCTTTTTGTATGCTGACAGCCCCAGCCAGTTTGTCCATCAGCACCTGTATGTGTCTACAAGTACAAACTACATTTATACCGAGATAGAAAAAAAAAACCTAAAAAAAGGGACAATTGTAATTTCCTGGTTCATCTGTTCCACACCCTGAACAAAAGTTTTGTGAACCTGTTAGTAAAAAAAAAACATGTAGCTACACCTACACACATTTGCATGTTGGCATACATAAACGTTTATCAAGTGAAACAAGGATATTTCAAAAATTGTTAGAAAATTATGTTTTGTGTCTCCATCATGTTCCTGGATTAAAAACACGAATTCTGAGGCTTAAAAAGGTTCTTTCTATTGTTAAACATTTCCCAGTGTCTACGATATCTTATAATTAAAACTTCCATTGAAAAAAAAAAAACCAAAGGCTGACTTGTTGTACGACGGTCTTAAATCAAGCTATGCGCACTAAAGTCAACTTCATCCCCATAAAGCCTAGTGTGAAAATATTTGGGTTTGTGCTTTCTTTAGCCACCAGACAAAGGGTAAACGGAAACGCACATACCTACACTGCCATCTCTCTGGCAGTTGTACTTCTGCGCATTTAAATCGATCGTTAATTTATAAGTATCTTGGTTTTTGGTAAAACACTTTCCGCAGCGTGGAGCGCATTAAATTGCACTTCACTGCGAACATTTTAATCTTTTTCTCAACAATTAATAAACAATTATTTATCCATTTAACCAAATCAATGTGCAATTTTGTTTAACCAAATCAACTACTCGACTGAGATACTTTAGAATCTAAGGATATCCATTTGAATCTTGTGTAAAAGATTTTTTCCTTTTCTTACTATCCATAGTGTCAATAGTGAAATATTTTGTGTAGGTACCTCTCTAAGTATATCTTAACAAAAAGCAAAAAAAAGAGACTTTTTTTTATATATGTACGTGTCCAACATTTTATTTTAATTTTTTTCAAATAAAACTCGCAAGAGTGATTTTCCTATTTTCTTTTTAAACAAATTTTGCTTCTCCTTAAATAAATTTTCATCCCATTTTCTTCAAATTTTCTTAATTGACCATGAAAAATGAAAAATAGTGTCTATTAGCTTTCAGTGTCGGAATTCAGTAGAAAATCGAAAGAAGAAAAAGGAAGAAAAAAAAACATAATGGGTACAGTACTGAGTTTTAGTCCTCGAGAACGGCGCCCCGTTTATTCAGCCCACCATCATAGTCATCATTTTCATCGTCATCATCGCAGCAGTGTTGACAATGGAAATAATTCATGCAACGAAGGATCTATTGATTCGTCGAGTGCAGCCGATTTCCCGCTAAACAATTTCTCCTATGAACAATTGAACAATGCTAAAAATCGAGAAAATGCTAAACCACCCAATTATCCACCACAACAATTATCGAATAATAATTTAAATCAATTTAATAATAACGAAAACAACAATACCGTACTTGAACAAACACACAATGTTCATACCAACAACAATATTAATAACATCATTAACAACAACAACAACAACAACAACATAAACAACAATGTCAATCATATTAAATCATCTGAACGTAATATCGATAGTTCTCGCATTTTATCGGAGAAAAATGCATTGGAGAAGAATTTACGAAAGCATTCGCTGTTTATAAATGCATTGTCCTGGAAACGATTGGCTGCATCGCATAGTAGGAAAAAATTAGATAACAATAAAAATAAAGCAACTAATTTGCCAATAGTAAACCTTAAACAACCGTCCATTGGTGGTGATACATTACATCATATAGAGGTTGATAAGAATAAGAATGCTCAGCAAAAATTACAGGACAAACAGCAGTTTCAAGAGTCACAGGAACAGGGTCAAATGCAACATAGCCTTGGCCATCAGAATCCGAATCAAAATCAAAATCAGAATCAACAGAGACAGATATTTTATACTCCGGGCACTCCGAAGAGTATATTTTTGGCATTGGATTTGGTGCGGGCAAATAATACAAATCCAACTCAGTTGCAGAATAAATTGGCTCCAAAATTTCCATTGTCACTTCCATTACCGTTGCCCTTAAAGAGCTCCAGACCTCCGACTCAACACAGCCAATCTGGGGCTAGGAAAACTGTGATCCAGGCAAGTCTTACTACAATTTATACTCAATGGTTAATGTTTGATTGGCTTTTATTTTTTTTTTTTTGTAATTTTCGTAAATTTGGTAACTAAATACTGCAATGTCCGTTTAACAACTTTGAACTAAAAAAAGAGTAAAAATATGAGTGCGACCCCTGTAGTCCACACGACTAACTTCCCAGAGTAGAAAAATGAGTAGACAAATTAGTATTTTTTCAACGTCAAATTCCATAAAACTGATGATTTTAGGACATACATTAAGTACATTGGTCGTTCCAACTCGTGGACTCATGCACAACTACTTTGCACAGTAAAACAGAGCCTATACTACTTCTGAATATTGTAGTTTTCTATTTGTGAAAGAATTTTTTAAATCGGAATAGTATATCCGAAGATTAACATTTATATGGCAAAACAGCGTTTGGTGGGCCAGCTAGTAATCAAATATTAGTCGTTTTTCTTTTTTAGCTCTGAGCAGGGTACGGAGCTGTCAAAAAAAAAACCGTATTTCTGTTTAAACTCAGACGTCCTTGAGAGCTCAACTTTTGTTTATTTTTTCAATCAGAGCACGGTCTACGAGCTCGGTTAAGATGGATGGAGTAAAGAGTTACGCGCTGCAAACTTCATTTATTTTGTTCATATCATGAGTGAGATGAAGGGAAAAAATAAAAACGGTGAAAATGGCGGACGAAGCAAGTTGTTTTCCGAATGAAGATAAATAAAAAATTATTTTTGTCAGCTTGTCATTTTTTTTTTCTATGTGTGACAGTTCCGTGCTCAGGTTTGTTTCTTTATTAACTCAACCCACAATATAAATGCTGGTGGGCCCCAGGGCTCCGTTTCGTCTCCGACCCTCTTTATCATTTTTATTAATGATCTCTTGTCTGTTACTTCTAATCCAATAAATTGTTTCGCTGACGATAGTACTCTTAGCTTCTCATATTCGTTTACGATTCACATCGCTCCTCTTGTGATGTGGAACTGCAATGGCAAAATATGATTAGCTCATTAAACTCTGACCTAAACAGCATTGTCCAATGGGGATTTAAGAACCGTGTAGAGTTTAATGCTTCGAAAACTCAATGCTGTCTGGTATCGCTGAAGCGAGATATACCCCCTTTGCCACTGTCCATGAGTGGCACTTGCATCAATAAATCGAACATCTCGAGATTCTCGGTATGCGCATCACTGACCACCTCTTGTGAGCCGAACACATACGCGATGTCGCCAAAAATGCCGCAAGATGTTTGGGTTTCTCAAGATGGTGCAAGAAATTCTTCTCCCCGTCTGATCTGGCTATTATCTATAAAACCTATATCCGTCCAAAGCTTGAGTACAATTCCTATCTCTGGGCTGGTGCTCCAGCTACTTACTTATGCCTCTTGGATGGAATAAAAAAAAGAGCTGTAAGAATGATGGGTGATAGAGACATCACTAACTCATTCACTTCATTGGAACACCGTCGTAACGTTTCGTGTCTCTCCTTCTTTTTTCGTTACTTCTACGGTATGTGCTCTAGTGAAATAGCCAGTTGCATTCCTCCCCTTAAACAATTCAACCGTAATATTCGCGCTTCCAGGAATGCCCATCAGTTTACCCTCGAGCCCAACTTCGGTCGTACGCTCAAGTATAGAGAATAGTTCCTTAGCCTTACTACGCGAATTTGGAACTCTCTTCCACACACTGTCTTCCCCGATCACTGCAGTGTTCAGGAACCCAACCCCTACCCTCTTTCCCAAAGCACTCGCTGTGTCTATGGCATAATAAGGGTATAAAAACCCCTTGAGTGTGTGTTTATTATAAACAAAAAAAAAAAAACTCGGAAAGGTCTGAGCTTACGACCGAGCTCGATTAGCTCAGGCTCTCCTCCGCACCCTGCTTAAAGCTAAAAAAGAAAAACGCCTAATGTCTATGGTACTCCTGAATATTGTTTTTTTTTCACACTAATGCGTTTTTTTTTGTCGTTCCGAACGATTCTGAATTCGTTCACTTGGCACAAGATGACAGTTCCTGTTCTGAAAAGAACAGAAAAACGATTCCGAATTTGAAGTCTGAATCAAAAACACATGTTTAAAAATAAAGAAAATACAATTAATAGTCGAGTTTTTTCACTACTCAGTAGCCAGCACAGCAAAATTTTCCTTGGCAAACAACAACAATATGGATTGCATTCGATAAAAAGGCCAGTAAAAAAATGACAGCTTTTCCGGCGTGGCGATAGAACTTTCAATTATTGAAATGAAGACGGCGCTGTTGGCATTAAGTAGAATTATTTTGCTTCGCAAATCTAATGAGCTGAACGTTATGCACTCGCTATAAGGTTGAAGTATTTGCTAATTTTATTTGATCCTAGGCTCAACCCTCAGGTCCATTTTGCGACGTTTTATGCAATAATTGCCATACAAATTGAATTTGGCAGATAAATTGAGTTGGATGTGGAGCGTTTTATTCGCACTTGATTATTGTGCTGGCTACAGAGTAGTGAAAAAACACGACTAATGTCATGTCATCTGCAATACTGCACATGAGGTTTCACAAATACATAGACATTCAACCATTAGAAGCAAACAAATGTGCTTGCATGTGAGTTTGGTATCCGGAATCGGACAGTTGTGTACCGATTCCGGTTTACCAAAAAAAAAAACCTATAACTATAAGATTTTTTACACTATTGTTAAAATTATTGCAGAAATTATCATAATTTTCATTATATTAGGGTTGTCTTAGATTTTTGATTGCCATTAATCAGCTCTTAACAATACAGTACCGCGTCGAATGAGACCAATTTCATGACAATACGATGAGTGGTTCGCGATATAATCGAGCTGAAAAAACGTAACGCCCATAGGAACATGGGAACACACACATACACACACACAGACATCATCATAAAAACGCTTGATTCAGATTCTAATGACCTCGAAACATGGAGATATGCAAACATTGGAGATTCACAAAATCGGCCCCATTACAATAACTTCCTCTGGGAAGTTAATAATAACATAAAAATCCAACCATCAGCCAACCAAGAACATGTGTAGTTTATTTAAAAAATTTCGTATATTCTATAACCATTTTGTTTTTCAAGTTTCCTTATGCATAGTTTACTGTTAAGGGGAAGAATGTAAAAAGTTCACGAAATTGGAGACAAACAGTTCTAGGATTTCCCAAATATCAAGTTGCTGAAAAATGTGTTTAAAAAGCGAACGTTGTTCCTTAACATTCGGGAAAATCGTTAAAATTGTTTGCGAAAACTACTTCCTGAAGATGGCGGACTGTGTCCTCAGACAACAATAGGTTTGTTCGATTTGCGCATTTCCACCGTGTTCGATGTGTATTCAGTGCTCGCACCGGGAGCGCTCTGAATCGCCCCAAGTTTTTTTCGGGGCGAGAATTTCGGAGCTGTTCGGATCAGCTGTTGCTATACAACAAAGAGAAAATAAAAACACGCTTTCGATGTGAAACCAAACCCAGAGCAATTTTACAGTTTTTTGACAGCTCCGTTCACAGTATGACAAACACCGGAGCGCCCCGGGGCTGGTTACATCGAACAAACCTAATCACCTCCGGCTAGGTTATTTAGTTGAGCTATCTGCGCGGCTCTTGGCGTGTTTCTTTTATTTACCTCTGAGCAGATCACGGAATTTTCAAACAGGAACTTCTTCGATTTGCTCTGTCATTTTATCCTGAGCGAATCCCTGAGCGAAGTCAATTTAAATTCATGTATGTTAACTTTTACTAATCAAAAGGCTAAATTCATTTGTTTGTGGATGGATGATGATGTGCAGGGAGAAATGTCATTCAAATCAAACTCGAAGCGGTAGCATCGTAACTCAGGCGAAGACAAAGCTAAGGCGTGTTTGTGTTTCAGCCATAAATAAGAGGTACTGTTCAGAACTTTGCTCTGATCACTCGGTGATTTCCTCAAAGGCAAAAAAACTCCAAATTTTATTGGAAACTCTTCAACTGTGTGTGCCAACTTAGTCACAGTCTTCCTCTTCTTCCGGTCCTTCGAGGAAGATGACAGCTGTTCACTCCATTCAAGCAGAAGTCACACAAAATCTAACGATTTTTTTTTTAAAGCTCTAGACACATATACTTGATGGACTTGGGCCTCAACCAACAAACCTCTCCAGCCAGCTCGGACCCGGGAGTTGGTTGAGGTCGTCTTCAACTTGCGCGCGCCACCTGAGCCTTGGTCTTTTTCTACTGCCCCTCCCTCTGAGGTAGATTCAAAGACTTTACGAGCCGGAGTATTGGTGTCCATCCTCTCCATGTGACCAAGCCATCTGAGTCTTTGGGCTTTCACTCTTTTAGCTGGATCAGTGGCGCTGTACAGTCCGTTCAGTTCGTCTTTAAATCTTCTCATCCATTCACCGTGTATGCAGACAGGACCATAGATGTTCCGTAGAACTATTCTCTCGAAACGGCCTAGCGCACTCTAATCCGTTTTTGACAGGGCCCATGCTTCTGCACCATATAGCAGGACGGGGATGATGAGGGTCCTATAGAACGTCATCTTAGTTGTTCGGCAGAGGGCTTTACTACTCAATTGCCTTCTTAGCCCGAAGAAACAGTGATTAGCAAGAGTTATTCTTCATCTGATCTCGGCGCTGATGTCTTTGTCCATATTGAGAGCGTAGCCAAGGAATAAGGATTAGGAATAGTCCCTAACTACCTCGAAATAATAAGCGTTTATCGTGACGTTTAGTCCAGGACGTCGGTGTTGGGTGTCCTTTCTTGATGACAGCCGTAATTGACTTTAGCCTTTTTCAGCCTCTGTTTTCATGCTTGCAAAATCACCATTGACATCACGTTGTCTTCTCCCAATGATATCAAGTTGCTTGAATCTTAAGTGGCGCCAATAAATTCTATAATAGCGTTGAGAAGAAGAAGGGGGTAAGTGAGATTTTTGGGTTTTTCTGTTAAAACCACTAACATTGGTCATGTCACTTACTCCCTTCTTCTTCTCAACGCTATTACACTGACGTTTAAAAGGTTTTGGTTTGGGGGGTTGACGTGAAAGCTTTGCACAAATTTCTTAAGAGCGAAGTCGCATGTCTTCTGCTTTCTACGTTTTAGTTGCTTTTCTCCTACTTTTCAATGCTCGCACCCAGCACATAAAACCAACGCTAAAAGATATAAAAGCAAAGAGTCACGACGATTCGTTGAATCTGTCCGTATCGCAGACTTGTCGTTTCGAGACTAAGCCAAGTATAGACGATTGAATGATGATCCAATTTTCTTTCAACCATGCAAATGCAAACATCCAATTTCAACTGTCAAAAGTGACAGACAAAAAAGTGGCAGCCAATTTTCTATCAAAAAACTGGCCGACTTCTAGCATCCGTTTGAACCATCTAAACACACAATTTTTCTTATTTTCAATTAAAATTGAACGGTTGTCGACTTATTGGTTAATTTGACAACTTCGTTTGATTGCCTACTTTATGTCATATTTAATTGTTATTTTTTTACTCTTTTATTTAAGTAGCCTTGCTTGAATTTCAAAAGTTCATGTCAAAAGTAGAATTTCATTCATGTCAAAAATATTATTTGCATTGAAAATATCAGTCATTGATACATCATATTCGAAAACAAAAATAACGTAAGAATGAAAGCAATTTACTTATCGTTTAATAAGGCAAAGAAAAAACTAGGTCTGAAGGTACCTTTATGAATCTATTTTGTGATTTTTGTTAAATTCCTTTGATTCTTGATTTAATTTTACTTATGTGTGTGTGTAGTAGTTGTTATTAAAGTTTAATTAGTGAATTAATTTAAATATTCTTGTAAACAGGCATCGACATCAGAATTGCTTAAATGCCTTGGAATGTTTTTACATGAACGATGTAGGAAACTAAGAAAATTCGAAGCTTGTGATGCAGTAATGTGGCTGCGATCAGTCGACAGATGTTTGTTGTTGCAAGGATGGCAGGTAAGTCTTCTTGTTGATGAAATCTATAGTTATTTAAACAAATCTTATATTTCGTATTGTTTTTTTTTTTTTTTTGGTATAAGTACAATATGCCGTAGCTTAAATTAATAATTTCTCAAACACGATTTTGTCCTGCTCCGAAACGGCATCCTCCCTTAATTTTCTCAAAAACAAATGAGCCAAGGCTAATCAATGCCATAATCATATTTTATATTCAAACAAGTTTCAAAATGTAAAAAAAATATTATCTAGAAAACGGATTAAGAATCAAGATTTCGTTTATAAAACAAAATTAGATAAATTATAAGGCGGCAGGCAGGTTGTCATGCACGAGCAAGTGTATTGAGGTTACCTATACACTCATCATTCAGAGTCTTCAATCTTTTATTTTACAGTAGGTCCGTTTGCGAACTTTCTGCACTAAAATTCGTAAGACGCGACATTTTAAGGAGTGGGGGTAAAATTCTCTCACAAAAAAACAAAATAACAAAAAAGTAAGCGAAAAGTTTTTAGGAGGGTACGCGAACTGACCTAATGACTTTTTTTTTTTTTAATATGCACCCAATCAAGGAATTTTTATACCCTTATTATGCCAGAGACACAGTGAGAGCATTAGGAAAGAGGGTAGGGGTTGGAGAGGAGGTGCCGGTGTACATTGGTCTTAAATTCCTGAACACTGCAATGATCGGGAAAGACAGAGTGTGGAAGAGAGTTCCACATTCGCGTAGTACGGCTAAAGAACGATTCTCTATACTTGAGCGTATACGACCGAAGTTGGGCTCGAGGGTAAACTGGTAGGCATTCCTGGAAGCGCGAGTATTACGGTTGAATTGTTTAAGGGGAGGAATGCAACTGGCTATTTAACTAGAGCACTTACTTTTATTTTATTTTATTTTATTTAGCTTAATCCAAGCTTTGACTTAACTTAAGCTTATCACTAACTTAGAACTAGTTTTTTTTTTTTTTTTTTTTGGGTTCTTGTTATCGATTTTGAACCTTGATTCGTGTGGGCCCTGAGGCCCACATAGAAGTTCTTTATTGAACAAGAACCAAACATTTTCGTTTTAAAAGGGTCTCAAGGAAGCGGGTAGAAGTTAAAGGGTATTTTTTTAGAGTGGATTTAGAGATGTTAAAATCGAACACTGAATTTGCAGCATTACAGATGACGAAGAATTCTGGACATTCGTTCGAAGAATCCATTGAGTTTGGGAGGAAAAAGTTGGCCACTGCCCATATTAGCATAATGGATTGGTCGAACGTTCAGTCGGCCACGAACGGCAAATGGAAGTTGCTTCTGGCATGAGGAAGAAATTGACGCAGCGGTTGAATGGAGCTGACTGAGGAGAAAATTACGAAGATCACAGGAGAAAGAGAACAATTTTGGAGAGGAAAGCACAATGGACGCTCCCGCAGAAGTCAATGCAATAAGGAAACCCAAATCAATGATTGAAGGGACGAAATCTGCATACATATGTTGAAATCATTGTTTTTATGTTTGTCTGTCGAGCAAATAAAAAATGTTTAAAATTTAGTTTTTCCGGGAATTAATCTCTTTTTCGTTTATTTATATAAAATCATGAACTAGATATTGGTATTGCGTGTTTTTCCACTGAATCTGGGAGCCGCAATTAGAGAATATCAGGAAGCTGGCTTACTTTGGAACAGCTTTGAAGATTTCTTTATGGAGGGGTGGTCTTCAGTCTCTTTCCCCTATTCTTGCTGTGGGTTTGTTCAAAAATTTTAAATAAATATTTTTCTAATCTCAATTGGCTTTAAAATCTTACCATTTGTCAAGATCCATTATTGAATTTTTGAAAATAAATTTAGAGCAACAAAAATTGTTATGAAATCATAAGAAAAGAAAAATGTCACCTCAAAAGATTTGTTTTTTTTTTTCTTGTTTGACAGGATTCAAACCAAACCTAAACTAAAAAGGTTTTTGGAAGGATTTCAACTATTTCTAACTATTTTCAACTATGACACATCAACCATTTTCTTTGTTGACATAAAAACTATAGTCAAACTATCGTCAGCGCAAAAATACGCACTTCAAGTGTTATGAGGTTACCTATACACACATCATTTCAAGAGTTCTTCAATGTTCAATCTTTTATTTTTACAGTAAGGTCCGGTTGTGAACTTTCTGCACTAAAATTCCGTAAGACGCGACCATTTTAAGGAAATAGACCGTGGGGGTAAAAAAAGTAAGCGAAAAGTTTTTAGGAGGGTTACGCGAACTGACCTAATGACTTTTTTTGTTTTTTTTAATGATGAATCCAATCAAGCGGAATTTTTTGTATACTCCTTATGCATGCCAGAGACACAGTTGAAAGCATTAGAGTGGTGAGAGAGAAAAGAGGGATAGGGGTTGGAGAGGAGGGGCGGTGTACTACATTGGTCTTAAATTCTTGCAACCACTGCCCCCAATGATCGGGAAAGACAGGAGTGTGGAAGAGAGTTCCACATTCGCCGTCGCTACCGGCTAAGGAACGATTCTCTATACTTGAGCGTATACGACCGAACTGGGCTCGTGTGGTGACGGGGAGACTGGGGTGGGGGAAATGGTAGTGCATGTCCTGTGAGAGCTGGGGCGGGCGGGAGTATTACGGTTGAAATTGTTTTAAGGGGAGGAATGCCAACTGGCCTATTTCACTAGAGCAACTTACCGTAATGAAGTAACGAAGTAAAACAAGGAGAGACACGAAACGTTACGTTGGGTGTTTCCAATGAAGGTGAATGAGTGCTAGTGATGTCTCTATCAACCAATCATTCTTACTGCCTCTTTTTTTTGTATTTCCATCCAAAAGGTAAGTTAGCTGAAGCACCAGCCCAGAGATGTGAATTGTACTCAAGCTTTGGACGGATATAGGTTTTATAGATAATAGCCAGATCAGACGGGGAGACAAATTTCTTGCACCGTCTTAAGAAACCCAAACATCTTGCGGCATTTTTGGCGACATCGCGTATGTGTTCGGTCCACAAGAGGTGGTCAGTGATGCACATACCGAGAATCTCGAGATGTTCGGTCTCATTGATGCAAGTGCCACTCATGGACAGTGGCAAAGGGGGTATATCTCGCTTCAGCGATACCAGACAGCATTGAGTTTTCGAAGCATTAAACTCTATACGGTTTTTAAGGCTGAATCACAAAGGCGCTTCAGCTTCAGCTTCGCCTGACGTTTACGAGTTCAGCTATAGGAATTCAATGCTTGCTATCACAAAGACGCTTCGACCTCACCTTACGTACGTAACGTGACTCCAAACGGAAGCTCTAGTTCAAATATGCTGAACTTTTGCTTTGTCTGACAGCTCAACAGCTGTTTAAGAAAAAAATACACACACAGAATTCATTTGTTTTTGGAGCAGCGTTACCACTTGAAAAAAAAGGAAACGAAGTAGATTTGGGAATAAAGCGAAGAAGATTGAGAAAAAGCGAAGTAGATTTTAAAATATGAAGTGTATACATATTACATTGGCCTTATATACATTGTCGCACAGTTATTATTCAAAGTTCATCTGGAATTGTGTTAAATGTTCGATTTAGGTAATTTTGACACTACATGGTCGATAAAATGTGTTTAATATTAACTTGCAGGCTAAAATATGACACTATTGGTTAAATTCAACCAACATTTTAACGCAAGTCCCACGCGGTCTGAAGTATTAAGCAATTCAATATAAGGACGTAACTTATTCTTTGCGTATTTGTATGGGTTAATATTTCGTGTTTGTAAACTGTGTCCACTTATTGTCCGCATATATAACGATAGAAACTCTATTGCGATGTCACTAATATATTTTCCTGATTAAAATAGGAGAAATATGATGAAGGCGTGCGATTTTTCACTGTAAACTGTAGGCATAAGATTATGTCTTAATGAGTTAATCGAAGTGGATTTTAGAAATATGAAGTAAAATCAAATTACATTTTTTCTGAGTGAAGTAGATTTTAAGAAATTCTTGATGGTGCGAAGCAGGTAGTAGATTTTCAAAGTTAAAAAAAAATGTTAAAGAGTAAAGTGGCAAAGCTGTTTTGGAGGGATGATAATGTTATATGGGAGAACTGTCATTCAAACAAACGCAAAGCGGGTGCATCGTAACGCAGACGAAGCCGAAGCTGAAGCGTCATTGTGATTTAGCCTTTAATTCCCCATTGAACAATGCTGTTTAAGTCAGAGTTTAATGAGCTTATCATATTTTGCCGTTGCAGTTCCACATCCGAAGAGGAGGGAAGTGGGTCCAAAAACGAATATGAAAAGCTAAGGGTACTATTGTCAGCGAAACAATTAATTGGATTAGAAGTTACAGACAGGAGATCATTTATAAAAATGAGAAAGAGGGTCGGGGACAAAACGGAGCCCTGGGGCACACCAGCATTTATATTGTGGGTTTCGGATTTGAATCCGTCCAATACAACTTGTATTGAACGGTTCGAAGGAAAGTTTCTAATCCAACGAAGAAGGAATTCATCGATACAGAAGGCACGCATTTTCGATAAAAGAGCAAGATGCCAGACTTTATCAAATGCCTTGGAAATACCAAGTGCAACAATCTTACTTTCTCCAAAACGATGTAAAGATTTGTTCAACTGTTCGAAGAGATAAACCATCAGATCACCAGTGGACCTTTTGCTGCGAAAGCCGTACTGCCGGTCGTTAAGAAGCTTTTGTTTTAAAGATATTTCTTTAGCTGATAATTTATCAGCATTTCCATGACCTTAGAAAGAAGTGAAATCTGTCCATAATTGGAGGGAGAAGACGATTCGCCTTTTTTTGGGATTGGCTGGACAAATGCTGGCTTTAAAACACCGGAACTTTACTTCTTTTTCTCTGATAACCTCTTTACGGCTTAAATCAAACCATGACTTTTCCTTGTGTCTGATGCTTCTAACCCTATTCGGGATAAAAGTTTTTATTCCCAAAATGATCATATCTAAGCTGGAGTCTATGTCACTATCGAGTGACCAGTTAAAGATCCGGAAAAAGTTGTTAAGACCGTCCCAGTTGGCTTTCTTGTATTGCCATACGATTCTCTTCGGCCAATGGAACGCGACATAAATGAATGCTTTGACAACAACAACTTTACAATTTCTCAAGCGTCAACATTGTGATTTTTTATTCTATAAGTTTCCTGAAATCATGGAAAAAATGATAGTGTGCAGCTGTACCTAAATGATAAATGATAAATATCAAAATTTGTTGTGGGTCTGACTGAAATGATGAAATGAAATGACAGTGTGTGGGAAACAAATCATGTTTGTGTAGTTTCTTTGCTTGAAATAAATATCAGGCATGAATTACGAGCCTTGATCGCTAGAAATAAATGACAAAATCCAAAAATTAAGTTTTCAAAACTGTTCTTTGACGCTAATCGTCTGCATAACATTTGTGCTGAAATACAAACTCTACTGTAATTTGAAAAAAAAAGTTTAAAATCAGCCTGATTGCATTTTTACGTAGACCCTAAGGAAGGTTTTGAAAAAGTATGGAAAAATTACTATATGAAAAATTGGAACATTAATACCCATACGTTGAAACTTGTCAGTTACATCAAATATTTGAGAAATGTTCGATGGAGCTTTGCTCATTCCTTGGACACAAACAAAAACTATACAGTGGTTGATAAAAATAAGAAAAGCAAGATAACAATTGAAAAAAAAATGGTTCACACACAAAAAGTACAAAAGAGAGTATAAAACAAAAATCTATAAAAAAACCCGTATACGCCCGAGTGTACATTTTCCTTGCATCCGTAATAAAATACGAAATCCCTTTATATATAAAAATGGATGTATGTATGTTTGTTTGCTTTTTTGTGGGATATGGACTCTTAAACGGTCCAATTATGAAATGTTCATGTTGAATACAGTTGTATTCAGTGTTCCTGTAGGGGAAGAGTCGTAAAACTGGAAAAATAAGGCAAGGATCAAAATTAATTTGTCAATTTGTAGACTCTCTCATTACTGCACTATATTCAAAATCTGCAAAATTCCTTCCCGTGGTATGATTACTTTGTTTTACCGCAAGTCCGTCGTTTGGGCTGATGGTATAGTTCTAAAGATGAATGCATTTTTTGATATGATAAACGAAGTAATTAACTCAGCAAATAAGCGTAATATTTATCGCTCATTTGGAAACCTTCTGTTTCCGAGGGCTGAATTTCTTTAACTAGATTTCAAATTGGCGCTTTAAAATCCATTTTTTCACCTACTTTTTTTCTTGACTTTTTTGTTTTGGTGCCAAGACTAGAATAATTAACATACAGACTTTTTCTGTACCTACTTTCTTACTTATCTGGCTCACAATCCATGGAGGATCTCAGCCTGAGATACTGCAGCTTTCCACCGGGAACGGTCCTTCCCATGCACTCTCCAGTCGCCGAAACCAAGCGCTCTGGCTATCCGCAGTCACTTGTGTCCTTGTCATCGTGAGGTATCGTCTTCATTGTCGTCTCGAACTGGCAGCTTGGTATGAGAGACTTTCATGGCTGAAGCATTGTCGTCCATTCGCTCGATGTGGCCGAGCCATGTAATCGTCTTTTTCTTCGGACTCTCCCATCTGGAACTCAAAGTTCGTTGATTTCTTTCGATTGCCATGGGACCGAAATCCGTCGATAGAATTTTCTTCGTTCACAAGTGTGCAGTGTGAATTCACCTTTGTTCCTTATGACTCCAGCACTCGTTGCTGCTACCAACAGTGATGTTTTATCCTAGGCGGTGGACAGATGTTGCTTTGTTTGTTGATAGCATGTTCTTTGTTTTGTCCCCATTCACTTCAAGACCAACGAGTTTTACCTGTCCTTCAATCGCTCTAAAGGTCTCAAGCGCAGCTCTCTTGGATCGACCGATGATGTCTATGTCGTCCGCTTAGCCTGGGAGCTGGTTGGACTTGTTGAAGATAGTGTTTTCCGTGGTCACACCTGCCTTACGCGCTATCTGCTCCAGGACTATGTTGAACATGACAGTCCATCTCCTTGTCTAAGCCCTGGTGCATGTTTGGAATAACTCGGATGAGCTGTTACCCATTTGTACACTGCACTGCGTATTGTTAAGCATCATGCGGCACAGCTGGATCAGTTTTTTTGGGATCCCAAATTCGGACATCGCCATCATAAGCTTGATGTGAAGTGCTGCTTAAAAACATCTACAATTCTCTGTGCTTCGGTGACTAGGTTTCCTTCACTGTTTCGAAGAGCCTGTATCTAGGTTCTGAAACCAGAAGCTAGTTGGTTTGACCATTTATCATAGAAACGTCGGTTGTTTTTCTTGGCCCGAGACTCTTCTAGATCTCTGAGCTGAGAAACTGCGGATGTTCTTTTGTTCGGTACTCTTCTCTTGCTGCTCTTGTTTTACGCGCAGCATCTGCAAACATGCATTTTCCGTCTCTCTTTTCAATAACGCGCACTCATCATATCATGGGTTCTTTTTTGAGGGTGGCTGGTAACGTATGGTGATCTCGGCTACATTTTTTATTATTTCGTGATATTGGTTCCACAAGGTGATGACATCTGTGATATTTGGGAGGATGGCAGAGAGTCGCTCAATCAGGCGCTCACTGTAGTTTCTGGCATTATCCGGAGTTCGAAGGCAACCGATGTTGAACTTCTTTCTTGGGGCCGAACTTGTTTTTTTTTTTTTTGTCATTTGATAGTCGAGCTGTAAACTTAGCCACTACCAGAAAGTGGTTCGACCATCCGGAGATCGACAGGTGGCAGTGTAGATCTTTCGTCTTGGAAACCTAGTGCTTCTTATCACCGTATTACGAGCCGCAGCGAAGTCGTTAACTGTTGTAACTTCGTGGAGGCTGTGCTTTCCAACTAATCCGCCAAAAATGTCTTCCTTCCTTATTTTTGCATTGAAATATCCGAGTACAATTTTGACGTCGTACTCTGGAAAGGCTCAGTAGGCTCTACCCAGGAGATCGTAAAAATACTCCTTGCGTGACTCCTCGCCATCATCGAAAATATTATACTGATGATTTGTAGTGTGGCCTTGATGCGGATTACAGCCAGGCGATCACTAATTGGCTTGAAATCCAAATATGTGCATTCTTTGATGACAGCTGTAATAAATGCCTCAGTTTTTCTTTTTCATTGTCCATGATCGTATCCATCGTATTTCCTGGATCACAGTAATGTCTGCCTTATACTGCGAGAGGACAGACTCAAGTTTCTGATTTGCACCTGCAGTGTAGAGTGTTCTTACATTCCAGGTACGCACTCTCAATGCATAGTCCGTTGTCGTTCTGGGTCTGGTTACCATAAGAGGGGGGTCACTATCTGAGGCTGGTGTCTCTGTCATAACTATCAAGTTTTTTATTTACTGTGGAGAGGTTGTTAGCCCCTCGCACTAACCTCCAAATTCGTTGGGCCGTTGATTAGGTGCTTACAAGTTTGCCGCTTACAAGTTTCGCAAGTTATATCTCGATATATAACCAGTACCTGGTGGTTACCACGAGGAGGTAAAGTAAGCACTTGGTGTGTAGGAAAAGTTACAGCATATACTCCCAGATCCTTCAACTCCTTACCACCTCTTTTTCTGTATCATCCATTCTTGTTTCTTTGTAATTGATTAATTAATCCTTTTTTATTTTGTTTATTATTTTCTTATTTTATTCAATACACTTCAGTACTCGAAGTTTCCTCGCTGGGACTTATCTAATTTTTGTTGTTCTAATTTCAGGATGTCGCATTTATTAATCCAGCAAATGTCGTATTTGTATACATGCTTGTTAGAGAACTGGTAGACGGAGATGAAACAAAGGAATGCGAACTTCAAGCAACAGTTCTGACTTGCCTCTATCTATCGTACTCTTATATGGGTAACGAAATAAGTTATCCACTCAAACCATTTTTGGTTGAAGAATCAAAGGAAAAATTTTGGGATAGGTAAGAGAAATATTCAATTTTTCAACACATGTCCTACAAAATCAATTAAACAACGAACAAAGAATCTAACCCTGCGGCCACACGAGCAAGTTCTGGCCAGCAAGTAGCGTACATATACATATTATTTGTCAAATCTCTATCGGTGTGTTTGGTGTGACGCAGGTGGCAAGCAACTTGCTAGTTAACTTGCTAGCAGTTCACATATTTCTTTTTTCCATTTGAACGCTTGTTTATTAGTTTACCTGCTTTTAGCATCCAATTTTGAATTTCGAAGATGTCGCCAACAAAAAAAGAAATCAAAATTCTCGCTTCAACTAAAATTCTAATTTAATTGTGTTCATTTTGATAAATTTGGCAAAACCTGTCAAATTACTTGTCTTTTTACTTGCTCGTTTACTGGCTTCAAAATTCGCAAGCCAGTTGACTGGCCAGTACAAAGGCAAGTACTAAAAGTTTGATAGTGTGAGTAAAATATTTGATCATATGCCAACTTGCTAGCCAGAACTTGCTCGTGTGGCCGCCGGGTTATTTTTCAAGGAGTCGTACGAAATCCCCAAAAGACAAAATCACCATGGCGTCAAAATCTCCAAAAAAAAATAATCCAACTTGCCAATATCTCCACGAAAAAATCCCCATTAGTGGGGTTCGCATGGACCAACATGCTCGACAACATTGGCTCTCTGAAAAAAGAAATCGAACATCCGACTTTGCATTCACATGAATACTAATGTTGTCGAACTTCATTTTTTTTTAAATATTGTAGCGAGCGGACGCAGTATGTCAAAACAATTTTTGACTCTTGCTATAATAAACGAAATTCTCGTTTTTCTCTGTTCGCACAAGTTGGTTGGTTGGACGCTACCCAAGTTATCACAAAATTTTGAAATCCGTCCAACATGTTGGTCCAGCAGGTGTCTTTGTGTTCACATGATCGAGCATTGATGGCCAACGAGCCATGTTGTCGAGCATGTTGGTCCATGTGAACCCCCCTATTGACAAAATCTCCTTGAAAACACCAAATCTCCAATATTTAGATACGTATTCTACCGTTATGACATGATAACAAATTACGAATACACTTTCAGTCTGTCAAGTGTATTCCTAGCTGAGAAATATTGTGTTTCATAAAAAAAGTAACCCTTTTTGGATGAAATTATTGTTTTAAAATCAAATAAAGGAGGTAAAAGATATTTTTAAATGGATATGGCTATCATTTCTTTTTAAAGAACAAAACAGAAAATTATCGATGGCGTTGTGACCAAAACAAAGTGAAATTTTTTAATTCTAACGTAACATCTCGTGCAACCTTGTCTACATGCGCGATTGCGATTTAATCGTATGATTCACTTCTTCAGAGATTTCGGCATGGAGATTTTTGCAACGGAGATTCTCTCTTTGGAGATTTCGCTGCTGGAGATTTCTGTTTGGGGATTTTGGGTTCGGGCATTTTCGTTTGGGGATTTTGTCTTGGAGAAAACGTCACCAACCCTATTTTTCATACACCACCTTTACTTTCCTTTAAATTTTGAAATGTCTGCAAAAAAATTGTGTACGTTTTTTTTTTCAGATGTCTTCTCATTGTTAATAGACTAAGTGGTGAAATGTTACGGATTAATGCTGAACCTGGATTCTTTACGGAAATATTCACAGAACTCAAATCGTGTGGGGTATGTTCCAGAAAAAAATTACCAAATGACATCTCCAATTGCACAGCCTGACATAAATACACTCGAGAAGTAGTAGTTCGACTCTCAGCTGCCGGCAAAATGCAAAATTGCCATCATCGTGCAACTCTTCAGGAGCTGGCAACTGTTGTTTAGAAATAAAGTTTATTTTAATTTTATCTTTAAAAAAAAAGGAACAATCGAAATTAAAAAGAACAAACAAAAAATACAATTCCAAAAAAAAATATGAATAATAATAATCTAGAGGTAACAAAAAACAAAACCAAAAAAAAAGACGTAAGAAAGAATACAGAAATCAAATAATATACCTAATCATCATCGTACTTACAAACCCTATACTTCAAAATATAAACATTACCATTTTCTTGATATTATAAACGATCAAAACTGAGGGTAAGAACTGTCAACTGTCAACAAAAATATTTTGTGTAGTTTAATTTTTGTGAACTTTGACAGTTTCCGTTTAACTGGTGTTTTCAACAAAAATACTGCAATAACAATTCAGAAATACATAATTAAAACAATAACGCATATTTCCGATAACTTTGGTCTGAAAATTGTTACCATATACCTAGCATATTTTCAAAATCATCAGGGACTAACGAAACAAGGTGTTTATTTGATATTATAAGTCCACTTAAATCTGGGGTGCCTTATCATATGAGAACCGACTGTTAGTTTGATCTTGACGCTCAGAAAATGGAACGATATTGATACGATCAAATGAAAGATCGATGACATTGAAAAGTAGTTGATTTCTGCCATTTTGAAACTCAATATACGTAAAAAGCATTCAGCCCTTAAATCTGGATAAAGAATTTAGTCTCACTCTCCTCTTTAACATGCCTGTGAAAACTTGCATCAGATAGGTATTAAGAGTTACCATCTTAAACATTTTACTGATTCTAAAATGTACTATTTAACAATTGCATTTAGATCACGGGTACGTTAACATCTTAGTTTGACAAAAAAAAAAAAAAAACAATTAATAATCTGTCATACATTGAAAAAAAGCATTAATTTCAACGTATGGGTCATTTGTATGCATTTCCGTATCCCTTAGACTTCAATCTGCAATGTTTTAACTTAAAATTAGCCAGCTCCTTAGGCGCACGATAATTTTTGAAAGAAAGTAGTAAATCTTTAAAATCTGTGATGATTTTTGCTTGGCATGATAAGAGTAGCAGACGGTATGTTTGTTTGTTAAGCTCGTACGGTGTGATTTTAGGTTTGATTGACGTTTAATTAAACGGCCGGTTTTAATGACCAAAAATATATAAAATAAATTTGTTTTAGACTATTTGACTAACATATTTGTATATTTAAGAATTTCACATCTAGTTATTAATTATTAATTAATAGTAATTATGAATGACCCTGTTTTCACTATACATACAAGGTTTATTACAAGAAATGTTGAAAGGAACAAAACACATTTATTTCTTCCTTACTTACTTATGGTGGAGTTTCAGTCCAGGTCGGACCAGGGCCTCACCCAACAAACTTCTCCAGCCAGCTCGGTCTCTACCTAGCTGTCTCCAGTTTCGCACGCTAAGTTGGTTCAGGTCCTCTACCACTTGTGGGCTCGGTCTTCCTCTTCTGCGACGTCCTTCCGCGTTGGATTCGATGACTCTACGAGTCGGAGCATTATTTTCAACATGACCCAACCATCTAAATCATTGAACCTTAACTTTTCTGGCTAGGTCAGTGTCACTGTACAGCTCATACAGTCCTTGGTTGAATCATCGTCTCCATTCTCCATTTATGCAGACAGAACCAAAAATGACTCGAAGAATTTTTCTCTCAAAGCAGCCCAAAGCGTTTTCATCCGATGTTGTCATGGTCCTTGTCTCTGCACCATACATGAGGACCGGGATGATGGTCTGGGCCTTCTCCAGGATCTGCCGTAGGATGAATATTTGATCGATGGTGGACTTTCCGGGTCTGAAGCCACACTGATAAGGACCAATCAAGTTTTTGACGAAGGCCTTCAAACGTTCAGAGAGCACGGCAGACAAGATCTTGTAGGCGATGTTAAGGAGACTTCTGTAATTGGTGCAGTCCAGGGGATCTCATTACTTGAGGACCATTTGTTTCATATTTTAAAAAAATACCTTCTAGGGAACACAATTTCGATTACCTTTTATATAATGATAGCACTTTTTCTTATAAATGTCTTCAACGCTGTTTATAAATAAACAGTTGTTTTAAAGCTTAAAATAAAATAGTTAAGTAAAATAACGCAAGTAATACTTGCTTCTTCTTCTTCTCACTTACCCAATAAGGATAAATATTTCAAAGTTTTTTTTTAAGTGAAGCCAACTTACTGGATTTTATGTGTGTTCTTGCATTTTACCGATTTGTGTTTTGCAGTAATTTAATATTAATTTTCCATTTAATATAACCGCGGGGTTTTCATGCACATGACAAAAGAAAAAAAAAACAGATTCACCTCAAAATAACCAAGGTTATCGGAACCGTGCCAAATAAACTTAGATATTGCTTACCGTAATAAGAAAACATGATAATTATGTAAAACAATGGAAAAAAAACAATTATTTAAAACTAGAACGGAATGCAAAAATGTTTTAATTTTTAAAAATTAGAATTGTTCAAAAGTTATCTACTTTCTTATAATGAAATTAAATAAAAATTGATAGAATAGCACAGTTGTTTGTCTTTTTTGTAAGTTCTAACAATTTTTGAAATTCCAGATAGTCGGAGACGGAAACATGCGGGTATTCAGTTTCGATATCTGGGATAATGGCGCTTTTGTTACATTTTAATTCCGCAGTCCAATTGAGAAAGAAATAAGTTTCATAACAACTGAAAACATCGATCTTTATTTGATGAAAATTAATTTTGAAGTGAAAAACAATATTTCATATTTTAAGTCAGAGAGAAAATTAAAAGTAGAAAATGAAAAGATTAAATTTGAGTAAAGTGTGTAATATGTATTGAACGTAAAGTACTACATTCTCCAACAGTTTTTATCTGACTTTTCTTTATTTATTTATGTTTTACAAGATTATGTTTTTATTCATTTCAGCTTATAACTACTTAATGCTATTTTTCGATGGAGCACAAAGCTTGCGATTTTAAGGCAAATCCTCGGTTTTTGTAACTTTCAAGTTTTCTTCTGAAAAGACCCTGTTCAATCAACCCACACAGTTCCGCCGTATTTTGATGGGAAGTAAGTCTGCAAATTCTTTAATTGGCTAGGCAACTAGAGTAACAGGTGTATTGGTTGGCACCCCCAATTTGTGTACTAATTATTGGCTAGCCCTCATAAAACCAAGAACTTTCCAAAAACTTCCATATCTATATCAATTTTCCATAGTCCATAGTTATTACATTATCAGTTTTTTTTTTATTAGTGAAAAAGTAACAAAGAAGGGGTGTTCCTACCAAGGCATTCCAATCAAGGGACGGCAGCAAATGAATTCCTTTTTTGGAATCAACGGTGGCGTCTCCAGTTTCAGTTAGGCCGAACTACTTGGTGAACACCTTTATGAGCTACTTCGACTTCTTTGAATCCTAGAAGAGGCGGTTTTTCTGGCTCTTGAACTTGGAGTAGCATCAAGTGCCTGGTACTCCAGGTTGGTGGTTGTACGTCGGGGTGATTTCTGATTACGTAGAAAAGAATTTAGTTGCGGCAACATTAACCTAATATACGCGTATGTCCCCACAGAAGAGAAAAAGGACGACACCAAAGACGAGTTCTACGAGCTCCTTGACAAAACGTTTGAGCAATGTCCTAGCTATGACATTAAAATTGTCGTCGGCGATTTTAACGCAAAGCTGGGAAAAGAGAACATCTTTGGTGGAACAGTTGGAAAGCACAGCCGGCACGACACCACTTCCGATAACGGATTCAGGCTAATCGATTTTGCTGCGGGGCGAAATGTTGTGGTAGCAAGCACCTGGTTCCCTCATCTCAACATCCATGAAGGTACATGGTGGTCTCCAGATCAATCAACCTTCAACCAGATTGATCACATTGCGATCGACGCAAGACACTTGTCCAGCATTTTAGATGTTCGAACTTTCCGAGGAGCTAACATCGAGTCGGACCACTACCTCGTCATAGCCAAGGTAGTGCTTCGAATATCCCGACAACGGCTAAAACAAGAAATGCTGCAAGAAAATTCAGACGTCGGACGGCTACAATCGCAAGAGATCGCCAGATCTTGTCTGATCGAGTGTCAAGTAACCGCCTTAAGGAGTCCTATGCCGCCAACATCAAGTATCGAGGACCAGTTGGCAACGATTGCCAGAGAGCAGTTAGAGATTCCCGCTACTAATGGTGCTGGGTTTCACACAGCCACCGAACGGTTTGACGAAGAATGCAGGCAGGCCCATGGCAGCCAAGCACAGAGGCATACAAAGTGAGCACTGCCATAGAAGGACAAGAGCTGCTCGGTAGCTCTATCGAGCAAATGAGGAGAGAGGAATGCCGGCTTCTTCTCAGGAGGAAAAAGAGAGAGCTATGAGAAGCGTCAGATCGAGCCGACCTAGAAGAAGTGAAAACCGCCAATATCACGGCTGAAATCCAACAAAGCCGCTGGAGCAGATGGACTAGTCTGCTGAGTTGTTCAAAAAGCAGCAGGACGACGAGCTAGATAGGAGCATGCACCAAATCATCTGTAAGATATGGTCAGAGGAATGCATGCCCGATGAATGGAACCTCACCATTTTTTGCCCGATCCTGAAAAAGGGAGATCCTCTAAACTGCGCCAACTATAGAGGAATAAGTCTACTAAACACCGCCTACAAGATCCTCTCTGCCGTAATATGTGAACGTCCTTATATTGAATTGGTTAATATTTCAGACCGCGTGGGACTTTCGTTAAAATGTTGGTTGAATTTAACCACTAGTGTCAAAATTAAATCGAAAAATTTAACACAATTTGGACACAATTCCAGATGAACTTTTAATAACAACTGTTTGTCTGTGCGACAATGTATCCAAGGTCAATATAATATACACTTCATATTTAAAAATCTACTTCCCTTTTTCTCAATCTTCTTCGCTTTATTCCCAAATATTCTTCGTTTCCTTTTTTTTTCAAATGGTAACGCTGCTCCAAATTAATTCTCTGTGTATTTTTTTCTTAAACAGCTGTTGAGCTGTCAGACAAAGCAAAAATTCAGCATATTTGAACTAGAGTTTCCGTTTGGGGTCACGTTACGTACGAAACGTGAGGTCGAAGCGTCTTTGTGATAGCAAGCATTGAATTCCTATAGCTGAACTCGTAAAGGCTGAATCACAAAGGCGTTTCAGCTTCAGCTTCGCTTGCGTTACGATGCACTCGCTTAAAATTTGCTTTGAATGACAGTTCTCCCTCCATCACATCATAATCCCTCCAAAACAGCTTTGCCACTTTACTCTTTTCGATTTCGCACCATCCAGAATTTCTTAAAAGATAATTCGATTTTACTTGATATATCCAAAATCAGCTTAGATTAGCTCATTAATAGATAATACATTTTGTAATCATTTTATGCCTACACTTTATATTGAAAAATGACATGCCTTCACCATACTTCTCCTTTTTTCAGCAGGAAAATAGATAAGTAACATCTGCCATAAAGTTTCTATCTTTATACGCGAACAATAAGCGGACACAGTTTACAAACACGAAATGTCAACCCATTCAAATACGCAAAGTATGAGTTACGTGTTTGCATTGAATTGTTCAATATTTCAGGCCCGCGTGGGACTTGCGTTAGAATGTAGGTTGAATTTATCATTAGTGTCAAATTTTAGCCTGCTAGTTAACACATTTTATCCACTATGTAGTGTTCAAAATAAAATCCGAAATTTTAACACGATTCGGAAACGGCCCAAATTGTGTATCCTTCTATAAAAACATTTTGATAATACTGTATATCCCTCTTTGCGTCAATGTATCCATGACCAGTATAATATATAGTATTTTAAAATCTTTTTCTCTTAACTTCGCTCTATTCCCAAATCTATTTCGATTACATTTTTTTTTTTGTTTCAAGTGGTAACGCTGCTCCAAAAACAAATGTTCTGTTTGTTTGTTTTATTTTTTTAAACAGCTGCTGAGCTGTCAGACAAAGCAAAAGTTTAGCATATTTGAACTAGAGCTTCCGTTTGGAGTCACGTTACGTACGAAACGTGAGGTGTCGAAGCGTTGTGATAGCAAACATTGAATTCCTATAGCTGAACCGTTAAACGTCAGGCGAAGCTGAAGCCAAAGCGTCTTCGTGTTTTAGCCTTAAACGTTAGGCGAAGCTGAAGCTGAAGCACCTTTGTGATTCAGCCTTAAAGAATATTGTTTACTTTTTTGAACGCGCCCATTCTCTTAAAATGTTTATTATTTTTTTTGTATTGATATTTCAATCCGTTTCTATTCTATTTTGAATTAATCTCATTACTCATTAGTCAATACTCATTCTCATTTTAATTTAAAGCTTGCAAGACGCACAATAACAGTATATGGAATATATTGAACGGAGTTGTAAGATGCGTTTGCTGGCCCGTCTTTAGTTAAATATAAATATTCATCAATGAACAAGAGCCCCATGATAAATTGAGATAAAAATATATTATCATGTGTCACACTTAAAAATACTACGAAAATTACATTTCTGACACAAGAGACTGGCATAGTTACACAATAGCAGCGCACCAAGCACCTTTCCGTTTTTTTTTTTTATTTTTATCTTTGATCAGCGATTCGAAAAGATAACAGCCCCGTCCTTCTCTTTGCATCTCTGCGCTACGTGAGCCATGAGAGTATCTGACATCTGTATACGGCAATACAGCTACACACATGTGAATTTCCTTTCATACGCCTACACACCATTTGTAAATATTTGTTTTATATGCTCTCACCATTATCGTTCTGTACTATTTTTCTTGCAACTCGAAGTTATATACAATTGGATTTCGATTGGATATTGGAAACGTTGCAATCATAATTCCCAGCAATTCTTGGAAATTGGAACTATCGCCTACACACATACATACATCTATCTGACGTTTCTCCATTTACATTTTTAATCCTTGAAAGAAAAGCCAACAACAACTTGAAGTGATATGATTCAATAGACTGTATGGAAATGATAAGAAAATAAATCGATTTCACAGTAGACAGTGCAAATGCATTGGAAATGGAAAAGTGGAAATGAGTGTTCAAATAAGAAAATCGGATACATGTACAAACATGTAGATGTAGAGTATGCCTGAGGCAAGAAACGTGCGTGTATTTCTTGATTGTGTGAAAGGTGTAGTGTTTTGTTTTTAGTTTCGCAAGAGTGTTATTTACTGCGGTTATCAATTTATCTGTTAACGTTTGGTGTAATATTGTGTTAATGTTAAGTGTTTTGTCAAAAATCAGATGAATAGTGCAAAAAGACATAAGAAATTGTTGAGAGATGGTATAATTTGACATTTCTTGAGTTGCCTAATTGCCTTGAAGATCTCCATTTCTAATATGCATAGGTATATCATATTTATATCAGTGAACGTATTATTGGAAGTCCAGTATTGCCAGTTTAAACAAATTTGGTGAAGTTTTTGTGACAACTGCTGTATTGATAGCAAATTTTGCACCATACATTTTATTAAGCATTCAAAAAGTTTTCATTTTATTTTTTTTTCACATCAGAGTTATTAATTCGCAGCTAAAGAATCACCACCAAAAGCAAAACAAGAATTATTTTTGAGGTTAAATAAACGCCAACTTATTTCACGACGAATGGGGTGAGGTAGGCATCTCTACTGAGAGGAAAACCCGGGAAATTGATTAAAAATTACTTTTAATTTTCCGATTCTTTTTAAATTTTCATATTTCTCCCAAAATTGCTCAAATACGGATATGCGAACTGTGTTATTCAATTAATGCACATCAAACAACAAATTTTCCTTTATTTATATGTTTTAGCAATTTTTAAAGTTTGCACTTTTCATCAAAATGTACTCTACATCCAGTGCTCGGTGGTGGGATTTTTTGTATCCGACTTATTTTTGCTACATTTCTATTTACTGGATTTGCACTATCAGCTTTGTGTAGCAAACAGAAAGTGTATGCTTTCTTAAAACAAAAATTCATTGATTTTGAAGAGAATTCAAGTATATAGTGCAAAAATCGCGCGCATGCCTCTGGCTACGCGTTCGCCGCAAGCGGCTCGACAACGATTGGGTATATATTCAAAAAACGAAACAAAAATTCATTGATTTTCAACAGAATTCAAATTTATTCAAAATCTACGAATTTTTGTTTAAAGAAAACAGCTTTTTGTAGCAAACAGAGAGTATATGCTGAGGCTTCGCCGCTACAAAATGTTCACCTTCGATGTAAAATGTACGACTCCGGCTACGCGCTCGCCGAAAGCGGCACGACAACAACTAAGTATGTATTCGAAAATCGAAACAAAAATTCATTGATTTTAATATATCATCAAGAAATAACATTTTGCTTTAAAAACTTAGCAAATTAACAAAAATTTCCCAAAAATATTCCCAAAAAGACCAATAATACACTACCCATACGAGCACTTAACAGAAGACAATTATACACATTACTATGTGTTTGTGCTTAGAAGAACTGACAAAATACATCCACCATGTTCTTTTTCTCTTGTTTTCGTATGAAAAATAGAGAGTTTAAAAATTAAAAAGAAAACTTACTTACTAAAGGTGGCGCT
>CAKKXW010000002.1:69539903-69592388 GCA_920937365.1 Sphaerophoria rueppellii | reverse complement strand
ATCGTTCGTCTTTTTATAATTAATTTTTATGTATTATGTTACACGCATAAATGTCGTATGTGTATTTATTTATATACATTTCATATTTTGTTGTAATTATTTTCTACCAACAAAAGTATTATTATTGAAAAGTAAAATAAGATCAAACAAACTAAGTAATTATGTGTAATGTACCACCAAAGTTCTATCAAGTTTGTCGGTTGTGCCTGAGTCTGGTCAATGAGTACGATGTTGAAAAGCTGAATATTTTCGATTCACCTTGTATAAATAATAACGCGAGTCACCATCGCCATCGTCGGTCGTGTGAAACTCAATCGAAGAAAGCAAAGTATTTCCATAATGATGATGGTCATGATGATATTCCAACGAATACAAAGGAAGATGGTGATGAACAAAATGGATCGGAAGCTTATCAGGCGCAGCAATATTTCCTATCAAAAGGAAAAACAGCTGACGGTAGTGGTGAATCAATATCATCTTCGTTGTCGTCGTCGTCGTCATCGTCACCTTCTTCTTCGTCGTCGTTGTCGTCGTCGTCGTCGTCATCTTCGTCATCAGTGTTATTGCCAGAAATAGTTTGTGCAAGCTCGCCAAAATCCCAGCAAAATAATATTTCCTCAGAAACCGAAATTAAGGGAAGAAGTAAAATCAATGGAGGAGCTCAAGATTGTGTTCAAGAAAACTATTACGAAAAAGTGGCAGCAGCGAAACAAAATGAAGTTGAATCTTATTCACCGGTTGTCCCAGTCCCAGTCGCAATCCCAATCCAAAATCCAGTTCAAACATCGAAAACACCTTCACCCAAAACTAAAACTCTGTCATCATCATCATCACCATTATCGCCAACAACAAGAATTAAATTCGAGACTTCAACAACGTTTGAGTCGAATTTGAAAGCGGAAAGTGTGCAGAAAATGTTGGCAACTTCAGACAACCAAGCTGCTGGCGGTGATGTCAAGAAATATTTTAATACCTTAACTGTGGCGGCGGATAAGAGAGAAGAAATTGAAGATGGTGATTCATCACAAGATATTATCGGACAGATATATAACTGCTTATCCATTAAGGTAAAGAAATTCACTATTGCTTTGCTCTTGCTTTTGCTTCTGCCTTTGTGTGTGATAATAATGTAACTTTTTGTTACGTTTTACGTACATTATGATACATTCACGAGAGTATTTGTAACAACAAAATTCTCTTCTCTTCTATCATTTTGTAGACAAGACATTCTTTTTTGTTTTTGTTTTCCAAAGAAACAATTTGAATCAGTAAGAGTTCACGGATCTAATTGAGTTGGCGGAGAAAAATTATTCCATAGCCATGCCTACCTATACACCGAACCGATCTATCTATAAACAAAATTATACCTAATCAAAGCGTGTTGTTATGAGTCATCAATTGGTTATGATAAGCCCAAGTTTAATGTTCGCAGTTTCAGTTTATTTGTAGATCTTCTAGTTTGGCTGTTTTGTTGGTATACAAATTTGTATACAAGTATGAGTGTTGTTGTCGAGATAGAGTAGCTAGCTTAATGGGGTCTTAGCTTTGTTTTGGTTTTTGGATTTTAGCTGATTTTGAAGCGGAGTCGTTTGCAGTAATATGGCATTATTCAGCGAATAAATTGTATTACTTTTTTCCTAGCTGCCAATACGTTAATGTTCGAGTTCAATTGCGAAATTGCTCAGATTGTGAAACTCGTATTTTGACATCGTCATGTCATTTGTGATATTTTGCTGTTCTCACTTGAGTGACTAGAATGGAACTTTTCTCGGACTATTAATTAGAAAGTAAAGTTTAGACTGCTTGTCTTTAAAATCAACGAATGGGGTTAAAAGTCGTAAACTAGTCACTATCACTAATAGGCTTTTATTTTATTTTATTTATTATTGTTAGTTCTTGAAAATATGTTTTTTTTTTTGTTTTACATAACTTTCAGAACCCACCATACAACGATATATTTTATATTTTTCTTTTTCAAATTGCATTTATTTAGAAACTTTCTGACCACTTTTACGTACTTAAAAGACGTACAAGTTAATAATACCCTGAGAGACCTCCTCCAAAACGCACTTAATATGCTCACTAATAGGCTGATCACTGTGGATTTAATATTAATCCTCAAAAAACAGACCTCGTCCTTTTTAATTTTACTTACCTAAGGTGGCGCTACAGTCCGTTGTGGACTTGGGCTCAATCAACAGTCTCCGCCAGCTAGCTCGGTCCTTAGCTAGTCGTCTCCAGTTTTGCACTCCAAGTTGATTGAGGTCCTCTTCCACTTGAGTGCGCCACCTGAGTCGCGGTCTTCCTCTCCTCCTACGTCCCTCGGGAATAGTGTCGAAGGCTTTCCGGGCCGGAGCATTGGTGTCCATTCGCTCTAAATGACCGAGCCATCTGAGTCTCTGGACCTTGACCCTTCTGGCTAGGTCCATGTCGTTGTACAACCCGTAAAGTTCGCTGTTGTATCTTCTTCGCCATTCCCCTTCAATGCACACGGGGCCAAAGATGACCCGAAGAACTTTCCTCTCGAAACAGCCTAAGGCACTTTCATCCGATTTTGTCAGGGTCCATGCTTCTGCACCATACAGCAGGACTGGGATGATGAGAGTGTTGTACAGTTTTACCTTAGTTGCTCGAGAGAGGGCTTTTCCACTCAATTGCTTTCTTAGCCCAAAGATACAGCGATTAGCAAGAGTTATTCTTCGTCTGATCTCGGCACTGGTGTTATTGCCCGTGTTAATGGCGGAGCCTAGTTAGACAAACTCCTCTACCACCTCGAAGTTGTATGCGTCTATTGTGACGTTCTGTCCGAGCCGTCGGTGTTGGGTGTCCTTCCTCGAAGACAACATATACTTCGTTTTTCCCTCATTTACCGCTAAACCCATTTTTGCCGCTTCTGTCTCAATTCTCACAAAGGCGACATTGACATCACACTGTTGAACAGATTTTTGGAAGATAGTGCCTCTGGTGTTGACGTTGGAGTTCTGCAGTATCTTCTCAAGAACGATGTTAAAGAAATCACACGACAGTGCATCGCCTTGTCTGAATCCTTTTTTTACGTCGAAAGATTCCGTAACCTCGTTGCCAACCTTGATGGAGCAGCGTGAGTTCTCCATCGTCAAGCGAACGAGCTTTATACAGTTCGTCTCTGTAGATGCTGTCATATGCGGCCATTCTAACCTACCTACCTCCCTGGGTATGCTTGTATAGACGCATGTTTCGCAATCAACTCAATCAATTTTTATTTCAAACCAATCAATTTTATTATAACAGTAGCCATCAATTTCTTTATTAACAAACGTTCTGAGTAAAGATTAAGACCCATTCACTCAGTGAGTAATTAATCCTGATACCAGAAAACAGCTTTTCAGTTAAACATTGCTTCAGCGCTGGTTATATGGATTTTATTTTTTAAATAATCGTGCTAACCGGATGTAATAAAACCACAAACAAAAGAAATACACTTTTACTTGGCATCATTGCATAGCTATCAAGATTGGCAGATTTTCGGCATTACCGAACGAGTTGATCGACCATCAACTTATCTAATCCTATCTATTGGTGTTTTTCTTTTTTTACCTCTGAGCAGATCAAAGAAATGTCAGAGAAAACATTTGTGTTTATTTTTTAAGCTCAGATGTATCGGAGCTAAATATTTGTATATTTACTTACTTAAGGTGGCGCTGCAGTTCCTTGTAGACTTGGGCCTCAATCAACAGTCTCCGCCAGCCAGCTCGGTCCCTAGCTAACTGTCTACAGTTTTGCACTCCAAGTTGATTAAGGTCCTCTTCCACTTGAGTGCGCCACCTGAGTCGCGGTCTTCCTCTCCTCCTACGTCCCTCGGGAATAGTGTCGGAGGCTTTCCGGGCCGGAGCATTTTTGTCCATCCGCTCTAAATGACCGAGCCATCTGAGTCTCTGGACCTTCACCCTTCTGGCTAGTTCCATGTCATTGTACAACCCGTAAAGTTCGCTGTTATATCTTCTTCGCCATTCCCCTTCAATGCACACGGGGCCAACGATGACCCAAAGAACTTTCCTCTCGAAACAGCCTAAGGCACTTTCATCCGATTTTGTCAGATCCATGCTTCTGCACCATGCAGCAGGACTGGGATAGATGAGGGCGTTTCCACTCAATTGCTTTCTTAACCCAGAGGAACAGCGATTAGCAAGAGTTATTCTTCGTCTGATCTCGGCGCTGGTTTTATTGCCCTTGTTTATAGCAGAGCGTAGTTGACTCTTCTGGCCTGAAGCCACATTGATAATCAGATTGTTGACGAAAGCCTTCGGACGTTCACAAATTACGACAGAGAGGATGTTGTAGGCGATGTTAAGTAGACTGATTCGTCTGTAGTTGGCGCAGTTTAGAGGATCTATTCTTTTCAGGATCGGGCAATTAATCCTGACGTTCCATTCATTGGGCATGCATTCCTCTGACCATATCTTACAGATGATTTGGTGCATGCTCCTATCAAGCACGTCGCCTGCTGCTTTGAACAGCTCAGTAGCTAGACCATCTGCTCCAGCGGCTTTGTTGGATTTCAACCGTGATATTGCGGTTTTCACTTCTTCTAGGTCGGGTTCACGGAATTGTTGGCTATCATCGTGTCCGATGAAAGGCTCCTGTCTGACAGCGGTGTTTTGGTTGTCGTCGCCGTTATACAATCACAGGAAGCTTGTATAGCCCTTAAAAATAACCGATAGAACCAAAATGTACAGCTATTGATTCAGCTTTATCATCCTCTAAACTGGTCCAGCAATGCACAGAGGCTCTCAAGGAGATCGTATTGAACGTCACTCTAATCTGGATACCGGACCATAGGGGTTATGAGGGAAATGAGAAAGCAGGTGAGCTAGCTAGGCAAGGATCAGCCCTTAACAACTCACTGGCAGTGAGAGTATATCATAGGTGGAATAGTTTAACGAGTTGCGTTATACGTGGCCCGCCTAACAAACCAAAATCAATCAATTTAATTTCCAAAGCAAGGTATGACATAGCCAGGATTGTTGCTTCCTGCACAGGGCAATGGCCCATAGGGAAGCATGTGCCAAAATTGGGTATACCGTATATCACATAACTCCTAATGCCGTAGCTGTGAGGACCAGGATGCAATGGAAACGGTCCCACACTTTCTCTGCCACTGCCCGGCCTTAGCTAGGAAAAGAGCACTCCACTAAGGTAAAGAATTCCTCAAAGGTATTGAGGAACTCTTAGAATTTAAGATCAAAGACATGATCTCAAACCTCAATAACACAAACTGGATTTAGCCCCCCCTTATCTCTCCTACACTAGATGGCACTATGAGACAGTAGGCGTGCGAAATATACATCCTTCCTAACCCATCATAATCTTTTTAGAATCTCATGAGGTATGGTATCAAAACGGCGCATTCAGCGCTAATTGTGTCCTACACGGAAGTGGGACAGCCATTTCTTCCTACCTACCTACGTCATTCGTCGATCGGCGACGAAAATGACAGCTCAAATGTGTATGGAACGCCAGAACCGGGCGACAAGTGACGCATTTTGTTCAGATAACCAAAGGTCACTCTTTTCAGCTATCCCTGCAGTATTTTATTAAAAAAGAATGTCTATTACGCAAGTGTTTAACCAGACAACAATTAATTATTATTTAATTTTAAATCAATAGGTTACACCGAACGATGGTCTTCCGTCAATTGTCTGCTATGAATGCAGAGACAAACTTGGTGACTGCAACCAATTTCGTTTGAAGGCACTTAAAACACAAATCGATTTGAAAACAATTCTTCAACAGCACATAACGAAAACTATTCCGGTGAGTTTTATTTTCAAGAGTCCTTAAGTAAACAAACACAATCTAATTGTTTTTTTTTCTTTTCTTAGGAATCTAAACGGAAAACTTCTGTGGCACATAATAAATTACTTAAACCTTGTTCCGCACTTAAAACATCGGAAACAATGGCGGCTACAGCCCTTACCGAACTCAGCAAAACTTCAAGCAAGAACACAACAACCACCAGCAACCTTCACCACATCAACATACAACACGCAAAACCAATAACAAGTATTAAACTGCCACACAATATTTCATCCGTCAATGCTCCTTCGAGCGATAAATACAACAATAATGCAGAAATGTCTCCTAAAGAAATAACTTCATCCAATATTTATATCATACCAACAGTTAAATCCGAATACCCCGAACAATTGTCATCCGAACATCCAATAGAATCTCTACCAATTGTCACTCAGGATGGCAAGGATGTGGCTAATCCCATTAAATTCGAACCAGCTTTTATTCGCGGTTCGGAAACCAAACAGACAACAACTTCTCACACAAATGCACCGCCAATGCTTCAGAGTCCGGCATTGTCTATTGAAAATCTGACACAATTGCAACAACATTTAGAAACCGCTGCCGTATTGATGGACATTAGCAAGAAGGTTATTATTTCTCCTCCAAACTCAAATCCACAATCTCCGAATCTCAATAATCCAATTGTAACACCAACAACAACAATTGCTTCAACAACACCAATTGACAAATGTATTAATAATTCTGTGATAAGATCTAAGCAAATAGCAGACGCCAGTAAACAAACCAACGAACAAGAAACACAACAACAAATGCAGCAACATGAGGAAATTCGTAATAAAATTATCAACTTAAATAATGAAAAAGATATCACTCAAATTCAAACTCAACGTCAACCGTCTCAAGCGCCAGCAAGCAGCAGCAGTACCAGCAGCTATCTCTTGCAAATCGCTGCGAAATCTCAGCAATAATGCATCCAGAGCAAGAGTCAGTAGTAGTACCAGTAATAGTAGTAACAACCTACCCGATGTGCAAGTAACAATTGTCAAAAAAAGTATTGAAATCGATAAAACTGCCTTACCTCAGTACAGTGGTTCGGAGGAGAGTTCCGATTCAGGTAGGCTGCATATGGATATTGGAGCTATAGATGTTGAGGAACTAGATCGTCCGTCCAAAGAGAATGCAACAAGTTACGATGAAATGATTGAACGACATTCAGTAGACAGTATTTCGTCTGAGGAACATGGCACCGACCCGGCTACAACTCAGCTCTGGCAGGCATTGGCTCATACTGCAGGTAGTTTTTTTGTCAGTTATTTGGAGAATAAATTAAGACAATCATTTTTGTTTTTTTAATAGTTAACGGTGAAGGAAGTCACGCTACGCAGCTTCTGAGACAAATGATAAATTGCAGATCGTTTTCTTTTTCCTTGCCTGTTGCAGACCAAGCCAATAATGTTTCGGAAGAGCCAATAGCTTTACTCAAGGTAAATTTTATGACAAACAAATTTTTGTACAGGCAAACAAAGAAAGAAGGTACCGTTGACATGATACCCTGG
The DNA here is from genome assembly GCA_920937365.1 of Sphaerophoria rueppellii. NCBI lineage: Eukaryota > Metazoa > Arthropoda > Insecta > Diptera > Syrphidae > Sphaerophoria > Sphaerophoria rueppellii. Next base: position 69,585,036 of record CAKKXW010000002.1, on the reverse strand, counting down.
AGTGTTGTAAATTCATACTAACTTAGGTACTTATACGGCTCACAATCCATGAAGGATCTCAGCCTGAGATACTGCAACCTTCCATCGTGAACGGTCCCTCGCATGCACTCCATGCCGTAACCAAGCGCTCTCTGGCATCCGAAGTCACTTAGTCCTTGTTCCGTAGGTTCGGTCTTCCTTGTCGTCTCGAACCTGGCGGCTGGGATGAGAAGACTTTCTTGGCTGGAGCGTTGTCGTCCATTCGCTCGATGTGGCCGACCCAATGTAATCGTCTTTTTTTCGCCTTCTGGACTACATCCACATCTTGGTACAGCTCATACAGTTCTCGGTTGAACCTTCTTCTCCATTCGCAGAAAGTGATTGGGAAGGCTACAAAACTAGTCAAAGAAAATTTAAATCAGAAATTCAAAGGGCGAAACGCAGCTCATGGAGAAACTTCTGTAGTAGCATTGATAACCTGATAACCAATGGACAGAATCCTGTCAAGAAAGTCTAAAACTCCTGGTTCGAACACATTTCCCAGGATGTAACGCAGACCTAGATATCGAGTCAACAAACATCATATACTCGGCTCTTGAAATACCTGGGGAAATTATAACGGAAGAAAAGTTAAAAATTAAATTTGATGCTGCAAAAAAGCAGCGGTATCATTACACCACATCTAATGAACATCTTTCAAAACTGCCTAAAGTTAGGATATGTTCCGAAGAAGTGGCGTGAAGTCAAAGTCGTCTTTATACCAAAATCTGTCAAGCCCAGTCATACAGAGCCAAAAGATTTCACACCAATCAGTCTAACCTCTTTTGCACTTAAAACACTCGAGTGACTAATCGATATGCATATCCGTAGCTACTTAAAGCCGGAAGCTATATCACCTTTTCAGCACGCCTATACAAAAGGCAATAGAACAATAGCGAAGTCGCTAGCGGTAAAAGAATACACCCTTTCATCTTTTCTTGATATAGAAAGAGCTTCAACAATGTTAACAAGAGTGCCATAGAAAAAGAACTCAATAATCTTAAAATATAACCCCCACTCATAAGATGGATCATGTGTATGCTGAAAAACAGGCAAATCCATTTTAAATTACGTAACTCTGACATAAAAATGTACACATCTAGAGGACCCCACATGGTGGAATACTCTCACCTTTTCTCTGGACTTTGGTGATGAATGAAATTCTCATCAAACTCAAGAACAGTGGTGTTAGAGTTGTAGCATATGCCGATGATTTAGCGCTTACGGCGACAGGAAGATACCTAACCAATGTAAGCGAACAATTAGAAAACGCATTAACTACGGTCAATAACTGGACCAAGAAATGCGGTCTTAAAGTAAACCCCCAGAAAACAGAACTGGTACGTTTCACCAATAGAAGGAAAATCTCTTCTTTCAAACTACCAAAAATTGACAACACCCCAACTTAAACTCTCAGAAAAAGCGAGATATCTTGGAGTTATCTTGGATAAGAAACTCAACTAAGGTCCTAACATACAAGAAAGATACAAGAAGGCCATGATTGCACTCTTCTCGTGTAATAGGATTCTTGGAAGAAATTGGGGACCAAATTCTAAGATAATCATGTGGATGTACACAGCCATAGTTAGACGCATTCTAACTTAGGGTAGTCTGGTTTGATGGCAAGTTCTGGAGAAATCCACGAACTTTTAAACCCTTGCCAAAGTACAAAGAATGGCATGCATTAGCAGTACGGGGGTAATGAGGACCACCCCAACAACGGGTCTCGAAACGATCCTAAATCTCAGCCCCATAGACTTATTTACTGATTACATGACCCCTTATCTAGACTTCAATAAAAACTTTACTACCAGCTGGCCTCAGACCCAGAAAGTCCACCATCGATCAAATATTCACCCTACGGCAGATCCTGGAGAAGACCCAAGAACTTCAAATCGATACCTACCACCTATTCATCGATTTCAAGGCCACGTATGACAGCGTCTATAGAGACTAATTATATAGAGTAATGTCCAGTTTTAGCATCCCAGAAAAACTCATCCGTCTGTGTAAGATGACAATGGAAAACTCACGCTGTTCCATCATGGTCGGAAAAAACCTAACGGACGCTTTTGATGTCAAAAAGGGTTTTAGGCAAGGCGATGCGTTGTCATGCGATTTCTTCAACATCATTCTTGAAAAGATTGTGCAAAGCTCCAATGTCAACACCAGAGGCACATAATCTTTCAAAAGTCAGTCCAGCTACTAGGATTTGCAGACGACATTGACATAATTGGAAGAACACAGCAGTGGAGCGTTTGTTAGCCTTGAGACGGAGGCCAGGAAGATGGGTCTAGTGGTTAATGAGGGCAAGACCAAGTTAATGCTGTCGACAAGAAAGTATTACTTAAGATTTAACTTTGAGGTAGTTAAGGACTTTGTCTACCTGGGATCCGCTATCAACTCAGACAACAACACCAGCGGTGAAATCAAACGAAGAATCACTCTTGCCAATCGCTGCTTCTTTGGAATAAGAAAGCAATTGGGTAGTTAGGTCCTCTCCCGAGCAACTAAAGTGGCACTCTAAAAATGGTGGTATGGTGCAGAGACATGGACTATGACAACATCTGATGAACACGCTTTGGGCTGCTTTGAGAGAAAAATTCTTCGAGTGATTTTTGGTCCTGTCTGCATTAATGGAGAATGGAGACGAAGATTCAACCAAGAACTGTACGAGCTGTACAGCGACACTGACCTAGCCAGAAACGTAAAGGTCGAACGACTTAGATGGTTGGGTCATGTTGAGCGAATGGAAAATAATGCTCTGGCTCGTAGAGTCTTCGAATCCAACCCGGAAGGACGTCGCAGAAGAGGAAGACCGCGACTCCGGTGGAGCACACAGGTAGAGGACCTGAACCAACTTGGCGTGCGAAACTGGAGACAGCTAGCCAGGGACCGAGCTGGCTGGATAAGTTTGTTGGGTGAGGCCCTGGTCCGACCTGGACTGTAGCGCCACCATAAGTAAGTGAGTAAGTGGATACGATTTCACCTTTACCTAGTTTTTCCAAAGACTCGTGGTCGTTTGGAGGTTCTATTTACGAAAGGTTACAGACGATTCTGTTTTCAAAAATGATTTTATTACTCTCTTTCCATACAAGTTTGTGGGGAAGTTCAATTGATTTTGTTTCGTTTTTAATCGTTTTTGAAAACGTCACCGTAATTGGCATATGATCTGAACATATGAGATCTACGTAATCTGTCCATTTTCCTGATATCGCGCAATAGTCTATTACTGACTTTCCTTGTCCACAAATGAAGGTAAAACCTCCATCAGTGTCTTCCTTGAAGGAACCGTTTAGTATAATTAAGTCATGATCCTCACACATTTATTCATTGTAAAATAAGCATGTAAACTCATATAAGAAACAAAAAGCTTTAAACAAATAATCTATCTACTTATACTTTTTATTACAGAGCAATTCGGCAAAGGAAAAAATGTCATCTCTCAACATGAAAACTGGCCGCAGGAAACAAGCCTGGCCCAGCAAATCGGATTGCAAAGATATTCTTGATAATGCAGGTCATACATTAAAGAATCCCCATCACTCCGATGATAATTTAGATCGCAGCAATTGGTCAAATAATTCACCAGGTGAAAAGCAAAAAAACAAAAGCGCCAGTTTCATAAGTAGCCAAAAAGATATGTCTTGCTCGAATTGTGGCACACTCACAACAACCATTTGGCGAAGGAATGTCCGGGGCGAAATGGTGTGCAATGCATGCGGATTGTATTTTAAACTGCATGGCGTCAATAGACCGCATTCGATGAGACGCGATACCATACACACACGACGAAGACGCCCCAAAGGCAGTGAAATGGGTGGAAGAAAGCGTAAGTTTGTGGTTTTTTTTTTTTTTTTTTTGATTCTGGAGACTAACGAGCTTACCATTTGAAACGAGGCAAAGGATAATCAGTGTCCTTCTTGAGAGAGGTGGCACGATTGTAGTGCACGGCTGCGCTCGTTGGATTGGGCGGGGGTTCTTTCTCCCGCGATAGGACCTCACCTGTTTCAAAAAAAAAAAAAAAAAACAAAAATCGTGCCACGAGATAGGACCTCACCACCACTCTCGGTTTGCTACATCTCAAGCGTGATGTTGCAGCGCTCTCTGTTACCCACCCAACCTGGAATTCGTTTCAGGCCTAGGAATTCCCCCACAAAATACCGTCTTCTTACCGTTAATGCTTCCTTGCCGATACTCACCACCCTATTGCACCCCCTTTAAATGAGCCTTAACAATCCATTGTATCGGTCTTCAACTAATGATATAAATGAAAACACTCATGACTTCTATAATGGGGCGTGATTTACAAAAAATGTATTACTGGCAAACAAAATATTACTAACACTACTAATTGTTTACACCAAATGAAAATGTTTCCTAACCCAATTCGCGCATCCTTATTGGAGCGACTCAATCCAGCCCTGTTTTTGCCTATAGGCGCGGTTAAAACGATTCGCGGGCCGATTCAATGAAAGAAAAAAATTGGACTTCCTCTAAGGGTCCTGCCTATCCAGAGCTCTAAAACGGCTGGGAGGGATAATTTTCCTTGAGACTACTTCGGTAAAAATTCCCGGGCTTCGTTCCCGAAAGAGGCTACAAAATTGGTAAAGAGTCGATGTTTTGAGTCGTTTTCGACGACGAAATATTAAGCAAATGAATAAAACAACCAATCGTTAACCAAAATACAAAAAAGTACAAATTCAAAGAATACTAACATGTAATCATAAAGATACAAAAAAACATCATGCCCGAGCAAACACAAAATGACGTCCAAGTGCTGGTCGATAACTTCCTTCGTCCGGGCCCGGATCAGCCACCAGCTCGACCGGGGTTACTAATGGTCCCCAATTGGCGCTTTGTGCTCGTATCTGATTGTGACTCTGACTTCTTAGTTCACTCTCGTGTATCTTCAAAGTATAGGTATGGGGGTGAACCCTTCGAAGGAGAGCGGCGCGCGTGGCGTTACGACGTCGTCGGTTGGCGAGCCAATCTTGTCAAACAGGCAATTTTTATGTCAATCGAGCTTATTAGGGTCACTTTATGGGACCCAAAGTAGATTGTAGCAAAAATAATAAAAAAAAAAAACAACACGGTTACTTGGGTAGCCCGGGTTGGTGACGGACTCTTTCCAACTATAATTGCAAATATCGGGCTCGACGTCCTGATTCCGGGTTCACCCTTTAATTCGTAAAAAAAAAACAATGTAAACTCCCACGCACTACCAGAAAACGGCTGCGAAGCTTACCCCTTTTTATGCAACAAAAAACTGTCTTTCGTACCGTGCACTAACTATCTAACATGCAATTTCAATTCAATTAACTACTCTTATATATTCAAACACTTTGACTTTAAGCCCAAAGAGGTTAGTTGACACTCTTACTATTCACTGGTTGGACTTGCATTGAATGCTTCGTTCGCTTTTAGAATACCGTGGACCCTGATCTTTAGCTAATCCAACATACGGTATTACCGCCTCATCCGAAAACCCGCTGTTGGGCCGCAACAAGAAAAGCGATTTAAAACGTTCACTGCTAGGTTCAACAAACGCTTAGCCTTGAACGAAAATGCATTTACAATGCCATGACAAAAAAAATACCTGTTGCACTTGAGTGACTTATGTCGTTTTCGATTGGCTGTCCGGAAGCGTCCGGAATCATTCCGAAGCCTTCTGAAAGCGTTTTATTCGCACGAAACTGACAGACAGAACGCTTCTTAGAAGAGAAATTCTCTTCTTGATTTCAAATCAGAATCCACTCAAGAAGCACTAATACATGAATAATAAAAAGTCAAAAATAATACTCAATCAGTTTTGTTTTTGTTTTTAATTCAACAAATAATTTCGAATTTTGAGGATTTTTACAAGAAAAATCAGATATTTGACTTTTGAAATTTCACACAAACACAAAAAAAAAAACAGAACTCAGTGGAAGCGATTTGACCTGTTCCATTCGATTTCAGAATGAGTGAATTCTTGAGTGAAACCAATCGAAAACGACATTACAGTTAAACTCCCAGACGAAGTTTCCACTCACATTCCATTCTCACTCGAGTTTCCTTTTTCTACTCATGTTTCCCCGTCCTATTTAGAACTTAATTTTTCTATTAGAAAATGAGTGTCGATTTTTCTCTTTTCTCCCATATTTCCCTTTTACTCCTTGACTCCTTGTCGCCTTCTCTCTTTCTTATTTTCAAATTACCTCTTCCTAGCAACCCGCCGAGAAAGAAAGACGGAGGTCTTTTCGACAATTCCTACCTAACGTGCCGTTTCCTTCTTGAATTGTCAAACTTTTCTTGTTTGATTTTAATTTTATTATAATGAAACCAACTCGTCCGCAAAACAAATATTAAAATTATTTGATTTATTTCCCTCAGGGAGCCGCAACACATTTCATATACATTTATTTTGCAGGAAACAAAAACACAGCTGTCACTTCATCCGATGTCAGTAGCCATCGAGAAAATGAATCGAAAGACGATCTTCAAGTTTTAAAAAATAGCAGCTTTTTCATGACCATGGGCGGCCCAAGCAATCCCAACAATGCAGCAGCTTTTCCTTCACAGGTAGGAAGACATCTTTTTTTTTCATATGCGAAACCAAAAAATAACTATTCCTAATTCAAGCATTACTCACAGTACCTGTGCTCACGTCAAAATACTCAAGTCGACAGCAAACTACCGGTTGACATCAATAAAGAACTCAATACATCTCGAAACGAAGAAACTGAAAGCGAAAATAGCAGTCATGAGAATGAGGGTTGCAACTCACCATTAAATTTAGTATCAAATGAATCCCATTCTAAACTTCAATACTAACTTAAGTCTCGTTCAAATTTATAGGAGCGTTGAACAAAACAAAACAAAACATTATACGATATCGAACTAATAATATTACTTCTAAGAGAAGCAGCATTAATTTATATTATTAAAACCTAATAAGCAATTAAATCAAATTTGACAATTAACATGATATTATTTTATAAAAAAAAAAACAAAAAAGAGAACAAACATGGATCAAATTACTTTGAGTATTTTAGTATTTATTTAGTGTACATTAAAAAATAACAAAACAATCGAACAAAAAAAAAAACAAACTCAAAAAAATACTCAATTGTTGAAGGAATTATTAATATTCATTGACGATTGATGATTTCTGCAATCACAAAAACAAGAAATCATTATTGTACTTAAAACTGACCTTAGTAAAACTTTGGTAGAAGTAAAACACGTCTTACTGACATTCAGTAATATATTTAAACAAATTTAAAAACAAAACACAAGAATGGAATATAATAAATTTAAAAATGTATATAATTCCTTTGGCCTAAGCTGAATGTCATGACAACCACTATGCTTATGAACACTTAGTATTATTATTACACTTCGAATTTACTAATCGTTTTTTTTTTTTTTTATTAATAAATTATAACTCTTAACTCAATTACTTCACGTATTAAACTTAAAAAACTTAATATTTATTAGACAGTATACTTATTACAATCTCAAAAACAAATTATTCAGCCTTATTACCGTACCCGATCGGAGAATACTCCGAACGTAGCAAATGTCCGATCGGATGTTTTATTTCCTTCTTCCTTCACCGTACCCGAATCGTACATAAAATATAAACGCGTACCGACACGCACTTCTTTGTTATTTTGTGAGTGAACAAATATTTTTATTTCCGACACTTTTTGTTTCGGAAACAATCGGGCAACTTTCCTTTACCGGATTCTCGGATCGTGTTTTTGTGTTTTTTTTTTTTTTTTTTGCTAACTTCAGGGGCCGGGGCCCTACTCTGAAATTCGTTTCGAAAGCCTTCCTCTGCAATGTCGCTCAAGTTTTATTTTTTTATTTGTCAAACCTCTCAAAATTCTTTCAAAATAATCGAGACTCGATAAAAACTACTACAGTTTTGAATTCTCAAACGATACGTGACCTAACGAATGTCATCATCCCAAAATATTTACTCGTTCGTTCGATAACTGATGAGACTCACTCACTCGATAACGGATGCCGTAATTCGGCCCCTGATTTTCGATTTTATGAATTCGTACTCTGTAAAATGTCCGAATCGAACAAAAAAATCATCTAGTACTATTTCCATTTATAGAATGCATTTGCCGAGTCTAGAAGTATTTCTAGTATTTCGCGTTTCACTTGAACGACAATAGTCACGTTTTCTGTCGAGTCACTTTTCAGGCGTTTAAGAATCGGTATTACGATACTTAAACGCCAGGCGTTTTGAACTAACATGCGTTCCACATAAACAACTGAAAAATAGAAATTTCAAAATAATTTGCGTTTTTTTTTCTCAATTTTACAATTTGTTCGCGTTTTGAGAGTCGAAGTAGGCGAGTAAAACGACAGTTATAATACAAATTGGTACTCAACACTCAATTTCTCATACAAAAACTTACGTTCCACTCAGAGTAAGGCGTTACGACTCAATAAACGACTCTTAAACGCCAATCATAAGCTGGCCATACACATGTGATTTGTTCGTTGATTTGTTCGTGTTCGACTACAAGTTTAACGTGTGTGGGCATGTTTGGCATGTTCGCGAACAAATCAGATGTATTGAAACTTTTCAATTTCTTGTGATTTGTTCGCGAACAATTTCACGTGTGTGGCGTGTTTGCGAACATTCTGTACTTTTCGTATGTCAGTTTCTTTTAAATTTTGAAGTGCGCACACATCCTCACTTGTCAACGTTCACAACAAATATGATTTGTTCGACGTGTATGGAGAAAGGTTGTCCAACAATCAGACGAACAAATCACATGTGTATGGCCAGCTTAATACAAATTTTTGTCGTTCAAGTGAAACGCCTACTACAATAAGGGTGATTGACACCGTTTCGCATTGGTGGTCCTTCCCTATTTAAAGAAGATGATAGTTTGTCCCACAAATTGTTGGAAGTGTTTCTGTCGACCGAGGCGTTCCAACGTTCCTTGCCCAAATCGGGATGAGCACACATGAACTCCACCATAATTTCAATTTGTTTTTGTTTTGTATGCACATTTTTGATTAAATTTTGAATGAAATTATTATTTCCTTACTTAAATTTTATGTATTTCACGCAACACAACAGAATTTCTCTTGTTGTGTCCTTTCAAAACAACCTTCGAATTGCAATCCGTTAACTTTCTTGGTGTAGAAACAAAATTTCCGTTTTCGAACGCTAATGACATTCGGAAACGTATTGCCAGGTACGAAAAAGACGAATGCGGATTTGTCATTCCGTAAGTCCAAATTTCTAATCCGCATTAGGAATAGAGAGGACAATGTATTCGTGTTCGAAAATATTTCCTTTCGAAACGAATTACAGAGTAGGGCCCCAGGTTGAAGAATATTAGTGTTGGCAGGCGAGTAATATTTAACCCAATGTTAGAATCTGCACTCATGGTTAAAAAATTTCGGATGATATTTTAAAATTATTATTTTATCATGAGAAAATGCATTTTAACATCAGTTTAAGTAATAATTTAAAATTTGCAGTTTTTTGTAGCAAACAGAGAGTATATGCGGCGGCTTCCCCGTTAAAGGGATTTTAACCCTTGATGTGGAGTACACGGCTCTGGCTATGCGCTCGCCGCAAGCGGGTACAAAACTGGGTATATATATTCAAAACTCAAAATGTCCTCAAAGGAAAATATTTAGGAAAATTCGCGCCCGAAAAAATCCCATAAATATACGCAGTCTGCCGGTACTAAAAATGACTAAATCGCGAATTCTGTGCAAAAGGTGCAATTTTATTCAATTAATTAAAAATAGAAATATTAATACCTTTACTAACGCGTATGTTTCGATTGAGACCATTTTCATCTTTAGAATCCGTTAAAGGAAAGTAGAACTAATCGCAATGCATCGCATGCAATCGCTCTCATTTTGGAAAATTCCAACGCAGATTTCAAATTTTTTCGTAGATGTCTACGATTAACTTGTCAGTAAGGATACGGTGGTAGAAAATTCTTAGAAATTGTACGAATGGGGTAGAATTTTTCTCCGATCGGATACGGTAATAAGGTTGAATTGAACAAAACTAAAAATTAACAAATAATATTTGTAAAATTAAAAAACGAAAAACAAAAAAACTAATGTGAAAAAGTTTCTTGCCTAAAATATGCAAAATGTGTGATAATAGAATTACCTTCTCTTACTTTATGTATACTATATATATAAAGCCCTCCATTTGGATCGTAGTTATGTATTAAAATCGAACAATATTTCAAATTATTCTCATATTTAACATTTTTCAAATTAAAACTAACTTAAAAAACAAACAAACAACAACAAAAAACCGCAGAATTAGAAACAAAAGCAAACAAACAAACCAACAAAAAATGCATAGACAACAGAGACAAAAGTAAAAATAAAAATATTATCGAAATTAAAAAAGAAACACTAAAAAAAAGTGATTAAAAAAAAATACAGCTCTAAAACATTTTATTAACAACATACATAATTTTTAAAAATATATGTATAATAAGTATTTTTTTAGATCTATAAAATATATTTTAACATTGAAAATTAAGAAATCATATATGCATTGCTTTATTTTTATATGAAAAAAAAAACAACTAAAAATTGTAATATAGTAAGATAAAAGAAAGAAAAAACAACAAAACAAAAATATATGCAAACATGAGCTCTTTAATATTATGATAAAAATAATTAATTAACTTTTTTCTTCCGCGGCTAATGATTTTTTTGTTTATGCAATTAAAAAAAAAATAATAAATAAACCAACAAGCGATATTTTATTTCACATTTGTTCCCGCATTCGTGGTTTCTGCTACAAAAATAAAAAATAAAATATTTACATTTTCAGAAAATAAAGTATTATTTGTAACTTAACATGGTTGATTTTTGTTCATATTGTGTTAATGCAACGTGGTAACAGAGGATGAATGGCTTCCACAAAGACCCTTAAACTTACAACTTAACCACCTTCCAACAACGAGTCGAATTCTTTCAAGTCCAATGCTATCAACGAGTCCAATGCTTACAACCAGTTCTATACTTACAACCAGTCCAATGCTTACTACCAGTCCACTGCTTACAACCAGTCCAATGCTTACAACCAGCCCAATGCTTACAACCAGTCCAATGCTTACAACCAGTCCAATGCTTACAACGAGTCCAATGCTTACAACGAGTCCAATGCTTACAACCATTCCAATCCTTACAACGAGTCCGATGCTTACAACCTTTCCAATGCTTACTTCCAGTCCAATGCTTACAACCAGTCCAATGCTTACTTCCAGTCCAATGCTTACAACCTGTCCAATTCTTACAACCAGTCCAATGCTTACAACCAGTCCAATCCTTAAAACGAGTCCAATGCTTACAACCAGTCCAATGCTTACAACCAGTCCAATGCTTACAACCAGTCCAATGCTTACAACCAGTCCAATGCTTAGAACGAGCCCAACACAAAAAAAAACATCCAAAGAGCCTAAGGTGCATTCAACGCGTATCAGAGCATCAGACCAATGACTGATCTATTTGACAGGTACTTTTTCTCACAGTACACAGAATACAAGGTATTATATTGCGCATATCTCAGAGTTCAGAGACCTAGATCTCTGTATATATATATTTGGGGGGTATTATCAAGATTGGTTTTCTGCTTGGTTTGACAGATCTTCTGTCAAACCAGGCAGAGAACACACAATATAAACTTATGTAAAAAAAATGTGCACGACTGGGTCGTACAAACTTGCTCCTGCATGCTAAAACTAAATATTTATGATTACTTTAATGTTCCATAAATTGCAAAAAGTAGTGTTAAAATAAGAGATATACTTTAAGCAATTCTGATTACACTCTTACTTTCAGCTTACAGTTAACTCACTAAAAAACTCAATATATAAAAATAATTAGAATTTATTAAAAAAATTAAAATTTGAAAATGTACCTCGTTAATACATTTAATTTCAAAAATTTAAATGCCAAACAAATTCAAACCTTATTTTTGATTTATTGAATTTTTTTTGAAAATCGTCAGAGCCCTTTTTTTTAAATTAATTTTTTATATATACAATTTTTCAAAAATGTCTTAAAATTACTTTGGGTATGCAGCTTTCAAGACCATGTAAATATACATATTATACTTCAATTTGGATTTTTAAAATTGATTCGTTTTTGAGATAGAGAATTTTGAAAAAAAAATGAAATTTTAAAAATCCAAACAAACATTTTTTTAATACAAAATATTATTTAAGCAATATATACGTTCTTTCAAAAAAAAACTTTCGCTGATCGGACTTTCTTTTTTTCGAGAAAATCTAATAACAAAAAAAACGTTCTATGGGCGGTACCATTTTGGAGCAATACAAACATTTTTTTTAACATTAAATACATGAATGTTAAAAAAAAATTAAACTCGAGGAAGTTTTAAAAACAAATCGTAGGAGCCGTTTTGGAGTAAATTGAAAGTCTTGGATTTTGGCCAAAAAAATCGTTTGGTGGCTACCCTAAATTTTGATCTTAAAACAAAAATAAAAAAAAAAATGGGATATGAGTTTTTGCTCAAACTTCTAATTTTAAAGTTTAAAGTCAGTCGGACCAGTAGTTAAGGCTGAAGAAGCCTGTAAACTTCCAGACAGACAGATGGAATCGTCGGACCCACTTTTTTGACTTCTCTATCATCGTAATGTCATATCTCATCATCATCTCAATTTTTTTTACGAATTTAATACTTGCCATATATTCTATATGTCCCAAGTAAAAATGGTCGCTTCAGTCGAATTCCATTTCGATTATTGCTGATTTTACATTATATTAAGTTGGTTTTAAATTATAATTGTATCACAAAAGTTTTTTAATAATAAATTAACATTTAAACAAACAAAAGACTAATAAACTTAAAAGACAAACAAAAATTATCACAGTGTAGTTTATTTTGGTGCTTATTTGATTGCTAACGCGTAGCTCACTATATTGTATCACGCGTTAGCAATAAAATAAACTACACTGTGATAATTTTTGTTTGTCTTTTAAGTTTATTTGTCTTTTGTTTGTTTAAATGTTAATTTATTATTAAAAAACTTTTGTGATACAATTATAATTTAAAACCAACTTAACCCGGCGGCCACACGAGCAAGTTCTGGCCAGCAAGTTGGCATACAATCAAATATTTTACTCACACATTCAAACTTTTAGTACTGGCTTTAGTACTGGCCAGTCAACTGGCTTGCGAATTTTCGAGCCAGTAAAAAGAGCAAGTAAAACGGGCAAGTAATTTGACAGGTTTTGCCAAATATATCAAAATGAACAAAATTAAATGAGAATATTAATTGAAGCGAGGATTTTAATTTCTTTTTTTAATGCCGACATCTTTCAAATTCCAAATTGGATGTTACAAGCAGGTAAGCTTGTAAAAATCGTTGAAATGGAAAAAAATATGTGAACTTGCTGGCAAGTTGACTAGCAAGTTTTTTGCCACCTACGTCATACCAAGTACACCGATAGAGATTTGACAAATAATATACGTAGAATACTGGCAAGCCAGAACTTGCTCGTGTGGCCGCAGGGTAATATAACGTAAAATCAGCAATAATAAACAAAATATCTAACAAAAACCCCTGGAGAAGTTGTGATAACAACGAAACGTTGGGAAAAGATAAGATAAAGTTTTTTATTTGCATTTAAGATCAAATTGACCAAAAAAGTCCGAATATTTATTATAAATATAAACCATCAACAAAGATATACGTAAAAAAAAATTGGTCACATATAAAAAATCCATATATTTCGATTATACCTGTTAAATTTATATACAAAGACCTAGATGACAGAAGTGAGAAAAGGCACAAAAAGAAATGCCGATAACACAACAACAACTTATGTTGTATTTTGACATTTTGGTCTCTGAACATATATGACATATTATGACATGCGCGAACTTGAGAAGAAGAAAATTGGGAATATAATACCTTGTATTCTGTGTACTGTGCTTTTTCTTTCAGATCTACACTTGCATTTATTATAACGTTAAAATTTAATCTTTATCGATCTTAATTTTGTAGTGTTATTTTCATTTACATTTTCAATATATTATTCATTTTGAATGTAAGGTTTGAAGATATTTGAGCAGTTTTATAAAACCCAGTATGTCTGTTTGCTTGTCAGACCATTATTCTTGATAGTTTTCAAATTATGAAATAAGTCGTTTACAGAAATTTATATAAAGTACTAGCCGACTCCGCGATCCTCATCACTCAATAAAATGCAAAATCGGTTCAATGTGCTCTCCAACAAATATTGAATACCTTCCCCAACGTGATATTGAAAAAGGTGAAGAGCCACTATTGAAAATCAAGGTGGCAACATAAAATTTTAAACACCAAGCCATACACACACACACGTCTGAAGTGTGGGAAAATTTTCCATTAGGCCAGTTCCACCTAACAACATCTCACTGAGATCTCAGAGATCTCAGAGATTTTTTAGGTGGAACAAAAAATCTCAGCTGAGCATTGAGATTTTTTTCTGAGATTTCTGAGATGAAAATTTTTTGGATTCGATTTCTCACTCAGCTATTTTGACGTGACTGACATATGCACAACAACAATGTGTAAGGTAACCATTTTATCTCAATGAAAACTGAGAATTTTGTTCCACCAAATGCCTCAGTCAAAGTGACATTGAGATCTCAGTGAGATGTTGTTAGGTGGAATTGGCCTATTGTAACAGACGAAGACGAATTTCAAAAAGTCATAATGATGAATTCAAAAGGAAAGAAAATTTAAAAAAAAAATAAAACTTTCCTCTCCCGAGGAACTAAAGTGACACTCTGCAAAACCCTCATCATCCCGGTCCTCATGTATGGTGCAGAGACATGGACTATGACAACATCTGATGAAAACGCTTTGGGCTGCTTTGAGAGAAAAATTCTTCGAGTGATTTTTGTTCTCGTCTGCATAAATGGAGAAAGGAGACGAAGATTCAACCAAGAACTGTACGAGCCGTACAACGACACTAACCTAACGAAAAGTTAAGGTCCAACGACTTAGATGGTTGGGTCATGTTGAGCGAATGGAAAATAATGCTCCGGCTCGTAGAGTCTTCGAATCCAACCCGGAAGGACGTCGCAGAACCTGAACCTGAACCAATTTGGCGTATGAAACTGGAGACAGCTAGCTAGGGACTGAGCTGGAAGGAAATGTTCATTGGATGAGCGCCACCATAAGTAAGCTAGTAAGAACAAACATTCACAGTAAAGTGGATAATTTAACAAGTGTTTACAAAATAATGTAATATGCTGATTCCACTGACGCTAATCACGATTTATTTATTTTATTTATACCGAATTTTGAACAACTTACTTACTTATCCGGCTCACAATCCATGAAGGATCTCAGCCTGAGACACTGCAGCCTTCCATCGCTCGCATGTACTCTCCAGTCGCCGAAACCAAGCGCTCTGGCATCCGCAGTCACTTAGTCCTTGTACCGTAGGTTCGGTCTTCCTTGTCGTCTCGAACCTGGGGGCTGGGATGAGAAGGCTTTCTTGGCTGGAGCATTGTCGTCCATTCGCTCGATGTGGCCGAGCCAATGTAGTCGTCTTTTCTTGGCCTTCTGGACTACATCCACATCTTGGTACAGCTCATACAGTTCTCGGTTGAACCTTCTTCTCCATTCGCCATCGTCGCATACGGGACCGAAAGTCCGTCGAAGAATTTTTCTCTCGAAAGTGCCTAGTATCAATTCCCCTTTTTTACTTATCGTCCAGCACTCGGCGCCGTAGAGTAGGACTGGTAAAATCAAAGTATTGTAAAGCAGACACTTTGTCGTTCGAGTGAGGAGTTTTGAACCTAGTTGTTTGGCTAACCCGAAGCAGCAGCGGTTCGCTAGGGTAATTCTTCTTCGGATCTCCATTAAGGTGTCGTTTGTGGGATTGATGTTTGTTCCGAAATAAGTGAACTCCTTAACTACCTCGAAATTGCTGCTACCAACAGTGATGTTCTGTCTTAGGCGGTGGGCAGATGTTGCTTTGTTTGTTGATAGCATGTACTTTGTGTACATTCACATTCGGGGTCATTATTAGAGGCTGGTGTCTTTCTCATAACTATCAAGTTTTTTACTGTTGAAGAGTTGTTAACCCCTCATACTATCCTCCAAATTTGTTGTGCCGTTGATTAGGTGCTTTTGTTTCTCTGTTTTGCACCTGTGCTTACAAGTTTCGCAAGTTACATCTAGAGATATAACCAGTACCCGGTGGTTACCGCCAGTAGCGTAGCAAGGCGTGGGCGAGTGGGGCGACCGCCCACGGCCTCGCGCCTGGAGGGGCCTCGCGCGAAGCCGCTGTCGGTCGTATTGAAATAAAATGAATGGAAAAGTTGAAAAAGCTAAGTACTATGCTATAACGCTAGATTGCACGAGGGACGTTGACGTCTATACCGGCACCTCTGAAGAGCACTTTCTTGGTTTCTTGGCTGTATCCGAGACAACAGGAGAGTTCTTAACAGACACGATACTCAAAGAATTGGAAAAAACGACTTAAATATTCAGATCTGCAGAGGCCAAGAGTACGATAACGGCGCGAATATGGTTGGTATAAACAAGGGTGTCAAATCCAGAATATTGGCCATCAATCCTAAGGCTTTCTTCACTGCTTTTGGTTGCCATAGCTGGAACCTCATTTTGGTAGACGCAGCAAATACTTCTTTCACTGCAAAGGTTTTTTTCGGTTTCAACCAAAAAATGTATATGCTATTTTCAAAATCAAGCAAAAGATGGGAAATATTACAAAAAAAAATTGAAAATATCACTAAAACCCTTATCAGATACGAGATGGGAGAGCCGAATCGCGTCAGTTAGATCAATTCTATCACAATTTGATGACGTGATTGACTGTTTGATTTGTCTGAAAAATCAATCAGAATTTTAATTCGTGTTAACAATATCAACAAAATCTGGCAAAAGGTCAATATAAACTGAAAAATAGCAATAGTGAATTTGAACAATTTTGGAGCATGGATGCAGAGTTTTCGCGAATCAGGTTTTGAGGAATGCATTGAAAAATCAAACGAGTTTATTGAAAAAAGCAAGTTTGAGATCTCAACTACCTATAAAGAAAAAAGAATTTGCCTTAAAAAGAAAATGAAATTCAAAATAGAATTTTTTATTACTATGGTAGACGCCACTATTAAGGATAACGACATACGATTTTCTTCCCTTACACAATTTTACCATAACTTCGGTTGCTTATACGAAGTTAAGAATTTAAAATCTTTGAACAGTAGCGAGATTTTGAACCACTGTAATGCCTTAAGCGCCGGACTTCAGCATGGGGATAACAAAGACATTGAAGGTTTCGAGCTGCATGAAGAATTGCTTGTTTTAACACTTAATATCCCAGATTCAATTGAAGAACCGAATCAGCTGATCCAATATATTATAACCAATGATTTACAAGATATATACCCAAACGTATACATATCACTAAGAATAATGTTAACTATTTCTGTAAGTACTGCTTCGGCAGAAAGTAGTTTTTCTAAATTGAAAATTATAAAAAATTATTTGAGAAATGCCATGAAACAAGAACGTTCATCAGCCTTAGGAGTTTTGTCCATAGAAGCTGAATTAGCTTCTTAAATAAATTATACTTCTCCTTTAGAAGACTTCAGCAAAGCAAAGAGTCGAAAAGCTTTGCTTTTGTGAAATTGCAAATAAACATACATAGTTTTCTTCTTTTATATCTGTGTGCTCATTTACTTTCAACCCTAGATCCCGCTTTCATTTTTTAATTAATATAATATGTATTAATATAGCTCAAGGTAAGTAATATTTATGTGCATGGAAATGGCCTCGCGGATGAGACTTTGCCCACGCCTATATTCGGGCTTGCTACGCCACTGGTTACCGCGAGGAAGTAATCACTTGGTGTGAAGGAAAAGTAACAGCGTACGCCCCCAGATCCTACAACACCCAACCACCGAATTTTGAAAAACTCTATATTTTGAAATACAGGATATAAGTCATACAGTATTTTTACCAAACAGGATTAAATGTGGATTTTACACATATACTACGAGTTTGACATTTCTGAGTTTTCTATTGTTATTGTGATTATCAAACTACCAGGAGATCGGAAACTGACTTACGTTTAACCCTCCGGATACCACAAATTGGTAAAAACACGTTTACTCCTGCAGTAAACTTGAACCATAGCTTGTAGGCATTGTCTTTTTGACAGCTTGGTTTCCCATCTCCCTTTTAAACTCATCTGTTGACAACACAGACATTCAAAAAGGTTGATATGTTTTTGCACATTTCTTACACGTCAAAAAAAACATTGAAATTTAGTAGCAATTCTTCTTGGTTGTAAGAAAAGCCACATAAGAAAAAACACAGTGCCTACTGCCCATTTTTTTCGTACAGGATTTTAAAATACTAGAATTTCCACCCGCTCCCTATATTATATGACAGCAAGCTGACGTTCTCAAACTCTGATTTGCTTCAAATTTACACGCATGTAACGTAGGTCAATATAAGACCAATTTGAACTTTGCCACCACACACCGACTATTCGCCACAATAACCATCGCGAGATCATCAACACTGTCTAAATGTATAACTCACACTTAAATCGACAAATAGAATGACTACAATACGTTCGTTTTATGTGTATACAATATACATGGATATTTTAAAAACTTCCTCCACACCCTCTATGTGTGTCTTGTTATTTTTACGGAACATAAATATACTCCACCACCGGTCGCTCTTCCGCAACGATGAGTCTTACTTCTTGCAGCTGCATGATAATCAACCTAATGGACCTGGACCGTCACCCCCACATCTTTCATTAAGAAAACACTTTTTTCTTGTTTCGAAAATGATACTGAAATTGGTTTAGTTTTTTTTTTTTGTATTGGGAATTTCTAATATTTTGAAGGATGTGTAGGTTTCATTAAATGAGGCTTATTAGAGTCCAGTAAAAGTCAACCGTAATGAGGACTTGCATTGAAGTAGAGTATATGTTGTGTTGTAATGGACCAATAAAGGAGAACAGTGTCAGTGTGAATCAAAATCTGGCTTACATTATAATTAAAAAATACTCCATTGTTTGTGTATTTTTTCTTAAAAAAAAAAAAAAATCAAAAATATCTTTCTTGACGACTTGTGTTATAGCCCAGGAGCCCCCAAGAAGAAATAGAAATAGAATCCGTGTTGAAGGAGACATTTCGCCACATTGCAATAGGTATGCGCGGCCTTTCCGGCTAACTAAATTCACGCCGACCACAAAAATCTAATTCGTCTTGGCTTTATCTTGTATTCCTCATTAAAAATTTTAGTGGGCGCGACGACTGGAATTTCTTGTATGGGGGCTCCCAGCCTATTAGTTTAATTAGAACAATGGAAGTACAGGGCGAATAGAAACAAAACTGTTGATGTGCTTACAGTCCAGGCAACATAGGTCGTAGTTTCGTGTATTTACTTGAAACTAGTAAGAATGTTGATCTGTAGTTTTAATATTTATTTTGATAAACAAAATATTAGTCTAAATTTTGTTAACTTCAAAGCTAACCACCTTGTATAGAAGGTAAATAAAATGTTGCTCATACGCCTCCGAGACCGAGGACTTTCATGAAGGTAAAAAAAATCGTTTGGCTTAAAACTACGAGTACAAGTGCTGGCATGCACGGAATAAACATGTCTAAAGGCCACTGTTTAAACAAACAATTTTATCATTAAGTTGAATTACACTCAGAAAGAATAGGGTAATATCTCCAATTCCCGTAATTGCTTTCGAACTTTGATGAGTGTTAAATGCACAGGTTGCTTGGGTAAGTACGCACATGACTTTCGAACCTCTGCACAAAATTGTTAAATTCTTATCTTTGTGTTCGTCACATGTATGTACTTACTTACTTAACGCGGCGCTACAGTCCGTTGTGGACTTGGGCCTCAATCAATAGTCTCCGTCAGCCAGCTCGGTCCCTAGCTAGCTGTCTACAGTTTTGCACTCCACATTGATTAAGGTCCTCTTCCACTTGAGTGCGCCACCTGACTCGCGGTCTTCCTCTCCTCCTTAGTCCCTCGGGAATAGTGTCGATGGCTTTCCGGGCCGGAGCATTGGTGTCCATCCGCTCTTAATGACCGAGCCATCTGAGTCTCTGGACCTTGACCATTCTGGCTAAATCCATGTCGTTGTAAAACTCGTAAAGTTCGCTGTTGTATCTTCTTCGCCATTTCCCTTCAATGCATACGTGGCCAAAGATGACCCGAAGAACTTTCCTCTCGAAATAGCATAAGGCATATTAATCTGATTTTTGTCAAGATCCATGCTTCTGCACCATACAGCAGGACTGGGATGATGAGGGTGTTTAACAATTTTACCTTAGTTGCTCGAGAGAGGGGGTTTTTGCACTCAATTGCTTTCTTAGCCCAAAGAAACAGCGATTAGCAAGAGTTATTCTTCGTCTGATCTCGGCGCAGGTGTTATTGCCCGTGTTTATAGCGGAGCCTAGGTAGACAAACTCCTCTATTACCCCGAAGTTGTATGCGTCTATTGTGACGTTCTCTCTGAGCCGTCCGTTTTTCTCTCATTTACCATAAACCCATTTTTGCCGCTTCTGTCTCAATTCTCACAAAGGCGCCATTGACATCACGCTGTGTTCTTCCCATTATATCAATATTATCGGCGTACGCGAGAAGTTGAACAGTTTTTTGGAAGATAGTGCCTCTGGTGTTGACGGTGAAGTTCTGCACTACCTTCTCAAGAACGATGTTAAAGAAATCACATGACAGTGCATCGCCTTGTCTGAATCCTTTTTTGACGTCGAAGGATTTCGTAACCTCGTTGCCAACCTTGATGGAGCAGCGTGAGTTCTCCATCGTCATTTTGCACAAGCGAACGAGCTTGGCAGGGATGCCAAAACTAGACATAGCTTTATACACTTCATCTCTGTAGATGCTGTCATACGCGGCCTTAAAATCGATGAAAATGTGGTGGGTACCGATTTGAAGTTCATAGGTCTTTTCCAGGATCTGCCGCAACGTGAAAATTTGGTCGACAATCAGATTGTTGACGAAAGGCTTCAGACGTTCACATATTACGGAAGAGAGGATCAGGTAGGCGATGTTTAGTACACTTATTCCTCTTTAGTTGGCGCAGTTTAGAGGATCTTCCTTTTTCAGGATCAGGCAAACAATGCTGAGTTTCTGACTGGTGAATGCTCCTAATCTAGATCGTGACGTTGCATGCTGCTTTGAACAGCTCAGCAGCTAGTCCATCTGCTCAAGCGGCTTTGTTGGATTTCGGATTTCAGCCGTGATATTGCGGTTTTCACTTCTTCTAGGCCAGGTTCACTGAATTGTTGGCTATCATCGTGTCCGATGAAAGGTTCCTGTCTGACGGCGGTGTTTTGTTCGTCGTCGCCGTTATGCAGTCTACAGAAGTGGTCTTTCCAAATCCCCAGCATTGACTGCGATTCTGCTATGATATTCCCTTGTTTATCTCTGCAGACATGGGTTCCTGCTCGATGACCTTGGACCAGCTGTTTTACCTTCCGATAAAACCTCCGAACTTCTTCCTGCTGCTGTTGACTCTTTCAGTATCCTCGATCTGACACTCCTCATGCTACCTTTGTATTCTCCTGAGAAGCCGGCGTTCCTCTCTCCTCTTTCACTCATAGAGCTTGCTACCAAAACATTTCGCCTACACCAAAATCGATCAGCCTGAATTCGTTGTCGGGAGTGGTATCGTGAAGGCTGTGCCTTCCGACTGTACCACGAAAGATGTCCTCTTTTTTCCAGCCTTGCGTTAAAATCGCCAAGGACGATTGGTTTGTCAAGGAGCTAGTAGAACTCGTCTTTCGTGTCGTCCTTTTACTGTTTTGTGGGAACATGCGCGCATATTAGGCTAATATTGCCGAATTTAGCCTTGATTCTACTGCGCCTTCCCTCTGCGGTGGATTTGAAGACTTTACGGGCCGGAGTATCGGTGTCTATCCTCTCCACTTGACCAGGCCATCTGAGTCTTTGAACTTTCACTCTTTTAGATAGGTCAGTGTCGCTGGACAGCCCATAATGTTCGTCCTTAAATTTTCTTCTCCATTCACCGTTTATGCAGACAGGACCATAGATTTTCCATAGAACTTTTCTCTCGAAACGGCCTAGGGCGCTCTCATCCGCTTTTGACAGGGTCCATGCTTCTGCACTATATAGCAGGACGGAGATGATGAGGGTCTTAAAGAGCGTCACCTTAGTTGTTCGGGAGAGGAATTTACTATACTCAATTGCCTTCTAAGTCCAAAGAATCAGTGATTGGCAAGAGTTATTCTTCGTCTGATCTCGGCGCTGGTTTTGTTGTCTGAGTTAATAGCGGATCCTAGGTAGACGAAGTCCATAACTACCCCGAAGTTAAATCTGTCTATGTTGACGTTTACTCGATCTAACCGGATGAAACAAACAATACACTACCACCCATGGAATCATTCGATGTCGCTGGGATAACACTAGATAACGGCGATAATGATAATATTCGTACAGAGTTGTAAGCCGGTTATTTTGCAGCACTTCTACAAGCCAATACATCATGGAATGTATCTTAAAAACAATAAACCTGTACAGTCTTGGCTAGAATAAAAAAAACTTACTGAATAAAAAAGAAATGCAGTGATTAAATGTTTAAATTTTTATAACTTTTATTTTTTTTTATACTAGCTAACGTCGCGAACCTTATCTCGCCTCCTTTCAGATCAACTCAAGAATAATAATGCAACATAGATTTTGTCAAAATGCAATGATATTTATTTGAATCCCATCCATGATTGTGATGATGACACACTGTGTCGTATGAGTACTTTCTTTTTATTTGTTTGCTTACATTGGTTTTGAGTTTAAAATTTCATATATCTGAAAACAAGAGATTTATATATACATGTCCATAATTAAAATAATATGAAAATGACCATTAATGGTTGCAAATAAGAATTTACTTACCTTTACTACTGATAACACACTTTTTCAAATTCAAGCACTAAAAAATTGACAGCAAAATGAAATAAATAACTTAATCCTTGATAATAGGTGTGTTTTTTTGGCAAATCTATCCGCAGTGCAGTAGGATTTACCAAAAAACGGATCCGCAGTTGTTAAGTTTTTGTATTTAAAAGTTGGTACTACAGTATCAAATATATATGAAATATGTCAAATAATTATTTGAAAAATAAAAACATCAAAAAACATTTTTTCCTCACCGAATGAGAATAATCAAATTAAATGAAAATGGACAATTTCCAAGAAGGTATGGTGAGAGACACCAAAAAAGGTTTATTTTATTAATCTTATTCATGTCTGAATTACAGTGTTTTTCGTCAACTAATAGAATCAAGTAGCAGCGAAGATGAATTTGTCATTCTTCTTTTTTTTTGCTCTCGTTGATGGTGACGAAGACGATGTACCTGGCGTTGGCGATGGTTCGGTTGGCTGTTGTTCGGGTGGTTGTTGTTCCGTTGGCTCTGACGGTTCGTTGATTGCAACGATGCTAAGTAGATTGGACATCAGTGGCGCTGTTTGTTGGTTTGTGGGTGGATGATTCTGTGAAATAATTACAAACAAAACATGAAGTAAAAAAAAAAATAAAATAAATGTTAAACTTACTGCTATTGCAACCACCCCCAAAGTCGTGGTATAAGACATGTGTTGCTTATGATAGGCTTCTTCCCGAATAGCTTCTCCATTTTTTTCATGAATGGGGCTGTCAAAGTCAAAACAAGCATTTAAAAGACGATTATTGAATTTTTCTTAATATATTAAGTAATAATTCAATTCCTGTTGCAACGGAATTGACTGTTTGGTTGTATATAATCTGAAAAAGAGCAACAAATATAAAAAAAGCAAAAAGAGTAACCTCTCATTGAAAAATGGAAAATTACAAACAACAAAGGTGTACCAACTATCATAAGTCAAACAACAAAAAACTTTTTTCGAGAGTCGAATAACGTCAAAATTCTATCCGCAGTATGATTCTACTTCTACTTTTATCAGCAGTATGGTGTTGTTTTTGTTATACATGTAATCTACTACTGCGGATGCGGATAGCTTTGCCAAAAAAACACACCTAATGTTTTAAAAACAAATCTGACTGATAGACTGGAAAATGGAACGATTTGTAGAAAAACCATGATTTGTTAATCAAGGTGGAGAAAAAGTAAACAAACGCTCTTTGATTATCATAGATTCTTAATTATGAATTAAGGGGAATCCGTGATAGTCAAATTGATGATTTAACCCACTCTCAACGAACTGGTCCTTAGCCCGAAAAAACAGCGATTAGCAAGACTTATTTTTCATCTGATCTCGGCGCTGATGTCGTTGTCCGTGTTGATAGCGGAGCCAAGGTATACAAAGTCCCTAACTACCTCGAAATTATATGCGTCTTTCGTGATGTTTTTTCCAAGACGTGGATGTTGGGTGTCCTTTCTAGATGACAGCATATACCTACCACTTTAGTTGCTCGGGAGAAGACTTTACTACTTAATTGCCTTCTAAGTCCAAAGAAGCAGCGATTGGCAAGAGTGATTCTTCGTTTGATTTCAGCACTGGTGTTGTTGTCTGAGTTGATAGTGGATCCCAGGAAGACAAAGTCCTTAACTACCTCGAAGTTTAATCTATCTATGTTGACGTTTGCTCCAAGACGTCGATGTTGGTAGTCCTTTTTGTCGACAGCATTAACTTGGTCTTGCCCTCGTTAACCGCTAGACCCATCTTCCTGGCCTCCATCTCAAGACTCACAAACGCTCCACTGACATCACGCTGTGTTCTTCCAATTATGTCAATGTCGTCTGAGTATCCTAGTAGCTGGACGCACTTTTGAAAGATTGTGCCTCTGAAATCGCATGACAACGCATCGCCTTGTCTAAAACCTTTTTTGACATCAAATGCATCCGGTAGGTCTTTTTTCGACCATGATGGAGCAGCGTGAATTTTCTATTGTCATCTTACACAGATGGACGATTTTCTCTGGGATGCCAGAACTAGACAATAAAGAAAACAACAATTTTTATTATTCACATGCATAGGAAGTATAACTATACAAAAACACACAGAGTTGGTTTAAGACCAATAGTTGGTTTATTTACCCTTTTTATCAACTGAATTTGTGTTTAGATTACAATACAGAATTTTTCACCTGAATTCTAAAAATAAAATGTTCAATGCATCCACATCTTAATTTTGAGCGCTTTAAAAGCTAAGTACCGATGGAAAAAATTCAAACTATTGAAGATTTAAAAACTTACACTTGCAAAAATTGTACATTAATTTATTTGTTTTGATTTACGATATGTTTGAAACAATAACAAAAGAAAAAACACAAGAAAGTAATAAATCTTTAACAAAATAAGTTAAAAAAAAACGGTTCTTGTCCGAAATGTGTGTTGGAACAAAGTCGAAAAGGCAATAATACAGTGGATAATGTGTATGCTCAGAAAGAGACAAATCAACTCGGAGGTAGCAGAGGAAAGGGTGAGAGTAACCACATCCAGGGCCCCAGGGATACCCCATAGAGCATGTTATCGCCCTTATAACTAGAGAAAATATAGTCTGGGCTATTAAAACTTTCTCGCCATACAAATATCCAGGCCCTGATGGAATAATGTTGTAAAATCAGCTTGAATTAGTAGTACCACAGCTGGAGAGTATATTTAAAGGTTGCCTCTTACTAAACCATGTCCCTATGTCTTGGAGATAGGTAAAAGTGGTTTTCTTACCTAAAATTGGTAAAAGAAGGCATGAATCTACTAAGAATTACAGACCTATAAGCCTTGCATCCTTTCTACTCAAAACCTTGGAGAGAATCGTAGAATATCACATTAGGGGCAGTCTGAGTAGTTGTCCCCTATCTAAGTCACAGCATGCCTACATGAGGGGTCTACAGAGACTGCCCTTCATCAGGTAGTTAGAACGATAGAAAACACAATCTTTTTCAAGGAAAATACATTAACTACCTTCTAAGACGTGGAAGGAGCTTTCAATAACGTCCTAACTGAATCCGTCGCAAAATCACTTGCAGACTTTGGTGTTGAGGACTACATCAAAAGGTGGATATTATCCATGCTAAGTAGGAGGATTCAATCAAAGTAAGGATACATAACCGAGTTGATGCTTTTCCCCTTCCCCACCAAAATCAAAGTACCACCTTTCACTCTACCTCGCTTGAACGTTTAATCATTAACACTGTCTTCCAGTGCCAAATATCTGGGCGTAATATTAGACACCAAATTAACCTGGAAGCTCAACATCGAAGAACGGGTGAGAAAGACGTGCGTGGCCCTCTACGCCTGCAACAAAACCTTCGTAAAAAGTGGGGCCTCCACTCACTCAAAGAAATAGGCTGCTTCCTACGGGCACTGCAACCAAACAAACCTGATACCATCAGACATCCTATATCTACAATCACCGATTACTGCATGGCCATCCTAAACACCTCAAAGAAGTTTAGAGTCTTGTTCCCGTCAAGAATCGACTGGAAGGAAGGCGATGTGACGAAAGACTTCGACACAACTATCTTCACGGATAGTTCAAAGATGTAATGCGGTGTAGGTGCAGGGGTCTTCTGTGAATCTCTTAACATTTCAAAATCCTATAGATTTCCCGATGTTGCCAGTGTATTCCAGGCAGAATTATTAGCGATAAGGGAAGCTTGTATAGCCCTTAAAAATTTCCGACAGAAGCATAGAGAATCGTTCTTTAGCCGTATTACGCGAATGTGGAACTCTCTTCAACATTCTGTCTTTCCCAATCATTGCAGTGTTCAGGAATTTAAGACCAATGTACACCGGCACTTCCTCTCCAACCCCTACCTTCTTTCCTAAAGCACTCACTGTGTCTATGGCATAATACGGGTATAAAAACCCCTTGAGTGTGTGCATATTATAAAAAAAAAAAAAAAAACAAAATGTAGCTATACTAACAGACAGTCAGGCAGCTATTAAAACCATTAATTCAGCTTTACCATCCTCTAGACTGGTCCAGCAATGCAGAGGGGCCCTCAAGGAACTTGATATGAGCGTCACTCTTATCTGGATACCGGACCATAGGAGCTATGAAGGAAATGAGAAGGCAGATGAGCTGGCTAGGCAAGGATCAGCCCGTCACAACTCGCTGGCAATGAGAGTATATGCTCCTCTTGGAGTTTCGGAGGGCTATATCCTGACCAAATACACATTAGAAGCAAATCATAGATGGAATAGTTTAACGAGTTGCGTTATATCTAGGAAAATCTGGCCCGCCTAAAACAAACCAAAATCAATCAATTTAATTTCCAAACTAAGGCATGACATAGCCAGGATTGTTACTACCTGCACAGTGTATTGGCCCATAGGGGAGCATGTGGCGAATATCACATAACTCATTCTGCCGTAGCTGTGAATGACCAGGATGAAAAGGAAACGGTCCCACACTTTCTCTGCCATTGTCCGGCCTTGGCTAGGAAAAGAAGAGCACTCCATTTAGGTAAAGACTTCCTCAAAGGTATTGAGGAACTCTCAGAATTTAAGATAAAAGACATGATCTCATACCTCAATAACACAAACTGGCTTTAGCCCCCCCCCCCATCTTTACCTCTCCTAAACTAGATGGCACGTGCCAAATATACATCCTTCCTAACCCATCCAAATCTTTTTAAATCTCATGAGGTATGGTTTCAAAACGGCGCATTCAGCGCTAATTGTGTCCTACACGGATGTGGGACAGCCATTTCTACCTACCTACCATCATCTGTCATGGAAAAGTGTTTTCAACTTTACAGTTCGGAATCGGCGTTAAATATTGTAGGTCCCCTCAATTCCTCACACGCACCTAGAGAATTGTTGATGAGAGTAAGCCACTTAGGCCTTGACTCTTCAAGAGCTGTCGCGCCACTCTACTTATTTTTTTTTGTTTTATGTTTGAGAGCTGATTTATGTATACACTTTGAACCCATTAAATTTCTAGGCTAAATATGATTTTTAATTGCATGAATTTTAAGTTAGAAAACTCTTCACAAAACGTTTGGATGCACTCAATTAAAGTAGCATCAACTGCAATTGATTTATTTAGATTCCGATTCATTAGCCATGATCCTTGTTGACGTATTATTGCATCTCAATTGTAAACTAAACGTATCTATAGATAAATGGTCCAGAATGTTACCTCGTCGACCACAAAAGTGCTTCATCAATTTAACATTATGTACTCCAACATCATACCCCATTGAATGTCTCTGCCATTTACTCTGGAAAGAATTTTATTGGTCTGTTGCCGAGGAAGGCGTGGCCAACCGAAGATGCGCAAAATTCAAATAAGGAAAACAAATTCGCTTTATTTATGATGATTCAGTCAGTCAGTAGGTACGCGATTTGCGAACTCGTTATGGACGAAGACTAAACTGGAAGTCAATATTAAGTTTTATAAATTCGTCCTGACTTGCATAGTTTAAAAAACCAACTTTTAAAAATATCATCGATGTTAACAGATGGCAGAATTCGTTCCGATTATTTTGGATAATTTCAAATCGTGCTATTCAACGACATCCGCGTCACACATTACTTACCCCACGAAATCGAATCCTTTCAAAAACCAACAAATTGAAAGTAAGTGGTTTTCTAATCCGAAAAATTGTCTAATTAAATTATGTACTCAAAAAATGTTTACATATTAACCCCAACAAAGTGGATGGGTCTTAAGTTCAAATTTAAAAATAGACTTGTGTTATGACTTCCAGAAAACTTCTTGAGATCAATTAAGACATTTTTGACTATCACTTTAAGGAAATAGACACACTTAAGTGCATTTACGTAAAAGTCTTCTAATACTTCAGTTTAATGTGAGCTCGTGTCCAATTGTGAACAACAAAAGAAGCGATGGTTTCTCTGTTGTGTTGTGATTTTTTGTGAAAATTTGGTTTCCTTAACTTCAAAAAATAAGTCAATCTCAATTAATATAAGCTTATTCGATTGTCATTTTGCGTCACCGCCCGCCGGCGGCGGTAAAAAAAAATGTATGATGTGAACCTTCGGTTCTTGCTCCTTGGAAACGGTTAAACGGAATAAGTGATCAATTATGTGACCAAAAACGTGTTTGTAATGAGCCCTGTAATGAAGTATCAATTGAATGAGAAGAATCTTTAAGTAAAACTCAATCACACTAATATTATAAATGTGAAAGTTTGGATGGATGGATGGACTATATGTGTTACATAATAACTCCAGAACAGCTGAAAGTATCTGGAGGAACTTAAGAATACAAATAAATCATAGCACTTAGGCTACTTTTATCCCGGTAAAATATACCGTTCCCGTGGGAAAAATTTGCGATAGGCTAGGTATATCTTTAATATTTTGTATAAGCTGTGCCCAAAGTTTTACCTGCGATTAAAAAGTAGCCTACGCATTTGCTGACCCTTGAACTATTACTGCCGATGCAAAAACTGATGTCAGTGTCAATTAATACTTACTTACTTAAGGTGGCGCTACAGTCCCTTGTGGTCTTGGGCCTCAATCAAACATCTCCGCCAGCTGTCTCCAGTTTTGCACTCCAAGTTGATTGAGGTCCTCTTTAACTTGAGTCGCGGTCTTCCTCTCCTCCTACGTCCCTCGGGAATAGTGTCGAAGGCTGACCGAGCCATCTAAGTCTCTTCACCTTGACGCTTTTGGCTTGATCCATGTCGTTGTAGAACCCGTAAAGTTCGCTGTTATATCTTCTTCGCCATTCCCCTTCAATGAACACGGTGCCAAAGATGACCCGAAGAACTTTCCTCTCGAAACAGCCTAAGGCACTTTCATCCGATTTTGTCAAGGTCCATGCTTCTGCACCATACAGCAGGACTGGGATGATGAGTGTGTTGTACAATTTTACCTTAGTTGCTCGAGAGAGGGCTTTTCCACACAATTGCTTTCTTAGCCCAAAGAAACAGCGATTAGCAAGAGTTACTCTTCGTCTGATCTCGGCGCTGGTGTTATTGCCCGTGTTTATAGCGGAGCCTAGGTAGACAAACTCCTCTACTACCTCGAAGTTCTATGCGTCTATTGTGACGTTCTGCCCGAGCCGTCGGTGTTGGGTGTCCTTCCTCGAAGACAGCATATACTTCGTTTTTCCCTCATTTACCGCTAAACCCATTTTTGCCGCTTCTGTCTCAATTCTCACAAAGGCGCCATCGGCGTACGCGAGAAGTTGAACAGATTTTTAAAAGATGGTGCTTCTGGTGTTGACGTTGGAGTTCTTCTCAAGAACGATGTTAAAGAAATCGCATAACAGTGCATCGCCTGAATCCTTTTTTGACGTCGAAAGATTCCGTAAGCTCGTTGCCAACCTTGATGGAGCAGCTTGAGTTCTCCATCGTCATTTTGCACAAGCGAACAAGCTTGGCAGGGACGCCAAAACTAGACATAGCTTTATACAGTTCGCCTCTGTAGATGCTGTTATACGCGGATTTAAAATCGATGAAAAGGATCTGCCGCAACGTGAAAATTTGATCGATGGTTGACATTCCTGGCCTGAAGCCATATTGATAAGGACCAATCAGATTGTTGACGAAAGGCTTCAGGCGATGTTAAGTAGACTGATTCCTCTGTAGTTGGCGCAGTTTAGAGGATCTCCCTTTTTCAGGATTTTATTTGAAACAAAAGGAATATTGATGAGACAGCCTGGCAATAGGGATAGAAAGATGCTTCAACTTAATTAAAGTAATTAATTACTTAGAATTGCTTATCTGTTGTATGACCATCGAGATTCAGAAATTATTGGAAATAAATAAATTGGTGCTCTTCTTTACTCAGATCATGAAAATAGTAGTTAAATCCATCGGGACCCTCCAAGTTACTTTCATCGGAGAAAACGACGCGGTACCATTCGGAACTCCAAGTCACGTTAGCACGGCAGAAAACAATGCGTTGCTCTTTCCGGGCAGCGTCAGGGGGTGGTTTCTTTTTTTAACTTTAAGTGGTTTAAGTGTTTAGCTTTCGAAATATCGCGTTTAAACGTAGAAACACTTGCTTTTTCCACCACTTTTTTCCCTTATTTTGGCAGCAGAATCGTGGGAGTTCGAAGCCAAACGCAGAATAGCTCTTTTTTCTGTAGGAGTTAGGGCAATAACGGTTTGTCCCTTCATATTTTTTCCATATTTTCAAGGAGAGCTCCAACACTTACTTACTTACTTATGGTGGCGCCACAGTCCAGGTTGGACCTGGGCCTCACCCAACAAACTTCTCCAGCCAGCTCGGTCCCTAGCAGCATTATTTTCCATTCGCTCTAAATATCCCAACCATTTAAGTCGTTGGACCTTAAATTTTCTGGCTAGATCAGTGTCGCTGAATAGCTCGTACAGTTCTTAGTTGAATCTTCGTCTCCATTCTCCATTACCTAATGCAGACAGGACCAAAAATCACTCGAAGAATTTTTCTTTCAAAGCAGCCCAAAGCGTTTTCATCAGATGTTGTCATGGTCCATGTCTCTGCACCATACATGGGGACCAGGATGATGAGGGTTTTTTAGAGTGTCAATTTAGTTGCTCGGGAGAGGACTTTACTACTGAATTGCCTTCTAAGTCCAAAAAAGCAGCGATTGACAATAGCGATTCTTCATTTCATTTCAGCGCTGGGTGTTGTTGTCTGAGTTGATAGCGGATCCCAGGTAGACAAAGTCCTTAACTACCTCGAAGTTAAATCTGTCTATGTTGACGTTTGCTCCAAGACGTCGATGTTGGTAGTCCTTTCTTGTCGACAGCATTAACTCGTTAACCGCTAGAGGCTAGACCCATCTTCCTGACCTCCGTCTCAAGACTCACAAACGCTCCACTGACATCACGCTGTGTTCTTCCAATTATGTCAATGTCGTCTGCGTATCCTAGTAGCTGGACGGACTTTTGAAAAATTGTGCCTCTGGTGTTGACATTGGAGCTTTGCACAATCTTTTCAAGAATGATGTTGTAGAAATCCCATGACAACGCATCGCCTTGTCTAAAACCTTTTTTGACATCAAATGCATCCGGACCATGATGGAACAGCGTGAGTTTTCCATTATTGTCATCTTACACAGACGGACGAGTTTTTCTGGGATGCCAAAACTAGACATTGCTCTATATAGTTGGTCTCTATAGACGCTGTCATACGCGGCCTTGAAATCGATGAAGAGGTGGTAAGTATCGATTTGAAGTTCCTGGGTCTTCTCCAAGATCTGCCGTAGGGTGAATATTTGATCGATGGTGGACGTTCCGGGTCTAAGGCCACACTGATAAGGACCTACCAGGTTGTTGACGATGGGCTTCCAACGTTCACACAACACGGCAAACAAGATCTTGTGGGCGATGTTAAGGAGACTTATACCTCTGTAGTTGGTGCAGTTCAGGGGATCTCCTTTTTTGAGGATCGGGCATTCCCTGAATGTAACCGTATTTACCATGAAAATTTAATAAAAATCTATTGGGCCGTTAAGTGGTCCGCACATGACATAAAAACAAAAAAAAAACATACATCCATTTTTATATTACGAGAGACTTCGTATTTTACTACGGATGCAATGAAAATGTACACTCGGGTGTATACGTGTTTTTTTATAGATTTTTTTTTATTTTGTATCTTTTTTTACTTTTTGTTTGTGAACCTTGCGTATTTTGTATCAATTTTTATCTTGTTTTTTTTACCTCTGCAACAATCAACAATATGGAAATATTTGTCACCCAATATTGTCAATATTTGGACATAAAGCCTCCAAGGTTGATGACGAAAAAACCGTCCGACTGAACCCTGGTGATCGATTTGGAAACGTTTCATACTAGAATATCATAATGACCTTTTTTGTGATATATCATTCGATGAGATTTGGAGGAATTATTTTTTCTGACGAACATGATATTTTTCGAAAATCGGCAAGAAATCGATTTCACTAGAGACGACATATTTGATAGTCCTGACCCTACCAATGAAAGCCAAATGGATTCTTAGCCCAGGTTGCCGAGATACTTGCATCAGAAGATATTCTTTCTATGGGATAACAATTATCTAAGGACAAAACCAAAAAAAAACTGTTTTTTGATCATAACTCGGTAACGAGACCTTTCAGATTGTTTTGGTTTTCAGGGACTAATAGAATGCGAATAGACCTTCGTTTTCGTGTTCCATTTTATATGGGATATCTGGGAAAATTGAGAGACCTGGAGATTTTAAATAGCGCGAAATTTTCTGAAGGCAGAAATCGAAAAAAAAATATTTTTTGATTAAAACCTTAACACCGAGTGCTGAAAAGAATATTCGCTCTACTTGCAGGCCCATATTCTGATGTATTGTATAACTGTTTCAAGGAAAATTGCGAGAAATATCGATTTGAAATTAGCGCGAAAACATTTGCGAATAATTAGGTTAGGTTAGGTCGATTGGAAGGCAAATATTGATGAAAGAGTGAAAAAGGCTACTGTAGCGCTTTTTACTTGTAATAAGGCCATAGGCCCAAAATGGGGCTTCTCCCCAAAAATAACCCACTGGCTATACACTTCGGTAATCAGACCGATACTCATTTATGGAGTTGTCGTATGGTGGACCGCACTGGACAAGATGGTAAAACTAAATAAGCTCATCAAAGTCCAGCGATCAGCAGGTATGTGCATCACAGGAGCACTTTGGTCAACACCAACAGCAGCCCTGGAAGTGCTTTTAAACCTAACACCTCTTGACATCTTCATCAAAATGGAAGCAGCCAACTCTTGTGTGAGGCTTAGAGCCACCTCTCAATGGAACAATAACAATACTGGTCATACTACTATTCTTGACAATTTCAGATCTATACCAGATCGCTTAGACTATACCACCCCAAAAATGGTATTCGATAAAAGCGTCCATGTCTCCATCCCTTCAAGATCTTTCTGGGAAGAACAGAGACCCCTGAAAGACAATGCGGTACACTTCTATACAGACGGTTCAAAGACCGATTACAGAGTTGGAAGTGGTATTTATTCGGAACAACTGAATCTCAGTATATCATACAGACTTCCCAATCACCACGTTCTACTTGGAACGCACTACTTCCAGGTAGAAGTAATGGCGATTAAAGAGGCACTATCTTGGCTTAAAGAAAACGTTATATCTTGCAAGGATATACGAATCTTCTCGGACAGCCAAGCCGCTCTCAAATCTCTCGCTTCTGTCTCCACAAACTCTCAAATAATCCACGATTGTCGATTATCTCTGAATGAGATGACGGAACAGTTTAACATTCACCTCATTTGGGTGCCGAGCCACAGAGACATCCCGAGAAATTGCAAAGCCGATGAGTTCGCCAAAAACGGAACAATTCTGTCTACCGTTAGACAAAGACATAATATAGGAACACCACTTGCTACATGCAAATATCTTCTCAAATAGTATGCTCTAGAATCAACAAATGCTAGATGGTCACAGGTACCAAGCATAGACCTGAAACGGTCAAAAGGTTTGATTTCCCTGAGCAGACAAAGTATAAGCTCCACAGTTGGAGTCATAACAGGACACTGCCTCATAAGTAGACATGCTTTGAGGCTAGGGGTCTACGCAAACGCTTCTGTAGAAGCTGCATGGACGAGGAGGAAGAGGAAACAGTCCTTTCTACATGTCCGGCGCTCTCCAATAGAAAGAATCACCGTCTCGGTAATCCCTTCTTCGATAATACCAATGAACCGTCTACGATCATGTCTCTCTAACTTCATTAAAAGTACAAAATGGTTTGTTTAAGTTCATTACTCTCCCATGATTAACTTCTTTAGTGGTATCACAATGGACCCTTGAGGTCTAAGTGAGTCAGTTACATCTAGACAGCCACTCCAACCTAACCTTGCGGATAATTAACAATTTTAACCAATATCTCGGCTGTCAGGCCTTCAAAAGACTTGTTACCCCTTTCCATGCATAAAGTTCGATGTATCATTCGATATGTTTTGAAGAATTTTGTTTCTGTCCAAAATTTTGGCTAGGGATTAGCCCATGATATTTGTTCGAAAATCATGTAGAAATCGAGTTCGCTGAATTTGGCATATTTAAAAGTTCTCATTGAGCTTACTGCTAAAATCCAAACTCCGTTCCGAGCTCTGGTTGCCGAGATACTTGCATCAGAAGATATTCTTTCTTTGGGATTACAATTAGCTAAGGACAAAACCAAAACAAATGGTTTTTTGACCATAACTCGGTTACCAGGCCTCGTAGATAGCTTTGGTTTTCATAGATTACGAATAGACCTTTGTTTTCGTGTATCATTTGGCATAGGCTACCTGGGAGAATTGTGAGACCGGGCAATTTGAAATTGCGGAAAAGTTTCTGAATGCCGAAATCGAAAAAAGTTGTTTTTTGGTTAAAACTCTATAAGCTATAACCGATTGCTACAAAAAATATTCGCTTTCAATGGCTGATAGAAGACTTGTAGGCCGTTATTTTGATGGACAATAATATAACGGTTGTCGATTTTGTCGATTTTTAATTCGGAATCAAAACCACAATCATGCATACATGCACACACTTGAACATACATACTCGCCGCCATGTTTACAAATAATGAAAATAAAAACAATAGTCGTGTTTTTTCACTACTCAGTAGCCAGCACAGCGAAATTTCGCTTGGCAAACAACAACAACCTGGAGTGGAATCGGCTAAGCTGATAGTTGATAGTTGATAGTTGATAGTCAAAATAATTGTTTTTGCTCCACGTTAGGTGATTATCAAAACGATAATCACTTTTTTCCATACATTTGGAAGCGATAGCTATTTTGGTGTCGTTTTCATATATTTTTGAAAGCAACAACCTTGGGTTGGCTTCAATCAATTTCTTAAGAAAATTATTTGTGGGTTACAAAGTGTAAAAAAATAAAACGAATACACTAAGACAACCGGAATGTTCAGTTCATTGAAATAATGTAATATATAAAACCAATAAGGGTTAAAGAAAAAATATTTGTTTTTCGAATGCGTTTTTGAAAAACAATAATTTTATAGGATCGGATGGTTTACCATTAACTTGGCTCTCAAATTTGAATAAAAATAAAGATGCAACAGAGTGTGCGATTCCCAAGACTAGGGCTTCAATAAAAGGCTTTTAAATGGTTTTGGTTTGAATCTTTTAGCTCTATGTATACGCCTATTCGATCAGACTATCTAGGCCAATCTTCGGAGAGGGTGTCCCAGTTTCTTTGTACCGGCATGCAGCTCTACTTCCACGTGCGCATTTAAGCTCTTCGGACGGGTGAAATGCTTGTTATAAAATCGACTATTGACAATTTGTTTCGATCGTCACATTGTTAGAGAACATAGTTAGTCGATTCCCCGAAGGAATTTATCGCCCGCCCACTTGCACAAAAAGGAGAAATAACTTCATCCTTCCCTTGGTAAGTCCCCTTGGTTATCACTTTTACTTTCAATATAAACCGACATCCCCTTTTTATTGGTCGAGCCTCTAAGTTAAAATATTGGATATTCTTCTGTCCTGGAATATTTCACTGACATCAATGCTCTTGAAACACTGGGTCCCAATTTCGATAGGAATGTTATACTTAGAGCCACGGTAAAAGGTAGAAACCGGGGCCAATTTACAATGATAGTCTTATATCTAAGCACCAATTTTAAAACACAAACAACTCAATAAAATCTTCTGTGTGAAGTTATTTATTAACTTTCAATTTTAATTTAATTTATTTTAGTTGTCAATCTGGCAACAAAAAAAGCAAAGATTGAGCAAAGCGACATTGCTTATTGTAGGTGCTGCCAAAAACTCAAATTGTTTTATTGATCGATTTACACAGAGCAAAATAAAGTTGATAATCAAAATTGACTATCAATAAAGTGATAATCAACAATCAAGTTAGGCGATTCCACCCCTGGATTTCAGTCGATAAAAAGGCCAGTAAAAAATGACAGCTTTGGAGGCGATAGAACTTTAAATCATTGAAAGGAAGACAGCGCTGTTGGCGTTAAGAAGAACTATTTTGCTACGCAAATCTAATGATCTCAACTTATCCGAGTTATGCACTCGCTAAGGTTGAAGTATTTGCTAATTCTGTTTGATCCGGGGCGCAACCCTCAGGTACATTTTGCGACGTTTTATGCAACAATTGTCATACAACAACAATTGATAACTGTGTTGGCTACTGAGTAGTGAAAAGAACACGACTAATGTTATGTCATCTGCAATTCTGTATCATGAGGTGTTTTTTTTTATTGTTTCAGCTTGCAACCCTCAAAATTATCAAAATCCATTTATTCTCAGTTATGAGCAAAGTTTAGACAAATTTTTATGAAATTCGTGTCTTTGAATTTTCGTTCTTTCAGTTCCAGGTGGGCAAACGGTAAAGAGGCGAACAACAGCTAATAAAAAAGAAAGAAGAAGAACACAATCAATTAATAATGCATTCTACTGTTTGAGAAGCAAGATTCCTAATGTGCCCTACGATACAAAACTGTCCAAGGTAATCATTTGCATTTTACCATGAACGACACAAAATTGTGTTTTCCAGTTTTCAGTTTGTAGTTTTTACTATTCCGCGCTAACCATCTGTACTTTTTCTTCATTCGCAGATAAAAACGCTCAAGCTTGCGATACTTTATATAAAATACCTAACCGACGTTATCAAAGGAAGTAAAGACATGTCTAACGGTTTTCGATCAGAACTTATGCCATTAGGAAAAGTCAACAGTACCAGAATTAAGAAAAATATTAAATCTGAAATAAAAGTAAGTAAACTTGACAATGGGCTATAATCATGCTACTTATTTTTTTTTAAATCCCGATTTAGAACCTAATCCACGAAAGGAATGCTTCCGGTAAATGTAGTAAAGGTCGAACGGGATGGCCGCAGGATGTATGGCAGTCGGTACTCAAGGCTAACCGAGATTAAAAAAAAAAAAAACACTTTAGTGTCCAATTGTTAACTTGTGATCTTCTGGAAAATAACTTTAAGTAATTATTAAATAAAAATACATTAATTTCAAAGCAAACACAAAAATCGACTCACTGATATTAACTTTTTTAACTTTGTGGTTTTATTAAACGAGGAATTCTGGTATTTTAGCAAATACAGTTCGTTTTACTAGAACCCGTATTCAGCCTTATTACCGTACCTGATCGGAGATGTTCGAAGGGTAGACACGTGCATTCAAGTGGATACAAGCGTCCACACAAAAACCTCTGTCTATCAACTCCTACTCTCCACCTCCCCGTGGTGAACATCGGGTGCCCAGTACCTTCAACCGAAGATTGGGTTCCAATCCCAGAGTGGGAAGTTGTTGGCGACAGCAAAGAGAGAGAGGGGGAGAGGAGGTATGCGCCCACTAAGACATGCCTCCTTTTCAACAGGCGTCAGCGGAAGAACTCCCAAGATGGAATCAACGGTGGCGTCTACAGTTCCAGTCAGGATGAACTACTTAGTGAACACCTTATAGGGCTACTACGACATATTCGCAGCCCAGGCCTATAAGGAGCGGTTTGGCCGGCTCTTCGTCTTAGAGTTAAACGAATTAAACTAAAGACCTGGCCCTCCAGGTTGGGGGTCGTGCGTCGGGGTGACTGCCCGGCCACGTAAAAAAAACTATAGTTCCGAACCACCAACAAGCCCCGGATACGAAAAGAATTAATGATGACGACCCACGCAAACGATTTAAGGACAACGAATTTCGATTTTGCATTTGGGATGTTTGGTCTCTCAACAGACCACGTGCAGCCGAACATCTAGCGGAAGCCCTTGACTGTCTATAAAGCAGATATAACTGCCATCCAAGAAATTCGATAGGATGGTCCGGGCCTACGTAGAATGAACAACTGCGATACTTACTACGACGGCTGCTACCGGGAACAAAATCAGCGTCTATTTGGATGTGGATTTGTAGTTGGAAATCGACTCAGGAGGGAGGTCTTGAGTTTCAACTCAGTGAATGAGCGCATCACGACAATCCGTATCAAGGCTGAATTCACCAACATCAGCCTCATCTGCGCTCACACCCCCACTGAAGAAAAGGATGATGACACCAAAGACAGGTACTACGAGCTCCTCGACAAGACCTATGAGCAATGACCTAGCTATGACATTTAAATCGTCCTTGGAGATCTCAATGCTAAGCTGGGTAGAGAAGAAATCTTTGGTGGAATAATCGGATGACATAGCCTACACGACACCACCTCCGATAACATATTGTAATATGTATACACTTTATATCCCTACCTCTCTATATCTCTGTATGTCAATCTATTGTAATGTGTACACATTTTGTAACTCCGCCTCTTTATATCTCTATACTTAAATGTGTATACACTATTTATCGCTATCACTCTAATATTGTCTAATTGCTGAATAGTTATGTTATGTAACAAAAAGTTTTATTTGTAGTTGTAAGTAATTGTGTATACACTTTTTAGAGTTTCCCCTACACTCTAGTTGTTAAGAGGAGAACTTCGTTAAGCATCGAGAAGTTTCAGCACCTACTAGAACCTAGTAGTTTCTCGAACTTATTTGAGTTATATAAATACCCGCTTGGTGTCGAAGCAAAATTAATTGAATGTGAACTGCTATAAAGTAAAGACACTGTGTTTCAAAGTAATAATTGAAAGTGTTGAATAAATAAGTTTGTAAGTGATTTGAATAAAGTGAATTTGTGTTTTATTTGAAAAGTGAATAAGTTTTAATTATCGGACCAAGCCGAATATTACAATATTTAGGGTAATCGACTGCGCTGCGGGGCGAGACGTAACGGTAGCAAGTACGCGTTTCCCACATTTCGATATCCACAAGGGAACGTGGAAATCTCCTGACCAATCATCCGTCAACCAGATTGATCACATTGCGATCGACGCACAAGGCACGACACTTCTCGGACAACTACCTTGTTGTTGCCAAGTTACGAATGCGGATATCCCGAACAAGGCCAACACGCGAAAATGCTAGGAGGAAATTCGACGTCAAACGGCTACAATCGCAAGAGATTGCTAGATCCTTTTCCGATCGTTTCTCCGAAAATCTCCTCAGAAGTCCTTTGCTGCCAGCACAAAATTTAGAGAACCAGTGGCAACACTGCCAAGCAGCCATCAGAGATGCCGCCTCTGAAGTGCTAGGTTTTAAACGGCCACCACAACGAATCCCCTGGTTTGACAATGAATGCCGGCGAGCACATGCAGCTAAACAAGAGGCATACAAAGCGGCGCTGCAAAGAAGGAAACGAGTAGCTCGTGAGCTCTACGAGCAGAAAAGGAGAGAGGAGCACAAACTTCTCAGAAAGTAAAAAGGGAGCATGAGAACCGCGCTATCGAAGAGATAGAGGGATGTCACAACAGGAACTAGGTTCGAAAGTTCTACAAAAAGGTGAAACAAACCTCCAGGGCTTATTACCCCGAACTGAAGCCTGTAGAGACCATCATGGGAACATCGTAGTGGAACCGTGGTACTGCTGTGGATATGGAAAGACAACTTTTCCAAGCTGTTTAATGGCGATGACGTGCAAAACTCCGTCAGCAATACAGAACCATTCAAATTGGGTGCGAAAGGCCAATAATTCCTACCACCCGACCTTGACGAAGTGAAGATAGCGATATTTAGACTTAAGTCGAACAAAGCCGCTGGAGCAGACAGGCCAGCCGCCGAACTGTACAAAGCAGCTGGAGGAAGATCTTGGAGAAGACCCAGGAACTTCAAATCGATACCTACCACCTTTTCATCGATTTCAAGGCCGCGTATGACAGCGTCTATAGAGACCAATCATATAGAGCTATGTCCAGTTTTGGCATTCCAGAGAAACTCGTCCGTCTGTCTAAGATGACAGTGGAAAACTCACGCTGTTCCATCATGGTCGGAAAAAACCTAACATATGCTTCTGATGTCAAAAAAGGTTTAAGACAAGGCGATGTGTTGTCATGCGATTTCTTCAACATCATTCTTGAAAAGATTGTGCAAAGCTTCAACGTCAACACCAGAGGCACAATCTTTCAAAAGTCCGTCCAGCTACTAGGATACGCAGACGACATTGACATAATTGGAAGAACACAGCGTGATGTCAGTGGAGCGTTTGTGAGTTTTAAGCCGGAGGCCAGGAAGATGGCTCTAGCGGTTAACGAGGGCATAGACCAAGTTAATGCTGTCGACAAGAAAGGACTACCAACATCGACGTCTTGGAGCAAACGTCAACATAGACAGATTTAACTTCGAGGTAGTTAAGGACTTTGTCTACCTGGGATCCGCTATCAACTCAGACAACAACACCAGCGCTGAAATCAAACGAAGAATCACTCTTGCCAATCGCTGCTTCTTTGGACTTAGAAGGCAATTGAGTAGTAAAGCCCTCTCCCGACCAACTAAAGTGACACTCTACAAAACCCTCATCATCCCGGTCCTCATGTATGGTGCAGAGACATGGACCATGACAACATCTGATGAAAACGCTTTGGGCTGCTTTGAAAGAAAAATTCTTCGAGTGATTTTTGGTCCTGTCTGCATTAATGGAGAATGCAGGCGAAGATTCAACCAAGAACTGTACGACCTGTACAGCGACACTGACCTAGCCAGAAAAGTTAAGTTCCAACGACTAGTGGTTGGGTCATGTTGAGCGAATGGAAAATAATGCTCCGACTCGTAGAGTCTTCGAATCCAACCCGGAAGGACGTCGCAAAAGAGGATGACCGCGACTCAGGCGGAGCACACAGATGATAGAGAACCTGAGACAGCTAGCTAGTTACCGAACTGGCTGGAGAAGTTTGTTGGTTATACAACGGATTTACTATTTTTGATACGTTTATTTCTTAACACATTTAAGCTTAGAATCTATTTCATTTTGTATATCCTGCTCCGACACAGTCTTTGAGAGCTCATCAGCAACGATAGACACTTCTAATGCGTGTCGCAATTTATCTGCGGCTGATGGAATTTTATCATAATTCCAATATGTGAAGTCCTCAAATGTCCCAGTTATTTTGATCAGTTTCTCGCAATTCTCATCCACTACACCACGAGACTCCTGGAAAACAACTCCTCTCATATTTGACGGCATAGCAAACTTGGTTCCATCGAGTGGGAATCCTCGCAGTGAATTTGTCAAATGTCCATTTTCATTGATAGTGTAGTTATTAAAGTACTCGTTCACGTTTGCTTCTCCATCGCTTTCGATTTCTGCCGGTAAGTATTGAATTTTAAGCGATTCGTTTGAGAGATTTTGGTGGCTATCCAGTTTTATTGACATTTTCTAAGGGAATACTTTCAGCTAAATTATAATAAAGAAGTTTTATTTTAGGACTATTTTCAATTCCGAACTGTGTATTTTTTGTGTTGCTATTTAAATTTTAAACAAAAACAAATTTTTGACAGAGATTAAGGCCAGAGCCAGCATCTGCTCAATCTTCAATGAATCTGGAAAAGGGAACGTTCAAGCATGCATACGTTTATTTGAGAAATGTGTTGTTGCGGGATGGTATTTGTGGCGTCATCTGTTGTAAAAGAAAGAAGACTTTTAATGACTGCGTTCAAATATTTGTTTGGGTAGTGGGCATGATTTATCTTTACCATAATTTTCCTATAATCAGTATTGATTGAAGATGTTTGTCGGATTTTCCTTTTTATTATCTCTTTTCCTAACACACACATTGTTAGGATTTTTAATACTCTGGAAAGTAGAATGAAGCTTGCACAGAATGTCGCAATTATAATCAAGTAGTTTCAATAAAATCGTTCCAACAATGAAAGCCACTGCTGATGTCAAATCGTGATGGAAATTCATTGTTAATTGATCTATTTAAAATAGGCAAACAAATAACTAAGGGAATATTAACATGTGGAAAAAGGGTTTTATTGACAACACAATTAGTAAAGAAGTCTGTCTGCATTATAGCAAGTTCACCTGCACTTGTTTCGATGTGTATCGGCGTAAATTCCTATAATTATTTTGTTATTGACTGCGTTTATTTATGGGATTTTTTCTGTTCATGAATTTTCTTAAATATTAACCTTTGAGGACATTTCGAGTTTTGAATATATACCCAGTCGTTGTCGAGCCGCTTGCGACGAGGGCGTAGCCAGAGTCGTGCACTCCACATTGAGGGTTAAAATCCCTTTAGCGGTGAAGTCGCCGCATATACTTTCTGTTTGCTACAAATTTTAAACTAGTACTTAGACTAATGTTAAAATGCATTTTCTCATGATAAAATAATAATTTTAAAATATCATCCGAAATTTGTAACCATGAGTGCAGATTCTGACATTGGGTTAAATATTACTCGTCTGCCAATACCAACATTCTTCAACCTGAAGTTGTTTCCTCAGTATTTGACAGCTAAAGCAAACAAAAAAAAACGAAAAAAACAAAACAAAAACACGAAGAGAATCTGGTAAAGGAAAGTCGCCTTGCAAATGAAACCGTACTTGTAAAATTTGAACGAAAAGGTAACGAACGTTGTATTCGTGAGCAAAATTGCATTATAGTTGAGCCTTAACGCTTAATGTAGGCTTCTTTCAAAGTATGTAAAACCTATGCGAGAGAACTGTCTATCTTCCTCCATCTCCACGCAATTCATCTGTTTTTTTTCGGTGACTGGCATCCTGCTCAGCTCTTAAATCTTTAGTTGGACGAACATCGAAATGTGCCGATGCTTAAATTGAGATTTGGTTGCATTTTGAAGATACTAATTTTCCACAATGACGGCTTTGCCACATGAAAATAAGACCAAAGGGGATATCTTATTTTACAATGGAACACTGGGGGTCTGATTATGGGATTCGCGGCTAATCGCTAGCGAGTTTGACATTTGTCAATTATTGCTTTCGCTTTCGCCTTCTTCGTTTTGAATTCGACCAATTAACGAATTCGAAGGCGAATTTGAAATGCCATAATGTTTGCTGGTGAGTTGAAGTCCGACAGCTTTTTATTCGCGGATTCACAGTCGAAAAAGATGCACGTTTGCAGATGCCGCAACGGAAAACAAGAAAAGCAAGATAAGAGTACCGAACAAAAAGGAGAAATGAGAAAAAGACCCTGCATCTGTAGAGTCTTGGGCCATGAACTGCTCCCGGCGTTTCTTTAAAAGGTCCAAGCAATGGTTTCAGAACCGGGACACAGGCTCTTCGCAACAGTGAAAGAAACCTAGCCACCGAAGCACGGAATTGTAGATGTTTTCAAGCAGCACTTCCAACAGCTGCTAAATGCGCAAAATGACGAGCGAGTCCCAGCCCCCAGCGAAGAAGGGGTAGAAAGAGCCATCCAAAAGCTAAAAAATGATTTTGTCGGATGGCATACTTGCGGAAGTCTTTAAATATGGAGGAGCTGGAGCTGCTTATAATAGCATTCCCCGCCAAGAGCTTATGATGGCGATTTCTGAACTAGGGATACCGAAAAAATTGATCCAGCTGTGCCGCATGACGCTAAACAATACGCCGTGCAGTGTGGAAATGGGTAACAGCACAGCCGAGTTGTTTCAAACATGCGCAGGGTTTGGAAAAGGAGATGCGCTGTCATGTTCAACATAGTCATTGAGCAGATAGTACGCAAGGCAGGTGTGAGCACGGAGAACTCTGTCTTCAACAAATCCACCCAGCTCCAAGACTATGCGGACGACATTGACATCGTC
The DNA here is from genome assembly GCA_920937365.1 of Sphaerophoria rueppellii. Taxonomy (NCBI): domain Eukaryota; kingdom Metazoa; phylum Arthropoda; class Insecta; order Diptera; family Syrphidae; genus Sphaerophoria; species Sphaerophoria rueppellii. The sequence continues at coordinate 69,540,471 of CAKKXW010000002.1, read as the reverse complement.
CGTCGGTCCAAGAGAGCTGTGCTTGAGGCCTTCACAGCGATTGAAGAACAGGCAAAACTAGTTGGTCTTGAAGTGAACGAGGACAAAACAAAGTACATGCTATCAACAAACAAAGTCACATATGTCCACCGCCTAGGACAAAACGGCTTGTTGGTAGCAGCAATTTCGAGGTAGTTGAGGAGTTCACCACCTTGGAACAATCATCAATCCCACAAACGACACCTCAGTGAAGATCCGAAGAAGAATTACCTTAGCGAACCGCTGCTGCTTCGGTTTGAAAAAAAAACTGGGTTCAAAACTCTTCACTCGAAAGACAGTGTCTGCTGTATAAAACTTTGATTTTACCAGTCCTACTCTACGACGCCGAGTGCTGGATGATAAGTAAAAAAAGGGAATTAATTTTCGGTCCCGTATGCGACGATGGCGAATGGAGAAGAAGGTTCAACCGAGAACTGTATGAGCTGTACCAAGATGTGGATGTAGTCCAGAAGGCCAAGAAAAGACGATTACATTGACTCGGCCACATCGAGTGAATGGACGACAACGCTCCAGCCAAGAAAGTCTTCTC
>CAKKXW010000002.1:69453877-69538612 GCA_920937365.1 Sphaerophoria rueppellii | reverse complement strand
TAATACAATATAGACATACAACGAAACGTAAAAGCAAAAAGATATATATATATGAAAACAAGACAGAGAAATAAAATTTCAAAAAAAGAACCGGATAAGTAACTAAGTAAGGAATAAAACCCATTATCTTTTTTTTTCTATGTTCTAAATAGTAGGTGAATTTATATTTCAATTGAGAATATTTTACGAAGATATTTTTTACTTATTTGCTTTGTTTAAAATGTTTTCTTTTGCTTAAAAATTTAAATTTAAATATATAATTAAGTGAAACATAGAAAAGAAAAAAACTTTAAAATAAAGAGACAGAACAAAAGTATATATATATAGAAAAACGAAAATGCAAAGCAACATACAGATATAACATAATAATAATAATTATCCACTGTTTACATAATAACCAAACATCATTACATTGGCTAGCATCATCAGCTTATTAATTAGTTTATAAATAAATTACGTGATGTGACAGTGTCCTTAGGGAATTAATTTATAATATGAAATACATATATTATATATATACACATAATTTATGTAAGTGAATTTGTTTTCTTTATTAATATAAGTATTGTGTATAATAATCTAGTTCACTAGAGAGAATAATGTTCTCTTTATTTTTATTTATCTTTGCAAATATTCTCCGTTATGTCATTTTTTTGTTTGTTGATGTTGTTGTTTGTTTTTCTATTAAATTATTATTTTATTTAGTTTATTTGAATTGTTTGTATTTAATTTAATTAAAAGTGTAATCAAGTTTTGCTTTACCGGCCTGGCATGCAATTTCGCGCTTCATAGTCCATAACTTCTTGATAGATTAGCTCTTTCCACTGTTCGACAGTGTGTTCTCTCTCGTCGACGCTGTGATCGTATGGTTCCGGTGCAGGCTGTAAGATCAGTAACGGAAAATTATTAAATTACATTCGGTATTTTATGTAATTCCTTTGAAAAGAAAATATCCTTTTGGACTTGGCAAAATGTAAAATGATAAATTTTGATCCATTGTTCAAATAGGAACTTGACAATGGAAGGCAAAGAAATGTAATTAGAAATAGTTCTTTCAGTTGAGTTCACAATCAAATGAATTGTTCAATGTTCTGCTTGAGTTCTACATCTATCTAGTTTGTCAATGTTTCCAGCTAGTGAGTGAGATGACATGAGATGCTCGTTTACTCTGTTGATCTGAGGCATCATTGGAGATAACAGCTTCGAGCAATAAAATAGTAGTGGTTGCTGAAATTTTGTATACCCTTGAGTTGGTTAAAACAAAGACGTAATTTACCATGATCTTCAATGTGAAAGAGAGGAATAATTCACAGTACACAGAATACAAGGTATTATATTCCCGATTTTCTTCCCCCAAAGTTCGCGCATATGACACATTTCAGAGACCTAAATGTCAGAACAAAACAAAAATTGTTGTTGTCTTATCGGCATTTCTTTTTGTGCCTTTTGCGCATATGTCACATTTCAGAGACCTAAATGTCAGAACAAAACAAAAATTGTTGTTGTCTTATCGGCATTTCTTTTTGTGCCTCGCAATATAATACCTTATATTCTGTGTACTGTGGGAATAATTAATGTGTCCTTAAATAAAAACAAATTGATTATTAAATCCAATTTTCCACAATTTTCAAGAGCAATGAAATAGTAGTATGGAAATAAAAAGTACATTATTCGCGAAATAACGGTATTTTAAAAACATAAACTTAGTATTTGGTAGCATGTACTTACTTACTTATGGTGGCGCTACAGTCCAGTTCGGACCAGGGCCTCACCTAACAAACTTCTCCAGCCAGCTCGGTCCCTGGCTAGCTGTCTCCTGTTCCGCACGCCAAGTTGGTTCAAGTCCTCTACCACCTGTGTGCTCCACCGGAGCTACGGTCTTCCTCTTCTGCGACGTCCTTCCGAGTTGGATTCGAAGACTCTACGAGCCAGAGCATTATTTTCCATTCGCTCAACATGACCTTACCATCTAAGTCGTTGGACCTTTACTTTTCTGGCTAGGTCAGTGTCGCTGTACAGCTCGTACAGTTCTTGGTTGAATCTTCGTCTCCATTGTCCATTAATGCAGACAGGGCCAGTTCCACCTAACAACATCTCACTGAGATCTCAATGTCACTTTGACTGAGTCAAAATCATTTGGTGGAACAAAATTCTCAGTTCTCATTGAGATAAAATGGTTACCTTACAAATTGTTGTTGTGCATATGTCAGTCACGTCAAAATAGCTGAGTGAGAAATCGAATCCAAAAAATTTTCATCTCAGAAATCTCAGAAAAAAATCTCAATTCTCAGCTGAGATTTTTTGTTCCACCTAAAAAATCTCTGAGATCTCTGAGATCTCAGTGAGATGTTGTTAGGTGGAACTGGCCTAGTCTTTCAGTTGGTGTTTATTAGGGGAAGTCCAATCATCGTTTGGCCAACGGACTTCCACGGTAGGGTGGGACACGGCCACGCCGAACAACATCTCGGCGCCCTCTAGTGGCAATGTCCGTCCGGTATAATAGTTTCTTGTGTGTTTCTCTTTCTTCTTTCATTTAAAATGGATCACCCTTGGCATGAATAAAAAGTAATGGGCTGGTTCACTAGGGAGGCGGACAAGATCCCGCGACATCCGGCGAGCTCGAGCCGAGCAACTACAAGCATGCCAGTCCGCCGACCTAGTGCAAACAGTGCTTAACGCACCTTTCAAAGCCAACGCTAGCTTATTACACTACAAAACCCTCATCATCCCGGTCCTCATGTATGGTGCAGAGACATGGACCATGACAACATCTGATGAAAACGCTTGGGGTGCTTTGAAAGAAAAATTCTTCGAGTGATTTTTGGTCCTGTCTGCATTAATGGAGAATGCAGGCGAAGATTAAACCAAGAACTGTACGACCTGTTAAGCGACACTGACCTAGCCAGAAAAGTTAATTTCCAACGACTTGGTTGGGTCATGTTGAGGGAATGGAAAATAATGCTCCGACTCGTAAAGTCTTCTAATCCAACCCGGAAGGACGTCGCAAAAGAGGATGACCGCGACTCAGGCGGAGCACACAGATGATAGAGAACCTGAGACAGCTAGCTAGTTACCGAACTGGCTGGAGAAGTTTGTTGGTTATACAACGGATTTACTATTTTTGATACGTTTATTTCTTAACACATTTAAGCTTAGAATCTATTTCATTTTGTATATCCTGCTCCGACACAGTCTTTGAGAGCTCATCAGCAACGATAGACACTTCTAATGCTTGTCGCAATTTATCTGCGGCTGATGGAATCTTATCATAATTCCAATATGTGAAGTCCTCAAATGTCCCAGTTATTTTGATCAGTTTCTCGCAATTCTCATCCACTACACCACGAGACTCCTGGAAAACAACTCCTCTCATATTTGACGGCATAGCAAACTTGGTTCCATCGAGTGGGAATCCTCGCAGTGAATTTGTCAAATGTCCATTTTCATTGATAGTGTAGTTATTAAAGTACTCGTTCACGTTTGCTTCTCCATCGCTTTCGATTTCTGCCGGTAAGTATTGAATTTTAAGCGATTCGTTTGAGAGATTTTGGTGGCTATCCAGTTTTATTGACATTTTCTAAGGGAATACTTTCAGCTAAATTATAATAAAGAAGTTTTATTTTAGGACTATTTTCAATTCCGTACTGTGTATTTTTTGTGTTGCTATTTAAATTTTAAACAAAAACAAATTTTTGACAGAGATTAATGCCAGAGCCAACGTCTGCTCAATCTTCAATGAATCTGGAAAAGGGAACGTTCAAGCATGCATACGTTTATTTGAGAAATGTGTTGTTGCGAGATGGTATTTGTGGCGTCATCTGTTGTAAAAGAAAGAAGATTTTTAATGACTGCGTTCAAATATTTGTTTGGGTAGTGGGCATGATTTATCTTTACCATAATTTTCCTATAATCAGTATTGATTGAAGATGTTTGCCGGATTTTCCTTTTTATTATCTCTTTTCCTAACACACACATTGTTAGGATTTTTAATACTCTGGAAAGTAGAATGAAGCTTGCACAGAATGTCGCAATTATAATCAAGAAGTTTCAATAAAATCGTTCCAACTATGAAAGCCACTGCTGATGTCAAATCGTGATGGAAATTCATTGTTCATTGATCTATTTAAAATAGGCAAACAAATAACTAAGGGAATATTAACATGTGGAAAAAGGGTTTTATTGACAACACCATTAGTAAAGACGTCTGTCTGCATTATAGCAAGTTCACATGCACTTGTTTCGATGTGTATCGGCGTAAATTCCTATAATTATTTTGTTATTGACTGCGTTTATTTATGGGATTTTTTCTGTTCATGAATTTTCTTAAATATTAACCTTTGAGGACATTTCGAGTTTTGAATATATACCCAGTCGTTGTCGAGCCGCTTGCGACGAGGGCGTAGCCAAAGTCACAGAGGAGGTATACCTAGAGTCGCAACTCAAGGCATTTTACTCTCTTTCGACTAAAAAAATTAAATTTGATAAAATATACTACCCAATGTAAATGTATAGGTTTTTCAATGCATTTCAAATGGGAGGCCGAACCAATACATTTGCAATGGGTAGGCCTGTGTGCTGGGCTCAATAAGGTGAAAAGCCTAGGCTCAATTTTAAAAGTCTGCGCTCAAAATTCAAAAATAAGAGTAAGTTGAATTCAAAAATTTTAAAAATAAAAAATAATTGTATGAAATTCATGTTTTAAGTATTTAAATAACAGTACAAAGTGCAGTGCATAGTGTTTTTTGCTTTTTAAATGGAATTCAACTATGATTTACGAATAAATAACTAAAAAAACACATTTAAATACGTTGGCAGAGTTTATTTCACCCTTAAAAGAGTGCGGTCATGTCCTTACTGAATTTTTTTTCACCTCTTTCACAGATTCACGGACACGAAAAATAAGAGTAAATTGAGAGACTCACCACAACATTTTTTGGACAGTGATTTTTTTAAAAAAGAGAGCGAGTTGCGACTCTAGATAAATAGATTCTCTATGGCCAGAGTCGTGCACTCCACCATAGAGGACATATATTATATTATTATTATTGAAGAAATAAACTTACCTCTTTTATGAGCGTTTCACGCTCTTCCAAATACAATTCGTTGCTTGATAAATTTACCAGAAATTCGACATGATTTGTTTCGACAAAAGTTTTGATTTCATCTTGAACAAATAAAATAAACAAATGATTTTTTTTCAGGCTTCTGTCACTTTGGGCCCAGGAAAAAAATTTGCCCACGGTTGAGGTGAATATTTGTTTTTTTTTTTTCTTTCTAAAAGTTTCACGGACACGAAAAAAAGAGAGTTCACCTCAGAGGAGATCTGCGGGTGCTTTCGGAAGGGGACGAAGAAAGTCGGGACTCTAGGTAATATATGTCCTCTATGCACTCCACATTGAGGGTTAAAATCCGTTTAGCGGCGAAGTCGCCGCATATACTTTCTGTTACTACAAATTTTAAACTAGTACTTACACTAATGTTAAAATGCATTTTCTCATGATATAATAATAATTTTAAAATATCATCCGAAATTTGTAACCATGAGTGCAGATTCTGACATTGGGTTAAATATTACTCGTCTTCCAATACCAACATTCTTCAACCTGAAGTTATTTCCTCAGTATTTGACAGCTAAAGCAAACAAAAAAAACGAAAAAAACAAAACAAAAACACGAAGAGAATCTGGTAAAGGAAAGTCGCCTTGCAAATGAAACCGTACTAGTAAAATTTGAACGAAAAGGTAACGAACGTATGTATTCGTGAGCAAAATTGCATTATAGTTGAGCCTTAACGCTTAATGTAGGCTTCTTTCAAAGTATGTAAAACCTATGCGAGAGAACTGTCTATCTTCCTCCATCTCCACGCAATTCATCTGTTTTTTTCGGTGACTGGCATCCTGCTCAGCTCTTAAATCTTTAGTTGGACGAACGTCGAAATGTGCCGATGCTTAAATTGAGATTTGTCGCATTTTGAAGATACGAATTTTCCACAATGACGGCTTTGCCACATGAAAATAAGACCAAAGGGGATGTCTTATTTTACAATGGAACACTGGGGGCCTGATTATGGGATTCGCGGCTAATCGCTAGCGAGTTTGACCAAAGATTAAATAAGTAACAAGATGGGAAACTGACTTACGTTTCACTCCCTAGATCCCGATTTTTCATTTTCTTTCATTTTATTTTCTTTCCTTGTACATGAATAATAAAAAAAACAAAAACTGTGTAAAAACACGCATACTTTCACAAAAACTATGGTCCAAACAGTGATAGTGTTGGTAAAAACGCTTGTAGGCATCTGTCATTTTGACAGCTTAGTTTCCCATCTAGTTACCTTATATCATCTCTGAGTTTGACATTTGCCAATTATTGCTTTCGCTTTCGCCTTCTTCGTTTTGAATTCGACCAATTAACGAATTCGAAGGCGAATTTGAAATGCCATAATGCAGTGATCACTTTATAACAAGATTGGAAACCTACCTACGTTTTACCCTCCAAATACCGCAAAAGTTATTTTTTTTTCATGCACACATACTCTTGCAGCAAACTTGCTTTATTATGTAGGCAATTGTATCATTATTACAATAAAACGCATACTCTTACAGCTAACCTGTGTCTTTAAGCTTGTATTACACGCATACTCTTACTGCTAACCTGCTCCCCTAGCTTGTAGGCAAATGTCATTTTGACAGCAAGGTTTCCAATCTTGGTATAAGTGATCAGTGCCATAATGTTTGCTTGCGAGTTGAAGTCCGACAGCTTTTTATTCGCGGATTCACAGTCGAAAGAGATGCACGTTTGCAGATGCCGCAACGGAAAACAAGAAAAGCAAGATAAGAGTACCGAACAAAAAGGAGAAATGAGAAAAAGACCCTGCATCTGCAGAGTCTTGGGCCATGAACTGCTCCCGGCGTTTCCTTAAAAGGTCCAAGCAATGGTTTCAGAACCGGGACACAGGCTCTTCGCAACAGTGAAAGAAACCTAGTCACCGAAGCACAGGGAATTGTAGATGTTTTCAAGCAGCACTTCCAACAGCTGCTAAATGCGCAAAATGACGAGCGAGCTATGACGAAAGAGAAGCAAGACCAGTCAATGAAGACCCAGTCCCAGCCCCCAGCGAAGAAGGGGTAGAAAGAGCCATCCAAAAGCTAAAAAATTATTTTGTCGGATGGCATACTTGCGGAAGTCTTTAAATATGGAGGAGCTGGAGCTGCTTATAATAGCATTCCCCGCCAAGAGCTTATGATGGCGATTTCTGAACTCGGGATACCGAAAAAATTGATCCAGCTGTGCCGCATGACGCTAAACAATACGCCGTGCAGTGTGGAAATGGGTAACAGCACAGCCGAGTTGTTTCAAACATGCGCAGGGTTTAGACAAGGAGATGCGCTGTCATGTTCAACATAGTCCTGAGCAGATAGTGCGCAAGGCAGGTGTGAGCACGGAGAACACTTCTCAACAATCCACAGTCAGACTATCGACGACATGACATCGCGTCGATCCAAAAGAGCTGTGCTTGAGGCCTTCACAGCGATTGAAAAACAGGCGAAACTCGTTGGTCTTGAAGTGAATGAGGACAAAACAAAGTACATGCTACCAACAAACAAAGCAACATCTGTCCACCGCCTTGGACAAAACGTCACTGTTGGTAGCAGCAATTTCGAGGTAGTAAGGGAGTTCACCTACCTTGGAACAATAATCAGTCCCACAAACAACACCTTAGGGGAGATCCGAAGAAGACTTACCCTAGCTGCTGCTTCGATTTTGCAAAACGATAAGTTAAAATGGGGAATTGATTTTCGGTCCCCTATGCGACGATGGCGAATGCAGAAGAAGGTTCAACCGAGAACTATGTGACCTGTACCAAGACGTTGATGTAGTCCAGAAGGCCAAGAAAAGACGATTACATTGGCTTGCCCACATCGAGCGAACGGACGACAACGCTCCAGCCAAGAAAGTCTTCTCATCCCAGCCCCCAGATTCGAGAAGGCAAGGAAGACCGAACTTACGGTGTACAAGGACCAAGTAACTGCGGATGCCAGAGCGCTTGTTTTCGGCGACTGGACCGTTCACGGTGGAAGACTGCAGTATCTCAGGCTGAGATCCTTCATGGATTGTGGGCCGTATAAGTAAGTAGTTTGAGAAGAGCTCCGTATAGCAAGGAATAAAAGCCATTATCTTTTTTTTTTCTATGTTCTAAATAGTAGGTGAATTTATATTTCAATTGAGAATATTTTACGAAGATATTTTTTACTTATTTGCTTTGTTTAAAATGTTTTCTTTTGCTTAAAAATTTAAATTTAAATATATAATTAAGTGAAACATAGAAAAGAAAAAAACTTTAAAATAAAGAGACAGAACAAAAGTATATATATATAGAAAAACGAAAATGCAAAGCAACATACAGATATAACATAATAATAATAATTATCCACTGTTTACATAATAACCAAACATCATTACATTGGCTAGCATCATCAGCTTATTAATTAGTTTATAAATAAATTACGTGATGTGACAGTGTCCTTAGGGAATTAATTTATAATATGAAATACATATATTATATATATACACATAATTTATGTAAGTGAATTTGTTTTCTTTATTAATATAAGTATTGTGTATAATAATCTAGTTCACTAGAGAGAATAATGTTCTCTTTATTTTTATTTATCTTTGCAAATATTCTCCGTTATGTCATTTTTTTGTTTGTTGATGTTGTTGTTTGTTTTTCTATTAAATTATTATTTTATTTAGTTTTTTTGAATTGTTTGTATTTAATTTAATTAAAAGTGTAATCAAGTTTTGCTTTACCGGCCTGGCATGCAATTTCGCGCTTCATAGTCCATAACTTCTTGATAGATTAGCTCTTTCCACTGTTCGACAGTGTGTTCTCTCTCGTCGACGCTGTGATCGTATGGTTCCGGTGCAGGCTGTAAGATCAGTAACGGAAAATTATTAAATTACATTCGGTATTTTATGTTATTCCTTTGAAAAGAAAATATCCTTTTGGACTTGGCAAAATGTAAAACAATAAATTTTGATCCATTGTTCAAATAGGAACTTGACAATGAAAGGCAAAGAAATGTAATTAGAAATAGTTCTTTCAGTTGAGTTCACAATCAAATGAATTGTTCAATGTTCTGCTTGAGTTCTACATCTATCTAGTTTGTCAATGTTTCCAGCTAGTGAGTGAGATGACATGAGATGCTCGTTTACTCTGTTGATCTGAGGCATCATTGGAGATAACAGCTTCGAGCAATAAAATAGTAGTGGTTGCTGAAATTTTGTATACCCTTGAGTTGGTTAAAACAAAGACGTAATTTACCATGATCTTCAATGTGAATGAGAAGAATAATTAATGTGTTCTTAAATAAAAACAAATTGATTTTTAAATCCAATTTTTCACAATTTTCAAGAGCAATGAAATAGTATAATGGAAATAAAAAGTACATTATTCGCGAAATAACGGTATTTTAAAAACTATTTGTATACATAAACTTAGTATTTGGTAGCATGTACTTACTTACTTATGGTGGCGCTACAGTCCAGGTCGGACCAGGGCCTCACCTAACAAACTTCTCCAGCCAGCTCGGTCCCTGGCTAGCTGTCTCCTGTTCCGCACGCCAAGTTGGTTCAAGTCCTCTACCACCTGTGTGCTCCACCGGAGTAGCGGTCTTCCTCTTCTGCGACGTCCTTCCGGGTTGGATTCGAAGACTCTACGAGTCAGAGCATTATTTTCCATTCGCTCAACATGACCTTACCATCTAAGTCGTTGGACCTTTACTGTGTCGCTGTACAGCCCGAACAGTTCTTGGTTGAATCTTCGTCTCCATTGTCCATTAATGCAGACAGGACCAAAAATCACTCGAAGACTTTTTCTCTCAAAGCAGCCCAAAGCGTTTTCATCAGATGTTGTCATAGTCCATGTTCTGCACCATACATGAGGACCGGGATGATGAGGGTTTTGTAAAGTGTCACTTTAGTTGCTCGGGAGAGGACCTTACTACTCAAATGCCTTCAAAGTCCAAAGAAGCAGCGATTGGAAAGAGTGATTTTTCGTTTGATTTCAGCGCTGGTGCTGTTGTCTGAGTTGATAGCGGATCCCAGGTAGACAAAGTCCTTAACTACCTCGAAGTTAAATCTGTCTATGTTGACGTTTGCTCAAAGACGTCGATGTTGGTAGTCCTTTTTTGTCGACAGCATTAACTTGGTCTTGCCCTTGTAAACCGCTAGACCCATCTTCCTGGCCTCCTTCTCAAGGCTCATAAACGCTCCAATGACATCACGCTGTGTTCTTCCAATTATGTCAATGTCGTCTGCGTATCCTAGTAGCTGGACGGACTTTTGAAAGATTGTGCCTCTGGTGTTGACATTGGAGCTTTGCACAATCTTTTCATGAATGATGTTGAAGAAATCGCATGACAACGCATCGCCTTGTCTAAAACATTTTTTGACATCAAAAGCGTCCGTTAGGTTTTTCCCGACCATGATGGAACAGCGTGAATTTTCCATTGTCATCTTACACAGACGGATGAGTTTTTCTGGGATGCCAAAACTAGACATTGCTCTATATAGTTGGTCTCTATAGACGCTGTCATACGCGGCCTTGAAATCAATGAAGAGGTGGTAAGTATCGATTTGAAGTTCCTCAGTCTTCTCCAAGATCTGCCGTAGGGTGAATATTTTTGATCGATGGTGGACTTTCCGGGTCTGAAGCCACACTGATAAGGACCTACCAGGTTGTTGACGAAGGGCTTCAAACGTTCACACAGCATGGCAGAAAAGATCTTATAGGCGATGTTAAAGAGACTTATACCTCTGTAGTTGGTGCAGTTCAGGGGACCTCCTTTTTTGAGGATCAGGCATGTCCATGATTTTTAATAACGGCTTCACATCGCTTTTTCATGGAATCTACGAGGCCTTCACGTCTCCTAATAGTATAGTCTGACAAGCGTGCTCAACTACAGCCCAACGTTCGCTGTTGTTTTATGGCTTAGAATCTCATACCCCTTTTTTAATATCTGCCCTCAGGTTTTCAATGGGATTAAGGTCGGGAGATTGTGCTGGCCAATCCATAACTTCAATTCCACTGGAACGAAACCATTCTTTTGGCAACTTGCTTGTATGCTTCGAGTCGTTATCTTGCTGGAATGTCCATTTCAGCGGCATATCCTCCTCAGCAAAGGGCAGCATAGATTTTTGCAAAATCTCAACGTAAGCATGCTTGTTTATAATTTCATTGATTTTATGGATTGGACCCACACCTCTGTAGGAAAAGCAGCTCCTAACCATAATACTAGATCCGCCATGTTTAACTTTTTTTATGGTGTATTTGGGGTCATATTCTGTATTAGGGGGGCCCCTTACATACTGACGAGAGATCCCTTACCATCATACAGAACAATTTTGGACTCATCTGTCCACAAAATATTCCGCCATTTTTCAATAGGCCAAGCCAGATGTTCTTTGGTGAACTGCAGGTGACGGGTCACATGAATTTTTTTCAAAAGCGGCATATTACGTGAGTTGCCAGCATTCAGTTTGTGCTCTCGTAGACGTCTTCTTATCGTATGAACACCGAAGGTTAGGTTTAACTCGTCGCGGATTTCAACAGCTGACATTTTTGGTCGACTTTAAGCGCACCGTGTTACTTGTCGTACAGTTGTATCAGCTTTTTACCCCGTTTTTTTTTTCTTTTCTCTTGTAAATGATGGCAGTACGGATCAACGTGGATGAGCATCCGATTAGTTTTTAAACTTCCTTGTTTTTTCTTCGCTACAATGTTTGCCTCGTCCCACTGAATTACACAGTAATACATTTTTTTTTTTAAATACAAAAACAAAAATATAAAAAACTAACAAAAACTTACTTTTTGTACAATTAATCAAATATTTTGCTTGAAATTAATTTTTAAATAATATTTTGTCTTGTTTCTACTATTTTATTGCTCGCTTAGAAAAATGCAACAGAGGAATGAAATAAGCGGTAAAAGATAACGGTTAGATTTTGAATACTTCAAATGCACGGTCAGAGTTGCCACATATGATCGTTCATTAATTTATGCGTAAAAAAGACCGATGATTCGCTTTATGCATTATGTGTGGAAAAATTCATTTTACCAAGATTCACTACTAATTCATTGCTCGCAGCTGTATGTCTACTATGCTTTGCCTTGTACAGTAGTGTAAAATTAGATAAGTGCCGAATGTGGTTTTCATTTAATTAAATACAAATGTGAGAAATAAACAAAACAAGCTTGATGATCCGCCGCTAAGCTTTGATTCCAGGCAAGTCCCAGCCAATACAGTGATAAAATCATCAATCTCTATTTCTAATAATTTTATGAACATAACCCTCGTTAATAGTGCACTCTATTTACAATTTATAAAGCAATCGATTCCGATCAAAACACGAATTATTAGATACTTACTGCATTGACTTCTTCAGCGTCATACCAAACATTTATGTAGCTATGAAGAAGTGCCTGATCGACGGAAATACGCTGTTCAGGATCAACGACCAGCATTTTACTTAAGAGATCACGTGCTTCCGAAGCTTTTCGCCGACTCTGTTCATTATTATCACTTGGAAATAGAACATCAGGAAATAGCCTATCGAATGAATAACCAGAATATCTGGGTCTATTTTCGACATAATTTCGAACAGTGGGCTGTAGACGTTGCATAAAAGATGCAGATGGAGTACCCAATTGTTCTAAATCACAAAATAAATGTTAAGCACATGTTTTTTTTTACTATTGAGAAAAGAAGAAAAATAAAAACTAAATAATCACCAATAATTTTGTTCCACTGATCAATATGATCAGTTCCGGGGAACAAAACACCACCACGAATCATTTCTCCCATTATACAACCAACAGACCAAATGTCGACGTTCTCAGTGTAGCCCATGCCTAGAATGACTTCGGGTGCACGATAATATCGAGTTACGACATACGGAGTCATCATGAATGTGGTGCCAGCTGTTCTGGCCAATCCGAAATCAAGAATTTTAAGTGTACAATCTGCTTTTACAACTATATTAGACGGCTTTAAGTCCTGCAATCCAAAAAAAAAAAAAAAAACAAAAAAAAAAGGTCACACGAATATTAAGATTTACACAAAACTTGGATACACATACCCTGTGAATTATTCCAGCTGAATGTAAATGTTTTATCCCACACAACATCTGGTACAATAAATACGACATTCTATCATGGTCAAGATCCATTTGTATAACCTGACACAAATTAGCATCCATGAGTTCCATAACAAGATAGACATCTTGAAAATCTTCTAGAGTACGTTGTGGAGTAAAGGCATTCAACAAACCAATAATCTTAAAAATACAAAAAAAAATGTTAAATTAGAGAAATGTTTGTAATTGTAGAAAATAAGAGAATTTTACATTTTTATGGTTAACTAGTTTCATTAACTTGAATTCCCGATAGGCGCGCTTAGCGTGAGTTACGTTTTGAAACGGTCGCGATAGTTTCTTGATTGCAACATTTTGTTCCGAAACTGTATCATATGCAGCACTGAAATTGGAAAATACAAATTAAATCATTTAATAATTAGAAAGTAATGAAATTGCTTTTATCGAAAAAGTGGTCTGGATTTTTTCGCTGGAAAAGAATCTACTGAAATCGCATTAATTCCGTTAAAAACTACTTTAAAAGTCGACAACGAATTCCACAAGATTATAATTTGCACCCACTCAAGCGATTTTTTATACCCTTATTATACTAGAGACACAGTGAGTGCATTAAGAAGTAGGGAAGGGGTTGGTAAGGAGATGTCGGTGTACATTGGTCTTGAATTCTTGAACATTGTAATGATTTGGAAAGACAAAGTGTGGAAGAGAGTTCCACATTCGCGTAGTACGGCTAAAGAATGATTCTCTTTACTTGAGAGTACGTCCGAAGTTGGGCTCGAGGGTAAACTGGTGGCCATTCCTGGACGCGCGGGTATTATGGTTGAATATCTTAAGGGGAGGAATGCAACTGGCTATTTCTCTAGAGCAAATACCGTAGAAGTAACGATAGAACAGAGAGAGACAAGAAATGTTATGACGGTGATCTAACGAATGGAATGACGCAGTGATGTCTCTATCACCGATCATTTTAAAGTCTCTTTTTTTGAATACCATCCAAGAGGCTTAAGTATGTGGCTGGAGCACCAGGCCAGAGATGAGAGTTGTACTCAAGCTTTGGACGAATATGGGACTTGTAGATACTAGATAATAGCCAGATCAGATGGGAAGAAGAATTTCTTGCCTTCGTCTTAAGAAACTCAAACATCTTGCGGCATTTTAAGCGACATTGCGTATGTGCTCGTTCCACAGAAGGTAGTCAGTGATGCACATACCGAGAATCTCGAGACGTTCGGTCTCATTGATGGAAGTGCCACTCATGGACAGAGGCAAAGGGGTTATATCTCGCTTTAACGATACAAGACAGCATTGAGTTTTCGAAGCATTAAACTCTACACGGTTTCTTATTCCCCCATTGTACAATGCTGTTTAAGCCAGAGTTTGATGAGATAATCATATTTTGCCGCTGCAGTTCCACATCCGAAGAGGAGGGATGTGAATCTGGGAACGAATATGAAAAGAAGAAGAGTAGAATAGATGGAAAAGCTTCCGCAAGAGTTGTGCCAGCGTGGAAGAACACCTCTTCAGAACAATAGCGGGGATACCATCCGGACCAGCAGACTTATGTATGTTGAGATCCTTTAGGACTCTCGCCACAGCACAGAGCAGGCGGAGTCACGACACTATCTGGCAGCGAAGAGTTGGCGGCAAACTGCCTAGCAGAAAGGTTAGCTTTCGCGAAAGAGCTAACAACTGGAGTGTCATTGTCAACGAGCGTTGGGACCGTTAAAGAAGAAGACGAATTCATATTTTTTTACAAATGACCAAAAATTCTTACTGCCTTTTATTTTTTGCCTTAATTTTTGGTCATGTAAAAATTTGGTCCGACGAATATGGGCATTGCAGTCCTTTCTGGCTTGTTTAGGTTGTTAACGATGGAAACAATTCGAAACATGTCGTTAAAAAGAATGAAGATGGCTTATGGAGCCTACGCATGGGACCTACACAATTCAAATTTACAGCGCCAGCGGACTGCAATGGCTCCTGATATCTGAGCTGCGAACTTTCAATAATCTAACCCTCTGTGTGTACAACAAAACCGTTGTCACATAAAGATAGGAAATTAGAAAAAAAAAAATGAAAGCGGAACAAGATAGCATACTTTGAGGAGCTTGTAAAAATGCATGTCTATTCATTGCAATTGTTAAACAATAAAAAGTCTGCAATGGGAAACCGAAACATCAGTGGAGTTGTTAGCGCAGTGCGTAGTGCATTGGCTTCCCAACTGCTGGTCCTAGGTTCAAATCCCAAATGTGAACTGAAAAAGTTTTTCGATTAAAATGAAAGAACAACTAGACAGCACCACTAATAAAGGAGTCTAATGATCGGCTTGGCACCCGTGAAATAGCTATAACTCCAGCCAAATAAAGGAATTGACGGAAAAAGCCATTGGTGGAAGCACCTCTAAGTTGCTATCGTTGTTCAAACACATAAATGGATTTGTTTTTTTTTTTTTCTTTTGTAGAAATCAACCCATTAAATAAAAGAAGGTACAGAAGCATGGACCCTGTCAAAAACAGATCACAGCACCCTAGCCAGGTTCGAGAAAAAAAGGAAGATATATGGCCTTGTATGCATAACGGGAATGGAGGAGAAGATTTAACCACGAACTGTACGGGCTGTACAGCGACACTGACCTAGCTAAATGAGTGAAGGTCCAAAGACTCAGATGGTTTGGTCACGTGGAGAGGATGGCCACCAATACTCCGGCCGGTAAAGTCTTCGAATCCACCCCAGAGGGACGACGCAGTAGAGGAAGACCAAGGCTCAGGTGGCGCGCAAGTTGAAGATAACCTCAACCAACTCGGCGTGCGAAACTGAAGACAGCTAGGGACCGAGCTGGCTGCAGAGATTTGTTGGTTGAGGCAAAAGTTCATCCCGGACTGTAGGTAGCGTAAATAAAATTCAAGCAACAAAAAGGACATAGGAAATATATTGAATAAAAACTAAAAGTGGACTCTAATTTGTTATACATGCTTTTCCCTTTCTGATCATTCAACAAAGCTCATATCTTCAAAAACGCTTCTTTTTTGTCCTCATGTTTAATCAGCGCTTAACCAAGCATACAGACCCGTCTCTTACGTGTGTTGTGTGTTTTAGTCTAGGAAGGAGCTAATATCGATAATTTTGCAGAAACTGCTCTATGTCGTCTTGAAGCTTGACACTTAGTGGAACCAATGGTTTATCTGAACCTTTAAAGGCCCTTATGATGGTTGGATTAAGTCTTCCAATACAGAAAGCGATATAACGATAATAATACAAATCTCCTTATGAGTTGTTCACGAGAGCTTATTAGTGACACAAACTTTGCAAGTTTTCGCAGTTTCAATGAATTTACTTCGTTTTTATTTCGGAGATTTATAGAAATTGTTTGAAAGATTTTTGCGAAAATACTCCGAATTTCTTGTCAAACAATTAAGACATTCAAAATAAGAAAAAAGACAGGAAAACAATATAAAATGAAGAAACCCAAAATGTAAGTTTATTCAACTCCTGTATTATTTATGGTTTTATTTATTTTTTGCAAATCTTCTTTATTTATCAATTCCCCTTTTTTTACTTATCGTCCAGCACTCGGCGCTGCCGTAGAGTAGGACTGTTAAAATCAAAGTATTGTAAAGCAGACATTTTGTCTTTCGAGTGAAAAGTTTTGAACCCAGTTGTTTGGTCAACCCGAAGCAGCAGCGGTTCGCTAGGGTAATTCTTCTTCGGATCTCCATTAAGGTGTCGTTTGTGGGATTGATGTTTGTTCCAAGGTAGGTGAATAATATTTGGGAGGACGGCAGAGAATCGCTCAATCCGGCGCTCAATGTAGTCTCTGGCATTATTCGGAGTTCTAAGGCAAGCGATGTTGAACTTCTTTCTCCGCTCGTGTTTTTTTTTTTTTTTTCATTTGATAGTCGAGGTCTAGCCACCAGAAAGTGGTTAGAGTCGACATTTGCTCCTCGGAAAGTGCACACGTTCAAGATGTTGGGTGCGTGCGTTGCGCCGATTAGCAAATGTTCGATTTGATTGGTGGTTCAAACATCCGGAGATCGGGAGGTTGCTGTTATCGGAACCGTTATCTGTTGTAACTTCGTGGAGGCTGTGATTTCCAACTAATCTGCCAAAGATGTCTTCCTTCCCTATTTTTGCATTGAAATCTCCGAGAACGATTTTGACGTTGTACTCTGGACAGGCTTCGTAGGCTCTATCCAGGAGGTCGTAATAATCCTCCTTGAAAGATTCCTCAGCATCATCAGTAGGGGCGTGTGCACATATTAAACTGATGTTTTGTAGTGTGGCCTTGATGCGAATTACAGCTTGATATCCTTGACTTTCGATCCAAGCCAATTTCCCACATAGAATCCGCATCCAAATATGTGCATTCTTTGATGACAGCTGTAATAAATGTCACAATTTTTCCCTTTTTATTTTTCCTGATCCTATTCATCGGATTCCCTGGATCGCAGTAATGTCTGCCTTATACTGCGTAGGACAGATTTGGAGTGTACTTACATTCCAGGTACAAACTCTCAACGCATATTCCGTTGTCGTTCCGGGTCTGGTTACCATAAGAGGGGGGTCATTATCCGAGGCTGGTGTCTCTCTCATAACTATCAAGTTTTTTTTACTGTGGAGGGTTTGTAAGCCCCTCGCACTAACCTCCAAATTTGTAGGGCAGTTGGGTAAGTGCTTCTGTTTCTCCGTTTTGCACTCGCGCTTACAAGTTTCGCAAGTTATATCTAGTGATATAACCAGTACCCGGTGGTCACCACAGGAGATAAAGTAAGCATTTGGTATGTAGGGAAAGATACAGCAAGATACCCAACCACCGGGTGGTGTTTTTCAATTAATACACAAAAACACTTTTAAATTTAAATTAATCTTTTAATGATTCTTCTGAGGTTTCTTACGAGGATTGAAGAAAAAAGAACAAAAGTATGAAAACATAAAAGGATCATACGTACATTTCCCATAAAATATTCAAAAACACATAGGCTGCTTTGATTTGAATTTTATAAGTGATGACAATGAATGGGCGCATTCACTAAAGTAGTCACTACCTTTGTATATGGAACAACCAGTACTATCAAGTTTGGTTCTCTGCTCGGTTTGACAGTTTCCGTTCGACTAGTTTTGTAGTGAAATTTTGCATTCACAAAGCTAGTTGAATTTCGACTACGTAGTAACCAATATGAATAACTAAAGTATTTTAGTTTGACTTAAGGTGCAAACTCAATACCATTTGAATAGCTTGTGACTAATTCGTTTATTTATTTATTTTCAATGAAACCAAACCAAAGTTGAATATAAGGGCTAAGGGATAAGGAGGAGGAGGCAATTTTTATGAGAATATTTAATTAAAAAACTTATTATATTGGTTTTTGTCTGATGAGTGATCTTATTTGATGGTTGATATGTATCGAACCGGATACTTACCATACGATTCCTTGAGCTCCAGAACCAATTGGTTTTAAGCTTTGATACCGATTAAGGATAGTAAAATTCGTATCTCCCACCTCAACGGTGTACAGAGGGTAGCGTGCGCTCATTATATTATTGAATCTGAGTTGACTAGTTGAGCTTTACTCCATTTTATTGTCTAGAAAAGAAAAAAACAAAAAAAATAAGAAACGATCCAAATAAACTTATTATTATTATAAATTCTCGATAAATGTACAATCTTCTGCATAGAAGGACAAGAGCTGCTCGTGAGCTCTGCGAGCGGAAGAGGAGAGGGGAACGCCGGCTTCTCAGGAGAAAAAAGAGAGAGTATGACAAGCGTAAGACAATGCTGTCGTTTTTGCTACTATAGTAGTATTTTACTCCTTTCGAGAGTCAAATACTCCCCAAACTCAGTGAATAAAATATCTTCCATATATTGTGACTATGAGATAAAACAAGAGACGGAAATCAATATCAATAATGAGTGAGATTGCTGGTCTAAGTTTAAGTCATAGTAACCAATTTACCAAAATTGCCAAACATATTAGGGCACTACACGCCTAATTCGATACCTTAATTACTCGAAAATGTGAAAAGCCAGCATTTTTTGAAACACGCTTTCATGGATCACATAAGTCTGCATTTGTAGTTTCGTTAATGATTTTGGATCACTACAGCCTTGAACCTGAAGATCCAGAAACAAAATTATAAGCATTAATAGAAAGGTAAAAGTTGAAAATTAGATATAATTTTGTAAAGAAATAAATAAAATTCAACTGGTGGAATTACTATAAAAAGAACTGTAAAAAACTGACCTTTTTACTTAAAAAACCTTCGTCGCAGGACACCATTCAACTTTTTCAAATCTGAAGTGATATTTTCTGTGCAGTTCCCTTTTAAAATGTATAATTAAAAGACAACTTGGTGAAATTTTAAATCTGAATTTGTCAGCAAAGTTGGAAGCATGCGAAAAGGAATTATAGGCAAAAACAATTGATTTTGAGCAGTTTTCTTCACTTTTTCAAATTGTGAACCTTTGCAGTTTACAAACTCTAGATTTGAATTGTAAAGTCATGCTGAGAATTGATTTTTTTTTAACTTACGTAACTTTCAAATCAGAGTTTTGAATTTGAAAGAAGTAGGTATCCACTGGGAAATTCATAACAGTGTGGAGTATATTATGTTAAGAACATGATTTATTGTTGCTTTTGGAGACAGTAAAAACAACTGCGCGATGAAATTCTGAATCAAGAAGACAAATACCTCATTATAAGGCATATATTGCTGACATAATATATTCTTTTCGGGAAAAGTGTTCTCTAGGAAGTACCAATATAATATACTGTAGTTCACAGGCCAAAAAGACGATACAAGAATTTCCTTTTGTGACCCGCCAATCGAAGCAATATCTCTTGGAAAAAAGGATAAACTCTAAAATATAAACGCAAAAAATAATTGTGTACATACCTACAGACAGTGCTTAGTACTTTAGATTTTCAAACTTTTTCTTTACTTAGGTACCCTATCCATACTGTCAAAGCTCAAGCCTTCATAATTTTCTCTTCACTTGATAAATGATAACTTTAATATTTGTTTAATTAAAAAAAATAAGTGTTTTACTAAATGCAAGATCTGACAGAAAATTTTATGTTTAATGGTCTAACTAAGTTTCTTGGCAGTTGAGAAAAACTCTAATGAAGACAATAAATGAAATCGAAATTTAAGGATAGGATTCTCAAGTTGATATCAACTTCGATTAAATAAAAGGCTCCTAATATCGAACAACTACATATTTGTAAGAAACTATCATCTGTTTATAAACTTCAACCATATCATTTTTGAAACCTCAAAACGATCTGCAAAATCTATAATAAGTGATACTCTTTTCCGGAGGCAATTTATCGGGTTACGTACCTATAGTTAAAAAAATATACTACACAAATAGGGAAAATACTCCTCAAATTGATTCAGAAATACTCCCCATGAAATTTTTGAAACGACAGCACTGGCGTAAGATCGAGGATGTTGAGAGAGTCAACATCAGGACTTATGTTCGGAGGTTTTATCGAAATGTTAAACAGCTGGCTCAAGGTCATTGAGCAAAAACCGATGCCTGCAGAGATAAACAAGGGAACGTCATAGCAGAATTGCAGCCAATGCTGGGGATTTGGAAAGACCACTTCTGTAGACTGTATAACGGCGACGACGACCAAAACACCGCTGTCAGACAGGAGCCTTTCATCGGACACCATGATAGCCAACAATTCCGTGAACCCGACCTAGAAGTGAAAACCGCAATACCACGGCTGAAATCAAACAAAGCCGATGGAGCAGATGGTCTACCTGCCAAGCTGTTCAAAGCAGCAGGCGAAGAGCTAGATAGGAGCATGCATCAAATCATCTGTATGGTCGGAAGAATGCATGTCCGATGAATGGAACCTTAGCATTGTTTGCCCGATTCTGAAAAAGGAAGTTCCGCTAAATAGCGCCAAGTACAGAGGAATCAGTCTACTTAACATCACCTACAAGATCCTCTCTGCCGTAATATGCGTACGACAGCATATACAGAGACGAACTGTATAAAGCTATGTCAAGTTTTGGCATCCCTGCCAAGCTCGTTCGCTTGTGCAAAACGACGATGGAGAACTCACGCTGCTTCATCAAGGTTGGCAACGTCAAAAAAGGATTCAGACAAGGCGATGAACTGCGTGCAATTTCTTTAACACCGTTCTTGAGAATATAGTGCAGAACTCCACCGTCCATCGATGACATTGATATAAGAACACAGCGTAATGTAATGGCGCCTTTGTGAGAATCGAGACAGTAGCGGCAAAAATGGGTTTAGCGGTAAATGAGGGAAAAACGCAGTATATGCTGTCTTCGAGGAAGGACACCCAACACCGACGGCTCGGGCAGAACGGCACAATAGACGCATACAACTTCGAGGTAGTAGAGGAGTTTGTCTACCTAGGCTCCGCTATAAACACGGGCAATAACACCAGCGCCGAGATCAGACGAAGAATAACCCTTGCTAATCGCTGTTTCTTTGGGCTTAGAAAGCAATTGAGTGGAAAAGCCCTCTCTCGAGCAACTAAGGTAAAACTGTACAACACACTCATCATTCCAGTCCTGCAGTATGGTGCAGAAGCATGGACCTTGACAAAATCGGATGAAAGTGCCTTAGGCTGTTTCGAGAGGAAAATTCTTCGGGTCATCTTTGGCACTGTGTACATTTAAGGGGAATGGCGAAGAAGATTTAACAGCGAACTTTACGAGTTGTACAACGACATGGAAGTAGCCAGAAGGGTCAAGGTCCAGAGACTTAGATGGCTCGGTCGTTTAGAGCGGTTGGACACCAATGCTCCGGCCCGGAAAGCCTTCGACACTATTCCCGAGGGACGACTCAGGTGGCGCACTCAAGTGGAAGCGGATCTATCAACTTGAAGTGCAAAACGAGATACAGCTTAATCAATCAGACATGTGAAGCGTAAGCAACCTAAAAAAAAAACTACGAAGAAAATAAAAAGAGTATGCTTCAGCCTAACCAGACCAAGCAAGGAATGGTCAATGGTAATGGAATCTGTTTGAGCACTTGACTTTCAAAAGCAAAATTTGTGCCCAGAAAAATAAAATACAATCCGGTGCTTTATCCGCATTAATTGGTGCAAATAAATTGTATGAGGGCAGGAACCAGGAACATTGTTAACATCTAGTTCTCTGAGAGAAAAAAAGAACAGAGTAAGAGTTCAAGGGAATGGGCCCTGCAAATACATACAGGCTCAAAGTTGTCAAATTACAAGACACACCTCTATATTATCTGCATAAAAAAAAACGAACAAATTCATTCCAAAACTCCCTTACATAAGTTTATAATTATTTTAAATTTGTCTTAAATTGCAGATCCTTAAACTCTGCCAAGATTTTTTCTTCCATGAACCAAAAAAAAAAGAAAAAAATAATAAGTAGGTACAGCAACTTAAAATCGATTTTTTTTTCTTATCCTGCAATATGACGAGTACCTTATGATATGGGTGTACGGAGAAAGAAAAACCCAAATGTATAGATGAATGAATGATTTAAACAGTCCAAGACATTGCAAATTAGCTAAAAACGATGATTGAGATTTGAAAATTCTTTAAATTAAAAAAAAAAATGATTATAAATTTAACTAGCTAGCCATCTACTTGGCGAAAGTCGAACACGGCAATGCAATTGATATTATTGATCGATGAACATTTTTTTTCTTTTCTCAACACTAACCTTCCAAAATATGCTTGAGGCGAGAAAATAACTGCAAAAACTTGTATATTTCCACAATATTTTGTAGAATCTAGTATCGGATTATTTTTTTACACTTTATTACTAACAAGGAATTTATAAATAATAAACTATAGAACTATATTTAGCAAAACATTTAAAAATTCTTTTCGGCATCTGCACTGAGATTAGACTAGCTAAGCAAATTGATATTTTATTCAGTGAAAACAAGAGGGATGATCGGAATACAAGAAAATCATGAAAATTGCATGAGAACCTGAAGAAATTCCAGTTCTAATTTGGGAAAATACAAAATGTAAATCAATACACTGGAAAGACGATATTTTCCATCATCTGTTTCATTCTTCTCTTTCTATTTTTAAAGCAGGGTATACATACGTCAAATTGCTATCCAGCATTGAGAGTGTGTTAGTGAAAAAATTCACACGTATACGTGGTGTGTATGATTGACGAAAAATCAAAATGTTTTGATTTTCGGTCAATCAGGAGGCCATGCTGGATATGTGTATAGTCGTGATTGAGTGATTGATCCAGCATTGCGGAAAAAAGAAGTATATTCATATTTTAAAAAGATGATTTTTATTTTTTTTTTCGGTACTTCTTTCTTCCTCAGCAGCAGAAAAAAACTGACTGATTGAAGTCCCATGCTGGACGTGTGTATATGCAACGTCAATCAGAATTTACTAACACACTCTCCCATGCAGGATGGGAATTTGACGTGTGTATACCCTGCTTAATGTGCACCACAATGTCACAATAGCTGTGTTCACTGACGCTGTGCTGGACGGTTCTAGACAGAAAAGTACAGCGTTTTGCTGTTCATTGAGGTTTTTTCCGTGCTGAACTGTTCTACTTTGCTGTTCATTGACAAACCTAGAACAGTTTAGAACAGGATTTTCTGTTCTTGCTTTTGAGTCAGATCAGGTTGAAGTGTCAAAATCGAAGTTGTCATTTTTTTTTGTTTACGTTTCGATTTAGTATTATCATTTAGTAGTATTTTCATTTATGTGGCTTTTCTTACAACCACGAAGAATTGCTACTAAAATTCAATGTTTTTTGGCGTGTAAGAAATGTGCAAAAACGAATCAATCCCTTTTTTTGAATGTCTGTGTTGTCTGGTCAGCTGTAAAATCGTTTTGTGCATGATAATCACAACAACAGAAAACTCAGCTGTAGTATATGTGTAAAATCCGTGTACAAGTATGTGTAAATCCGTCTTCAAAAAGAGATTCAAGAGAAATCAATTCTTCGAGAAATAAATTCAATTTCTTTGTGAAAGAAATGCGTTTAATAAAAAATAAAATAAAAAATATAAGCTACGGACACTACACGGATCAATTCTTGGGTTGTAAGAAAAGCCACATTAGTATTATCTTAGCAATCACTTGATTTTCCATTTCATTAATTTTTAATAATATTTTTCACAGTAAAAACACAAAAAATGAAAAAAAAAATAAGCGAGAAACGAAAAATTCACACAGTTTGCAATTTGTTTTTTTTTTTTTGACAACTGACGTCTAACTTGATCTGACGTTTCTCACGAAACTGTGCTGTCCTGTGCTGTTCTGATATAGACAAAATCTCGGTGAACACAATTAATAAAAATGAATTAAGCGTGAAACGGTGAAACAGATTAAACCAGCAACAGCATCAGCGCCGTCAATAGTAAACAGCAGTGAGCACGCTGGCCAGCAAATATTTTCCAAACAGATTGCCACCAGCGACGTCATTTCATATTGACATCTTTGACACTTCACATGTTTTTTTTTTATTTGTTGTTGTTTGGCGCCTCTGAATTTCGTACATTAAAACTGCTTCTGTGAAAATTCTCAAGATAACGCCACCATCGTTTGCCATCTTGAGACTACTTCCCAAATATATATACAGACTCTGATTCTGTACTGAACTGTTCGATGCCGCTCCGCCCCGGTGCATTTTCATCGTGTTCGATGTGCATTAAATGCTCGCACTGGAAGCACACAGCGCACTGAACCACTCTCGACTAGGGCCAGAATTTTCTGTTCGAATCAAACAAACGATGTGAAACCAAACCCAAAGAAAATTTTCAGGTTTTTGACAGCTACGTTCAGAGAGCAACGGAGCGCCCCGGGACTGGTTACATCGAACCAACCTACCATTTCTGAAATAAAAGAAGTCTAGCAGCTACAATACCAACTTATGCAAAAAAAACCTGCTTCTGTGACATGTCTCAAGATACCGCTACAATTGATTTCCATTTTGCAGGTACTACCCAAATATTAGGTCTGTTCGCGTACTCCCTAAAACTGCAATATTCTCCCGCTTTATCGTTCTTTTACTCCCAATTTTTGTAAGATCTGTCACTTTTGAAGGAGAAACATATTTCCCCTATCTGCCGATTTTAGCCACACAATTTTCTTGTGGCAGTTTTTGTAAATTCTGTCAAACCATAAGAAGTACATTGAATTTTGCTGACGTTTGACATAATTTTCTGCATTTGCGAGATTTATAGCCTACATGTATTATTCACATGAGCACGACCAACGAACGACGAATGAATGAAGAAAAGTGATTTCAGATACGTTTGGAGCCGTATTTCTTTACAAATTGTCAACAAAACGATAAAAGTGAAGTTAATGTTTGATTTGTGATGCATAAATCAAATTTTTAATCTCAAATGTTAATAAATTTGAGAAAACAAATTTATTCGTCGCGAAAAGTATTGTAGTTGATACGAACTGCCAAACTGTATTCGCGTTTTTTGATTTTCTCTCTCTATCGAATGAGTATGATTTTTGTATTTTGCATCTCTCTTTTTTGCAGAACTTAAAATGCAGATACATGTAAATCCACCATTAGGCTGTCAAGCGTTCTTTTATTTTTTGGGAGAGTCGCAAAATTTCATCCCCACTGCCGAAAAAGTAAATAAATGCATCATAAATGACATACATACAAACGATTATTTTGTAGAGAATTTATGAGGAAATATGGCTTGAAACGTGCCTTAAAGGGCTATGGAGCTCCGTAACGGAGCAAATACAAGGAATTCGTATATTGTGCCCTAAATAGCGGATTGCTCTGTTACGTCAATTTTCGTTCAGTTTTGCTTACGGACGTAAACTGCGCTCCCATTCGCTTTTTACGGACGAAAATTTGACAGCTGACTGGTTTTATTGATTTCTCTGAAGAGGAATTTGATTTGTTGTAGATTTCAGGTAATAAATTTCTTGAAATTGCTTGTTTGTTGCATGGCAAACAAAATCCATAAATTATTGTAAATAGAAAAAATACATTTTACTTCCGTACATATCCGTTCATTATGGGTAAAGTGTTCACATGGCAATTCGGAAGGGAGCGTTTCGTTCGGTTCTGACATTAGCTTCCGTTTGCTTCCACTTATTATAGTTAGCCCTTTAAACATAATAGAGCACGGGAGCGGTAGTACTTCGTACAAGTGGAGTCGTCACTCGTCACGTCAAATTTTGATAAAGAAGATCGTAAAAGACTCCCTTTCTCTCTTTGAGCATCTCGTTGATTGGCTGTAAGGTGGAATGGACAGAGTAAAAAAGTAAAAGAAACGTCAAAATTAAAGTTGTTGTTGTCTTACAAAGGAGCTCAGATAGAGAAATGGAGTCCTTTAAGCGGAAAACACAAAGCTGCTTTGCTGTAAGCGTTGAGTGACATATACAGCCCTATTAATAAAAATACCCTATCCACTGGATAACACACGTAATAGCTAGCACACGGATAGTGAAATTATTCATTTGATAAAAAAGTTTATTAATAAACATATATTTTCCTCGTGTTAGATATTCATTGAATAGCTCCAAAATGTACTAGATAATCTAGTATTTTTTCGAGTTTGAAGGTTGGTTGTCACGAATTGATTGATTTTTGATTATTTATAAATAAAATAAAGAGAATATTATATCCAAGGGTGAAGTTTTGTCGGTTTATATTTGTTCTGGACCACCAAAAGGTACTGAATTACTTTAGTTTTATGTTTTTGGTTTACAAACAAGACTGCACATTAATTTAACCGAGAGGAGAATACCAGCAAAGAGATAGTGGTCATGGACGTGGAGGCTTCAAGATTCAGAAATTCGCTGAGAAGTACCAGTTTGAACCACTTGCTGGTAATTCAAAATAATGGATTCATGAAGAGTAGGGCGTAAAAAATAAATTTTCTTGTATCTGTCCGAAGTCTTAACTTTTCAATTTAATAAAAATGCCAATGGTATGAAATATTTAATTTAAGTGTCATTTATTTGTCCACCAAACTGTGTTGCAATTTTCTGGATGGAATCAGCTTAAGAAAATGGGAAATTTCTGATTCTAGAGGACTGGTTGTAAAACAACAAATGCGATTTAATAAAAAATCGATTAAATTATTGCATGATGGTAATGGTTCATTAAAATGAGTTTTAATACAACTAAGTCCAATTCAGGTTGGTCACTAGTATGTCAGTGCTATCATCTTGAATTTAGAACAAAACGAACCAGATTTATGGTGGATTTACATGTATCTGCATCATCTTGATCTGTAAAAATCAAGAAAAGTAAAGCGGGTGAGATATACGTCGTTATACAAAAGAGTGAAAGAGTACACTATATGCCTGCTTTTTTTAGTTGCCATAATTTTTTATAGCTCAGTGACAGATGAAGAGTCGCCATTTTTTTGGTTACAAATTTTCAATAATTGAGAGAAAGAATCAAAATTTGTGGTAGCTCTTAAAGTTCTATTTAAAAAACAAATCTACCAAAGCAACGTTGAACATCAAGTTCGTCGTGAAATCGAAATCCAGTCGCATCTTCGACATCCGCACATTTGACGTCTTTATGGTTATTTCCACGACGATGCTAGAGTCTATTTGATCCTAAAATACGCTCCAAAAGGAACTCTTTATAAAGAACTCCAGAACCAGCCCGACAACCTTCTTTACCTATCTCATTAGACATACTCATTACGCTCGAATTTCTAATTGCAGCCTTACTTATCCTTACAAGTATAAATTACCTGCCTTAATTTGTTGTCAACTACTTTGAAATAAAAAGATATTCGGTCCTTATACGCAAAAATCGGCCAAATAAGTTATCCGTTAGTAAACAATTGTCATTTAACGCTAACACACGTTTATTAATAGGAATTTTGATTTACGATACGAGTTAGTCTTGTGTTAGGGTTATTTTGTGTTTATTAATAGGGGTGATAAAGTTCAAGCATAGGAATTGCTAACAACTTATCACAAAGCAGCTTTGTTGCTCGACCTTTAATTTGCCATACTCTGAGAACCCCGTAACATAAACGTAATGTAGCAAAAGCTGTAGCAAAAGTAGAAATGTTTTCTACTTTTTGATATGTATTTGCTCACCGACACGTTTTCTTGTTTGTATGTTTGAGAATTTTTTTTCAATTTTACTTCTTTTTCGCTTCCGCTGTTGGTTTTATTTTCAAAAAACAAAAATAAATAATTTTTTGAGAAAAAATATTTGAAGAAAATAAAATAAATTTTGTAAAATGACAGATATCAGCGCTAAGTCCCCTATTACACGTTGACTCACGACTCACGTCTCACTTTTGAATTTCCTTATAAATTTTTATTCGCTGAGGCAAGCGCTATTACACGTTGACTCGTGCCCCATGCACAGATTAGTCTCTGGCCCCATGTCTCAAATTTGACAATTATTGTTAGTTTTGTTTTGAATGCTCCTTCTCGTTGGCTTGAATTTGAATTTGTCTGAAACTCCTCTCTGGTTTTCAAACAAATCCGATGTGTTTATCATAGCAACAAGAAAATCGAATGAAAAAGAACAGCATAAAACGAATATGAGAAAAATGAAACGTCAAAGTGAGTCTACTAAAAATTTGCCCGAGACTCACCGGAAATTTTTTTTGCATCTCATTTTCTCACATCTGCTTTCTTTTTCGCACTCATGTGAGCCGTGAGTCGTGAGGCATCGTGTAATAGCAGACTAACAGAAAAGCAGCTTTGTGTTTTCCGCTTTACGATCTTCTTTCTCAGAATTCGATGTTATATGTTTTAGGCTAGCTTCCGTGCTCTATTATAATATCTCTATGGCCTAAAATATTTTTTTTTTATTTATTTGTTGTTTTTAATATTCATTAAAGTGGCATATACACAGTTCAATAGGCTTGTCAAGCACGTGCAATTGTATTTGTGAAAAAAGTCACACGAAAAGAACGGGTGTATGCCAGTGATCACTTTATAACAAGATTGGAAACCTACCTACGTTTTACCCTCCAAATACCGCAAAAGTTATTTTTTTCATACACACATACTCTTACAGCAAACTTGCTTTATTATGTAGGCAATTGTATCATTATTACAATAAAAACGCATACTCTTAGGCTAGGCGCATATTGGACGCGTCTAAAGTGTGTGACGTGACCTGACAACGGTCGCACGACATGATTATAGAAACATGTCATGCCGTCCTCCGCAAATTGATTCGCGTGTCTCGTGTCAAAATACATATCTATATTAATCAAATCACAAATTGTAAGGCAGGGCAAGAACATCTCAATGAATTCGTCAAAAGTTAACTATTTTTTTAATTTTTTGAGTTCTGATTCTGAGGAAGAATACGAGGAGGAAAAACTTTTGCTGATTTCATTGAAGACCAAAAATTTAAAATCCCAGAATGCAAAATATCTTTCAAAAAGAAAAAGCCAACGACAATTTAAAGGGTTTTTCAATAAGAGGTGTTATTTTGAATAGCCCGCTATTTCGGTAGCTGTCTCTTTTGAAGCTGTCATTTTTTGACGTTTCACAAGTAGAAACTACACCATAAATTAAAATTATTAAAATTATTAAAATTCACTACAAAAATGGTGAAAATTAAGCATAGACGGTTCGTAAAACTGGAAAAGTTTCCGGACCGTGTTATATCTCGAAGAGGTGATCACAATTGGCCACCGAGATCTTGTGGTTTAACACCTTGCGACTTCTTCCTTTGGGGCCACGTAAAAGATAAGGTCTACGCCAACAGCCCAGCATCGATCTCAAAGATGGAATTCAAGAGGCTATCGAGGACATAGGGCAGCCACCTTGCGATTTGGTTATTGAAAAATTCATGAAAAGGATATGGTCCTGTGAGCGTGGTCGTGGCGGCCGTTTGGCTGATGCTGTGTTCATTACCTGCATACCTTCCTCCTTATAATGAAATAAACATCCGATCATTTATTTTAAAAAAATTCCATTTTTCTTTGAATATTATTTTATTTTTGACATAAAAAAACAAACTCATAGCAGTCTCGCAAGAAAAACTGTGTTTCAATCACTGTGTCACGCGTTCTATCAATATGCGTTGTCCTGTTTAATTATATTGTTTACAAAAACAAGTGCTGTGCTGTGTAGCGTCACTCGTGTGGAACGCGCCCCAATATGCGCCTAGCCTTACAGCTAACCTGTGTCTTTAAGTTTGTATTACAGCATACTGTTACAGCTAACCTGCTCCCCTAGCTTGTAGCCAAATGTTCATTTTGATAACAAGTTTCCAATCTTGATATAAAGTGATCAGTGGTCTATGCTTGAAGCAAAATAAAAATATCAAAACACCTAACCTGAACGCTGGCTCTGTACACAACAACAAATATTTGTATAATTCAAAGTTCCGCGTCTCATTCTAATTGTCCATGTCTCTGAAAAAGTGAAAACACACTAATAACCAAAACATTAACGAATTTTTCAATTAAAAAATATATATTTATATTTAAATGAGTGGAAGAAATAGAGGTAAGAACCGTACTACCAGCAAAAATCGTAATGTAAAATCCAGAAGAAATGGCGATCGCAAATTCGCACAAAACGCTAACGAACTTGCCGAACACAACGAGGCCAACGACAGCAATACAGATAGTGACAGCGATGATTCCTCTTCATCAAGTCATTCGAAAAATGTTGACAGAGATGGAGACGTTCCGTCTTTTCCAGTTGCCATGTGGGATTTGAATCACTGTGATCCTAAAAAATGCTCTGGAAGAAAACTATCGCGATTGGGAATCATCGAGAATTTACGCTTGGGACAAAAGTTTCCCGGAATAGTGCTTACACCTGTTGGCACCAATTGTGTTAGTCCCCTTGACAAGGATATTGTATCAGCCAATGGCTTGGCTGTAGTCGATTGTTCATGGGCGAAATTAGATGAAACTCCATTCAATAAGATGCGAAGTCCGCATCCAAGGCTACTGCCGTTCTTGGTTGCTGCAAATCCGATTAACTATGGCAAACCATGTAAACTAAGTTGTGTTGAAGCTATTGCAGCTACATTGTACATAACCGGGTTCAAAAAGGAAGCCCACTGGTATATGGGCAAGTTTTCGTGGGGACATTCGTTTATAGAATTAAATGAATCGCTCTTGGACAAATATTCCGAGTGTAAAAGTAGCGAAGATGTTCTTAAAATTCAAAACGAATATATTGAACAGGAACAAATGCTGAGGGACCAGCCAAAGGATTATAAAGAATTCTTCCCTTCTTCGAGCAGCAGTAGCAGTGAGGAATAAGAAGCTCCCTAGCTTACTATCTTCCAAATGACTTGGAGATCAATCAATTGTAGAAAAGATTGTAATTCAAATAAAAACAAAATACCCAAAACTTGTTTGCTCTGCTATTTGGCATCAAGGTTTCCCAAAGGATTTCGGAAAGCCGAATTCTCTGTAACGGAATTAGCGTCAAGGCATTAGGTGTAAATATTCATTTTATTGTTTTTATTTTTACAGTTTGTATGATTAATAAATTTTAAATAGACTTCTAAGTGTATTTCTTATTTAGTTGTATAAATCACTTCTTAAGAAGATGCAGGAATGTTGTGGCCCTTCATTTTGTCGTTTTAAACTTGATTCATTTAATTACATAATTTCACGAGCAGAAGGCGCAAATGCTTCCCAATAGCCAATCAGCTGATGTTGATGGGCCATTTGATCTTCAACATACTTAAGGACACTTGCTTTGATTTCCTTAATTCTGATTACATCAAATCGTTCCATTTCCTTTTTGATTGTTATTGATATGTCATCAAATTCCTTTTGACACCTTTGGACTTTTGCTTCCCACTACAAATTAGTTATGGTTTGAGAGCAATCAAATTAAAGCTTTGTTCAGCGAGAAAAAAGACAGCACAGCACAGCAACAGCTTCATGAGAAATGTCAGAACAGTTTAGAACACAAAAAGTGTTCTACCTATAGGCGGGGAGCCCCATACAAGAAATTCCCGTCATCGCGCCCACTAAAATTTTTAATGAGGAATAAAAGAAAGCCAAGACGAATAAGATTCGCTTGGTCGGCGTGTATTTAGTTAGCTGGAAAGACCGCACATACCTGTTGCAATGGTGTGGGGATTTGGAAAGACCACTTCTGTAGACTGTATAAGGGCGGCGACGAACAAAACACCGCCGTCAGACAGGTGCCTTTCATCGGACACGATGATAGCCAACAATTCCGTAAACCCGACCTAGAAGAAGTGAAAACCGCAATATCACGGCTGAAATCCAACAAAGCAACTGGAGCAGATGGACTAGCTGCTGAGTTGTTCAAAGCAGCAGGCGACGAGCTAGATAGGAGCATGCACCAAATCATCTGTAAGATATGGTCAGAGGAATGAATGCCCGATGAATGGAACCTCAGTGTTTTGCCCGATCCTGAAAAAGGGAGATTCTCTAAACAGGCCAGGAAAGTCAACCATCGACCAAATTTTCACGTTGCGGACGGAGATACCCCACCACCTTTTCCTCGATTTTAAGGCCGCGTATGACAGCATCTACAGCGAAACGAACTGTATAAAGCTGTGTCTAGTTTTTGCATCCCTGCCAAGCTCGTTAGCTTGTGCAAAATGACGATGGAGAACTTACGCTGCTCCATCAAGGTTGGCAACGAGCTTACGGAATCTTTCGACGTCAAAAAAGGATTCAGACAAGGCGATGCACTGTCATGCGATTTCTTTAACATCGTTCTTGAGAAGATAGTGCAGAACTCCAACGTCAACACCAGAGGCACTATCTTCTAAAAATCTGTTCAACTTCTCGCGTACGCCGGTAAATGAGGGAAAAACGAAGTATATGCTGTTTCGAGGAAGGACATCCAACACCGACGACGGCTCGGACAGAACGTCGCAATAGACGCATACAACTTCGCTATTAACACGGGCAATAACACCACCGCCGCGATCAGACGAAGAATAACTCTTGCTAATTGCTGTTCCTTTGGGTTAAGAAAGCATTTGAGTGCAAAAGCCCTCTCTCGAGCAACTAAGGTAAAATTGTACAACACACTCATCATCCCAGTCCTGCTATATGGTGCAGAAGCATGGACCGGTCCGGAAAGCCTTCGACACTATTCCCAAGGGACGTAGGAGGAGAAGAAGACCGTGACTCAGATGGCGCACTCAAGTGGAAGACGACCTCAATCAACTTGGAGTGCAAAACTGGAGACAGCTAGCTAGGGACCGAGCTGGCTGGCGAAGACTGTTGATCGAGCAAAGCACTGTGTTTTGTTATAATTTACAGTAATTTAGTTCATAAAAAAATTGGTTTGCGCGATACTTTCGCAGTTTTAGAGCAAGCAAACCAAGGTAGATCTACTTCTAACATAAGGAAGCGTGTAATGAAAGAAATAGAAATAGAATCCGTGATGATGGGGACATTTCACCACATTACAACAGGTATGCGCGGCCTTTTCGTCTAACTATATTCAAGCCGACCAAGCGAATCTTATTCCTCTTGACTTTATCTTTTATTCCTCATTAAAAATGTTAGTGGGCGCGGTGACGGGGGAATTTCTTGTATGTGGGCTCCTGGGCTACTAAAACGATGGAACAGAAAATCCTGTCCTAAACTGTTCTAGACAGTTTGGAACAGTAAATGTGTCAATGAACACCAAAAAGCTGTACTTTTGACTACCGTCTGTCAAATACTTAAAAAGCTTACCTCATTCATCTCTTCTTGCATTTGGTCGATTTTATCATTTCGGCCATTTAATTCCATTTTAGCTTTGTTTTCTCGACGTTTTGTTAGTTGCATTTGAGCATGTTGCCAGTTTTGGAAAACCTTAAATTAAATGAAAAATCAACATAGAAAACGAAAAAGACCAAAGGTAATTAGACACAAACTTTAACGCGCTCATGGAATGCACTTTTGATGGCTCCAAACAAGCCCAGATAGTCTTTGATAATTTCGGAAAAAATAAAGAAATCCGAATTGGCCTGAGCCGATCGTAGAATTTCAATTTTCTCTTCAACGTCTGCCAGCGACGAGAGAGCACGCGACAAATCGGTATGTTCTTCACAAGTACTCAACATTGCTGCTGATTTGGCTACAAGTTCGGTAGATGCAGCTAGTTCTTTTCGCGCCGATACCAGGTCCTTGAGGGTTGTGTGTAGCTTTTGAAGCATCAAATCCGAATTCTCGATGTCAGCAATTTTCTTATCGAACCACTGAAAGTATTTTTTTCTTGTTTAGTTAAACAGTCAAATAAAGCTTTGTGGACAGAGGTCTCTTACCAAATCATTTTCATCCATTTTGTAAGTGATTTTGTTAACTGTTTCGCCAACTTTGTTGAAGAGACGCATTACCCCGGCACCACTCAGCACAGCTGTATTTACAGCTCGAGGTAGTTCCTGCAACAAAATTATATAAACAAAACCTAATTGCAACATGATGACGCACCTGATCACTCTCCAGAAAATTTATAAAATCCAGATCAACCCTGAGTACGGGATGCTGAGCAACTCTATTTAGGAATCTTTGAAGCGCTGCACGACGTATTTCAACCCATTCCATATTCAAATTGTTGCCGGGATCAGTTTGCTGCGGACTCATCTTCACTTTTGTACTACCTAGGGCGGTTATATTGTTAAACGATATCAATAATAATTGAACCGACTCTACAGACCTATTATGTTTTTCGATGGGGCAGGAGGTATTATCTGGCCAAGGCGTAGATACTTGTCAACTAGCAATGCATGGATACCCAGAAAATCGCTAAATCTTCGCAATGTGCTGAATTCTTGGCTCTTGAATTTTGGAATTTTTGTTTTTGTTGTCACTCTGTTGAAAAATTAATTGTTATTAGTGCGTAGAGGTTTTGAAATTGCGAGAGAGATGCACTTACTTATACGCTAAATAAGAATTCATTCCGTCGCCAACTTTTTGCGGCTCGGAGACCGTGATTTCAATACTGTCTTCACCATATTCCGCTGTGGAAACATCTTCAAGGCTTGAGAGTGAAACTCTCCGCTAAAATGAAAATTAAATTAAATTAGTTTTTGAAAGCAAAAAAGAAATCTTTTTAGGACGTTTTGTTAACAGTACTTTTCATGACAGAAGGCAATGTGGTGGTGGCGTATGTTGCCAGGATTATGGTTAGGACCTAGTATCGATCCCATTCACAACACGGAGATACTAGCATTTCCGAAAAATTTAAAATTTAGAAAATAAAGCAAATTGGCCCAATCGAGGTAACCGTCCATAAAGGTACATCAACCAGATTGATTACATTGCGATCGACGGAAGGCACTTGTCCAGCATTTTAGATGTTCGAACTTTCCGAGGAACTAACATCGACTCGGACCACTACCTCGTCGTAGCCAAGGTAGTGCTACGAATATCCCGTCAACGGCCAAAACAAGGAAATGCTGCAAGAAAATTCGACGTCGAACGATTACAATCGCAAGAGATCGCCAGATCCTTCTCTGATCGAGTGTCATGTAACCTCTTAAGGTGTCCTATACCGCCAGCATCAAGTATCAAAGACCAGTGGCAACATTGCCAGAAAGCAGTTAGAGATGCCGCCTCTAATGTGCTGGGTTTCACACAGCCACCAAAACGAAACCCCTGGTTTGACGAAGAATGCAGGCAGGCCCATGCAGCCAAGCAGGAGACATAACAAAGCGGCGCTACATAGAAGGAAAAGAGCTGCTCGTGAGCTCTACAAGCGAAAGAGGAGAGAGGAACGCCGGCTTCTCAGGAGGAAAAAGAGAGAGCATGAGAAGCGTCAGATCGAGGATGTTGAGAGAGCCAACAGCAGGAATGAAGTTCGGAGGTTTTACCGAAAGGTTAAACAGCTGGCTCAAGGTCATCGAGCAAGAACCGATGCCTGCAGAGATAAACAAGGGAACATCATAGTAGGATCGCAGTCAATGCTGGGGATTTGGAAAGACCACTTCTGTAGATTGTATAACGTCGACGACGAACAACACACCGCCGTCAGACAGGAGCCTTTCATCGGACACGATGATAGCCAACAATTCCGTGAACCCGACCTAGAAGAAGTGAAAACCGCAATATCACGACTGAAATCCAACAAAGCCGCTGGAGCAGATGGTCTAGCTGCTGAGCTGTTCAAAGCAGCAGGCGACGAGCTAGATAGGAGCATGCACCAAATCATCTGTAGGATATGGTCAGAGGAATGCATGTCCGATGAATGGAACCTCAGCATTGTTTGCCCGATCCTGAAAAGGGAGATCCTCTAAACTGCGCCAACTATAGAGGAATAAGTCTACTAAACATCACCTACAAGATCCTCTCTGCCGTTATATGTGAACGTCTGAAGCCTTTCGTTAACAAACTGATTGGTCCATATCAATGTGACTTCAGGTCAGGAAAGTCAACCATCGACCAAATTTTCACGTTGCGGCAGATCCTGGAAAAGACCTATGAACTCCAAATCTATACCCATCACCTTTTCCTCGATTTTAAGGCCGCGTA
This sequence comes from Sphaerophoria rueppellii, assembly GCA_920937365.1. Lineage (NCBI taxonomy): Eukaryota > Metazoa > Arthropoda > Insecta > Diptera > Syrphidae > Sphaerophoria > Sphaerophoria rueppellii. Next base: position 69,502,051 of record CAKKXW010000002.1, on the reverse strand, counting down.
TGACAGCATCTACAGCGGAACGAACTGTATAAAGCTATGTCTAGTTTTGGCATCCCTGCCAAGCTCGTTAGCTTGTGCAAAATGACGATGGAGAACTCACGCTGCTCTATCAAGGTTGGCAACGAGCTTACGGAATCTTTCGACGTCAAAAAAGGATTCAGACAAGGCGATACACTGTCATGCGATTTCTTTAACATCGTTCTTGAGAAGATAGTGCAGAACTCCACCGTCAACACCAGAAGCACTATCTTCCAAAAATCAACTTCTCGCGTACGCCGATGATATTGATATAATGGGAAGAACACAGCTGATGTCAATGGCACCTTTGTGAGAATTCAGACAAGCGGCAAAAATGGGTTTATCGGTAAATGAGGGAAAAACGAAGTATATGCTGTCTTCGAGGAAGGACACCCAACACCGACGACGGCTCGGACAGAACGTCACAATAGACGCATACAACTTCGAGGTAGTAGAGGAGTTTGTCTACCTAGGCTCCGCTATAAACACGGGCAATAACACCAGCGCCAAGATCAGACGAAGAATAACTCTTGCTAACCGCTGTTTCTTTGGGCTAAGAAAGCAATTGAGTGGAACAGCCCGCTCTCTAGCAACTAAGGTAAAACAGTACAACACCCTCATCATCCCAGTCCTGCTGTATGGTGCAGAAGCATGGATCTTGACAAAAACGGATAAATGTGCCTTCGGCTGTTTCGAGAGGAAAGTTCTTCGGTCATCTTTGGCCCCGTGTGCATGGAAGGGGAATGACGAAGAAGATATAACAGCGAACTTTACGGGTTTACAACGACATGGAACTAGCCAGAAGGGTCAAAGTCCAGAGACTCAGATGGCTCGGTCATTTTGAGCGGATGGACATCAATTCCGGAAAGCCTTCGACACTATTCCCGAGGGACATAGGAGGAAAGTAAGACAGCGACTCAGTTGGCGCACTCAAGTGGAAGAGGACCTCAATCAACTTGGAATGCAAAACTGGAGACAGCTAGCTAAGGACCGAGCTGGCTGGCGGAGACTGTTGATTAAGGCCCAAGTCCACAACGGACTGTAGCTCCACCTTAAGTAAGTAAGGTTTCCGCATTTTTTTCATATAACCAAGAGATTCAATTTCAAGCTTAACAGGGCAAAAATAACCAAACCCGTCATCATTAATTTTTGTAGCCATGTACGAATTCAAACGATTTATCAACAAAATATGTAAAAGTTCTCGCGTTAGATGCCTTATTGAATTTAATTTTAAGTAAAATATATGTTGGAATTCCAACAAGGGCGTATTTATGAATCAAAATCGTTATCTCTACTTGAATGCAATCTGTTGAAGTGACTAAAGTGAAGAATGATAAGTTTTTTTCCTTGGCCACCAAAATATGCAAAAGTATTCCGGTGAATTAAATTGCATTTTCGACATGATTAATACATTTTTGATAATTATTTTTTATACCTCACTGCTGTTTGATCTTGATAAATGTTTGGGGTCATCAATTTCTGGAGCATCGTCTCCATTTTTAATATTTATTGTATCGAATGTTTCTTGTAAATTATTTGTATTCACTTCCTCGGACATTTTTATTATTTATTGACGGTAAGTTTTTATCTAATTGGGTGTATATTGAAAGCAACTCTTTTGTATCAAAAATCATCAAAACTTTATTCAAAATCAGAATCTGTCTATTTGGAGACGTCACTACGTCATAGAAATTTTTGTTCCAAAATGTCAAAAGAAAGAAAAATGGAAAGAGATGTTCATACTTCCAGTTCCAGTATGACAGATAATATTGGTGTGTACTTCCAGTAGATAGGTTCATTGAAGTGTTAAATACAGATCAGATAGAGATGCCTTAAAACTTTATTTTTCCGTGTATACATATGTTTGTGTATAAGAAAAATCAAAAATGTGGTGAGGTGCAGCGGAATGTTAAGAAAGTATTCGTGAAAACACGACTCTACCTAAGGTCTCGGCCACGCAGTAAGCGGCTGAGCGGAAAAAAAGTAGAAAACATATGAAATCACATAGGAGCGGCCACGCTATGAGCGAGCGGCGAAACAAAATTAAAATTCTGAGCGGCTAAGCGACGCCGCTCAGCAACCAAACCTGTTTTAATTTTTAGTAATGTTCTGTTCTGAGCGGCAAGAGCCAATCTCTGCTCTGGAGAAATAGCAGTTCTTTGTTTTATTAATCTAGGACGCACTTTTTCACGCAGCATATCAAAAGATTCGATAGACATACGTAGATTTTGCCAGGATCTATCTGGAAATTTTCGTAGATTCAAAAATAAATGATTAAATTCTCAAAACTCCGATATTAATTGGTTAATCGGATGAACCACAAATCGTCTTCTTTTTTGTATACTTTTAAGTAATTTGTATTTTGTACACATACAAACAATTTTCCGACAGTAAAATACGGCGAACTGTTCTTGACAACGGCATTTAAACTACTAATCGCTCAAAAGCAGTCGTTCAGTCTTTGCCTGGCCACGCGTCGCTTAGAGCTGCCACTCAGCCGCTTACTGCGTGGCCGAGGCCTAAGTCAAATTCTCAGGATAAACCAGAAATGTTTGGAGTTAGAGAGAGTTTGGGAAAATTAGTTATAAAGGCAATAATTTTTTTAATGGTTTATTACTTACTTAAGGTGGCGCTACAGTCCGTTATGGACTCAATCAACAGTCTCCGCCACCCAGCTTGGTGCCTAGCTAGCTGTCTCCAGTTTTGCACTGAAAGTTGATTGAGGTCCTCTTCCAGTTGAGTGCGCCACCTGAATCGCGGTCTTCCTCTCCCTACGTTCCTCGGGAATAGTGTCGAAGGATTTCTGTCCCGGAGCATTGGTGTCCATCCGCTCTAAATGACCGAGCCATCTGAGTCTCTGGTCCTTGACCCTTCCGGCTAGGTCCATGTCGTTGTACAACAAGTAAAGTTCGGTCTTGTATTTTCTTCGCCATTCCCCGTCAATGCACACGGGGCCGCAGATGACCCGAAGAACTTTCCTCTCGAAACAGCCTAAGGAACTTTTATCCGATTTTGTTAAGGTCCATGCTTCCGCAACATACAGCAGGACTGGGATGATGAGTATGTTGTACAGTTTTGCCTTAGTTGCTCGAGAGAGGGCTTTTCCACTCAATTGCTTTCTTAGCCCAAAGAAACAGCGATTAGCAAGAGTTATTCTTCGTCTGATCTTAGCGCTGGTGTTATTGCCCGTGTTTATAGCGGAGCCTAGGTAGACAAACTCCTCTACTACCTCGAAGTTATATGCGTCTATTGTGACGTTCTGTCCGAGACGTCGTCGGTGTTGGGTGTCCTTCCTCGAAGACAGCATATACTTCGTTTTTCCCTCATTTACCGCTAATCCATTTTTGCCGCTTCTGTCTTAATTCTCACAAAGGCGCCATTGACATCACGCTGTGTTCTTCCCATTATATCAATATTATACGCAAGAACTTGAACAGATTTTTCGAAGATAGTGCCTCTGGTGTTGACGGTGGAGTTCTGCATTATCTTCTCAAGAACGGTGTGAAAGAAATCGCACGCCTTGTCTGAATCCTTGATGGAGCAGCGTGAGTTCTCCATCATCATTTTGCACAAGCGAACGAGCTTGGCAGGGATGCCAAAACTAGACATAGCTTTATAAAGTTCGTCTCTGTAGATGTTGTCATACGCGGCCTTAAAATCAATGAAAATGTGGTGGGTATCGATTTGGAGTTCATAGGTCTTTTCCAGGATCTGCCGCAACGTGAAAATGTGGTCGATGGTTGACAGCCCTGGCCTGAAGCCACATTGATAAGGACCAATCAGAAGATTGGTTAAATCAACAAATTTTATAAAAAACCTTTTTAGTAAATTTTGTCGCTTTTTTATTTAAAAAAGTTATTTAACAACAACTTTATTTTGATATATAAAAAAATATTTTTGATTACATTAGTCCTTATTTGTATAGAATTTAAGGCATTTCGAAAATATCAACATTTTGGACGGATGAAAAAATAAAAAAAATAATTTTTAAAATGTATGTAAATACAATTCGGACGGATTAATCTTTTGCACTATTTATAATTTTATGCAGACATTATTTTACTTAAACCTACGATGTCAAAGCAGACATTAATTTACTTAAACCTATTTGCCATAGCTACGTTTTGAAATTTTAAGTATGTAAAGATTCTGAATGGTGAATATATGACTTTGATATGTACTTACGTTTGCACTTGTTTTAATTACGGATCATTACCAAGATCCGTTATGGGAGATTCATTTAGCTGTCATAGATACATCTGAATAAGAATCTATTCAAATGGCATTGCAGTCAATCTGCTCTTTTGGTTAACGGACGGAATTTAATGATAGCGTTTTACCTAACTTATTAATGGAAGAAATCGAGTTTTAAGAACAAAAATAAAGACACTAAAGAAAACTAATGATAAGGAGAATGTCGTTCTATAACTGAGATTATAAACGGAACAGTACGGACACTGCGAACTTCCGCAAACTTCACAAATATTGAGTAGATAGGTCGGTAAGGAGTCGAAAATTGTTTCGTTGAAACGTTCTGAAAAAGAAAAACAAAACTTACAGAAATTGAAAGATGGTTTGTTGATAATCAAATTACCTGGAGCGTAGTAATCGTAAACTCTTACAGGCAAGTATCGGGACATATTTGCAACGGGATACCATCGTTCGATTGTGAAATTTACACAAATGTCTTCTTTGTCCAACTAAAATGTTTGCAAGGAGGCATGTAAATAAGAAGCTTTATCATTTCGAAAGAAGGCACTTACATAATCGAAGTAAAACATAACTTTACGTTCAAAGTATTTAGCTTGTTTCAAATTTCTCACACGATTGCTTAGCACGTACGTGTCCAGCTTTTGTTGTTGAATGTAGTATCCAGTTGGTATGGTTACATCGAGTACGGCCATACCAGAGCGTTCAGATTCATTTAAATTGATCCAACTGGAAATAATGGTAGTTATAGCGTTTTTTTGTTTTGGTAATCCGGAATTGGTACACAGAACTGTCCGATCCTAGATACCAAACGAACATGCAAACACATTTTTGTGCTTCTAATGGTTGAATGCCTATTTATTTGTCATATCATATGCAGATGACATGATCACTGATTAGTTATAACAAGATGGGAAAGCTTGCTGTTGACATTTGCCTACGAACTAAAAAGCAGGTTAGCTGCAAGAGTATGCGTTTTATTGTAATAATGATAGGTTAGGTTAGGTTAGGTTATAAGGGGTGTGCACAGCGTGAACTGTTGCATACACGGGGGCCTACTGGTCCATTGTGATCCCCTATAAAAAGTTAGCATCGATGCTATTCAAATAACGAACCAGCCTGTGCTATCTATAAATTTCCTCATGTTTGCCATTGAGACCTGTGCTAGATCATCCAGTTCCCCAACAAAATGGTCCCAAAATGATGGAGTCGGTTAGTTTAGAGGTTCGGACAGTCACAGAGCAGGTGTTTAATGGTTTCTATTTCCTCCTCATCCTGACAGCTCCTACAGAAAAGGCCCCTATCTTGTTGGCCATTGTGCCAATGGCGCAATGACCCGTTAGTACACCTATTAGGATTTTAATGTTCCTTTTACTCAGCGATAAAATATACCGAGATTCCTTTTCATTAATGTTAGGCCATAAACTTCTAGAGATTACGTAATCGTCTCTGGATTTCCAGGAGTTATTGATTATCTCTTTTGATTTAAGGTCTATCTTCCTCTTGAGTACCCCAATCGGGACGAGTGGTCCGCTACTACTTATCTGCTTCTGATTCCTTCCTACAGTTTAAAACTGCCTTTGATCTTATGGTCTCACTGGCTAAGGCTTTGATAGCAACCTGGCTGTCCACGATAAAGGTAATCGCCGATGAGCTTAGCTTTCCATGATGTGCCATTTCAGCTGCTTTTTCAATGGCATAGATCTCGGCCTGCAAGACACTACAGTCAGCTGGGAGGTTATACGCCTCTCTGATGTTGAGAGATTGCCAATTACTCCAGCACCTGTTCCTGATTCCATTTTTGCACCGTCAGTGTAGAAACGGTACCCTGTTTACTTATAAGTGAATTAGGATCCCAACCCTGTCTTTCTGGTATGCAAATAGAAAATTTCCTATCAAAATCTAGTACAGGGGGAAAGTAATCGGTGGTCTCCATCAGTCCTGGAATCATGTCGTATCTTTGTAAGATTGACCCGTGTCCATAAGTGCTGTGCTTCCAAAAACTCAGTTCTTTTAAACGAATTGCAGTTTTGGCTGCCGTGTACCTTATGAACTCATCCAGAACCGGCAGATCAAAGATCATTTCCAACCCAGCTTGTGGTGTGGATCTCTGACCTATGTTATTCCTATACAAGCTAGTCTCTGTACCTTGTTAAGGTTCTTGAGATAGCTTGATTTTTCCACCTCTTTCCGCCATACAATAGAGCCATAGGTAAGAATGGGTCTGACAATCGCTGACCATTGGATGACTTGCATGTGTAGAATGCACAGTGCTTTTTCATTATTTCCTCAGTATTACGCATTTTATTTTAGGAGGGTTGAAGCCCTCCAGTTTCCGTTTATTCGTGAACAAAACTAACTCTGTCTTGGTGGGGTTGACCCCGGGACCGTTCTTAGTTGCCCAAGAAGATAAATCTTTGAATGCGTTTTCTATAATGTTTCCCATGGTGGTAAGGAACTTGCCTGATATCAAAACCACTTTGTCATCTGCATATGCTACAATTTGTATGCCCTGATCTTTAAACTTTGTGAGAATTTTGTTGACTACGCGGATCCAGAGCAGGGGTGAGATGAACCCTCCCTGTGGTGTGCCCCTAGTAACTATTTTCTCAATAGTGCTAACTCCCAATTGAGATGATAATTCTGCCATTTAACATGGTGAAGATCCAATCGACAATGACAGATTCAATTCCAACTTCAACTAAGGCAGTTTTGATTGATTCCGTTTTAACGTTATAAAACGCACCCTCGATATCAAGAAATGTTGACGGGGTATATTCTTTTTGTTCGAGGCTTTTCTCAATATGTGAAACTACCTCATGCAGAGCAGTCTCCACTGATTTATCCTTAAAGTAAGCGTATTGGTAGTTGATACCTTGCCTACATAATAAAAAGCAAGTTTGCTGCAAGAGTATGTGTGTATGAAAAAAACAAGTTTTGAGGTATTTGGAGGGTAAAACGTAGGTTGGTTTCCAATCTTGCTATAACTGATCAGTGGATATGACATTGTTTTTATTTTCTTTATTTGTAAACATGTCGGCGAGTACGTATGTGCGAGTGTGTGCATGTCTTCAAATTCGGAATCGTTCAGAACAAGAACTGTCATCTTGTGCCATGTGAACGAATTCAGAATCGTTCGGGACAGTTCCGGACGACCAAAAAAACGCTATTAATTTGAAAATTTCGAAATTCTTGTAAAAGATTACCTCTGACAGGACACATAAGAAATATGAGACTGATTTCTTCCGTGGAAAACGGCATTAGTCTTCAAATCGAAAGCCGACACTGGTGGTCTCGTTTGGAACTTAGCATTATCAACATTGTATTGGACATGCATTTGTAAAATTGCATAACCAGCGCCCTTAGCTTGCACCTTTACAGTACCCCAAGCATTTGGAATCTGAAAAAAAAAAAAAACAAAAAACAAAAATAAACCCGTCGGCTTAAGAAATAAATTCAAATTCACTCGTTACTCACTTCAATACTCTGTAATTCGGCCAAATTGCTATCATCGATGTATAACGTTTGGGTTTGGCCTGGCAGCGATGTTGCCTCCACCGATACTGCTAATGACGACACATCTCGGATACGTGAATGAATTGTGTACTCTATCAAAGCCTTCATCGCGATACCAGTATCCTGAGTCGACGCCCAACCGCCATCATTCAATCTTTGCGCATTCAACCATCTTACAATCGGATCAACTATAAACTCACGCCTCGACACATAAACCAACAGAGCATAAGCAGTCGTTTCAATATTCAATGCATCGAACTCATACGGCAGACGGGGCAGCGAGAAATATTTCTGGTTTTCCAATTTGCTAGGTGGCTGAGGCAGTTCGACATTACCCCAATACATGTATTCTCCAATTGTCCGAACGTGTCCTCTCAAAATCGTAAACACATGCTCGGCCGTCGCCGCTTTGCACAAGAGCAATGCATACGCTGTCACTGCAACATCGTATGGCTCTTTGGTTTCCTGCAAAATTTGCATATTTCGTTCGATCCATAGAACTGCACGCTGCTGAGCGAGAGCAACTCTCGCACCCAAGCTTCCCGACAGATCTTTTACGGTTGCCAATGTGATCAGAACGTGCGAGGTGAGTGTAATGTTTCGATTACGAATAGCAGTGTCAGCGAAATTAGTTCGATTCATCTTTCTATCTGGTAACCAAGTGACCTCGTAGAATGCACCTTCCGGCGATTGATGTTGCAAAATCCAACGAATGCTCTTCTCAATGATTGTTGGATCGATGTAGATGAAGTTTTCCCATTCATAAAAGGAGGCTTCTTGAAAGACACGCACACAATACGCCGTCAACCAAACCGAAGAGTCAGAGTTGTTCCAATCCGATCGGAACAACGAGAACGAACCATCACTTCGCATGAAACTCAGCTGTCTCTGATATCCAATGTTCATGTGGGCAAAGGCATGTTTTTCTGTGGTTTTGTTTCTTTGGTTGATCAATCGCATGTACATTATGGTGTAGAGATTCGCTGCGAAACTGAAGGCATTTTGTTCAGCTGATTCCATCGGCAAATACAACATTGATGTGGCGTTAACGGGCATAGTTGGGAAAATCGGACCCACAACATCGCCCACAACCGAAATTCTTGCCCGGTTTGAGCCGTACACAAAGTACCTGTCCACTTGGTAGGGTATTATCGGAGTTTCGGTAATATTGACGTGCATGTACTGGAAGACATACGCACGGTTACTCAAATCCAATAGAATTGCCTGATGACGATACTGTGGCAAACCGTCGGACATGACATTCAATTGTCTTGTTATCAAATCGGTTCCCAGAAGCGTTGCCGCATGAACTGTCACCTGAATTTTTCCCAATCGCACAGGAACTATAGGCAAATAGACAATTGTTGTTCCTTGAGATTCCAGATAGATAAAGAATTGATGTTCCCCAAATGAGGTCCTTGGATTGTAAGACCGTACGATACCGCCATCTTCGACATGCACGAATTTGTAGTCTCGCGAACCATGCAACACGACAGTAGCTTCCATTGGCATCTCCATGTAATTGAAGAGCGTCACTCGAATACCAATTTGTTCGCCTTGATAACACTCACTTGGCATTTCTACATTAATGAAGAACGGCTGAACTCCAACGTATTCGATGGCTTTGGGAATCATTCCAAAACCTTTCGACGGACTCACACTAAAAGCTGACACCATCCAATAAGCCGGGCGATCGGGTACCTCAATATTGAATATAAAACGACCATGAGGTCCAATGTTCACGTCCTTCCAAAGCCAGACGTTCTCGTAATGCCGTTGGACACGATTGAATCTGTATTTTCGATATAGCAACAGATCGGTTTCATTGAATTTGTGGCAGCCGATTTCGTCGGTTCCATCCTCACAATCAAATATGTCATTGCATTTGTTTTCCAGACGATAGCAACGTCCGTTCAGACATTCTCCGTAGCCCAGAGTATAGTTACAGGTGTCGAACCGTCTTGGCACTTCACCATCTGTGAAGACAACCAAACCTGAATACTCAAACGTTCTATTTGCATCGATTCCGAAAGACGAAGCTGGATAGTAGACAAGTTCGTCTGGGTTGCCCACGTGCGAGTGCCATACATGCTTGTGTGTTCCGTTTGTTTGCTCGTCAAACGATGACATTTTAGTGATAATTTTGGCATAGGTCAGTTCATTGCCAGCTTGCATGCTATAGAACGCACTGTCAATACCCGACAGACTCACATACGAACCAGGCTCGCCGAAGATCGCTACTTCCACCTTCTCACCGGTTCTTGCCTTTCGATTGTTGATAAACAAAGTGAAATTATTGCGTGAAATTCCATTTACTGGGAATGTCAACGAGTCGGCAACAACTTGGCCGAGCGATGAAATTGTCCAAACAACGATGGTTGCCACAGGAGCCATTTCAGCACTCAGAGTAACAGCAATCGTTTGAATCCTCTCATTGATTGGCTCAATGTCGCTCACCAAAATCACACCCTTCGACATGATCAAGTAATTGAAAGTGTTCGAATGATAGTTGGTGCGAATGTGGAAGATTATGTATTCGCCGACTGTTGGCTGTTCAGTGCTCGTTGTGACTTTGATGTTTTGATTTCGAGGAGAATAATAACTGAGTAGCAATAGTTCGGTTTGTGCACGATCACCACGAGCGTTTACAAAGTTAGCCTGAAGATGCATGCTCTGCACTCCATCAATAAAGTCCTTGAACTGTCTGGAACTCTCCTCTAAGCCAAGATCATAACGAAGATCGATTTTCAATTCCCACACTCCGGATTTCTGTGACATGCGAACTCTACGAGTTGAATAGTCTTTGCGGCCGCCAGTGCGACTCTCGACATACCCACTTATTTCCATCATGCTATTTGTCAGGAGTTCCGGTTCGAGTGGAGTGTTGTCGTGGTATTCGACAATCAAATAGCACGAAAATGGCATCATTGGTTTGAACACCTGCGGAGATTCGCCCATGAATTTGATCTTAATCGAAGAATTGTAAACTCTTGTAATTGCATAGCCTGATATTTTTTCATCGTAGAATTTCTCACCAACCGAAGCGGTTATGAGAACTTCCAGACTTGGAATGTTGGGGGGAACCGACTGCAGCAGATCGGCCATTGGATACTTGAAGTCAAACGTGCCATTAAAGTAACGCAAATAGGGAAGAGTTCGTTTGTACGAGCCAGTCCATGGATCGTAGATTTCTTGTGTTTCGGGCTTCTTCACCCAAAATGGCCATTCTTCGTCGAACTGGTAAACCCGCTCCACGACATACTGATTTCTGTAGATATTCTGTTGCGTTTCATCATTTTGGTCAATATTGTTATTGATGTTGTAATTGGGGTTTAAATAATTCCCGTTATTATTAACATTCTCATCGTAGAATTGCGGCAATGCCCGACCGATTCGATATTTGTCATTTAGAGCTTTGTAATTGAGGAAACCAATTGGCTGTATGGTCGCTTTGATGGTCAGATTGCCCTTGACAGGGGCACCACTGGTAAAATTGGCCATGATCCGACCAAAAATGAAAGGCTCGTTTGAAAAGAAATACGCCGGCATTGTGACATTGACTTCGAAACGAGTTTGATAGTATTCCTCAACTGTAAAGTGTCCCTCTTCGACTTGGCCTTGTGCAACAACTCGAATTGTCCATTCCCCGAATGTCGACAAGTCAGAGAGTTTATAGTCCAAACTGACACTTCCCAAATTCGATTGTCGTGAAATCCATCGTCGCAAAATGTGCTTGTTCGGATCAAGCATATAAACATCGACAGCATTGTCGTATCCTTTCAATTCAGTTGTAATGGGAATCGTTCGAAATTTGACTGTTTCTCCTTGTTTGTACAGTGGCTTATCGGTTTGAATGAAAATCGTCATCGAACGTTGCGAGAACTGCAATTGGGTTTCGTTTAGGAATGCTATACCTCCAAGAACATTTTTGTATAAACCTTCGACTCGGAGTTTATAGTTGCCCTTGACACTTGTTGGTGGAATACGCATCAACATTGTCTCGGGGACATTCTCTTTAACGTCCCGCGAGTCGCCAGATATTTGAACACCATCACTTGAGATACTTGTATGGACAGTGATTGGGTAGGCGGCTTTGAGGATAGTCACGGAAACTTGATAAATCAGACCGGGCCGAACCATACGAGATGCAACTATAAAGTAGGTTGGCTGTTTGACGAATATATTCTCCAGGAATGATGTTTTTGGACTGTATGACGATTTGCCACGGTTGTAGTTGTTTTGATCAGTTTTGGGGTATACATTGCCGATGTTGATGTCATTTGGCTGTTGTCCGAAACGGTTGACATTGTTTATGTCGTTGTCAAAGTTATTTTGAATACTCAGCGGGCGACCATATTGATCGGTGACCGGTTCGTCATTGAATAATTGGGGAACAACATGTTTTATATGGAAAATCAGCAAGAAAATATACAGCCTCCATGGATGCATCTGGAAGGAGAAATTGATATTAATTAGAAGAGCAAAATGAAAAACGTTATAGAAAAATATTAAATACGGTATGTTCTGGCTTGCCTACTACAGTGAGCGCCTAAGTGAGCGACTCTCCGCCCGCCGTTCTCCCAAATACCATAGATGCCAACACCTTGTGGAAACAATATCGCGAAATAATAAAAATATGTAGCCGAGACCACCATAGGTTACCAGCCACCCCCGAAAAAGAACCCGTGGTTTGATGATGAGTGCGCGTTATTGAAAAGAGAGACGGAAAATGCACGTTTTCATTTGCTGCAACGGAAAACAAAAGCAGCAAGAGAAGATTATCGAACAAACAGGAGAAATGAGAAAAAGACCCTGCGAAGGGAGAAAAGAGCAACCGCAGTTTCTCAGCTCAAAGATCTAGAAGAGTCTCGGCCCATGCACAACACCCCACGTTTCTTTAAAAGCTCGAAGCAATTAGCTTCTGATATCAGAACCGGGACACAGGCTCTTCGAAACAGTGAAGGAAACCTAGTCACCTAAGCACAGGGAATTGCAGATGTTTTCAAGCAGCACTTCCAACTGCTGCTGAATGCGCAAAATGTCGAGCGAGCCAATGAAGAAAGAGAAGCAAGACCAGTCAATGAAGACCCAATCCTAGCCCCCAGCACAGAAGAGGTAGAAAGAGCCATGCAAAAGCTAAAAAAAAATAACAAGTCCGCCGGGTCGGATGGCATACCTGCGGAACTCTTTAAATGTGTAGGAGGTGTTTTGATGAACCGCATGCACCAGGTCATCAACAAAGTGTGGGAGGAAGAATGCATGCCCATCGACTGGTCGATAAGCTCCATATGCACCATCTGCAAAAAAGACGATCCTATGTTAAACAAAAACTAGCGTGGCACGTACCAGTGTAGCTTTAGGCCAGGCAGAACAACGATAGACCAAATATTCACAGTGACTTTTCTTCGACTTTAAAGCTGCTTATGTTAGCATCCTCCGCCAAGAGCTTATGATAGCGATGTCTGAATTCGGGATCCTGAACTAACTGATCCAGCTGTGACGCATAACGCTTAACAATACGCAGTGCAGTGTTCAAGTTAGACAAGGAGATGCGTTGTCATGTGACTTCTTCAACATAGTCCTGGAGCAGATAGTGCGCAAGGCAGGTGTGAGCATGGAAAACACTATTTTCAACAAGTTCACCCAGCTCCTAGGCTATGCGGGCGACATGACATTGACATCATCCGTCGATCCAAGAGAGCTGTGCTTGAGGCCTTTACGATTGAAGAACAGGCGAAACTCGATGATCTCTCGTGAATGAGGACAAAACAAAGTACATGCTATCAACAAACAACGCAACATCTGTCCACCGCCTAGGACAAAACGTCACTGTTTGTAGCAGCAATTTCGAGGTAGTTAAGTTGTTCACCTACCTTGGAACAAACATCATTCCCACAAACGACACCTTAGTGGAGATCCGAAGAAGAATTACCCTAGCGAACCGCTGCTGCTTCGGGTTGGCCAAACAACTGGGTTCAAAACTCCTCACTCGAAAGACAAAGTGTCTGCTATACAAAACTTTGATTTTACCAGTCCTACTCTACGGCGCCGAGTGCTGGACGATAAGTATGCGACGATGGCGAATGGAGAAGAAGGTTCAACCGAGAACTGTACGAGCTGTACCACGATGTGGATGAAGTCCAGAAGAAGAAAAGACGATTACATTGGCTTCGCCACATCAAGCGAATGGACGACAAAGCTCCAGCCAAGAAAGTCTTCTCATCCCAGCTGCCAGGTTTGAGAAGACAAGGAAGGCCGAACCTACGGTACACGGACCAAGTGACTACGGATGCCAGAGCGCTTGGTTTCGGCGACTGGAGAGTGCATCTGAGGGACCGTTCACGATGGAGGGCTGCAGTGTCTCAGGCTGAGATCCTTCATGGATTGTAGCCGGATAAGTAAGTATGTTCTGAGGATCTTGATCTGGTATCAGGTATATCTGGTACAGATCATTGAAAGAGCCCATTTGCACTATTAAAGGCGTGGCAGCATACAATTAGAGAAACCAGCTCAAACAGGAAAAAGTTTTGCTGATCGAGAATCTCAGAAGAACCCCAGCACAAGAGAACCCCCATGAAAAGTTTGAGGGAGGCGTACACAAATCATAGCCGTAAAACATTGAAATTTATCATTAGAAATAGTAGAAATTTATAAAATGCACCCACCCTTGTTTCTGGTGAAATAGGAGCTGATGATAAAATCAACCCCAAGTGTTTATAAAATTATAATATCGGAGGAGTCTGTCTTGACTAGTTCTGAACTTGACTTCTGGGCTCTGTGGCATAGATTCAAATTGAAAAGAGAAATAAGGTTTGACTAGTACTGGATTAAGCAAGGAGCGTCCACTCATCTCACGCTACTTATGCACACAATTACCAACGATGAGCCGTGAATTTTATTTTGACACCACTCCCACCTAAATTTAACAAATCAAAATTTATTTTAAACAGAATCAATCGAATTTACACTAAATGCATTGATTTATTTATAAAACAAATAAAAACATAATTAAAGGAAACATCGAAACAAACCATATTAAAATTGAATGTAATGATTCAGCTTGAATTCATTTGTTTGATGTGACTACGCCCATGAGTGCATGGGTATGAACGAACGAAATCAACAGGTTGCCCGATTATTATTATAGAAAAAAGCCAACTTACCATTAGTTTGGAGACACAAAATATTCTTTTGTTGATATTAGGTTATTTTACGAAATATAATACTAAACAAATAGTTATAAAAATAAATTAAATTATCTAATTAAAGAAAAACAAAATACATTCTCGTAAACAACCACCCTTTCAACACGGAATTTCAAATTACATTAGCTTTCCATAGAAAATCAATTTTAAGACTTGTTGGTGAAGAGATTTAATAGAAGATTATGCAAAGCTAGATGAAAGGTAAAAATGACAAGACATAATACTGGTTTATACATTGATATGAAGATAGACTGAAATGGCATGCTATGAAAGATTGTCCATGTTTAAGCACTATTCACATGAGCACGAACAACGACCAACGAATGAATGAAAATTCGTCGATTTTGACATTCTGATAAATATACTTTTTTTTTTTCTTTGAACCGGGTTTTTTCTGTTCACTATCCTAAAAACTGTTTTCACTACTTTTAAGATTCTGTGCCAAGTCTTAGTTTGGCTAGCTTCCTTCACAATTCACATGTGAGTTTTTAATTCGTCACGAATGAACGACCAAAACACAAGGCAAGAATGATTTTTGAGGTTAGACGCGCGCGAACATTTTGTTCGTTGGGAGTGTGGATGATGTGGTACGCGAATAGAGTTTGGCAGTTCGTTTCAACTACAATTCTTTTCGCGACGAATAAATTTGTTTTCTCAAATTTATTAATATTTGAGATTAAAAAGCTAATTAATGCATCATAAATTAAACAAAAACCATACTTCTACCGTTTTGATGAGAATTTGTAAGGAAATACGGCTTCAAACGTATCTGAAATCACTTTTCATCATTTATTCGTCGTTTGTTGGTCGTGCTAATGTGAATAGTGCTTTATTCGTGTTCATGGCCAGAACGGTAAAGATTATATGCGTTCAAATAAAATTGACGAACAGTGAATGCGGGTCTTTCACAAATACATTCTTATGGAGTACAGTATCTCACATTAGGCCAGTTCCATCTAACAACATCTCACTGAGATCTCAGAGATCTCAGAGATTTTTTAGCTAGAACAAAAAATCTCAGCTAAGAATTGACATTTCTCACTCAGCTATTTTGGCGTGACTGACATATGCACAGCAACAATTTGTAAGGTAACCATTTTATCTCAATGATAACTGAGAATTTTGTTCCACCTAATGATTTCCCTCAGTCAAAGTGACATTGAGATCTCAATGAGATGTTGTTAGGTGAAACTGGCCTATTTATTTATGTACACGAAAAGAAAAATTAAGACTCATAGAATCTGTCAATCGGTCCGCATTGAAAATCAGGTAGTAGTATCAAGAATAGTGTTTTCGATATTTTGTGCTACATCAAACCCAAAAAAAAAAATCCCTATAGCAAACTTATGTAAATAAACAGCACTGTGCCAGGTCTCAAGATGGCACCACAATCGATTGCCAGTTCGCAGGTACTAGCCACTGATCTCTATAATACACTGGATTGCGTATCCATACAGAAAAAGTGACTCCATTTGAAGATTGTTATAAAGTCGAAAAGGGAAAATTTCGTATAACAGTATAACAAAAATAAAAGAATCCCTTATCTCTATATTACTGATCTCTGTATCGGTGCAAAAAATAGAGTAGTTTGTTTTCAATTATAGGAGTTTTTCTTTTTTAGTTCGGAGCATTGTATATAGAGAATTAATATTATGGTTTTTTTTCATTTTTATAATTGTATTAATAAATGATATAATCGACTTATTATTAATTACAAAACTGATATTCTCTTCCATAACAACTTGTTTCCTTCACCATTTATATTATTCTATTTCTATTCATTGTTCAGACTCTGTTCAGATGTAAAAAAGAAAAACGCCTTATTTTTTTGCTTTTTTTTTTGTTGGTTAGACGTCAAAAAGTCGAAAAGGGACATTGACTGTCATCTTCAAATGGAACCAAAAAAACTGTTATACTTTGTAGGTAATACACTATCCAGTCATGACATACTATACATGGACTGCCAGTAACCAACTTCACGATGATTCCACTTGTAACGGTCGAAACAGTAGCGCTCGAAGTTAGGCCTATTGTCGACTAGATGAACTAATTTGTTTGACGTTTGATGTTGGCGGTTTTTTTTTAACTAATTTCTGAAATTTCTGATTTGGATGTGGAAAATTGTGTTAACGATTTTAAAACTGAATTTTTCAATTCTAAATATTTAAATTTCATTTTGATTTTACTGTTAACATCTGTTTCAAAGTATTTTCTAACTGAATTGTTCACACTGTGAAGAAACTAAATTTGATTTTCATTAAAGAACAATAAACCCAATAAACCGAATTTTTCAATTCGTTGATTAAAAACATTTTTTTTTTCAACATGGGATGGAGAAAGTGCTCCATTATTGGATGTTTTTCGAAAGAAAATCCTCACAGCAGCGTTCTGTCTTTCCATACGTAAGTATATACTGAAATCTCATTAAATTTCCTTGCTTATTTTGTCTTTACTACTTTTAGATTGTTTCGAAATGGCATTGTCAATGAGTTGGAAACGTGCTATTGAATCATGCAATGCACAAACAATTGATGACGGAATAAAATTTTTTTTTGTGTGCAGTCTTCATTTTGAACCTAGTATAATTCGAAATCTTAGTTCGAAAAAATTACTGGCTTCAGACGCTGTGCCAAATGTATTTCCGATGTATGTCTTAACTAATGTTAGTTAAAAATAATCCATTTTAATACATATTTTGTATTTGCAGAAATGACATTGTTGAAGACGATTTGAATGGAGACGTTTTGAATGAAGACGTTTTAAATGAAGACACATTAAGTATTTGCAAAATTGTAAAAAGAAATATTTGTATTATTGAAAATCAAAGAAAGTTAAATAAAACAAATGTATATTTTCATTGCTCCTGGTAACGTTTGCACGTTGATTAGTTTCTCCTTGATTTCCGGATTTAAGTTAATCTTGTTTGAGTTGTTTAAGTGCATTTTTGATAGCTGAAAATGGAGAAGAATTGATATAAGCTGTTGATTGTAATGTTGAGGGAAGACTCACTTTGTTGAAATTAATCTGGAGTGATGACAAATGATGGATTGTTGTCCAAGTTAAGAGTTGACACAATTTTCACTACGTTCTTTTTTTTTTTCTGTGGTATATTTAGTTTATTTTGTTTTGTTTCGGTTTGATTTGAATAGATTTAAGTTTTAATTTCGTTATTCTCTTTCTTTAATTGAACAGCACCAAGGCCTTCACTTGAATTCGTTTCGTTCATGCAATTGTATGAATTGGGTTGGGTCGGCTTTCTGCATAACAAAAAAAGCATGTTTAATTATTTCAACTAACCATTTTAATAACAAGAACGCTTTAACTTTACTATATTCTCATAATAATCCTTTCTACGTTCGGCTTTTTTTCTGTTATCCACAATCATACCACGAATTTTTCGTTTCTGTCTACGGGCTTCATAACACATTTTTTTGATGGTATATAATAGTAATATAATAATGCATTCACTATGAAATCGGTATTTGAATATTAATCTTGAGCTGAATGTAATTAAATTGATAATAAAAAACAAAAATGAAAATGAAATTTGTTTCTGAATCTGAATAAACACAACACAGCACGTTTCACAAGATTGACAACTGAAAAAATAGGCCAGTTCCACCTAACAACATCTCACTGAGATCTCAATGTCACTTTGACTTAGGCAAAATCATTTGGTGGAACAAAATTCTCAGTTCTCAATGAGATAAAATGGTTACCTTACAAATTGTTGTTGTGCATATGTCAGTCACGTCAAAATAGCTGAGTGAGAAATCGAATCCAACAAATTTTCATCTCAGAAATCTCAGAAAAAAATCTCAATTCTCAGCTGAGATTTTTTGTTCCACCTAAAAAATCTCTGAGATCTCTGAGATCTCAGTGAGATGTTGTTAGGTGGAACCGGCCTAATGTAAATATGACAGCTAAAAATGGCGACACAACAAAAAAATAGGAATTTTAGGGCGTCTAGCCGCCGCTACGCAAATTACGAGGGTTAGTATCGGTGGAACCATTTATTTTAAAATTTTGTATGGGAATTTCGCTCGACTAGCAGTCCATATATAGTAAGTCAATGCTAATCCAGTGTAATATAGAGATCAGTGAGGTACTAGCTAAATAGAAATACAATGGATTGACGTTTGTAACTGTCAGCTAAATACAATACACATCTTTAGGTATTATCAAGATAGCATTCTTGACTGTCGCCATCTAGCTGTAACAGAGGACTTCAATTTTATCTCAACATCTCAATACCAACTTATTAAAGAATAGAGATACAATACAATTCCTTCCCGCTGCAACAAGGAAAATTTGTGCAAAAAATAATATTGCCACAATTTTGATGATTCATTTAAATTGTTTGCATGTTTGCAAGTTTTGTGGTTAATTTTCACACCGGTATATGAGTCAAATAGCGTTTTTTTGTCGTCCGGAACTGTTCCGAACGATTCTGAATTCGTTCACTTGGCACAAGATGACAGTTCTTGTTGAATTTGAAGTCGGAATCAAAGACGGAATCACGCATACATGCACACAATCACACATACGCACGTATGCTTCGTGTCATGTCATCTACAAATCTACATATGATGTTTTACAAATACAAAGACATTCAACCATTAGAAGCAAAGCAAAAAAATGTGTTTGCATGTTCGTTTGGTATCCGGAATCGGACAAAAAAAAACCTAAAAGTATAATCATTCTATATTCGTGTTCACTTTCACTTGAATAGGCTATCCAGGACCCATGTTCTGTAACTTGGGTGATAACTTATCGCAGTGATAAAAATGAAACACAACATTCCTTCTTTTATCACATATGCTTAAAATAGGGTTTCTGTAACTGAGAGTGATAACTTAAAAATTCCAATGGAAAGTCCAGTGGAAAGTGGTAATTTTGACATTGGAAATTTGTTGTGTCATGTTGTTAAAAAAGGCGGCATCAAATTTTAATTATTAAAGTGATTTGTAAAAGATCCAAAATAAACATTTAAACAAAACGCAAATTAAAGAAAACATAAAATTAAAGAAACAGAGTGTCAATTTAAAATGTATATCAGACTCGTTTTGGCGGAAATGAACGAGCGCCGCAATTACATGCGGATTCAAAGGAGAATCCTTAGGGATGGTACAGATCCCTTTGCCATGCCCGAAGAGCGCTTTAGGGAACTGTTTCGCTTTACCAAAGAAGTAGCACAGATTTTGGTTGAGGAAATGAGTCCTCACATGGTTCAGGGACAAAGAAAAACATTCATTCCCATACCTATAAGAATCTGTGCTGCTCTACACTTCTTTGCTTCCGGGTCATATCAAAGGGATATCGGCCATGACTTTTGTGCAGCAATGAGCCGGACTATGGTTTCGAGGATAGTGAATGAAGTTTCAAAAGTTCTGGATGACCACCTAGCCGAAAAATGGATCCGATTCCCAAGAACGGACAAATACGATGCAATTAAAAGAAGGTATGTAGTCACTTTAATCATTTCTTTTTTCAGTAAAGGACTCGTTTTTAGGTTTTTTGAAGAAACAGGGTTTCCAGGAGTCATAGGTGCCATAGACTGCACCCACATCCGCATCCAAAAACCTAAAAGAGAGGTTGAACATTGCTATTTAAATAGGAAAGGATTCCATTCCAAGAACGTTCAATTGGTAAATAATGAAGCTATATGTATGAAATTAAAACAAGACTTTTTTGAATCGCAGATATGTGACTTCAACTTGGAAATTTTTGGAGTTTTTGCGAGATTCGGTGGTGCTGCCCATGACTCATATATATGGGAAGGATGTGCCATAAAGGCGCTCCTAGAAAAACGCTACGAAGAGAATGAGACGACTCAAAACTCATATCTTCTTGGTATGTACAAAACTATTGTTTACACGTACCTACATATTTACGTTTGTATAATATTAATTTCACAGGTGATTCAGGTTATCCCTTGCGACCTTGGCTTATTACTCCTTACCGAGCGTCAACTTCCCAAGAAGAAAGAGCTTTTAATAACCACCATGCACGAGCGCGCAATTGTGTAGAGAGATTAAACGGAGTCCTCAAATCTGTTTTCAGATGCTTGAAGGTAGGACTACATTATTCCCCGCAAACTGCGGGGATAATAATAAATGCATGCTGTGTGCTCCACAACTTTCGAAGAAGTCATGGTCTAGTTAACGTTGAGGATGTCATTGAAGTTGACGAGGACCAAGAGGTTGAGGGTATAATTTTGGAGCATGAAAGTCCATCTGTGCATCTTCGTGCCGCTAGGATCATCCGCGACCGTCTCAAAATGAATTTACGGTAGGTACGTAAAATAAAGAATGAAAGTGAAATTTTCGAATGTTAAATAATTTTTATTGTTTACAGTTAAGTAATATATGACTATCAGTCGCTCAATCCGAATCGTCTAAAGAATCATCATGAGTAAGTTTCAAAATTTCAATTGAAAGACAAAAAAGCTTAACCGAAATGTCTTTCTTTCTTTTAAGATCTTCCAGCACTTACACATCAAATAAAAAAAAAAAACACAAATATGACTGAACCATAAGCCGTCTTACAGATATCTTTTGTGTCGTTACCAATGACTTCCCATAGCAAAATATCACTTATCCACGAGTAAGAGTTTCAACTCAAGATTTTACAAATCTAAGTAACCACTTTATTGTCTTTCAAACTTCAATTGTTTTGAAATTTGAATTTCTTTGAACAACGTCAAACTTGTCAGTTGCTTCTTGATTATTTAATTACAATATGTAAATTGTTTTCAATTTTGTCTCAAGGAAATTATAATAAACTCTGTTTTGCTTTTATTTCTAGAATCAACTTCAACAAACAACACATGCATTAAGACCAATTGCTACAGATTCTGATTCCATTGGAACTCTCGCTCTACCCAATAGTCAAGTTGATTTGCAACAACTACAGCAACAGCAAATTCAAAGGTTCAAGTGGCCACCCAAATTCAACCAGTCGTTAAAAGGAATGCTTCGAACAACCAATTTTGTCCTTCCACTTGTATTCCAATACCGTCTGTGGGCATTGGCGTTTGTTCCATAACCAACAACATTAGCAACAGCAACTGCAACAACAACAGTAAATTCAGCAGCAGCAACAGCCACTTACCAATACAACGAAGTCTTCAGTAGGAATCGAAAAGAAGGCAATTGACAAGGACCATGAAAGGACGCTATCTAGCAATGGGTAATAACTCAGCGACGCAAACGCCGACTGCGACCAATATTACCTCGACCACACCGCCAGACTATCTCGGCGAGTTAAAGACATTCCAAAATGCCCAAAATACCTTATATTCAATCAGTCCGAATTGATGCAACTTTGCCAGTTGAAGTTCCACTTCCATTTGCCGTATGAGAAGTGTTTTGCGAGACGAAAACTTCGGACATACGATCCCTCGGATGTGACGGGCTTTGTTGAGATGTGCGTCTGGCCGTACTACGAAAAGAACTTTGCCGAATTCAGGGAGCGAAAGGATTTAATTGTGCTCAACGGTGAGCTGTGCAAAGAGAAGAATCGAAAAGAAGGTAATTGACAAGGCCTCAAGAAAAGATCGTAATCGTTATGCTTTGCTTCGTCAAATTCCAGCTGGCAGTCAAGGTAGTTTTTATCGGTTAACAATTTTAAGCCCAATCTAAACTTCTTTTTTTTCGATTTTAGCCAAAACAGCTTCTCAACAATATAAGCAAGCGGTGACTACTGTCGCTACCACACTCGACAAAATCATAGAGTTACTCAATTAAAAATGTGACAAATGGGCGCTGCCCAAATGCCAAATTATCCAATGCAGATTCAACGTTTGCTTGTCAACCAGATCCTCGGTCTTTAATCAAGATTGCAGTTATTGACGTAAGTAGCAATAAAATCGACTTACAGAATCGATAAGTGTATGTAGAGTTGTCTCGACCCCTTATGTAGGCCGCGAAACTGCAACCGAACATAGTGCCATAGTCGAAGAAGATGAAAAGGATAAGATTGACAATGAAGACAACGAGGATGACAAAGATGACGAGGATGATAATCATGAAGAGAAAAACGACTATTCATAAACAAAGGCATTTATTTTCAGTTACATATTATGAAAAAAAAAAAACAAACGAAAACAAAAAACAGTTCACAATTCGAGTATAAACAAAAAAAAATATCACAAATTCATATTATGTAAATAAAATTATTAATTAACAAAAAAAAAAAAAATTACTCATCAATCAATTTGAAAAACATTTCTCAGAATTTCCAAAATTGTGTGATTGGTTTCCAATATTTCTTGGTTTTGTCTTTCGATCCTTGAGTTTTGCTCCACAATTTGTTTTAACGTTGCATCCAACTCATTTTGAATTTGCTCTGCCTCCTCCAAAGCTGTTCGATACCCAGCTCTTTGAGTGGCAGTTCTCGCAATTTTCGGAGGAGGCGAGTGGGATTCAATATCACTTGCTGTTTCTTCTGTTTCTTCTAATGGGTCGATTTGGAAAGTGGTGGACGGGTGCTGGAATTAAAAATGATTTAAAAAAAGAAAAATAAATTGTAACAAAAGACAAACATTTTAACTTACGTTCACTGAGTTGGTTCCACGCTCGAAAGTTGAGCCATCACCATCGGCGGCGTCTTTGGAGACTATTTCCAAAATTTTCAGCTCCAGAGGGTTCAACTCCCTCGGTGCCTCACCCAGTCCACCGCCTCCTGTTTTGTTAATATATGCTCGCTGTTGAGTAGCGTGCTTTCTGACTCCATTTTTTAGATCTGCCCAAGTCTAACAAATAAAAAAAATGATAAAAAGTTCTTCCACTATCTAATAAAATATGATTTTTACTTACCTTTTTCCACTGGTCGCTCGTTTTTATTACTGGGCCTATTGAATTCAATTGAGCCGCCAACGAACACCACATATCTTGTTGGGTTGTGTTGGAGTTCGTCCCCGAAAATTGTCTCCGGGCAAACTCCACATGATCCTCCATGAATTGCACAAGTAAATCTTTTTGGGCCTTGGATATCCTTGATGATCTCTGAAAATATAAATTTTCTACTAAGTTGTTTTAAAAAATTAATTTGATTTCAATACCTTTTGTTTTGTTTCCATTTTATTTGTTTGTTTGTTTGTTGGCGCTCTTTTGTTTTTCAAAATGTTGTTTGTTTGTCAAAATGTTTGCAGTACAACATCAACACAATTGTCCTTTGCCCTTACAAAATCGAAAATTAGGAAGTATTTTATCAAAAAATTCAATAATAGGACTTACCAAATATTTTTTTACTCTCAAGTAACTCAGAAAATCTTCTTATCACCATCTAAAAAGCAAGTGGTAATATTTTCATCTTTATCTGTCAAAATTAGCGAAGTTGAAAGATACAGAACACCAGTTATCGATAATTTTCCAGTGTTTCTTTTGAGTTCGTTCCGGGTGATAAAATTAACGATTGTCAAAGTTACAGAAACCCAACGACGTGATAACTTGGAATTTGTTTCGATTCCAAGCGTTTATCACTTTTTTCTTGCGAGTGATAAGTTACAGAACATGGGCCCAGATCATTGTACATATATTAGGGGAATAGTCTCAAGATGACAAACGATCGATGGTGGCACCATCTTGACACCTTTCACAGAAGCAGTTTTTTTTTTACACAAGTTTGTGTTGTAGTTGCCTGACAGATCTTCTGTGAAACCAAGCAGAGAAGAGAACCAATCTTGATAGTCTTGGTTGTTCCATATTCAAAGTTCCAGGTAGCATTTGTATTTGTTTTCCATGCAAACAAAAAAACTTCAAACCAAAGAAATCCAAAGCTATCCAACTATTTCTGGTATATGTGGCTATCTGACAGAACTTACTTACTTACTTAAAGGTGGCGCTATAGTCCGTTGTGGACTTGGGCCTCAATCAACAGTCTCCGCCAGCTAGCTCGGTCCTAAGCTAGTCGTCTCCAGTTTTGCACTCCAAGTTGATTGAGATCCTCTTCCACTTGAGTGCGCCACCTGAGTCGTGGTCTTCTTATCCTCCTACGTCCCTCGGGAATAGTGTCGAAGGCTTTCCGGGCCGGAGCATTAGTGTCCATTCGCTCTAAATGACCGAGCCATCTGAGTCTCTGGACCTTGACCCTTCTGGCTAGGTCCATGTCGTTGTACAACCCGTAAAGTTCGCTGTTGTATCTTCTTCGCCATTCCTCTTCAATGCACACGGGGCCAAAGATGACCCGAAGAACTTTCCTCTCGAAACAGCCTAAGGCACTTTCATCCGATTTTTTGCAGTGTCCATGCTTCCGCACCATACAGCAGGACTGGGATGATGAGTGCGTTGTACAGTTTTACGTTAGTTGCTTGAGAGAGGGCTTTTCCACTCAATCGCTTTCTTAGCCCAAAGAAATAGCGATTAGCAAGAGTTATTCTCGGCGCTGGTGTTATTGCCCGTGTTTATAGCGGAGCCTAGGTAGATAAACTCCTCTACTACCTCGAAGATATATGTGTCTATTGTGATGTTCTGCCCAAGCTGTCGGTGTTGGGTGTCCTTCCTCGAAGACAGCATATACTTCGTTTATCCCTCATTTACCGCTAGACCCATTTTGCCGCTTCTGTCTCAATTCTCAAAGGCGCGAGAAGTTGAAGAGATTTTTCGAAGATAGTGCCTCTGGTGTTGACGTTGGAGTTCTTTCTGCACTATCTTCTCAAGAACGATGTTAAAGAAATCGCATGACAGTGCATCTGACAGAACAGCCATTGAAATTCGTTATCAGCTGTCCACAGAGGCTACCTAGTGTGTTTTTTCTTGCAACCAAGAAGATTGCTATTTTCCATTTTGCAATTTTCCACTTTTCCATTTGAAAACTAACGCACCTACAATTACATGCAATTTTCCCTTTGAAAACCAACCGAGTTTTTCAACTTTCTGTTTTCCAATCTGAGGCCGTGTGGGAATTGGGTTAAAAAGTGATTAAAACTTGACGTTTGGTCAAATTTTGACGTTTCGCATTGAATAAAATGTGTTAAAAATTAGACTAGCAAGTTAAAATATGACAGTAGTGGTTAAAAATTCATCCATTTTTAACCACAATTCATCCCATTTGCACACGGCCTAGAATCCATTTTGAAATTATCCAGTTTTCGATTTGAAAACCAATGCACCTATCAACGAGTTTTTCGAGTTTTTCATCAAGAACTCTCTATTTTTCCATTCGAAAACCCATTTTGAAACAAAAATTCGAAGCCATTTCGGGCATATAGACATACAAACGTACACCCATTTTTATATATTACCTAAAAAATATATTACTACCGAACAGAATACAATACAGCAATATTATTCATTCATCTGTGGTTCAGAATTAACCCTCAACTGTAAAACAAGTAGCTATCAAAATTGATTATTGAAAACCATAATTTTTTCAATTCCTCTTTTCGCTTGCCACTAATATGAATAAAAAAAAACACGACAAACAGTGACAGAATGATTGAATGAAAATTTGGGTTGTGAAACCGGGCCCAAGCTCGGAATTTAAGCGATTATTCAGCTTTGAACGCAGCCACTTTTCGATAACACGAAATGAGTATCGAAGGACATCACTGACATAAGAAATTCTGTATATATATCCTTTCTGAAAGGATTGGATTAATTTTGTTTCATTATAAATTCGCGGTGAAGGACAGTTTCTCTTCTTATTCTTTTTCTAGGTAGAAATATTCTTCTGCTAAATTAAAAAAAAAAAAAAAAAAAAAAAAATAGAAAAATTTGCTTTTGAAATAAAACTGTTCTCAGCGAGCCACACTTGCTCTGAACAATGTCGGATTCAAATGAAGATTTCAACTATGTTTCTGCCCACTCGTGCGAAATTTGTGGTATGTCAGGGCTATCTGATGATCGTATACGCGAACACACAAGAACCTGTCATGTTGAAGGCAATTCTCAATGTCCATTTTGTGGGTATGGTGGAGTACCTCCGCCAGAACTACTATTACATGTAAATAAAGCTCATTTGGATTATTTAACTCCCGAAGAGGAATCAGTTAGTCTCATGGACGGAGATATCGATAGGTAATTCTATTCATTAAATATTAAGAAAAATGAGTTAAAAAACAAAAGAAAAATTCCAGTGGCTCCGAATCAGCCAACAATGACGATACTCAACACAATAAAATTCAAAAACTCGAACTATCACCTTTGAAAATTGTGGAAAATGCTAATCGTCCTTTCAATCAGTTTAATCTCAATGGAGAATCCCAAAATCAAAGAGATAACTATAAATTCAATGTTGCGTCGTGTTCAAAAAGTATTACCAACGAAAATCGATCCAATGGTGCTATCAGTAAAAATAACAGCCAGATAAGAAGTACCAAATATTCGGATAAAACAGACTCTCTCAACGGATTTGATGTGCAGTCTCGTTCTGATATTGGATTGCAGCTTAAAAGTTATTGTTCTGCAATCAAAGGATCAGTATTACAGGTTTGTTATTATTATTTTATTTTGGTATCTAAATTAATTCGTTTAAAGTTATCACAGGTGCATTTTATTTTGTATAGTTTAAACTTTAGAGACAAGTCAGTTAACGAAACTTTTGTTTTGTTTTTTTTTTTTTTTCAATCCTTTCAAAACTATAATTTTCAGTGTTTCCTTGTATCAAGTCAGAAAACGGTTAAAAATCGATACGAGTGCCCGTTTGAATTTCAAAGCAGTTTTCTATAATTTCTCGTCTCTTAATTGGAAACAAAAATATTTCCGGTTCCAAAAAAAGTTTTTTTTTTTTTGAACAAAGAATTCCTAATTAAATACTTACTTACTTATGGTGGCGCTACAGTCCAGGTCGAACCAGAGCCTCATCCAACAAACGTCTCCAGCCAGCTGGGACCCTAGCTAGCTGTCTCCAGTTTCGCACGCTAAGTTGGTTCAGGTCCTCTACCACCTCTGTGCTCCACCTGAGTCGCGGTCTTCCTCTTCTGCGACGTCCTTCCGGGTTGGATTCGAAGACTCTACGAGCCGGAGCATTATTTTCCATCCGCTCAACATGACCAAATCATCTAAGTCGTTGGACCTTTATTTTTCTGGCTAGGTCAGTGTCGCTGTACAGCTCGTACAGTTCTTGGTTGAATCTTCGTCTCCATTCTCCATTAATGCAGACAGGACCAAAAATCGAAGAATTTGTCTCTCAAAGTAGCCCAAAGCTTTTTCATCAGATGTTGTCATGGTCCTTGTCTCTGCACCATACATGAGGACCGGGATGATGAGGGTTTTGTAGAGTGTCACTTTAGTTGCTCGGGAGAGGACTTTACTACTCAATTGCCTTCTAAGTCCAAAGAAGCAGCGATGGGCAAGATTGATTCTTCGTTTGATTTCAGCACTGGTGTTGTTGTCTGAATTGATAGCGGATCCCAGGTAGACAAAGTCCTTAACTACCTCAAAGTTAAATCTGTCTATGTTGACGTTTGCTCCAAGGGGTCGATGTTGGTAGTCCTTTCTTGTTGACAGCATTAACTTGGTCTTGCCCTCGTTAACCGCTAGACCCATCTTCCTGGCCTCCGTCTCAAGGCTCAAAAACGCTCCACTGACAGCACGCTGTGTTCTTCCAATTATGTCAATGTCGTCTGCGCATCTTAGTAGCTGGACGGACTTTTTGAGAGATTGTGCCTCTAGTGTTGACGTTGGAGCTTTGCACAATGTTTTCAAGAACGATGTTGAAGAAATCGCAGCATGACAACGCATCGCCTAGTCTAGAACCTTTTTTGACACCATAAGCGTCCGTTAGGTTTTTTCCGACCATGATGGAACAGCGTGAATTTTCCATTGTCATCTTACACAGACGGATAAGTTTTTCTGGGATGCCAAAACTAGACATTGCTCTATATAGTTGGTCTCTATAGACGCTGTCATACGCTGACTTGAAATCAATGAAAAGGTCGTAGGTATCGATTTGAAGTTCATGGGTCTTCTCCAAGATCTGCCGTAGGGTGAATATTTGATCGATGGTGGAATTTCCGGGTCTGAAGCCACACTGATAAGGACCTACCAGGTTGTTGACGAAGGGCTTCAAGCGTTCACACAGCACGGCAGACAAGATCTTAAAGGCGATGTTAAGGAGACGTATACCTCTGTAGTTGGTGCAGTTCAGGGGATCTCCTTTTTTAAGGATCGGGCATACGATGCTGAGATTCCATTCATCGGGCTTTCCTTGGACCAAATTTTGCAGATGAGCTGGTGCATGCTCCTAACCAAATCATCTCCGGCTGCTTTGTATAGTTCGGCGGCTAGCCCGTCTGCTCCAGCGGCTTTGTTCGACTTAAGTTTAGATATCGCTATCTTCACTTCGTCCATGTCGGGTGGGTGGAATTGTTGGCCTTCTTCACCCAAATTGAATGGTTCTGTATTGCTGACGGAGTTTTGGTCGTCATCGCCATTATACAGCTTGGAAAAGTGGTCTTTCCATATCCTCAGCACTGACTGCGGTTCCACTACGATGTTCAAATGATGGTCTCTACAGACTTCAGTTCGGGGTGTTCTAATTAAATAGCATCTCAATATTTGAAACTTTCAGGGTAGTATTGAAAAGGTCTAATTTCCTCACGTGATATTGGCCTCACAGTGAGGCGACCTTATGATATTTTGAAGGATCTCTATTAAGTAAAACGAATTCAATTTTAACGTTTTAACTAAACCGTTAAAATCTGAAACGAGGATCGCAAACAAATAATAATTGATGTACTCGTTTATTGATTGATAATCTTAACAGTCTTTAGCTGCGTTTTATTATTCTAACTAACCCATATGGGTTAATTTTTTGCATACAAAGCAACAACAACCTGTAACCCCGATGCCTATCGGGGTTTATATTTTAACTCTAAAATGTGTTCTAACTATAGCGGATAGATGGCGAGTGTGAGACAAAAAAGAAGTTATTGTAGATAGATTTATTAATATCAGCCTAATAATTAAAAAATAACACGTATTCCACTCTTAGCTACAGTTTTATGAAGCCATAGGATAAGAGTCAATTCAATTAGCATTAATAAAAACAAGTTGTTTGTGGAAAAGCAAAATAAAATTTATCAGGGTTGCGTCTCGGATAAAAACATAGCTTGAACTTCACCCTTCATAACCCAGATCGTTTTATTATCACGAGGTAACCCATATGGGTTAGTGAGGATAATAAAACGCGGCTAAAAGCCTCTAACATCTGCAAACAAAACAAATAGAGTGGCGCGACAGCTCTTGAAGAGCTAAGGCCTAAGTGGCTTACTCTCATCAACAATTCTCTAGGTGCGTGTGAAGAATTGAGGGGACCTACAATTTTACGCCGATTCCGAACGGCAAAGTTGAGAAGCACTTTTTCATGACAGATGATACTCTTGGAAGTTTTGTCATTTCTCGCAAGAGGTAGTGCCCGTGAAAGATGAAATAAAAACATTTATGGGAACGAGTAGGATTCGACCTAACCACTAAGCCACGGACACTATATAATTGCATAATTATTCCTCGTTTATCATCATTCATTCTTAAAGCTTTGGATCGATTGAAAGATATCAATTTACGTGATAGCTTTGAAAAAAGAATCTTTACGTCTCAGCACAATAGAACCTAACAACCCTTACATTATCCCTTGGCCAGATGATATTTTTCTTACTTACTTATCCGGCTCACAATCCATGAAGGATCTCAGCCTGAGACACTGCAGCCCTCCATTGTGAACGGTCCCTCCCCTGTACTCTCCAGTCGCCGAAACCAAGCGCTCTGGCCGCAGCCACTTGGTCTTTGTACCGTAGGTTCGGTCTTCCTTTTCGTCTCGAACTTGGGGCTGGGATGAGAAGACTTTCTTGGCTAGAGCG
The DNA here is from genome assembly GCA_920937365.1 of Sphaerophoria rueppellii. Taxonomy (NCBI): domain Eukaryota; kingdom Metazoa; phylum Arthropoda; class Insecta; order Diptera; family Syrphidae; genus Sphaerophoria; species Sphaerophoria rueppellii. The sequence goes on along the minus strand of CAKKXW010000002.1, from coordinate 69,471,301 downwards.
TGATCCTCTTCCACTTCAGTGCGCCACCTGAGTCGCGGTCTTCCTCTCCTCCTACGTCCCTCGGGAATAGTGTCGGAGCATTGGTGTCCATCCGCTCTAAATGACCGAGGCATCTGAGTCTCTGGACCTTGACCCTTGTGGCTAGGTCCATGTCGTTGTACAACCCGTAAAGTTCGGTGTAATATCTTCTTCGCCATTCCCCTTCAATGCACACGGGGCCGCAGATGACCCGAAGAACATTCCTCTAGAAACAGCCTAAGGGACTTTCATCCGATTTTGTCAAGGTCCATGCTTCTGCACCATACAGCAGGACTGGGATGATGAGGATGTTGTACAATTTTACCTAAGTTGCTCGACAGAGGGCTTTTCAACTCAATTGCTTTCTTAGCCCAAAGAAACAGCGATTAGCAAGAGTTATTCTTCGTCTGATCTCGGCGCTGGTGTTATTGCCCGTGTTTATAGCGGAGCCTAGGTAGACAAACTCCTTAACTACCTCGAAGTTGTATGCATCTATTGTGACGTAGATGTAGATTCTGTCATATGCGGCCTTAAAATCCAAAATATAAATTTGGTCGATGGTTGGCTTTCCTGGCCTGAAGCCACATTGATAAGGACCAATAAGATCTTGTAGGCGATGTTAAGTAGTCTGATTCCTCTGTAGTTGGCGCAGTTTAGAGGATCTCCTTTTTTCAGGATCGGGCAAACAATGCTGAGGTTCCATTCATCGGGCATGCATTCCTCTGACCATATCTTAGTTTCAGTTACAATGCCATAAAATATTTTTAACTTCTTCTCTCAATTTACATTTTTATTTCTGTCCTAGTAGTTTCCTTTGTTTTCTTTCGATTACAATTTCCCTTAGCCCAAAGCAACCTATCAAGCTGAAAGTTTAATTTTTCCGTTATCCAGTACCATTTTGTTTTTGTTTAACTTCACAGTTCAGTTGAGAATTCAATTCCTCTCATGACATAAATATTTCTGACTCACAAAACATGAATGCACTTGCTTCCTTTTAGTATTTTAAAGCTGTTTTTTCTTAAAAATTACTTTCAATCAATTTAATTAATTTTCTTTCGCTACCATAAAAAAATTGTTACTTCAGTATCATTCCACACCGCACCCTTTAAATGCATTTTTTTGTGTCTAAATAATAACAATTAATATTTGAAAGATTTGAAACAAACAACCATTTATCTTAACAGTGTCCATTATGTCCTTACACATCGGATAACGCGAATATTTTAGAGATTCACATAAACAGATCTCATTTTGATCCATTAAGTCCCAGTGTAAATGGTTCCTCTGTTTCAAGCCTTAATTTTAACACAATGTTAACCGGCCTACGCTGTCCTATTTGCAATGATATATTTGAAACAGCAGCTTTAGAACTCCACGTTAATATAGAACATAGGTGAATTAAATTTTTGTCCATTAAGCTCTCAAATTCAATTCAAATTCTCAAATTCTGTTCTATGTTTAAATCACTTACCAGGGATATTCTTAGTCCAGAGAAAGCATCTCCAAGTGGTATGGTGGCGGCGGCAGCCGCCGGTGGTGGACAGATTGTTAATATCTGTCCGGTTTGCAATAAACAATTCGATGGATTTAAATCACAAGAAATGGAAATGCACATTGAAACGCACTTTCCGCGAAGTCCCCAAACTAAAAGCGAGTCGGCCTTGGACATGGTAGAGAAGAAAATTCGCGAGCAAAAGGAATTCGATATGTTGAGGGCTCAGTACGGAATGGACGATCAGGGTAATTTTCGTGAACAGTCAGCTGAGGCTATGCAACGGGCTGTTTATGCTGGCGAGATGAGTGTGGCTGATTATTATGAGAGACAGGTTGGATTGCGTGCCGCCGAATCACATGGAATTGATGATGGAACTTCTTGCACTAAGTCGGTTGCATCACGGGTGCTGGCGTTGTCTTCTTCATCGCCGGGTGTTATCAAGTCCTTGCTTTGTTCGGCTGTCGATCATTATGCGTCGAGCTATGGTGACAAGGGATGGGGATGCGGCTATAGGAATTTGCAAATGCTCTTTTCATCTTTGTTGCAAGTAAATCGTTTCGTTTATAATCGAAAGAATTTTGATATTATTTCTGCTCTTTAGAACACAAGCTACAACGAAGTCTTGTATTCGGCCTGGGGCAAACGAAATCCATCAAGAACGGCCGTGCCCAGTATTTCGAGACTTCAGAAAATGGTAGAGGCAGCTTGGGCACAGGGTTTTGATGTTCAGGTTACTTTGCAACAAACTATTTGAATTGAATGATATTTTTAAAAAATAATTTATTCAACTTCAAGGGTTCTGAGCAGTTAGGATGCAAATTGTATAATACTAGAAAATGGATTGGAGCTACTGAAATTGTCACCGTGTTGTCATGGTTGAGAATAAATTGTCAATTGATAGATTTCCATCGACCAACTTCGCCAGATGGTCGTCATCCGGAATTGTTTAATTGGGTATTGGAGTATTTTGAGCAACGTCGTGTCCACACTCCACCTTTATATCTCCAACATCAAGGTATGACCACTGGTCTTCAAATTAACACCAGATTTTGTAACATAAAACAAAAAAAATTGCAGGACACTCTAGAACAATTATAGGCATTGAACAAAGGTCGACTGGCTTAACACTGTTGGTTCTGGATCCCAGCCATGGGCCGCGCCAAGTTGCTGCATTAGGTTCTTCACAGGATTCGCTCAGACTAATAAGAAGAGGACCTTTTGCAATGAGAGCTCCACAATACCAAGTAGTTGCGGTTCGCGGATTAATCAAAACAGAAGAACAGTATCAGGTATGAACATCTCAACAAGTAAAATTAATTATAACCAACCTTGTTTCCTTTCAGGCTAGTAAAGTTCTGAGATCTCACAGAATTCCCCCTGATTGTTGACTAATATTAATAATAATTCAAATAACATGGTTAAATCAAGTGACACAAACTATCTGGCATTGAAGCAATATTACCATCACTCCATGATGTTGAATATTGATTGTTTTGTTCTGTGTTAATCCTATGATTTTAATTTTGTGTGTGCCGAGCTTTGTTGAATTTTTAAAGTTCATTTAACTTCCAGTTTGCTAGAAATAAAATTTTCATTGTGCATTTTAATTAAATTTAGAAATCTTAAATAAATTTTTTCCATTAAAACAAAAATCAATTGAATATTATTTTTCTTTTTCCATAGAGGTAAAAGTTTAATTTCGAAACTAAACAATATCACCAACACCTCATTCTTCAAATAGAAATATGTACCTTTATTTTTTGGTGGTTGGGTGTTGTAGAATCTGGGGACGTATGCTGTAACTTTTCCTACACACCAAGTGCTTACTCCTCGTGGTAACCACCGGGTACTGGTTATATCTCTAGATATAACTTGCGAAACTTGTAAGCGCGGGTGCAAAACGTAGAAACAGAAGCACCTAATCAACGGCCCAACAAGTTTGGAGGTTAGTGCGAGGGACTAACAACCCCTCCACAGTAAAAAAGTTGATAGTTATGAGAGAGACACCAGCCTATGAGAGTTTGTACCTGGAATGTACACTCTACACTCCCGGTGCAACTCAGAAACTTGAATCTGTCCTCTCGCAGTATAAGGCAGACATTACTGCGATCCAGGACATATGATGGATAGGATCAGGGATAATGAAAAGAAAAATCTGCGACATTTATTACAGCTGTCATCAAAGAATGCACATATTTGAATGCGGATTCGTCGTGGGGAATCGGCTTAGATCGAAAGTCATGGATTTCAAGCCAATTAGTGATCGCCTGGCTGTAATCCGCATAAGGCCACTCTACAAAACACCAGTATAATATGTGCACACGCCCCTAACGATGATGCTGAGGAGTCTAGCAAGGAGGATTGAGCCTACAGAGCCTGTCCAGAAAATGACATCAAAATCGTACTCAGAACTTCAATGCAAACATCGAGAAGGAAGACATCTTTGGCTCACGAAGTTACAACAGATAACGGCTTCCGACTAATCGGCTTTGCTGCAGCTCGTAATATGGTCATAGGTAGCACTAGGTTTCCAAGACGAAAGATCTACACACCAACCTGCCGATCGCCGAATGGTCGAACCACCAATCAAATCGACCATGTACTAATCGGCGCAAGGCACGCATCCAACATCTTGAACGTGCGCAATTTCCGAGGAGCAAATGTCGACTCTGACCACTTTCTGGTAGTGGCTAAGTTTAGAGCTCGACTATCAAACGACAAAAAAACATGTGCGGACCCAAGGAAGAAGTTCAACATCGGTTGCCTTGGCACTCCGGATAATGCCAGAGACTACAGTGAGCGACTATCCGCCGTCCTCCCAATTACCACAGATGTCAACACCTTGTGGAACCACCACAGGTTACCAGCCAACCCCGAAAAAGAACCCGTGGTATGATGATGAGAATGCACATTTGCAGATGCTGCAACGGAAAACAAGAGCAGCAAGAGAAGACTACCGAACAAAAAGGAGAAATGAGAAAAACACTCTGCGAAGGAAAAAAGGGCATCCGCAGTTTCTCAGCTCAAAGATCTTGAAGAGTCTCGAAGAGGTCGAAGCAATTAGCTTCTGGTTTCAGAACCGGAAACCTAGTCACCGAAGCACAGGGAATTTTAGATGATTTCAAGCAGCACTTCCAACAGCTGCTGAATGCGCAAAATGTCGAGTGAGCCAATGACGACAGAGAAGTAAGACCAGTCAATGAAGACCCAGTCCCAGTCCCCAGCACAGAAGAAGTAGCTAAAAAGTAACAAGTCCGCCTGGTCGGGTGGCATACCTGCGGAACTCTTTGGATTGTGAGCCGTATAAGTAAATAAGTAAAGTACCTTTATTTTGATCCATCCCTCGCTCAAGTCGAAAACAGCAGCTCCTTATATTATTCAGCTATGAAAAGATGCTGTCTGATGTTCAAATTTGTGTAGAATGCCTTGAAGGATTGAACTCATTCGGACAAATGCAATGAATAAGAATGAGAAGGATGTCTACGGAACAATTTTTAGTTCAGCAACACTGGCTTTTTATTTTTCACACAAAACAAACACACATCTGGTATGGTTTGATAAAATTCATATGTTTCCTGCTTTATGACGTAAGGATCTTCACGAGAAGCCAAAATTCGCTTACAACTACATGTCGTAGCTAATATTTCCTTACTTGAGTTGCCGCAGCTATCTTTGCGCGATTGTTTAGTGGTTGAGCTGCCTTTGGACGTTATACTCAAAGGTTCGGTTTGCTTGTCTTTCATCAAGCACAGTTCGAAATTCTCGATCAGCGTTTGTTCGGATTTATCGATGTTGGGGCCCCTGGCATGTGATGAATACACAGACAATGCCTCGTCGATCTTTAACCACAAAAACACAATTATTAATTATTAAATTTCAAAATATCTAACTTACCAATGCTTTTTGGAAAGATTTCCCATAATGATTGAGGACAGGATTATTGTACAAATTACAGGCCTTTTTAACGCCACTCTCGCAGCACTTTGAAAAGAATCTAAAACAAAAGAAAATACCAAATTCTGCAACTGCTTGGGCTTCAAATTAGCAAATTTACCCTTCATCGATGTCCATAACCTTGTCGAAATTGTCGAGGAAGGATTTCTTGAAAAGAAATTAACTTTGTTTCGTCACCTTAAATAAATTTGTAAAAAAGACAACTTACATAAGACAAATCAGCTGGTTCATAGTCTGGGTTGTCAGGATTTTCCACGAAGATATTATGAAAGAGTTTAAAGGTTTCATACCACGTCTTTACACTTGGAACCTAAACAAACAATTTTAGAAAACAAATAGCTCGGAAGTTTTCAACTAAATGAGTACCAAAAAATTGTTCTTGCTTTTGAATTTCGTAACTCCATCGTCAAAACCAAACTGCAGGGCTTCTTTGACATGATCCCTGAGGAAATGTAAGAAATCGTTTCTTTTTGGCGTTGATTTATATTGCGTTTCGCTGCTTTGAACGAGAGGTATTCCAAAGCTCTAAAATGTAAGGGTTACAAATTTGTTAATTCACAAACAGTTTTAGAGACAAAGACGTACGCCATATAGTCTAAGTTCTTCCAAGTTACTCATGCTGTCATCTTTAAAATAAGTGATCTTTTGGAAGGAGCTTTGGAGATCCGCAAGAGATTTGAGAAGCGGATCAGCTCTTAAATTTGAATCTGTGTTGTAGTAGACAAATCGCTTGTTTCCAGGCAATGAAAATAACGGTGAGCCACTGTGGAATGCATCAAAATAAATTCACTTAAGTCTGTGAATTAAGTTTCAGTTACCTTTTGTTTGGAATGATAAGCTCAGTTCGAAACATTTTGTAAATATTATCCTCGATTTCGAACTCTAATTTTGAAATAGATTCTTCAGATGTATCTGGAAGGTGTAATTAAAGGGTAAGCATTCGAGAAAAGCTACCTTTTAAAAGCGCTTTTACCATAGCCGTCAGGATAGTTTTCAAAGAAAAATAAACATCGTGGAGAACAAACGCGAGCCGATTTGCCAAGATAAGCGTTGGAAGGTGAGTTCTTAAGTAGTTTCGGTAGAAATTTTAGGACGTATCTTTCTCTGAGAATAAATGCAAACATAATAAAAGGCAGGAATAGGAATGGCTTTACTTTTAAAGTCAAACTCACCTTATAAGTTTCAATGATTTAAAAATTGCAATCATAGACGAATCGAAGGTAACACTCAGTTCTACAAACAAGACAATGTGACAAACTTGAGTTGCAAAGAGTAGCATCTTTGCAAATCTATTCCGTACAATCTGATTAAAATTGAGGTGACTTCCTGACTGCATATTCTCCATTTCCTTAAGCATAGCTTGTCGCATACAATACTCATCGAAAGTTGTTTGAAAATGTAGAAACAACATATCTTCCGATTTGCTATAGTAGAATCTTATTTGACCCTTCAAGTATTAAGTTAATTGAGATTATTCGAATTTAAAATTTGGCAATTGACTACCACCTCTTGACATTCCTGATTCAAATGCGAAGGATGTAAATCTGTAACATTAAGTCCAGCCATTTTATTGCAATCAGGAAATGCAGATTTACCGATGACTCCGACAATTACTAGCTTTCGATCGTCTTGGAATAAGGATTCACTGTTTTAAATAGAATTTGAAGGTGCATCAGGAGGATTGATAGTTTTATTTTTACTTACCAAGATTTAGGAGGATTATTGGGATAAATCCATGTCTCGAAAAAAGGCATTTTAATTTAACTGTTAAGCTGGATTTCTGGTAAACTAAAAATCGCTTTTACTTTTGGAGTTTTGTTTATTTTCAAGTTTCAACTCAAATGTCACATTTCACTAACGAAACAGCTGACTGTTCGTTAAAAAGAGAATAGAGATCATTGCCAGCTTAAATACCTTGTTTCCCATTTTAACATTCCAGTGCTGACTTGGAATATCTCTTGTGGTTTTTCTTACCCCGAGGCCACACGAGCAAGTTCTGGCTAGCAAGGTGACCTACAATCAAATATTTTACTCATACATTCATACTTTTATTACTTGCCAGTCTAGTGGAGAAGCAAGTTATTTGTCAAACAAAACACAAAAACTCTATCATAGCTGGACTTTCAACTATTTCACATAGGTATTGCAACATCATACAGCATTACCTCAGATATAATAACTCAATAATCTAGACAAACGACTGTAGTCGTTACAGAACAAGAAGTCACCTCGCACATCCCGACCAGCAGATCTAACAGAACACAAACGGCACCGAAGAGATTTTCCCCTCCGTCACCAGCAGCCAAAAGGGGAGGGAAGCACTGCTTTCAGGAGATATATGGTAGAAGATCTTCCTTCTGACTTCTATCACATTGTTAAATTAGTTTTTTTTTAATGAATTTAAATCCGTAGCTTAGTGGTAAGGTGCGTTGGCTGTTACGCAGAACGTAGTTGGTTCGAGTCCTGCTCGTGAACATAGTTTTTATTTCATCTTTCACGGGCACTGCCTCTTGCGAAGAACCTGACAAAACTTCCAAGAGCATCAATCTGTCATGAAAAAGTGCTTCTCAACTTTGCCGTTCGGAATCGGCGTTAAATTATAGGTCCCCTCAACTCTTCATACGCACCTAGAGAGTTGTTGATGAGAGTGAGCCATTTAAGCCTTGGCTCTTCAAGAGCTGTCACGCCACTCTATTTTTTTTTCCTTAATAAATAAGCATAACGATTGACAACAAAATGAAATAAAAACTTAATTCTTGATTATGTTTTGACAATGAAATTGACTGATAGACTGGAAAATGGAACGATTTCTGGAAAAACCAAGATTTGTTAATCAAGGTGAAAAAAGTGAACAAACGCTCTTTGACTATCATCGATTCTTAATTCTGAATTAAGGGGAATACGGGAGGGCCTGCACACACGATACTTATTCATCCGGACTAAAATCAGGTTTGTGGGCAAGGGAAGCGAAGTGTGCAGTATAAAACGGACTGAAATTTTCAACCCGAAATTTGGTGGATGAACGATTTCTTTCCCCAGTCAGAAATTATCTCGTGTGTGCTGAACTATAGGATCTACCTGTTTAGTACAAACTTATTCATCCCGTGTGCAGCCATCAAATTAAAGATTTAACCCACTCTGAACGAACTGGCCTTAAACGTATTTACTGGTTTTATGCATACGACACATTCACCCATTGAAGGCCCAACTATAATAGTCGGATATCACAGCCATTAGAGCGGATTGCTCTGTTTCGTTCAGTTTTGTTTTCGGAAGTAAACTAACTTTTCTTTCTCAATTTACGTGCGGAAATTTGACATTTCTCTTGAAAACAAAAATAAAAAAAAAATTGTCAAAGAAAAGTTTGTGTTTTGTGGTTAATCAAACACTTTTTAAAAAATTTTGTTGTTTTTTTTGGAACATGGCTAGTTACGAAGCCCCTAATGATTTTATATCATTATTAATTTCGTTGGTGCAGCATAACAAACTGCTGCATGATAAAAGGGATGCCTTTTATTACGATCGTAATAAAAAAGAAAATTACAATAAAAAGTAAAAAATAATTAAAAAATAAAAATGACAGAAAGCTTTTCGTTCAATTATGGGTAAGCGGATGCACATCACAGTTGGAAAGAAACGGTTCGTTCAGTTTCTACGCTACCTTCCTATTAGAAGCCAAGTTATAAATCATATCCAAAATGCAACTAACAAAAAAAAAAAAAAACGTTGAAACATTGACGGAGAAATCTTTTGGTCTCAACAATAGCTCCTAGAACGCACCCAAAACTGGAAAATAAAGTTCCCTTCAATTTTTTGTTTGTTGTTTTTCGTTAATTTTTGACAGAAGTCAGTCAGTTTGTTATCAACTTAACGAACGACGATTTATTTGATTAGATTAAGAAGTATTTTTGATTAAAACAAAGAATAATAAGCAGTTAAGTTCTTCTCCATTTTTTCTTACTGGCTTTTGATACAAATTTTACATAAATGCATTATTTTCCAATTCAAAATACTAATTTCCCGTAAAATTGAAAACAAAAAAAAACTGCCTTTCAGTTCAAATCCAAATAAATGCGGCACCATCAATAAACAATGGAGCTAACTACAAGATCTGTTATTACAAAATTTGAAACATCGCAATCAATTGGTGAATTTTTGCTTCTAGCGAAACTAAACAAAATTGTATTCTCTTCCTTTGTTTCAACAGTACAAAGCAGTAACCAGATACTAGATAGTCTTCCAAAAAAATCATCCATCACCACAAAATTCGTCTGTGAAAGCAAAGATAAATTAAAACGTCTCAACATCGAATTTGAAGACATCAAATATGTTGTTCGAACGGGCTTCTTCAAGAGAGGTATGTTTTGGGTTTTCCAGATTCGGATAACTCCATATATTCTCCTTAAAAGGTAATCTGGAATAAATTTAGCCCAGACAATGCCTTTGTATCTTTATAATCCGATTTCCACTGATAAAAATTAAGTGTCGAGGTTATTAATTAAAAAGAAAGAAATACAAAATCTTGCTTGTAACTAAGCTCTTGTGATTACGATTACATAGAATGCCCTTCAGTGATATTGTATTTTGTTGGTAGGCTTTTTATTGAGCATTGCGGTTTCGGAACAAAGGTCAATCAAATCATAAAATACAAAACTAATTGAAGTTTTATTTTAAATTTCAATTAAAGAGAAAAAGTTCGCGACTCGCTTTCGTGTCGTATGATGTTCAGTGGTTTTATTAGCTATACTTGCGCTTATGTCATACACACGAAGATATAGAGTGACGATTCGTCCAAGCATGTAGCAGTGCCCCACGCAAAAACAAACATTATCGTTTAGCCTCTTTAAGTTCAATTTGAGCTGGACGGTAGCTAAAATCCATGTACAAAGCTAATTTATTACTCTACGTCTACATGAATTATTTTGTTTAAGATCAAACTGCCATGGTTCCTTATTTTCACACTTTGGTCTTGGGGAAATTTTGTGTACTAACGACTTGTTTATTTTTACAGAAAACAAGACAATTATCAAAGGTCTAACAGGCAAGTTTCTCAGTGGCGAGCTCAGTGCTATAGTGGGACCCTCCGGAGCCGGGAAAAGTTCTTTGCTCAACATACTCTCCGGCTACGAGTAATTTATTGAGTAGATTTCCCTGAAGTTCAATTTTATATTCATTTTTGTTTTGTTCTAGATTAATTGGAGCAAGTGGAAATGTGCTTGTCAATGGAACGAAAAGAAATGTTGACATCTTTAGAACAAATCTATCATTCATCAAACAAGACAATGATTTGCAGCCATTTTTGACAGTGTCTGAAGCAATGCACTTTTCCGCCAATTTAAAATGCGGCAACAGCTTGTCGGGGAATGAGAAAAAGCAACGAGTATGTATTTAACATTTAAATAAACAAAATACATATCTAAGGATGAATTATATTGCATTACAGGTACAAGACATTCTTCATTCTGTGGATATTTATAAAATTCGCAAAAATTCTACTGGCAAGTTGTCGGGAGGAGAAAAGAAGAGGCTTGCTATCGCATTGGAATTGGTTAACAATCCACCCGTGTTAATTCTGGATGAGCCAACAACGTAAGTCCTTTAGGAATATTAACGACTCACTCACACCACAATAGGGCCTACCTATCTACCTATTTTCGTTTGAAAACAAATCGACGAAGCGAAGATAGAGACAATGGGTCGTATGCAAAAAGATGAGATCAAACTCTTTACTCACGTTTTTGAGAACTTACTTAAGGTGGTATGCAAAAAAAAATTACTAACCGAGTTAGATCTCAATTTGTGAGTTCAATCTCAGAGGGATGTGATCGATCTTACAATGAAAGCTCGCCATGAGATTGAGCTCATTTTCATATGCAAAAAGATGAGAAAACACTTGGTTACATGAGATCGATCTCACAAATTGTTAAGCTTGACATTTTTCGGGCTCAAGTCACACAAAAACCGCAAGGATGGCCCAGTTTATTGTTAATTATGTCAAAAAAATTTATAAAGAAAGAACGTGTCCAATTGGTGAAGAATAACGTCGGTTGTATCGGTTTAGTGAAGAATTAATGGGCCGAGCTTAGAAGCTCGTGATAGTGCTCTCACCAAACAAAAAATTGGAATTTTTTTGCGATACATAGGGACCCCGGGTTCTAAATTGGAGTAGGTGAAGACGTTGGAGTTCACCAATCAGCAACCTCTAGATTGGTGCAGCAAGTTTTTGCAGAAATAGCAAGCCAACCACAGAATTGAATTATATTCCCACATACTGTGGAAGAAATATAACAAGAAGCGCAAAGGGTATGGAGCAGGAAGTAGTACGGAGAACCTTTAAACTATCATGAGGAGCATATTAATCGTAAAGGATACTAATCCTTTAATGTTCAAGCTTTATGCAATGCGGAAGAATAGTTTACAAGTATTTAAGTTTTCTGGATAGTTATTTGTTTGTTGGTGATGTCAATTCTAAATTGGCTTTTATGATGTTATTATTTTGAGCACAGTATCACTCTCTTAGCCTTATGAGTAGGCAACTGCGATTTTTCTAACAAAATTTTATTGTTTTTATGTTCCTTTACTAAGAACTAATTACAATTTGCCGATTCACTATTTATGTATGCATCATTTTCACATTCAGACGACGTTTTTGTATCACACGCTTCACATTAAGTATAATCATAAAGCATAACTAAGCCACGAAAAGGACATTGAGATCGATCTCAATTTCAACAAGTTGAACAAACAGCTGTTGAGCTTGAACTCGTTTTTTTGCATACAAAAATTAATCTGCTCGATCGATCTCACATGTGAGTTCAAGCTCTTAGCTCAGACTCTGAGCTCTTGCTCATCTTTTAGAATATGACCCATTGCGTCTTAAGCTTATTAAAGCTGATACTTCACTAGGAATTAAAAACATGAGACAAATAAAAAATGAAGCAAATAATAGGGGAAAAGAAAAGAACTGTCTCTGTACAGTGACACACGTATCTAGCTAGTCAAGTCAAGTAGAAAATAGACAATGGAAGACCGCAATTCGCACGTAACAAAAAGATTGTAAAAAACCTCAACCTCAACTCGAGGCAGCTAGCTAGACAACAAGCTGAAAAGTTGATTGAATTGTCCTGCAAAAGACTATAGCGAAGTGTCTTTGAAACTCATACTCATACACTACTGGTCGTAGTAAACCTCTTCTAGAACATAACATTACTTTACTTACTTAAGGTGGCGCTACAGTCCGTTGTGGACTTGAGCCTCAATCCAAAGTCTCCGCCAGCCAGCTCGGTCCCCAGCTAGCTGTCTTCAGTTTTGCACTCCAAGTTGATTGAGGTTCTCTTCCACTTGAGCGCGCCACCTGAGTCGCGGTCTTCCTCTCCTCCTACGTCCCTCTCGAGGCTTTCCGGGCCGGGGCATTGGTGTCCATCCGCTCTAAATGACGGAGCCGTCGGTGTTGGGTGTTCTTCCCCGAAGACAGCATTTACTTCGTTTTTCCCTCATATACCACTAATCCATTTAAGCCGCTTCTGTCTCAATTCTCACGCTGTGTTCTTCCCGTTATATCAATATCATCGGCGTACGCGAGGAGTTGAACAGATTTTTGGAAGATAGTGCCTCTTGTCTTGACGGTGGAGTTTTGCACTATCTTCTCAAGAACGATGCTAAAGAAATCGCATGACAGTGCATTGCCTTGTCTGAATCCTTCTTTGACGTCGAAGCTCGTTGCAAACCTTGATGGACTAGCGTGAGTTCTCCATCGTCATTTTGCTCAAGCGAATGAGCTTGGCAGGGACGCCAAAACTAGACATAGCTTTATACAGTTCGTCTCTGTAGATAATGTCATACTCGGCCTTAAAATCGAAGAAAAGGTGGTGGGTATCGATTTGGAGTTCATAGGTCTTTTCCAGGATCTGCCGCAACGTGAAAATTTGGTCAATGGTTGACTTTCCTGGACTGAAGTCACATTGATGAGGACCAATCAGATTGTTGACGTAAGGCTTCATAGGTTCACATATTACGGCAGAGAAGATCTTGTAGGCGATGTTAAGTAGACTGATTCCTCTGTAGTTGGCGCAGTTTAGAGGATTTCCCTTTTTCAGGATCATACATAAACTTAAAACTCATTGACACTTGTAATCGTTTGCCACGACAAATTCGAATGCCCAAAATCGAACCTTAACCGCCAAATGGATCGCTAATAGCAGGGGAGCACAGTTTCGTAATTCCCCGTTTGGCCGCCGTAACTGCAATGCATTGTTATTCGAACATACTGGTTTTCTGATTAGGTTTCTAGCTAAACTCCCATCTTCTCTTCGACAATGTTTAGCAATTTAACAATTCTTAACGCAATATTATGAAATACATTTTTATTTGTTTAATTTTGTTGTGTTTAGTGGTCTTGATAGCTCAGTCGCCAATCAATGCATTTCGTTATTAAAGAAACTAGCCAATGACGGTCGCACAATAGTTTGTACCATTCATCAGCCTTCCGGACTAGCTATTGAGATGTTCGACGTACTTTATGCCATTGCCGATGGAAAATGCATCTATTCGGGAGGTACACGTAATCTTGTTCCATTTCTAGCACAGCTAGACCTCAAGTGTCCGGAAATATATAACCCTGTTGATTATTGTGAGTTTATTGATTTTCCTTTGCGACGTCTTCTTATATTACTTTTTTTTGATTTAGTGATGGAAATCGCTACACACGACTATGGTGAACAAAATCACAGACTAACGGAAAAAATTAAGAATGGACAAAATCGGGACTACATTAAAACCAATCGAGCTGGCTACGATATTATCAAAGACTCAAAATCAGGTAATTTAAGTTATTTTCGATGCCAATAAGCAACTTGAGTAAACAAATAATCTCTCTTCAGATACAAAACAATCATCACCCATTTCCTATACCAAAGATAATTCCAATGAATTACTACACACAATCAGTACAAAGGACATTAGCCTAAATCCAAATGCAAGTTGTTACAAGCCAAAGAAATCTATTGACACGCCCAAAATTTGCAAACGCGACAACGTCTATGCTACGCCATTTTATTTGCAGACATTAATTCTACTAGAAAGGACATTTTTAATACTTTGGAGAGATAAAGCACTGACTTTGATGAGAATTGTTATCCACTTGATAATGGCTTCATTGGTTGGGATATTGTATTATGGAATTGGCAATGATGCTGGCAATGCTTTGAACAATTTCCGTTACATCTTCTATACCCTTATGTTTGTTATGTACACAGCTTTTTCATCAATTTTAGTTAATTGTAAGTACGAGAACGAGCATTTTAGAATTGATTTCAAGTGTGTATTTTGTTGTAGTTCCATTAGAATTTCCAATTGTGACTAGAGAGCATTTCAATCGATGGTATTCTCTTCGAGCCTACTACATCGCATTTACACTAGCAGACATTCCGATTCAAATAATATGCACATCGGTGTTCATTGTGGTTTCGTACATCTTAACCGGCCAGCCGATTGAACTAACGAGGATATCACTTTTTGCATTGATTACACTGTTGACAGCTTTGGTTGCCCAGAGTATTGGATTGGCGGTTGGTGCTTCGCTAAGCATAAAGGTAGGTCTATGTCACTATGGCATTGAATAGATTTTTCTAATTGGATTTGAATTTCTAGTATGGAGCAATACTTGGACCTCTGTTTATCTGTCCGTTTTTGGCCTTCTCCGGATTCTTTCTACGCCAGGCCGATGCTCAGGAATGGCTGAAATGGATATTTAGTATTTCGTTTTTGAAATACGGTCTGGAAGGAGCTTCTCTGGCAATTTTCGGATTTAATCGACCGAAATTGGAATGTCAGCAAATCTATTGCCATTATGCCAGACCAAAGACATTTCTGAAGAATATCGGTATGGAAAATGGAAGTTTCGAGAATGCTGCATTGTTTTTGTTGGCTTTGTTTCTTGCACTTAGGATTTTAGCATTCTATATTATGTCATTTAGGATTAGGATATTTCGTTAAAATAGGAAAAGTGGATCGGTTTTCAACAAGTTTGTTCTCTGTCGGTTCGGTTTGAATCAGATAATTAGAGTTTATTTTAAAATATTTTTATTATAATGAATGACGTCATAGGACAATTACTCTGCCATGAAAGGTGATTTCTGTAAGTTTAAATGGAACAAGTGTTAGCGTGTCATATCGGAAGAATTACCAACCAGGAGAATTTCGAATTGGGCTCATTATTTTTTGGAAAAAAAGCAAAATACGTCGCAGTATTAAAAAAACAAAAACATCACTCACATGTGATAAAACTGTCCTGTTCAGGTCCTAAAGTTAAGCTTAGTTTAAAGAAAAAAAAGAAAAATATGAACAATTATTCTTAATCTAAATTATAAAGCCATAAACTACAATTTTGTGATATAGAGATACTCCCCTCAAGTTCTTGTCTTATCTTCCTAGTAGCTATTGCAATCCGTTGCGGATTTGGGCCTCACCCAATACGGCTCTCGAGACTCGCCTATTCTTAGCTAGTTGTTTAAAGTTGCACACAAAAGTTAGGTCCACTTTTGCTTGGATATTTACCATATTCTGTTCTCCTATGACAACGTTATTTCTGTTTTGAGGTGAATGTTTAACGACCTTGAGCGATTGTTGACAATGTAGTTTCTCGTAATTTTGTTAATTGCATTCTTAGCCCTTAAAAACAGGGATTGGGTAGTAGTGTGTGTAAGTCTTTCTTCTGTTCCTCTATTTAAACTTTTTTAACTGTGTTTGAATGGTTTTGTCTTCCTCTTGTCAATAAATGAACTTGTTCCGTGATCTATTCTTGTTGGGATGTCTTGAATGATTTGCAAGCCATCTTCCCTTTGGCACAAGATACACACGTCGCGTCGTCGTCGATGATTTGTCGTTAAAATTCATACCGCTCACCATTGTCTTAGTTCTAGTCAAATCCGTAAAATTAAGGTGTCCCATCTGAGCGTGCCATAATTCTGATTTCGTTTGTGTTCCACCTGAAGCCATACACACATGATTAGACGGGCAATGTAGCTTGAACATGTTGTAACGAGTTTTAGTTCGTTGAGGTAGTTGCTGGCACACAAAATATCGCTCGCTAGCTCAGGAGTGGATTCTTTAACCTCCTCGTTAGCAAAAAAAATTTGCATCTAGCTGGTGACCATGCGCGAGATGATCTTTACCCACCCTGTCTGGTTGTTTCCTCGCTAAACAACCCCTTTTAAATATTTCCCTTTTGCCTCGTCCCTCTCACCTTACAATAAACCTTCAATTTGTCGAATTTATGCACTCGTTTTTTTTGAAAATTTACAGCATGTCCCTTGCGGATTATCTGACTCACAGATAATAAACTCACTTAAGTCAAGTTCGGGACATAGAGCACGTCGAAAATCCTAAAGCTTTTAATCTTTTCTTCTTCATCAAAAAGTTCTAACAGTTAAGCTTTGTTTATTAGCGACGAAGATCTCTTTGATTGGAGAATCTCGAATCTCTTGAAATACCTCTTTGCATATGCTCGCACCTGAGTCGACAAACCATTTGGTTTCCATGAGAATGGCGGCTACATCTACTGAACATAGGCCGACTTGATGACTTTTGAATTTATTTTCATTCGCTTTTACTGTGCAATCGGCTACTCTGTGGCCGTAACGGTTGCAGTTAAAACACCGCATACCTTTCGATGAAAACTTCTTCTGAGGTTTTGCTCTGGAAGAAAAAGCGTTTCCTTGCATATCGGTTTTTTTTTTCATGTCCTGGAGCAATTTTATTTTTATCTCATCGCAAGAAATTTTGATGCCTAACCTCTCTTTGCCCATTATCATCGGCGTATAATGTTCCGGTAATCCTGCCAACAGAAGTGTTCCCATCCATTCGTCGGTGTCGATTTCTTTCAATTTGTGGGACGTTGAAACTATCTTGCTTATAAATTCTTTCACATTGGCAATGGATTCGAGTCGGGTCGATATTAA
>CAKKXW010000002.1:69414744-69432358 GCA_920937365.1 Sphaerophoria rueppellii | reverse complement strand
CTACCGTCAATATAGACGATATATCGTCAATTCCGACAATTCCCTGGATTGTAAGGTTCACGTTTTGTTTTTAAGCAACACGAATTTAGCAAACGCACCCAGCAGTAGTAACTAAGGCAGGCAAAGGCCCCGAACAAGCACAAAGCCTTGGTACAGTGGAATCAACGGTAGCGTTTACAGTTCCAGTCAGGATGAACTACTTAAGTGAACACCTTATAGGCTACTACGACATATTCGTAGCCCAGGCCCATAAGGAGCGGTTGGCCGGCTCTTCGTCTTAGAGTTAAACTAGAGACCTGGCCCTCCAGGTTGGGGGTCGTGCGTCGGGGTGACTGCCCGGTTACATAAGGAAGACATGGTTCCGAAACACGAACAAGCCCCGGAAACGGACGGAATCAATGATGACGACCCACGCAAACGATTTAAGCACAACGAATTTTTGTTTTGCACTTGGAATGTTAGGTCCCTTAACAGCCTTAACTGCTATATAGCAGATATAACTGCCATCGAAGAAATGCAATGGGATAGTCCGGGCCTACGTAAAATGAACAACTGCGATATTCAATTTGGGTGCAGAAGACCAACAATTCCACCCACCCGACATGGACGGAGTGAAGATAGCGATATCTTAACTTAAGTCGAATAAATTTGGTCGGGGAAAAGCATGCCCCATGAATGGAACCTGAGCATCGTATGCCCGATCCTCCAAAAAGGTGATCCCCTGAACTGCACCAATTCAGTGTTCGGTTGTTTGCCATGCTGTGTGAACGTTTGAAGCCCAACAACGTGATAGGTCCTTATCAGTGTGGAATCAGACCCGGAAAGTCCACCATCGATCAAATATTCACCCTACGGCAGATCTTGGAGAAGACCCAGGAACTTCAAATCGATACCTACCACCTTTTTGTTTTCATCGATTTCAAGGCCGCGTATGACAACTATAGAGACCAACTATATAGAGCAATGTCTAGTTTTGGCATCCTAGAAAAACTCATCCGTCTGTGTAAGATGACAATGGAAAATTCACGCTGTTCCACAGCGGAGCGTTTGTGAGCCTTGAGACGGAGGCCAGGAAGATGGGTCTAGCTGTTAACGAGGGCAAGACCAAGTAAATGCTGTCGACAAGAAAGGACTAACAACATCGAAGTCTTGGAACAAACGTCAACATAGACAGATTTAACTTCGAGGTAGTTAAGGACTTCGTGTACTTAGGATCCGCTATTAACTCAGACAACAAAAAATCAAACGAAGAATCACTCTTGCCAATCACTGATTCTTTGGACTTAGAAGGCAATTGAGTAGTAAAGTCCTCTCTTCAGCAAATAAAGTGACACTCTACAAAACCCTCATCATCCCATTCCTGATGTATGGTGCAGTGACATGGACTATGACAACATCTGATGAAAATGCTTTGAGCTGCTTTGAGAGAAAAATTCTTCGAGTGATTTTTGGTCCTGTCTGCGTTAATGGAGAATAGAGACGAAGATTCAACCAAGAACTGTACGAGCTGTACAGCGACACTGACCTTGCCAGAAAAGTAAAGGTCCAACGACTTAGATGGTTGGGTCATGTTGAGCGAATGGAAAACAATGCTCCGGCTCGTAGAGTCTTCGAATCCAACCCGGAAGGACGTCACAGAAGAGGAAGACCGCAACTCAGGGCATAAGACCTAGGGAACCAGCGAGAATGAAGAACCGGAAACCGGTACTGCGCTGTACGAGATGACAGTCAAAACAAAATAGAAATATTCTAATTTATAATAGAAAAAAAGAAATTTTAATATATGTTTCGGTTTTTGGCATTCGTAATCAATATTTTTTTACAATCATACTTTGGCTGTGTGGATGCATTGAATACAGTTTAAAAAATTCATGTCTTTCACTTATCATCTAGTTGTCAAAACAAAAATCATAATTTGGTGGATCTTCCGGCACAACCGGGTGTACATTGCTTATATCCACACCCTCGGTGTCAAGTAGTCTTAGTTTAATTTCCATGGAAAGTAATATTTCAAAGTCTTCATCTTTCTGCTTACTAGTCATTTCCTGTCCCAACAAGGCATTTATACCATCAGTCCAGTAATAGAATATCTGCTCTTCGGGAGCGACAAAGTCCAGTGTCGAATGATCCATACTATCGAATGTTATTGAAAATCCTAAGATCGAAGCTGATTTTCTAGCTCGCATCTCCTTCATGTGGGGACACTCTTTGCCGACAAGAAGCTGCTTAATGTCTATAACAAGAACCTTGTTTGTTAGTTCTTCGAGTGTTGGGACGGCTTTCTCGTCACAATCGCCGTAATGAATCACCTTGTGATTCGGTGACAGACGGGCATACCAAAATTTATCTTTGCTGCGAACACCGCGCGAATACTTTGAAAAACGGGTTCCCTCTACAAGATAACCTAAACGTTGTTGTTTGATGAGATCTAGGACACCGGGAGTGATTTTTTCTTTTAGCGCGACTATTGCCGATGCTGTAGATTCACATTCCTCTTTCGATGTGCGTTCTTGTTGTCTCAAATTAGTTATTGCCTGGTAGTTAAGTTGTCCGATTTTAAAGCGAAAGTCTTCTAAGTTCTCTGGTCGGACCTTCAGTGTTCGGTTGATCTGTTCACGAACGACGCTCAAGACTTTGGGAAAATCTTCTGCAGTTGCACGCATGTCCTTCCACGTCCGATTGAGGGTGATAATACAAATGCAAAAGAACTCCTCAAACGGATGGTCATGAGCGAAGAGCATCGGATGAAAACCCATAGATTGTTCCGAAGGAGGGTCTCCAATCCTCAAAAATTCACACAGCATTTTAACCAGTTCAATGGAAGTTCTTCCAAATGGGCATTCATGCTCATAGGCACGACATGAATTCTCATGAACGACCTTCGTGTATTGTTGGGTATAGTTGCGAGCAAAGTACACCATACAATCGAGTGCTAGTATCCCGGGTGGGGTTTCGTTGAAATCCTGCGCCGGATTGACGTCACATTTAAAACCCAGCTTTTTATAGTATTGTGAAAAATTCACATTGCCTCCACGACGCTGCTCATCAGCCATTCCAGAACCCACTGGATAATCGTCGAAGGCGATTTTTTTCAGCTCTTTAATTTTTTCAAACGCATCCTGGTCCTGCTGATTGATCTTCATTCGCATGCGACTTTCGAGCAGGTTCAAAGTAAGTGTTTGCAGGATATATAGCTGATGTTGAATTTCCGAGCCTGTTACATCGGCTACCAATACTGTTCGGTACTGCTTTTTGCTCAGAGTCAGAGCTATTTGCTGTTTGCGTTCCTCATCGGCCTTCATAAATAGCGCATTTATGAGAGCGATTGTGTTTTGACGAATGACCGATGAATTTGATTCCTGCAGGAGACGTAGAATATCATCGAAAGTAACATCGCTTTCGACTTGAACATATTTTCCACTGTTCTGGACAATGTTTTCGAGAATCGATAACGCCCGTTCGACGCTCTCTTTGGAGTAATGAGGGAAATCACAAACTATGGAGATGTTTTTCGAGACGAAACGGGCTTGGAGGATTTCCCATGAAACTATCCCGTGTTCCATCAGTTCGACAAAGCTTGCTAAACTGTATTTAAGACAGTCGTCATCGGCAGTAGATTCTTCAATCATCGATATTATAATTGTAAGACCTTGTTCCTTAATGAATTCCATAGCGAATGTAAGGTCAACGCTAAGTGCAGATAATTCTTTGAGGCATTTGACTTTGTCGGATTTGGAATCGGGCCGGAGACATTGTAGAATGTCGTTGGCCTTTTTTGAGGGAGACAATTGCAAGCGGAGCACCGAACCATTTTTGATTTCAGTGCGATTCTTCTCGGTGACAAATCGATGATTGTTGAGTTCGCAAAATTGCAGGGCGTAGTTCTCGGAATCGGTTATGGCCCAGTTATTGCACAGTTCTTGGATCTTACCTAAACACGAGAAATAGACAAGAGGTTGCTAGTTTTAAATTATTCTAATTTGTGTTAAGTGCCCCTGAGTCAACTAATCATTCCAAAAAATGTTAAACTTTTCTTTTCAGGTCGAACAAATGCTGTTCTAGAGTTCAATATAATAAAAATGAATCAGATACTTGGCATGTAGGCTGTTAGAGGACCATTCTTTGCATATCAAAAGAGCTCTGAGGTATAAGAACATATTTTGGGAAACACCCCCAATGTTAATCATCTTAACAAATTGAAATGTTCCCAATGGGATTAGGGGTTTGGATATTATATTCAAGTAAAGACGATTTCTAGCAATTTGGATCCTTATGAGTCAGCCAGTTAATTGAGTGATTAATTTGAAGCAATTTGTATTCTGAATCTAATATTTTGAAATACTCTTGTTTGGACTTGATTAATTTAGAGGATTTCTTTTGAGAAATTCGATTCCCCGCTGAGATCTAAACAAAAAAACATTTTACTTACCTGTTAGTGGCTGCCGCTGATCCAAGTTGATAAGCTGGGCTACATGGTCGGGAAATTCAACTGCTATTTTTACAATATGAGAATCTTTTACAGGTGTTTTTTTGGGAATCATTTTAGAACTTATTATTCTTGACACAGAACATACAACAATATATTTAAACGTTCGAAAACTTGATAAAATATGAAGTGCCCTGCCCAACCCAAGTAACAAAATTTAAAATAAATACTTTTTTAAGAACGAAACAAGGCAAAAACAAAACACAATAAACTTCAAACTAAAGCAGAAAACGAAAAAAGTAGGGAATTTTCCAGTGATTCGCGGTAAAGATTTGAATTATTTGCTGTCTCTGTCTTCTCTTTCTAGAGAATAATGCGGGAAGTACATGTGCATTTTGTCTATTCAAGTATTAGCCACGCCACAGCGTTACCATCAAAGATTAAATAAGTAACAAGATGGGAAACTGACTTACGTTTCACTCCCTAGATCCCGCAATTTTCATTTTCTTTCATTTTATTTTCTTTCCTTGTACATGAATAATATAAAAACAAACACAATTTGGTAGGACCATATTTACCAGAGATGATATAAGGTAAGGAGATGGGAAACTAAGCTGTCAAAATGACAGATGCCTACAAGCGTTTTTACCAATACTATCACAGTTTGGACCATAGTTTCTTTGAAAGTATGCGTGGTTTTACCAATACTATCACAGTTTGGACCATAGTTTTTGTGAAAGTATGCGTGTTTTTACACAGTTTTTGTTTTTTTTATTATTCATGTACAAGGAAAGAAAATAAAATGAAAGAAAATGAAAATTGCGGGATCTAGGGAGTGAAACGTAAGTCAGTTTCCCATCTTGTTACTTATTTAATCTTTGATATTTACAGTGTAAAAACACGCATACTTTCACAAAAACTATGGTCAGTCAGACCCCTTCCTGTACTTCTTATTCAATGGAAAAGCCACATAAGTTCTGTCACTCTTGAAGGAGAAAAATATTTCCCCTATCTGCCGATTTTAGCCACAAACATTTCTTGTCAAACCATAAGAAGTACATTGAATATTGTTGACGTTTGACATAGTTTTGGGCATTTGGGAGATTTAGGCTATCAAGTGTTCTTTTACTTTTTTGGAGAACCACAAAATTTCATTCCCACTCCTCGATGTTCGACAGTTTTTACAAAACCTGCCGAAGAAGTAAAAGAACCATTGAATAAAAAGTATAGGAAGCGACTGTGTTGTCAGTCGAGTTCAGAGGTGTATTATTTCTGTTCGTGACGGTAAGGCGCTGCAATTCGTTGAGTTCCCGTAGTGTGTACGGTTGGTTTGAAAAGTTCTTCCATCGTGTTTCGAAACGTTTTTATTTGTCGGTTGTATTACCATAGGGGTAATAAACGTTATGAATTACGGATGAAAAATCAAGAATATGGACTGGAAAATAAAAAAATTAAACATTAAAAAACGTGCATATGCAAATTAATGGCACTTTCCATTGGTTTCACTCGTGGAAGCACTCATTCTGACATACCAATGGAACAAGCGAAACTATTTCTACTCAATAATAACGTTTTGTGTTTGTGTGAGTGCGAATTGACACTATATCCATACTTTATTTTGTCACTTATTAATGTATGAATTTTATTTTTCACTATTTTAATTTCTTTTTCACCTTCGTTTTGATTAAATAATGCCTTTGAAACACAAAATCCTTTTAACAATTCTAAAATCAAAAAAACTAATTAAAATGGGTCAAATTTACATTTTGTTTTGACATTTGATTTATGCATGTGCTTCTTGAGTGGATTCTGACTTCAAATCCAGAAGCAAAATTCTCTTCTCAGAATCGCCAGAAGTGTCATTTTCTTATCAATGGAACGGTTTCAGAAGACTTCCGGATGCTTCTTTTCCTCCAATGGAAAGTGCTATAAGTGTGAAAACACCATGCATCCTAAAAAAGAATTGAAATTGAAAAAAAGTTGAAGCATAATCGATGAAATTGATTGAAATCAATTGATCAAAACGATGAAATGTGCACGACTGAATCGTACGAACTTGCTCCTGCATGCTAAAACTAAATATTTATGATTACTTTTAGGCCCTCCGCACACGAAGCAACTGTTTTGCAACTGTTTTGCGACTAGAATCGCAAATCAGTTGCTCAAGCAACTTTGTATATGAAGCTCTATAGGAGAGCCCCCACGCTCGACTGAAATGAAACCGGTTTGCAACCGGTTTGCAATCGGTTTCCAACTAGTCGCACGCAACTGATTTTGTAGGTCGAATTTGAGTTGCTTAAGCAACTTTTTTTTTTTTAAATTTTGTAATTAAAATTATGATATTATATATAACAATAAATGTGTTTGTTTTATTGTATGTCTGGTATGGACTTCTAAACGACCCAATAGATATTTATGAATTTTGCATTTATTATTATTTGAATTTTTTTGGCATTGGAAAAACCATACGGAAGAGTCGGAAAACTGGATATATGAAATATGATGTGATAAACAGACATGCATTTTTTTGCATGTTCTTTTTGTTCGAGAATCGCTTATCGAATAGAAAAATATAAACCCGCAGAACTCATTAGAGTTGTAGGTGCTTTGGTTTTCAAATGAAATATTGTTAATATAAGACAGCGAATTTTAGTTGCACTATTTATAAATAGAGATGTTCGAAGAGTACATATGTGCATTCAAGTGGACACAAGCGTCCACTGAAACCTCTGTCTCTCAACTCCTACTCTCCACCTCCCCGTGGTGAACATCGGGTGCCCAGTACCTTCGACCGAAGATTGGGTTCCAACCCCATTGAGAAGTTGTTGGCAGCAGCAAAGAGAAAGAGGGGGAGGAGGTATGCGTCCACTAAGACATGCCTCCTTTTCAACAGGCGGTAGCGGAAGAACTCCCATGATGGAATCAACGGTGGCGTCTACAGTTCCAATCAGGATGAACTACTTAGTGAACACCTTATGGGGCTACTACGACATATTTGCAGCCCAGGCCTATAAGGAGCGGTTTTGCCGGCTCTTCGTCTTAGAGTTAAACTAAAGACCTGGCCCTCCAGGTTGGAGGTCGTGCGTCGGGGTGACTGCCCGGCCACATAAAGAAGTACTAGTTCCGATACACCAACACCCACAAGCCTCGGATACGGACGGAATTAATGATGACGACCCACGCAAACGATTTAAGGACAATGAATTTCAGTTTTGCACGTGGAATGTTAGGTCCCTTAACAGGTCACGTGCAGCCGAACAACTAGCGAAAGCCCTTGACTGCTATAAAGCAGATATAACTGCCATCCAAGAAATGCGATGGGATGGTCCGGGCCTTCGCAAAATGAACAACTGTGATATATACTACGGCGACTGCTACCGGGAACAAAATCAGCGTCTATTTGGATGTGGATTTGTAGTTGGGACTCGACTCAGGAGGAAGGTCTTGAGTTTCAACTCAGTGAATGAGCGCATCACTACAATCCGTATCAAGGCTAAATTCACCAACATCAGCCTCATCTGCGCTCACGCCCCCACTGAGGAAAAGGAAGAAGACACCAAAGGCAGGTTCTACGAGCTCCTCGACAAAACCTATGAGCAATGCCCTAGCTATGACATTAAAATCGTCCTTGGAGATTTTAATGCTAAGCTGGGTAGAAAAGAAATCTTTGGTGGAATAATCGGACGACATAGCCTACACGACACCACCTCCGATAACGGATTTAGGCTAATCGACTTCGCTGCGGGGCGAGACGTAATGGTAGCAAGTACGCGATTCCCACATCTCGATATCCACAAGGGAACATGGAAATCTCCTGACCAATCAACCGTCAACCAGATTGATCACATTGCGATCGACGCACGACACTTCTCTAGCATGCAAGATGTCCGCACATTCCGAGGTGCTAACATAGACTCGGACCACTACCTTGTTGTAGCCAAGGTACGAATGCGGATATCCCGATCAAGGCCAACACGCGAAAATGCTAGGAGGAAATTCGACGTCAAGCGGCTACAATCGCAAGAGATTGCTAGATCCTTTTCCGATCGTGTCTCCGAAAATCTCCTCAGAAGTCCTTTGCTGCCAGCACAAAATATAGAGAACCAGTGGTAACACTGCCAAGCAGCCATCAGAGATGCCGCCTCTGAAGTGCTAGGGTTTACAAGGCCACCACAACGAAACCCCTGGTTTGACTATGAATGCCGGCGAGCACATGCAGCTAAACAAGAGGCATACAAAGCGGCGCTGCAAAGAAGGACACGAGCAGCTCGTGAGCTCTACGAGCAGAAAAGGAGAGAGGAGCATAAACTTCTCAGAAAGAAAAAAAGGGAGCATGAGAAGCACGCGATCGAGGAGATAGAGGGATGTTACAACAGGAACGAGTTTCGAAAGTTCTACAAAAAGGTGAAACAAACCTCCAGGGCTTATACACCCCAAACTGAAGCCTGTAGAGACCATCATGGGAATATCGTAGTTGAACCGCAGTCAGTGCTGAGGATATGGAAAGACCACTTTTCCAAGCTGTATAATGGCGATGACGACCAAAACTCCGTCAGCAATACAGAACCATTCAATTTGGGTGAAGAAGGCCAACAATTGCACCCACCCGACATGGACGAAGTGAAGATAGCGATATCTAAACTAAAGTCGAACAAAGCCGCTGGAGCAGACGGGCTAGCCGCCGAACTGTACAAAGCAGCCGGAGATGATTTGGTTAGGAGCATGCACCAGCTCATCTGCAAAATTTGGTCGGATGAAAGCATGCCCGATGAATGGAATCTCAGCATCGTATGCCCGATCCTCAAAAAAGGAGATCCCCTGAACTGCACCAACTACAGAGGTATACGTCTCCTTACATCGCCTTTAAGATCTTGTCTGCCGTGCTGTGTGAACTCTTGAAGCCCTTCCTCAACAACCTGGTAGGTCCTTATCAGTGTGGCTTCAGACCCGGAAAGTCCACCATCGACCAAATATTCACCCTACGGCAGATCTTGGAGAAGACCCAGGAACTTCAAATCGATACCTACCATCTTTTCATCGATTTCAAGGCCGCGTATGACAGCGTCTATAGAAACCAACTATATAGAGCAATGTCTAGTTTTGGCATCCCAGAAAAACTCATCCGTCAGTGTAAGATGACAATGGAAAATTCACGTTGTTCCATCATGGTCGGAAAAAAACGTAACGGAAGCTTTTGATGTCAAAAAAGGTTTAAGACAAGGCGATGCGCTGTCATTCGATTTCTTCAACATCATTCTTGAAAAGATTGTGCAAAGCTCCAATGTCAACACCAGAGGCACAATCTTTCAAAAGTCCGTCCAGCTACTAGGATACGCAGACGACATTGACATAATTGGAAGAACACAGCGTGATGTCAGTGGAGCGTTTGTGAGCCTTGAGACGGAGGCCAGGAAGATGGGTCTAGCGGTTAACGAGGGCAAGACCAAGTTAATGCTGTCGACAAGAAAGGACAACCAACATCGACGTCTTGGAGCAAACGTCAACATAGACAGATTTAACTTCGAGGTAGTTAAGGACTTTGTCTACCTGGGATCCGGTAACAACACCAGACAACAACACCAGCGCTGAAATCAAACGAAGAATCACTCTTGCCAATCGCTGCTTCTTTGGACTTAAGAGGCAATTTAATAGTAAAGTCCTCTCCCGAGCAACCAAAGTGACATTCTACAAAACCTTCATCATCCCGGTCCTCATGTATGGTGCAGAGACAGAAAAATTCTTCGAGTGATTGTTGGTCCTGTCTGCATTGATGGAGAATGGAGGAGAAGATTCAACCAAGAACTGTACGAGCTGTACAGCGACACTGACCTAGCCAGAAAAGTTAGTGTCCAACGACTTAGATGGTTGGGTCATGTTGAGCGAATGGAAAATAATGCTCCGGCTCGTAGAGTCTTCGAATCCAATCCGGAAGGACGTCGCATAAGAGGAAGACCGCGACTCCGGTGGAGCACATAGGTGGTTGAGGACCTGAACCAACTTGGCGTGCGAAACTGGAGACAATAAGCCAGGGACCGAGCTGGCTGGAGAAGTTTGTTGGGTGAGGCCCTGGTCCGACCTGGACTGTAGCGCCACCATAAGTAAGTAAGTTTATAAATAGAAAAATAGCAAATTGGTGGTGGAAAACTCGGAAAATAAAAAAAAAGAGTGAATCATTTGATGGTTGATAACATTTAGAATTTTTATTATTTAAAGGTAAAGGATATTGGAAAGATGTGTGGTTTTTAATAATTCAAGAAGCTTAATTATATAGGGCTTGGTTTGTTTGAATGTCTAGTATAGATACCTTTAAGCGATTCAACACGAGACGAGGTTCACGGGGTCGGCGAATCTTCTATATATATAATAATGAAATCTTGTTCGTGTATAAGCGAATAACTCACAAACGGTTGGACGGATTTGGCTACTTTTTTTTTTTAAATTTTGTTCGTGTTAGTCTGTTGATGGTTCTTAGGGAAACATTTTTTAGTTGTAGGGGCATTGGTTTCCAAATGGAAAACTGGATTACACTCTTACTTGCAGCTTACACTTAACTCACAAAAAAAAAAAACTCAATATATAAATATAATTACAATTTATTAAAAAAATTGAAAGGAGAACCGGCATTTTGGCCTAGGAACCAATAACGACATACTGTATATCAATTGAAAATTTTTTTTTTGTGTACTTTATCTTTCATTTTGACGAGAAGTCCCAAATCACTGTGGGGAAAGAATATTGGACAATTAAGTTATTCACCAAAAAATAAGAGTTTTCTTGTTTTCATCATAACAGACCGAGTCCACTAGAGATAATTTCTCTCAGAATACTCATCCTGACATGAAAAGTCTAATGGAGTCGCGTTGTTTGTTGTTGTTTTCAACGCAACTCCATTAACTTTTCATGTCAGGATGAGTATTCTGAGAGAAATTATCTCTAGTGGAGTCGGCCTGTAATAGAAAAGCTTTACAGAGAAAACAGAACAAAACTTCTTTTAAATCTAAGTGCGATAACTTTTTCTTCACAGTGATTTGGGACTTTTTGCCAAAAGAACAGTTAAAGCACAGACAAGTAATTATACAGATGTCTCATCCATATGGAAAAAAGTGTCCTATGAAATCTAAATTCGCTAAAAAAAAGCTTTTTTCAAAGCTTGCATGAAAATCTTTCTTTTTCTTTTGTTCTTGAACACGAAAAGACATCTGCCTGTTTTTTTCGTTTTCTTTCTTTCTTTCTTCTTTTTCAACCCTTATATTTCCCGCACACGAAAACCATACAACCTGATGAATAGTATGTCTTCCTGTTGATCTGTTTATTGATCAGGCAAGGAAGAAAATGCATTTGCCGGCCTATACATACATAAGATAGGAAAAAAAAACTATTTGAAGAATAAAAACAATTTTACTTTTTCTGATATTCGTTTGCAGATTATGATTATGTTATGATTTTTTTGGAAAATGTAGATTTGTATGAAATTATATTTTGAATGCTAAACTCTTTAGGTACACTATTAAAAAGTTAAAACATAAACTTACAAATGTGTTAAATTTACGCTAGTATTAAAATTAAAGTGGTTTTTATAGTTCTGTATCTTAGTAGAAAAAGTCGGATTGAAGTAAAATAAAAAGTTTATCAAAGGTTATAATTTTTTCTTTTCAAATTATTTTGAGTTAAGAAAATACCGTTAGTTGTTTTCGCTTGCGCGTTCCAAAAAAAAAAAATAAATAAAGTTTGGTTTGTCATAAAGTGAGCGGAATTTTTTTTTTCAATCCAACAGATCTTAGATTGAATTTTGTCGGCATTAATTCTTTGTTTGTTTAAGATCGCTACAAGTTTTTTTCTAATCAAAAAATGGGTTTACATGCACAAACACAAATTTGACTTATCTCTGCTAAAAATTGATTTACAAGAAAGAAAAAAGACAGATTTGAAAATTTAAATTTCCTATACAAAAAAATTTTGAAACAAAAATGTTTTGTCAATCTTTTCTATCAATTTAAGAAAAGGTCCAAACAATGTATGCATTTTTCAATTTTTTCATAAAAGCTGCCGTTATCTTATGGAATTTAGTGACTGAACTAATTTAATCTAAGGCTTAATTATTAAAGCCCATAAAATTTCCTTGATTTTAATAAACATTTCGCATGAATACAATTATTAACCGTTTCTCTGTTTCGATCAATCAAACCTACAAAACATTTTTTCGCACGTTAATCCGCCTGACAATATCATGTTGGGGTGACGTAAGATAACGCTCAACCCAACGAAATAGAACCGAATTTGAAATTCGGTCTTATTTCCTTTTCAAAAAGGAAACTACCCCAATTTGGCTTTAATTCTTAGATCTATTAGAAATTGCGCCAAAAAAAATTTGGAAATAAGACCAAATTTTCAAAACAAGTTTTTCGGCTTTATTGCTATCTCAAAAAAAGAATTTAAACCGAATAATTCTTTGACAACAAAAAAGCTGATCTCTATTTAAAATTTGTATAAAAAATTGTTTTTTTTTTTTTATTTTCTTTACATAACAGTGCAGTTTTTGTTTTAACCTCTATTATTGTTTTAATAAACTGCAATGCCGCATAGCAATTTTTGTAAAAAATTTTCATGGTTGGTGAAAATAAAAATTGGAAAATCTCATGGAAGAGTGGGAAAACTAGGAAAATCAAACAAAGGCAAGGGCGGTTTCAGAGGGGGGCGATAGGGCTGATGGCCCCCCTAAGCCGCCTAAAATCTGGTGATTTGACAAGCAAAACATAGTTTTAAAATAATGTTAAACATATATCATCATCATCACGACCGTGGCACGTGGTAACATTATATCAATATTCAATTGTTGAGTATATGAAATCAAACTGTAGGAAGTAGGAACCATAAAAATATATCCGCTTAAACACATTTTCAATTGCTTTTAACAAAATATTGTAAAATAATATATTTTCTAATATTGATGAATAACATTTTATGCTGAAATCGTCATAATTTTCATGAAAAAATGATAAATACTTTCAGATTTTGTTAGATTTTTTCAGTTTTTTTTCCAATCCTTACAAAAAACCGCTAAACCGATTTCGCTGAAAACTTATTAAGCGCTTTGGGCCAAACGAGAAAAGTACTTTGAGCGGTTCGCAAGATAATCATAATTTTCATGCATAAATGACGAATTTTTATTACTTTCAAATTTGTATGCCAGTTAAAAAATTGCTTAACTACCGCTGACAACTTAATCAAAACGTAATAACGCCACCCCGCATCGAATGAGTCCAATTTCATGTCAATACTGTGATGATAAAATAGATTGATTCAAAAATTGTAGATTCACAAAATCGGACCGTTTACAATAACTTCCTCTGGGGAATTAAAAATACCAACATTTTTCTTACATAATTCCTTTAATAAAATCAACTTCATTTCATTTGCTCTAAGAGGACTTTCGTGGGTTGACAATTTCAACTTACCTCCGTATGAAGAACGGTTGTTGCTTATAGACCTGCAATCTCTAGAAAAACGTCGTGAAGTTTCCGACATTATTTTCGTACACCAAATTTTATCTGGTGCTACAGAATCCTCAACCCTTCTTGATGCAATGAGTATCAACGTTAACTCTCATTCTCTAAGATCGGTTCCCCAATTCAATCAGGCAACAGAACTGACTACGGCTACGAACAACGGAAAAAAAATAAGGCCAGTTCCACCTAATACTTAATCACTGAAATCTCAGAGGTCTCAGAGATTTTATAAGTGGAACTAAAAATCTCAGCTGAGAACTGAGATATTTTTCTGCGATCTCTTAGATGAAATTATTTTAGATTTAGATTTCTTGCTCAGCTATTTTGGCGTGACTGTCATATGCAGAACAACAATTTGTAACCACTTTATCTCAGTGAGAACTGAGAATTATGTTCCACCAATGTCAAAATGCGATCTCAGAACTGGCCTACTGAATTAACGCAGGAAGCATTGTCATTGTTTACCAGCTTGGTTTCCTATCTCCAAAAATGTTCTAGAGATATTAATAAAAATAGAAAGACGTGACAGCTCTTGAAGAGCCAAGGCCTAAGTGGCTTATATCTTCACTCTTCTTCAAAACCCTGAACGATTAATTGTTCTTTCAAAGTCCTATTTCTCTTTGCCTATTAAATCAACATTTTCATGGTCGCCCCCCTAACAAGAGTCTCTGGATCCGCCCCTGAAGAAAGGTCGGGAAAAATGCTTGAAATTTTTGGTTTCTAAATGGGTTTTCAAATGGAAAAATCAAAGTTCTTGATGAAAATGGATTTTCGAACGGAAAATAGAAAGTTCTTGATGAAAAACTCGGAAAAATCATTGGGTTTCAAAACGAAAGTTGTTATTTTAGGTGCATTGTTTTTCAAATGGAAAAATGGAATTTTTTTTAATATTTTTATTATGTCCGGAAGGGACATAATAAAAATCCGCTCAATGCTCAATGTATTTTATAATATTTTCACTCTAGATGTAGCCTGAGTTAAAACTAATTTTTGGGACAGTCAAACGGAAAATTCAGCAAATAAAGATACAATCGTAAGCTGTATGGAATTCTGATTTTTGTAAAATAGTCGAAACACACCGTAGTGTCCGTTGGCTGCTAAGCAGAATGCCGTGGGTTAGAGTCCATAGTTTTTATTTTATCTCTCACGGGCACCGCCTTTTGCTAAGAACTGTCAATTTTTTCTTTCCTTCCTCTTAAAAGTCAGTAAACAAATTTGACTAAGATCTTAATCAGTTCTTATGAAAGTTATAGTAGACGCACTATGAGACCAATTTCATGTCAATATCAAGAACGCCAATACGCACCTACGAACATACCTATACGCTCATACACACAAACGCATTAAAAGAGTTGGTCCGAATTCTAGTGATCGTTCAAACAAAAACTTTAAAATGAGCACTGAAGCATTTAAAACGAATCATTTTAAAAATTTTACATAACTTTTGTCTAAAGATAATTTCTTTGAGGACAGCATTTTTTGTTGATAATTTGAAATATGTACTTATGTACATTTTCTGACAAGCCAGTTTTTATTTCAATAAATAATATAAGCAATTGTTTGATCATACAGTAAAAAAAACATTGAAAAAAACGTAAAAAAAAACAACAAAACGCACTTTGCTTTTTAACCAACCTGCTCTTGCCTTTCTCACCTTCAGAGCCACGAACTACTCTTAAACACATCTTAAACACAGATGCAAAAGTAAACAAAAAAAAAAAAAAAAAAAAAAAAAAGATACATTTGTATGTATTTGTATCTACTTTACTCATTATAAATTATTATATTCTCATCGGTCGGACCTCAGAAAAGAAAAAGGAAACGAAAAGATTTGAGCGAAAGAGGGAACAGAGAGAACATTTCAATAATTCAAGCGAGCTTTAAAAGCTTTCGTAAGAACAGGCATTGAGCTTTTCTATGAACAGGCAAAGAACTTTTTTGCCTGTTCATAGTCGATCGTCAATGAAAAAAATATGAGCCACTTTTTACTATGGGGATGAGACATCTGTATAATTACTTGTCTGTGGTTAAAGTACACAAAAAACCCTTTCAATTGATATATATCATGTCGTTATTGGTTCCTAGGCCAGCTTCCATACATTTTTGCCGGTTCTCCTTTGAAAATGTACCTCGTAAATACATTTCATTCCAAAAATTTAAATGCCAAACAAATTCAAACCAATAATTTTTTTTTGAAAATCGTCGGAACCGTTTTTTATTTTAAATTAATTTTGTATATATAATATTTTTCAAAAATGCCTTAAAATTAATTTGGGCATGCAGTTTTCAAAACCATGTAAATATACATATTACAATTCAATTTACATTTTTAAAATTGATCCCTTTTTGAGATACAAAATTTTGAAAAAAATATTTCTTAAAACTCCAAAAATAAAATATTATTTGAACAATATATACGTACTTAAGAAAAAACTTATGCTGATCAGACTTTAATTTTTCGAGAAAATCTAATAACAAAAAAAACGGTTTTATGGGAGGTACCGTTTTGGTGCAATCCGAACAATTTTTTTACATAAAATACATGAATGTTTAAAAAAATAAAACTCGAGGAAGTTTAAAAAAATCGTAGGAGTCGTTTTGGAGAAAATTGAAAATTTTCGTTTTTAGCCAAAAAATCGTATGGTGGCTACCCTAAATTTTGATCTTAAAACAAAAATAAAAAAAAAACTTGGATACGAGTTTTTGTTCAAACCTCTAATTTTCAAATTTGAAGTCAATCGGACCAGTAGTTAAGGCTGTAGATGCCTGTAAACTTCAAGACAGACAGACAGATGGAATCGCCGAACCCACTTTTTTCGGCTTCTCTATCATCGTAATTTCTCATCTCATCATCATCTCAAATTTTTTTTTTTACGAATTCAATACTTGCCATATATTCTATATATCGCAGGTATTTCAATTTCGTCTGCTCCAGCCAGCTCAGCTGTCTCCAATTTTGCACTCCAAGTTGATTGAGGTCCTCTTTCACTTGACTGCGCCACCTGAGTCGCGGTCTTCCTCTCCTCCTTCATCCCTTGGGAATAGTGTCGAAGGCTTTCCGGGCCGGAGGATTGGTGTCCATCTGTTCTAAATGACCAAGCCATCTGAGTCTCTGGACCTTAACCCTTCTGGCTAGGTCCATGTCGTTGTACAACCCGTAAAGTTCGCTGTTAAATCTTCTTCGCCATTCCCCGTCAATGCACACGGGGCCGTAGATGACCCGAAGAACTTTCCTCTCGAAACAGCCTAAGGCACTTTCATCCGATTTGTCAAGGTCCATGCTTCTGCACCATACAGCAGAACTGGGATGATGAGTGTGTTGTACAATTTTACTTTAGTTGCTCGAGAGAGGGCTGTTTTACTCAATTGCTTTCTTAGCCCAAAGAAACAGCGATTAGCAAGAGTTATTCTTCGTCTGATCTCGGAGCTGGTGTTATTGCCCGTGTTTATAGCGGAGCCTAGGTAGACAAACTCCTCTACTACCTCGAAGTTGTATGCGTCTATTGTGACGTTCTGTCCGAGCCGTCGGTGTTGGGTGTCCTTCCTCGAAGACAGCATATACTTCGTTTTTCCCTCATTTACCGCTTAACCCATTTTTGCCGCTTCTGTCTCAATTCTCACAAAGGCACCATTGACATCACGCTGTGTTCTTCCCATCATATCAATATCATCGGCGGCGTAC